>OX422142.1:116436344-117636344 GCA_949129095.1 Volucella bombylans | reverse complement strand
ACACCAGCACTTAATTTGTGGATTTCGGCCTTGAAACCATCCCAGACAACTTGAATTTAACTTTCTGAAAGTTCATATCTGATCCAAAATCTGATTTGAACAAAAGAACCGATGCCAAACTCTGTCATATGTCTTTGAACTCTCAAGTGCAACTATGATATGGTGGTCTAGACTATGGTACCACATTTCAGTGAGACAAAAACTGTACCAAAAAGTTTTCCTGTCTCGAGATGATTAAGGATCTGGCGTTTATCAGCTTTTCCTTGGCATTGGAAAGAATAAACACAAGAAGAAGGGACGGGTTGGACAAATACTGTTTACTATTTGCTCGGAAAAAGTCCCCTGGAGTAAGAAGTTTACGAAGTGGAGATAAATTGTATAGTGCTATTCAAACAAGTTGACTTTGTAGGACTTTCCGATGTAACCAATGCGTATCTTAAAGAAAAGGTTGAAGTTTTACTAACAGTGATACAGATACATCAAGTTCAGCCTGAGTGATGCTCCTCCCAGCCAACCAGCATTCAGGGATTATCGAAAAACTGATAGGAATACTGTCAAAAACACTATCCTCTGAACTCTTAAGTCTCGGCGTAACACCAACGAGCTTCACATGAAAATCAAGGCATTCACTCTGACTCTCAACCAGGTTATGTCTGCTTCCTGCAGTCTGCAAAAAACCAATGGTTCTTGGATGACTTCATCTGGTGAATCACTCAACCTGCAACTGGACACCCACTTTCCAGATAGTTCCCTATACACGGCCAGTAACGACCTCAGCAGTACTACTGCAGCAGCGATTGAGATCTACAGTTTTATTACAAAAGACAGGCTGCTCTGTGAGCTGCATAACTTCAAACCATACGAAACGAATCTGCTGGTCCGGACGGTATTCTGCCTGCCAAGCTCCAAAGGTACATTCCCCAGTCATGGAGAGAAGCTAATGTAGTTTTCAATCCCAAAGCCGGAAAATGTTCCTATGTTGTCATAAGTCTATGATCTATTCTTCTGAAAACTATAGAACGATTGATTGATATCCATATGCGATCTATTATATAATTGATCCACGACTTCTGTCTACGGCTCAATATGCCTATTGTAAAAGAACGGCTCTAGCCACATCGAACGATTCCTACATTATAGAGACTACACAATGGTAGCGTTCCTGGACACAGGAGGTGGCTTTCCCAACGTCAACAAATCTTTGTGTTTGATACTTTCTCTAGAACTTAGTGGTCAATGAACTGCTGATATACTTGGAAGCGGGTGGTAGTAAGGTGATCGCCTATGCGGATAACGTTGCTATAGCCGTCAGGTAAGCATCTTAATACCACTAAAGAATTCCTACAGCTAAATACCAACCGATTGACACGTTTGCCGAGTCGCTGTGGATTGGGAGTAAATCGTCATAAAACTGATTTTGTCACCTTTTCCAGGGTAATACAAAATTCCAATTGTGGACCCTCCCTCAATCAATGGTGCCAGCTTAGTATTTTCTTAGTATCTGGGTCTTATTTTTTATAGGAAACTAAACTGGAAACCTAACATTCGAGAAAGAATCAAGAAAGCTTCAGTAGCTTTATTCTCTTGCAAAAAAGTCATTGGGAACTAATGGGGCCTTCAACCTCGCATAACGCACTGGATATACGTCTCGGTTATAAGACCGATACTCATCTAAGGAGTGGTTGTCTGGTGGATGGCCTTAGACAATGCAGTCAACTGCAGCAAAGTAAGTAAGTAAAATTACTAGGAATTCTTCCAATTGTCATGTAAGCATCGCCTCTAGATCGTTCTGGGAGGAAAATGCTTTCATGGATGACAAGTCAATCCACTTTTACACAGATGAATCCAAGATGGATAGCGAAGTTAGTGGCGGTTTTTTCTCAGATAAGCTTAATCTAAGCTTCTCCTTCCGTCTTCCAAATCACTGTAGCGTGTTCCAAGTGGAAATTTTAGCGATTAAAAATCCCTGTTCTGACTGAAGTTAGGCCGCTATCAAGTTCCTGGACTCAGTCTCACTAAATTCTAGAACCGCTCTTCACTGCCGATCATATCTTTTAGTGAGATGGCAGAGCAGTTCAAGCTTCACATCTGTTGAGTGCCGGGCCACAGGGAATTGTAGGAACGACGAACTCGTCAAAATTGAAACCATTCTACCTATTTTACCGATAAAGGGTAGCATCGTTTTACCAATCGCTACATGCAAACTAATATTAAAGTTGGATGCTAGAAAAAGAACAAATCATAGGTGGGCGATTGGATCAACATGTCTAGCGTTCAAGTAGATATGACCGAAGCTGGATCTGAATTGTTTTAAGAATTTGAATCGTCTCAATAAGAAATAGCTCAGCGCTATCATAGGTGTCATCACTTGGACACTGTCTTATAGGCATCATCTTTACAAATGATTTCTGCAGAAGCGGCATGGACGTGGAGGACGAAGAGACAATCCTCCATCATGTCCAGCTCTCTCCCAAATAAGGAAACACCACTTAAAAGCTTTCTTCTGCAATGACTTAAGCGATCTATAGAATATAGATGTTAACAGTCTCCTAAGCTTCATCCTAAGCTCAAATTGGTTCAAAGAGTAGGAGATCCAAAAGGCCTACGTAAGTTAGTCTTTCCAACAGCCACTTTTAGCTAACCTAACCTAACCTACTAACATTGATCAATGATGAAGTACTTGACCCAAGCGAAATTGTATCGTGCTTTGTTAGAAATTTTAAACGCCATTCAATATCTCCTAGCGAAGCTACTGCCAGGCAATCCAATTCGAACGGATGATATTGCTTCCTTGGTCGGCTTCGACATTCCGTATGATATAATATATCCGGAGAGATAGGACTGTCAAAAAAATACAATAATCAGGTCAAATGAGATTGAAATTTTCACAGATGGCTCAAAAACAGAGGAAGGAACAGGTTCTGGTATCTTCTCAGAAGACCCAGAACTAAGAGTGTCTATAAAACTACCGGACGCAAACAATTCCAATCAGTGGCCATGGCTGTCTTCAAGGAGGCTGAGCTTATGCAGATGGGATCGGTATCCGAAAGATACATCGATAGCCAAGCCGCACTCAAGGCGATGGAATCGACCAATGTCAATTCTGATACAATCAAGGGCTATCGCTCCGGATGTAGAACCAGGTGAGACTGTGCTGGGTTCCAGGATACTGCGGTGTTAAAGGAAATGAACAAGTGGATGAGCTTCCAAGAAAAGGAGGGCTACTCGAAAATAGTGAGGTTACCAATATCAAACCTTCGCTCTGCATAGTAAGGGGCACTATCGAGGAAAAATTCACAAAGACTGCCAACCTAAGGTGGTCAAGTCTTGAAGGACACAGGGTATCCAAGGCTCTCTGGCCACTTTTTAACGGCAAAATATTTAGGGAGTTAATAATATTAAACATGTATAAGCTTAGGGCAGTAGTATAAATCCTGACAGGACTCTGTCTCCTGCGGCAACACGCAAAGAGACTCAAATTGTAAGATACAGATATTTGCAGATTCTGCGGTGATCTGCAAGCTATTGACGACACAACATGCATACTATATGAATGCGAGGCAATATCGCGTAGTCGAAGAAAACTTTTAAAGAAATACTTTTTCGAAAACCTAGAGGAAATATACGGGACGAACTTCAAAGGCCTTCTTGGTTTTTACCATTTGAAATTAAATTCAACTGGTTCCTCGTTTTGGAGCCTGGTGTCTGTATGATGGCATATCCATCATACCCCTGTTTAACAGTAAGTATATTTAGCTTTTCGTCTTGTCTATCTCATTGCCTCTACAGAACCGACTTCATGGAGACAATATGATGGGAGTCCAGCGAATTATCTTTGTTTGAGAAAAGTACAAATTAGCACAATGTTGGAAAACATAAACAGTATAAAGCTTTCAGTAAACTGGACAAAAGAAGCGAATCGTGAAAAGTGCTAAAGTGGCAACGGTCACAGCAGCTGGGAATAAGGAACCTGGAACTATGAGCGCAGCGTATTGTTAACTGTGACAAGAAAAGAAATTCTTGTAGAGAAATATGAGAGCAAAAACATCTTCATTGGAAGCAAGAACATGAGTTGGCCGCAGGGTGGCTTCTGGGCCCTTCTGATATGGCGCATAGTATTACTCTCAACAATTCGAACGTGTATTCTCATCTCGTATAATGTCTGTCAGAATATATTTACTTAGCGAGTGTATGCTCTAAAACATGACCATATCGTATACCCTCTTCTAAATTCAACGGCTTGGTTGAATTAGATATTTTCAAGATACATGTTACGAGGTTAGATTAATATCTACGCGACTTTTCGGATTACTCGCTTTGTAACTTGAAAACCAAACTGTTTCCGTCATCTACCATCTGTTAAGCAAGCTGTATCAATAAGTTTGTATGTAACAGTTTTTTAAAAGCTGACAAACGCGTGAATTTTGGAAAACATTGAAGAAATTGTGACAATTTCATAGGATGGTTTGATGTTGTTCAACCACAAACGGGACACGTTTTTGGGCTGTTTCATAATCGTTGTCGAAACATGGATCCACCATAAAACTTTGGAGATGAAGCAGCAGTGGATTTCTCTAACCGAACCGATGCCGAAAATGGCTAAGCTAGGTCTGTTAGCCGACAAGGTCATGGAGACAGTTTTTTTGAGTGCACACTGAATAATTCATATCGATTCCGTTACGATATGTCACCGGTTCAACGACGATTTGAAGGAAAAGCCAAGAATAAAATGCTTTTCTGTCAAGACCATGCATGGGTGCACACGTGCGTAGCCTCTGTGGCAAAGTTTCATGAATTTGGATAAGAATTGCTTCTTGTGACTATTTCCTGTTTCCAAACCTGAAGAAATGGATCGGTGAAGAGAGATTTTGCTCCAACGATGAAGTCTTCTCTCAAGCAAACGAGTATACTGAACTTCAACGAGACTCAAGAACTATGTATCTTTCATTCAAAAAGTTACGGATTTATTGATCCAATCTCATATCTACACATACTTTCATTCCTGCATGAAGTAGTCGTAATCAATCCAACCTTCGGCCTGAATCTGTGCCAACAAAGAATGCCAGCCAATGTAAACTCGTCGATTTTCTATGCGTGGACTTAGGCAATCCTAATTGCAAAAATTCTATAGAGGATGCAGAGTATTACGGTCTCTAGCGATAATCAAGCGGGCTTTATTCCTTATTGAGACCATTTAATACTATTTGCCCGGCTCAGAGCAGAATTTCGCAAGATCTGTATCTGAATTAGAACTACCTGCGCCCTTGTTTAGGGCTTCCATAGCCAGCTTAGTTTCTTATGAGTACAATTGTATTTGTTAAAAAATACTCATAAATCCCGCCTATTTCGAATATTGCTCCATTTTTTTGCGTCGGTCGTACAGCGTTGTTGGTTGACAGCTTACATGTGTGAAGATTAAGGTTTAGTCATAGCGAATTACACGGACGATAACGTATAGAAACTGTTTAGGGCGCATTTTGGGCTGGTGTCGTGATTGGATAGTTCTTCTTTGAGAATGGGGCTGGAAATGCGGTCACCATCAACATTAATTCGTTACCGTGAGATGATAAACAACTTCTTCAGGCCTCAAGTTGCTGAAATAGATTTTGAAGATATGTGATTTCAACAGTAAGGCACAACCAGCGATCGAAATAATAGAATTGTTGAAGACGAATGGAATGGACAAATTTTATGCCAATAACACAAGAGCAATTCCTGAACTAAAAGACGAGATTCGACGCGCCATTCATATAATTGAGCCAACACCTTGCAAAATGTCATTGAAAATTTCGTCAAAAGAACCAACGTGTGTCATCAGTCACGAGACTGCCATTTATCAGATATTGTGTTCCATATATAACCTACACTATTTATTGAAATAAAAACATCAGAAATTCTCAAATAAACACAGCATTAGTTTTTAAATTTCAAAATATGCCATCCTAATGGAACACTCTAACTCTTCAGGACAAAGGCCGACCAAACGAAAACAAATGAATGAATCTACTCTACGGATGTCTGGCCTACACTTACATCTACTTGCAAATACGAGGCGCCGATGTAGGTGAGAAAGCTGGTTGCACTGTAACCTATCACTGAACCGATTACTGATAAATTCCAATAAAAGGGAGAGTAGAATGGACTATTTCCTGTCTAAATCTACATATGTTGATGCTTGCTAATGTTGAATAAGAACCCTCCGCAGATGGAGGGAATACCTTGAAACAGTAGCAAACCATTTCGCTGACAACGATGAGTTGTCTGCCTTCCGGCAGCATGATGAAAAAACAAATTCTCAAAAAATGCCCCATACCGTCCACCATCTCAGAGATAACATATGGTAGCACCGCATCCATTCACAAAAATATAGCGATGAACATACCAGTAGATTGAATTCATAGAGCGCTTTTCACAACGGAATTAAGTTCATTAGCAGAAATCAATGATAAATGGAGAAATGAATGATTCACGTAGCTCTTGAAAAGAAGTAAGATTATCCAGCTGTCAAGAAAAATAGTCTGAAAGAATGTAAAAACAACTATGCACTCAATATTCCAGGCTCGATTGGTCCTAAAAGCACCACTTTACTGGCTTAGTTCTTCATCTTTTTGTTCATTCTGCTGTCAATAGAACCACTTTATATCGCACATACATTTCTACATAGACTAAACCAACACTTAATGCATTACCATTTCAACTTATTTCGTTTTTAGTTAACAGGTAAATCAAGGTAATTCCTCTAGAATCAGCTGCAAAAGTCAGTCATCTACCCATCCCCTAAGTTACCCAGCGAACCAGCGAAAATTCACTTTGATTGTTACACTCGTATGTTAAGGACACGCGGCGACGACGAATTCGCAAAAGTCAATTGAGTAAACACCTTCCGCCGAACAAGACCGAGAATATTTATCTTCAAGGAGTAAATAAAAAATTTCACCTTCACTTACTTCCCTAAGGACTAAGTAAAACACAATAACAACAATACCAACACAAAAAATAAGAAAAACACCGAAAAAGCGAACGAAAGAAGGGGGGAAAAAAAAACAACTCTCAGATACAAATAGTCACCATCGGCAGAAAGTAAACTTCCTTAATGGGCCAAGAGGAAAATAAATAAGCAAATAATGCGAAAAGCGACTACAGAAAATGATGGAACACAAACAACGAAACAGTTAAGCATTGCCGCACCGCCCATGTCTCAGTCGTAGTCGCCCAGTCACCCGAATCACTCCAGCCATCAGGCACTAGCTTCCAGGCATCATTGGAGCAGCATCACCCAAAAACATCAACAAAAAGGCCATCACCAGCTAAAAACTGACAAAAATTGTCACTTTTGATTCGTGCGCAAATATTAGACTTTTCCGAGAGTGCTATCTTTATTGGAATTATTCGTTTAGCTCGGCTCCTTTAAGCCTTGTTCTGTTGAACCCTTGCCCTTATTCCCTGGTTCCCATTTCTTCAGTGTATCTTCAGTGTTTCGTGTTTCTTTTTGGGTTGCCGTCGTTTGGCAATCTGATAGGCGAGATCTTTACAAGGCCATGCACAAGGATTGTGCCTTTGCTTTACGGAAAGGAAACCCAAAGTGCCAACACAGGCACAGGATGTTAGAATTGATGGCAGGGTGTAATGTGAAAACAGCCTCAAGTGCCTAGGTACCATGTGTGTTACTGTACTTCACACAGATCGCGCAAAGAAGACATGTTAACTTGATTTTCTTCTTTGGAGAAACGAAAAACGAAAAACGAACAACGAAGTAAAATTCAAGTACAAAGCTAAAGAGATGGAAAACACGTTAAAAGGGAAGAGGAACAATTTGAATACGCTAGAGTATGATGAGGTCGTGAAGGCGACAGGGGTTATTATCCCATCCAAATGCGACTAACTGGGCCAACGAGCAGTGGGTGCTACATAAGTCAGATTGAGTTTTTCTCTTTCATCAGGACGGGGTAAGACAGTGGCAACTAAAAGGGGTAAGTATGATAAATCGTCATGAGAGATTATAATTTCAAAATTACTAGCTAAGTTGCCGCCACTGAGTCAGTAAAAACGCATTGTGAACAAACGTCCTGGTCCTTTAAGGTGTACGGAGGAGTGAGGGTTCTAATCAAAGTTATGACAAACGTAACTGTGCGTTGGAAATGCAATAGTACATTAGATAGCAACATAATAGGTTTAGATTGGTTTGAAGCGTTTGATTACATATACGATAAATTCGACAGACAAGGAATTAATCATCAACATGTACACGACAGGGGAGAACAGCCGACTGCAGAGGCAAAATCGATCTGTGAGAGATATGAGTCCATATTTAGCCTTGAACTTGGTTCTACCAAGTATTTTATGGCCCATCTTACACAGCCAGCCAAGATATTTCAAACACAGCCCTGTTCCTTTTGGTCTGAAAGTGTGCGTGCCGGAATTGAACGTTTACAACCGTGACGACTAGATATTCTCGGTTTGGTTGAGACTATCCAGTAGGCAGCACCTATACTCATCGTTCGCAAGGCAAATGGTTCAATGCGCATTTGTAGAGACTTCAAAATCACGATTAACCCGCAATTGGAGATTGATTGTTATTCCATCCCGAGAATAGAAGAGCTATTCCATAAATTACAAGGACGATGCCATTTCTGCAGGTTCCTTTGGACGCTGATTAAAAAAATTTGTGTGTCATCAATACTGAACATGGCCTGCCAATGACTGCCGATTGGAACCTCTAGTTCCACAGGAACTTTTCAGCGATATATGGAACAGTTAATTTCTGACCTAAGTTTTTGTACCACGTATTTAAATTTTACAGAAGTTTAACCGGTACTTTTCGGTTGACATTTCGAGCTGATTACCGGTCATCAGCCCATAATATCCTCGTAGGAGGCTGTCTATTAAAATTTATAATACTCGTAATGTCCTTATTTTTCAGGGTAAACGGCTTAGAGTAACTATTCCAAAGCAATTGCAATCAAAGGCCTTGGCGATGCTTCACCGAGGTAACTGAGGCGTGAAGCGCATGAACCAATTTTATCGGCGATATTGTTATTGGCCCAGCATTGATGGCTATATCATGAAGACAGTTTCGCTTTGTAAGTCATGCTAAATCAATGCTAATAACTTGCCAAATGAATACGCTAACTGGCCGTCAATGCAAAAAATATGGGGTCAAGTATACGTTGACTTTGGCGGACCAATTCGAGGGCGTATGCGGGTAATTTTAGTAGACTGAAAATCCCAATTACCTTTCATTATTCGACTGTCATCCACTACTTCACAAGCGACAATCCACGCTCTAAAATCTACCTTTGCATTGGGGGAACTACCCAAAGCCGTGGTGTCTAACAACAGAACCCAATTTACCATCAATGAGTTCCAGGAATTCTACCGAAATATCAACATTCAGGATTTAACGTCAGAACCTTTTAATCCTGAATCTTTCGGGGCAGCCAAGAGAATGGTGAGGACGTTTAAGACTGAACTTCACAAAATCTTAGAGGAAGTATTGCAGTGTGACGACGCACATCTAGTTTTTCTGTCGACATTTCGTTTTCCACTCCAGCAGATTAACTGCACAGAAGATAAACAACTCCGTACTATCCTTTCGGCAATAGTGGCAGAACCCCAAATAAAAACAACGCTAGCTAGAACCAAGATTTTTGTCAATCGAAAGGTTTTTGCACTATAGTATCATTAAAAAGAAAAATAGATAGCTTCCGTCGTGTATTTAATAGAAAGTAAGAGGCCATCAAAATCAGATGCGGTCAATAGAAGCATAAACAAACATAACAGCACTTCCAGGAGGCATTCATGATCGAAAAGAGCGCAACTAAGAGTCGAATGAGGATCCAGGAGGTCAAAACTACTCGGTCATCCGTATACACAGAGTTAATTCGAAGAATGTTTGCCTCAATTAGGGACCTTTCCGATCTTAGGACTTCAGCCTAAACAGCCGAAAGCCTTTGCAACTTGATAGCGATTTCTTCAGCAATGCCAACAATGCTCACGGCTGTCAACAATGACATCTGTTGTCATTTAGAAAAGTCCAACTTTCATATTTTATCATTCATTTTCCCATCTTAAATCTAATATTGTCCTGGTTAAATAAAGTTATGCATAGTTATGCATAGACCCTCATAGAGGGTCTGAAGAACTACCTGTACCAGAACCAGCTCAAATTTCCGATATGTCCGCTACGCCAAATGTCAAATCGATAACGAAACATTAGATCCTGACTTCAAGAAGCTTCCTCATCTAATAGCCACATCTACTATCTCAAGGAGATCTCAAGATTTTAGTAACTGCCAAAACTTTTGAGCTCTCGATTAAAGGCATGGAATTTATTACAACCAAAAACAAATGTATGTCACTTTCAGAGATGATCAGCTAGTATTTTGTAATAATGGTCATGGCGTAATGACTGTCTTGAGTATAGAATACAAAGCAGAAGAATGGCGTTTATTTATCGATGGTTCAAAAGTAAGTTTAAAGGCTGTCTTTTGTATATCGGCAATGAACTTCCCTCTAAACCATTAAGTAAAGCCTCTAACATGAAAGAAACTATTAAGTTTATCTTGGAAAAAATTCAATATAACGAGTTTGTGGAGAGTCGAAGGCTATTGCCCTAATTTTAGGATTACATCTAGGGTATACAAAATACTGTGGTTTTATTTGTGATTGGGACAGAACAGACCGTAAAAATCATTATGTTCAGACAGACTGGCCAAAAAGGGAATCTCTTACACTAGGATACAAAAAAATTAAAAATCCTCCACTAGTGCAGCGTGATAATAATATGTTTATCACTTTTACACATAAAACTTGGGCTCATGAAAAACTTTGTGAAAGCTATGGATAGGAGCGGAGATGGCTTTTTATATTTGAAAGAAACAATTTCCTAAACTGAGTGATGCAAAAATTAAAGAAGGCAGTTTTGTTGGTTCTCAAATTCGACAATTGATGAAAGATGAAATATTTAAAGAAAAGCTTAGCGATTTGGAAAAATCTGCTTGGGAATCTATCATGATTATCTTGGAAATCACCTTCAAGTGATTATAAAAGTATTGTCGCGGAGCCGTTATTTACTTATGAGGCTTTGGGCTGCAATGTGTCGTTGAAAATACATTTCCTGCATTCACATTTAGATTAGTTTGCTAAAAATTTGGGCGCCGTCAGCGATGGACACGGTAAAAGATTCCACCTGTACATTTCTACCATTGAAAGGGGCAAGTGGAATCCACCTATGCTGGCGGATTACTGTTGGAAATTACAGCGAGGAGTCCCTGAAACAAAATACAGAAGAAAATCATGTACTTGTTTTATCCTGCTAAATGCTGAAAATGTATTTTACCAAAATTGTTCGCATTATAAAGCCTCCTAACGCTTAGAGGTAGTGAGTTCCAAAGATGGACAGCATGAAAAATTGTCGCTCTGAACTTTGGTAATAGATACGCGGCTGGATTAAACTTATTGATCGGGGTTGCATGTGAAATTTTAAGTTTTTCAAATAGATTTGGAGCCTGCTTGCTAATAATAGATTTATGCAGATATTTATCAAGTGTACATCCCAATATGTTGTTAGCGTATTGAGAAACATGGTCATAGCGTCTCAATCCATAAACATAACGGATAATGCTGTTGAAAGCGATGTTGAACTTTACGTTTAAGGAATGCACTACAGCAACAAAAGATTTCACAGATGTAAGTAAAAATTGGAATCAGTAGAAGTCCCTCACTAGCATTATTCTTGTATGCAGGGGAGTGAAAGACTGCGACACAGACATATTTTTTATACATCCGTAGACTTTGCCTATAATAGTGCAGATGTGATAATTCCAACTTAGAGTACTGTTAATCCATACACCAAGGCTCTTTAAGAACTCGACTGGACCATTACGAAGCAATATGTTAGGAAGATTAAAGCCATTCATGCTGCTTCTGTTAATAACTAGACATTTGGATTTAGTTGGGTTTAGTCTCAGCGAATTATTTTCAGACCAATCTAGAATTTTTCGAAGGTCTTCATTAAGTTTATGGGCAGCTTCGTCAATGAGGCCTAGTTTAAAACTCAGGTACAGTTGTACATCATCTGCATACATAACGCAGCGAAGAGTAATTGATAACTTTTGGAAGGTCATTGATAAATATTGTAAATAATAATGGACCCAGTATAAATTCTTGAGGTACACCTGCTGAGATTGAAATAAAATTCGATATAACATTTTTAACGACAACAGCTTGTTTTCTTCCAAGAAGGTAGGTTTTCATAAGCTTGACAGCAGATGATGAAAATCCGAAAAGCCTCTTGAGTTTAAAGAGAAGCTTCATATGATCAAAGGCCTTGGAAAAGTCAAGTAGGGTGACGAGAGTTGTTAGGGCTTTATCCATCGCCGCTCGGATATCATCCGTTACTTTTAATAGAGCAGACGTACAGCTATGATGAGGTCTGAAGCCAGATTGATGTGTACAAAGTAGTTTATTGCGTTGGATATAGACGGACATCTGTTGGTGTAATATCCTTTCCATAACCTTTGACAAGAAGGGAAGGATGGCAATGGGTCTATATTCAGCCGAGGAGTTAGAGGATGCTTCCTTTTTAACAATTGGAAGAATCTTCGCAATTTTCCACTTTCTTGGAAAAGCGGAAGTCAGTGTAACACTATTAAAAATATGGGTTAAGACTGGAAGAATGTAGGGTAGTATGATTTTAATGAAAATCGGGTGAATTTCATCAATACCAACAGCGTTAGTCTTAATTTTAAGTATACCCTTAATGACATCAGCTTGTTCAATGCAAGCAAACTCAAAGCCATTAAATGATATGTCTAGTGAGTCAGTAATCTTGCTGGAGGCCGTTTGTACTTTCGCGAATTCTCTATTGAGCTGATTGGGATCTACGTTATTTATTTCCATTCCTTTTCCGACCAACACCAAACTCACTTAAATTATGCCGAAGAATTTTTGATGGTAACTTGTGGTCAAAGTGTTTATCGTAAAATGCTCTTTTAGCTTATTTTATCATAGAGTTGACCAGATTCCTCATTTGGCGGAAATTGTTATAAAATTCTGGGAGTTTAAAACGTATCCAATTCTTATAGGCTATATCACGCTTATTTTTAAAGTCAATAAATTCGCTTGTAAACCATGAATTGTTTTAATATTTTATCACTTTAGTTCTAAGTGGTACATGTGCACCAAATAATTCCAATAAAATATGTTGAAAGATATCAACCTGATAGATACTTCATGATAAATTGGATGCCAATTTATGCTTAGAATATCATGCCCCAAGGCATCAGTATTAAGATTTTTAAGGTCTCGATAGGTATATTTTGAAGGTATTTCACTATGAGGAAAGTCAAAAGTTAAAGAGATTAGGTCGTGTTTCGAGAACGCTGGAGCTGAAATCTGACTGTAGAAAGCATTGTGACAGTCATTGGAAAGGAAGAGGAATTGGAAAGTGCTTGAGTGAAATACGTAGGAATAGTCGTGTTTATAATATCCAAGCCAAGAGTTTTTATGGACTGAGTAAATGGCGCGGAGCCCGCATAATTCAATACATTGCAATTGAAATCGCCACATAGAATAGTTTTTCAATAGGTTGGAGAATAATTTTCCAGTAAATTGAAAACGGGGCTTAAATCAACATAGCTATGTATATGATCTGTAAACTTCATCGAAGACACTTTTTCCGTTCAAAAACAACTTCGACAAAACAATATTGAAGTGGACTACCACAGGGTGATTTTATTAAGGGATTAGTAACTAAATTGTTACGAGTGTAAATTGCAACGCATTGCATTGTGCCTATCGCCTCGGAAAATTTTGTAGCCATTAAGAGCATAGATTTCGTCATCCATGTTTCAGATACACATATCACATCAACATTAGAACCAACAAACACACCTCTGAATTGATCAATTTTTTTAAAAAGACTTTGCGCATTTATTTGTGTGTCATACGTAATCCCTGGCGCTGGTTACAAAAAAATGTTTATCATTATGCGCGGCACAAAAGCATCCAAGTGGTGAATGGAGTCAATTAGGAAAGCTTTGTCATTCGGTGTTCGACGCACATACACTCGTCCAGTGCGGGTGAAAACAGAGGAAAACTTCTTCAGTTTCTTTTGTTGAAAAGCTCTTCGATAAAGCTCCAAATTGCGTGCAGTGAGGCTTTCATTTAAGTAGATCGGCTTGTCAGAGTGCAATCCAAGATTTTGTAAACAAATAGGCTTACGCGTTTTTTTATATGCTTGATTTGCCAGTCCAAAAATAGTAGTTTTTTCGGCAGCCGAGTTAAATTTGATTATTATGGCTGAGTTCTGCATACATAACTCCATTAGGTTTTGTGAGAAAAATATTTCTGGGAACTACAGGCGGAACACAGTCAATGGAGGTGCAGAAGATATCAAACATATTCCGAACATTTTCGTCAGCTGTCACAGGAACACCGTGGAGTATGGCATCGGCGGATAATGTTTCGCGCTCCATTGAGTCCAACTTGCCGTGTAACTCAGATATTTCATTGTCGAGCTGTGTGCATCGGATTGATTCAGAAGTTTGTTCAAGCACTTCTATTCTCACTGTTAATGCGGATATGGATCTATTTACGTCGTTTAAGCGGCTGTTGAAATCGGCGACAAGACTTTCCAATTTTTGCTTTAAGATGTTGTGGTTGTCCATTATAAGAGATTTCAGTTCCTTTGTGGTGTCTTCCAATTGTTTAGAACACTCAAAAGCGAAAAAAAAACCATCAGTGGCAACTTTCTCGACCTCTTGTCTATCAGTAACAAGTTGAGTGAAAGGGCTTAGTAGCTTGTTTCTCAGCAAAAAGGGCTAGATGTCGTTAGTATTGTCCGAGTGTATCAGCTTAGATGTGATTGTCGATTGAGTTCGTCAGCCTTCCTCTGACAGTGCTGCCCAAATAACATTGCCGTGGCCGTGGTGTAGTGGTACACGCAATCGCTTCTCACCCATTGACAAGTTTTTCAAGTTTTTTATTTGTGTAATTGGAATTCAGACAGAAAAATTCTGCGTGTGAAGGCATAACACTGACACGTAGATTTGGCTGTTGTAGAATTTCAAGCACAAAAAAATAGTGTGAATTATAGCCTTCGAATCACTCTGAGTGAAGAAAAAAACTCTCCGTCCTATTCTTTTTGAGTGCGGATTTATTAATTAAAATGCCACAGTGGTCGGGAGAGCATCGTGCATTCGCTATAGAAACTTTTTTTAAGAGTGGTGATTCTTTCGTTACTGCGCACCGGAAGTTTTTTTCACGCTATAATAAAATTTACTATAACAATCCGAGGTTCCTGGCGGAGCTGAAGAAAAATATCCACCGCGAAATTATCGTTATTCAGCCTAGCTTACTGCAGCGTGTGTCACGAAATACGGTGGACCGTTTTCAACAGCGTGATTAAATGGGCAGCATTTGGATGATGTTGCTTTCAAAAAATAAGATCCGCATATTTCCTCTTTATAATAAAGTAAGAAATAAAACAAAAGGTCTTATAGTTTTTTTTTTATTAACGTTCAAAAACATAAATTTTCCACCGGACACCCTGTATTTCCGAATCAAGAGAAGCAGGTAGGGCGGAAACATATACTCAATGCATTGCCTTCAGATGATCTGGAGGATCTTATCACAATTGCAATAAAAACATCCGGGGCGAAAGCTTACATGTTCAAAGTAGGTGTTCTTTTTTCTCTTCAGCAATCCCTTTATTGCACTGATGCTGTTTAGATCTGCATCTTTTGGCAAGCTTCTTGGTATTAGCATAAGCGGTCTTACTGTGGCATATATTTGTATTTCGCCTCAAGTTAAGATGTCTCTAAGTGCCTTAATGTTTCTCTGCGACATACAGACAAGACACTTCTCACCGTTTTTCACAGATTCATAGATGTAGTGCAAAGTACATCAGACCAGCCAATTGTTTTCGCTACCAGGCCAATATGGTTCCTGAATAAAGACGGTATTATCCAGGATTTTGTAGACTTGGCACCTGGTTTTAGTAAGCATAATTGCGGAATTGCGTCAAACGGTTGCAGTACCAAGGCATACCTCAGATTCTCGTTTCGTTTTAACATTGGCATTGTTGGAAAGGCAATGTCTTTATCGTCCCCTTATCGCAATGTGTTCAATCTGGTGGGATGTTCCCTGATTGTCTGCCAAGATCAAGCTAGTCATATGAATATTTGCTGTTGTCATTTCCGCATGAGAGTTCACGCACGCCCATCAAATTTTTGGGTGCTAAGATATTGTAGCTTCTCATCATTACGTTGAAAATTCCCATTAGATGACATCACTAGGTACAAGGTTAAGTGCGGAGCCTTATTGAGCAAAGAAATCCTCAGTCGGGGCTTCCGTCAGTGGGTAAACCTATATGATCTTTATAAAAGGAGCTTCTGTGGTAAACCGGACAGCGAAACTATAGTATGACTTTATCGAAAAGAATTAACCACCTACATACTTACTTAGATGGCGCTGGGGTTCGTAGCGGACATAGTCCTCAACCAAAAGATCTCTCTGGTTAGCACGGTTTCTCGATAACTGCCTCCAGTTGCGCACTCCAAGTTGGTTGAGGTCCCTCTCCACTTGCGCCCTCCACCTAAGTCTAGACTTTCCACTACTGCATTGTCCCTCCGGTATGGAATAGGGCTTTAGTGTTGGTGCTCATTCGATGTAAAATATATATTCTAGCCATCTTAGGCACCTAATGTGCACTTTCCTGACCAGGCCAATTACATTATACATTATACATTTTTTATACACGAACAAGGTGCATAAAAAAGGTTATGGAATAGCTGTATTTATTAAAAATAATATAAAATATGAAGGACTATGTATTGAAACGGAATCTTATGTGAACCTGACTGTGAGGATCTTATCGGAAAAAGGAAAAATAGTATTGTAATCGTAATATAAATAAAGTAATATATAAAGCGCGATCAGAATAGACCTCAGGGTAGGCAGATGTACCCTTATTGATCATATATTGGTAAACCTACCAGAGAATACAATTTTTTCTGGAATAGCAGAGAACGACATTTCAGATCACTATAGCACATTATACGGTATCTACGACTTTTGTCCCAATAATAATCACAATATACCCCTGGATTCAGTAGTAAGTACGAGCCAAGTGGATGAACTACGAGCTATGAATTGGACTACAGGCCAAATGTTGAAGCGCTCTTCAGTTCATTGGTTACGAAAATGAGCGACATATACGAAAAATCAACATTTATTAGGAAAGAAAGAACTCCCCGAAGAAATACTGCATGGATTACTAGAGACATCGTAGAGTGCTGCAAAGAAAGAGATAGCATTTACCAAAGATGGAAGAACAATTGGAACAACTTAATATATATAGCAGAGTACCAATCACTATGCAAACAGGTCAGCAAGAAAATATCAAAAAGTAGGAACGAATACTATAAACTAAAGTTCGAACAAATACAATGTTATCCCAAAAAGACACGGGCATTGATTAACGAAATGTTTGAGAGAAAGAAGTAAGCGGTCTATTGATGAAATCATTACGAACATTTTTTTACTGAATTCGAGTAGCGCTACATTTCAACACTATACAACTCAATATATTTAAGGGAGATAGAATGCGCAGAGATTATGAATTTATTGAACCATTTAAACATAAATAAGGCGCCTGGAGCAGATGGAATCAAATGCCGATGTCTTTGCCTCGATAATCACAAAACTTGTGAACTTAAGTTTCGATACGTCAACGGTACCAAAGAAGCTAAAAGAAGCGATTGTAGGATCAATATGCAAGTCAAGCTATTGACCGATTTCAATACTGCCGGCAATGGAGAAGGTTATGGAACACATTCTAGTGGACCGTATATGGAAATTCGTTGAAAAACATCATAAAATAATCCAAAAAGGGAAAAGTACAAACCTACTCCTTGGTGACTTTGCAGATTTAGTCAATTCAAGTCTAACCAAACACCATCACGTACTAGTTCTATTTTTAGATTTTAGTAAAGCCTTCGATACTCTTGACCACAATAAGCTAATCGATGCGTTACAAAACATCGGAATCAGAGGAAAGCTGGCAGAATGGATGGTAGACTATCTGAGAGACAGGACTTTTCATGTAAAAATAAAAACCAGTAATGAAAACGAAGTGCAGTACGGTGTTCCATAGGGGTCTAAACTTGGCCGTCTGCTATTTATTCTGCTTACGAATTCGATGCTAAATTGTTTCAAAATGAGTTAACCATTCGCATATGCAGATGACATGGCAATCGTAGTATGTCACAAGTCCATAGAAGAGACAACAAGGATGATGCAAAGTGAATTTGCAGAAGTGGAGAGATGGTGTTATGATAATGGTCTCGAAAACTCAATGGGTCGAAAACTCAGCATATGCACATTTGCAACCCACAGTACCCAGCGACACAAATGGAGCTCAAAAACTTCAATTGTGCTACTCCATTAAGAGCTAAAGTAATAGAGTTAGTGGACACCTACTTATACCTCGGAATCACTATGGACAGCCAGTTCCTCTGGAAACCACATATCAACGATTTACATAACAAGCTGCGGAGGTCTCTTTTTGCATTAGCTTGCTAACAATATAAAGCTACGACTCGTGTGCAAAAACAAGTTTATCACGCTGTTGTGGAATCTAGGTTACAGTATGGAGTCCTGGCATGGAAAGTTGCGTCACAAACCCACATCGACAAGTTCAAAGCCATCGGGCCATTGGATATCGCGAAGAAACAACGAAACCAACGATGTAAGTATGCTTAAAGTGAATAAAATCCTTAAAATGAGCGTGGCACTGAAGTATTATGACAACCACACTTTCCGAGTACCAATTAGCCATCAAATTCGAGAAAATGGGCAGACGGAGTTTACCAACTTCCAAACTTCATGAACATCTACAGAAAGAACCAGCTGATGTACGCCATTTCTAGTATTCAGAACAATCTTCCGCAGAGTCTACGAAATATAAATTAATGAAACGTCGGGAAAAAAAGATAAGAACATTTTTTAGAAGTTATTACTTAACTATCTAACAACAAAATTTCCAAACCTTAATTTAAATGTAATCTAATTATACTTTACACTTCCTTTAATTTTTTTATTTATTTTGCTATATATAGTACATAATGTTAATTTTCGCTGATTGATAAATAGTAAACAACAAATGCATGCAGATAAGCCTTTATAAAACAAAATCTTCGCAGGTCTATAATGAAATGTACCATGCAATCAAATAAATCAAATAGCAACTGCAACAGCAGCAACACAACACCAACAACAATAACAACAACAACAACCAAAAATAACAACAAACAAAAAAGAAGACAAAAAAATCATACTTCATACTGACAGTTCTCTGAGTTCGGACAATGGTATCAATGTCATCGGCATATGCAAGTCGTTATACAGACTTTTGGAAAATTGCCTAATCAAAGGCCTCGGAGAGATTTTGGAGCAGCGAACGTTTTTCATTGTCATTCTGCACAATCCGAAGAGTTTGGCAGTGATACCAAGGCTAGACTCAGCTCTGTATAACTCGTATTTGTAGATGCTGTCATATGCGTCCCCAAAATCGACAAATCAATGATGTGTATCGACTTTGACTTCTTTCTTTTTTTTCTAAGATCTGACGTATTGATCTCGGTATTGTGAACTTACCGAGCCTAAAACCGCACTGATAGTGGCCAACTAGATTTTTAATAAAACGCTACAGGCCATTGACAAGATCTTATATGTTTAGGAGACTGATGTTAAAGAGACCGTTGCCTCTATAATTGACGCAGTTGAGAAGGTCTCTTTTCTTGCAAACGACGCTAAGGTTCCATTCTTAAGGCATACTTAGAAATGAGTTGATGCATGCTCTCTACTAAGGTATGTACCGCTGCTTTAAATAGCTTGGTACGTAGGCAATCCGGTTCAACAGCCTTGTTGTACTTGAGCTTGTATATTAACATCCTCACTTGATTTTGGTCAGGTGGACGTATCTCTATTCATCCAGATTGAATTCATGTCATTCAGCCCGACAGTGAAATTTTGGTTGAACTTGCTTTTAACGGTTTACAGTAGTTTTTCCATAAAATCAGCTCCGACTGTTACTCTTTTACTATGTTTCCTCGTTCATCTCTACAAGCCTCTATTGGTGTTTCATTGCATTCACATCTTCACTTTTTATTAAAACTTGTGAACGTTGTTCATGGAGTCTCTCTATTTCTTCAATAGCGCTCTTCTCATGTTCTTTTTTTCCATCGGAGAACCCAATGTTCTTCGCTTTACTTTTACTAGTAGACCTCAAAAGCCGCTTCTTCTGTGCTGTTCCGCTTAATAGGCTTAATGTCATACTTCGGCCATTACTCGAATATCTTGTAGAGGAGGAACATTCCCTGTGCTGACCCGAACGTCTTTGTCTTTTTTCCGTTTTGCAGGGTCGGGAATGGTAGATCCGTTTTTAATGGAGGCCTTTGGTTGATGTGTAGTAGTAAGATTTTTACTTGGCCGTGTAGTTAACCGCTAACCCACTTCGGGGGTATGAGAGCTGCGGTTGGCCAATTAGGCTTTATCCTCCACCATCTCTTTTTCAACACCCTGACTAGTCCTGAAAATCCTTACAGACCTCATCTCCAAATAGTTTGAAGTAGCCCATATTTGGTATCTGGCATATTGACTGTTGAAGCCAGTGCTGATTCAGTGATGTATTATAAATCCATCAGCTGTAGGTATGTGGATTATGGTGTGTTAGCTGATATTTCATTTCCATTTTCATTTATAGATTGATTGATTTATATTTTTTACATATAGACTCAAAGCCTTTCAGTTTGTAAAAGTTTACATATTTGACATATTTTGGTTCAAGCACAATTTATATTAGAATAGACATTTAAACTAAAATTTTATTTGATGAAACACATTTTACTTAAATATTATTATCAGCCAAAAATATAAATACCACCCTCTCGAATTGCCTGGTTCCTCTCAGTTTTCTAATGAAGAGGGGTATGGAGTTCCATTGCCTGATGACGTAAACAAAAAATTGGCGCTCAGAGCTGTTACAATTAAA
Source organism: Volucella bombylans (assembly GCA_949129095.1). Taxonomy (NCBI): domain Eukaryota; kingdom Metazoa; phylum Arthropoda; class Insecta; order Diptera; family Syrphidae; genus Volucella; species Volucella bombylans. The sequence continues at coordinate 117,615,289 of OX422142.1, read as the reverse complement.
TCTCGGTTGAATAAACATATAAGAGCGATTGGAGATACAAAATTCTATTTTTTCATAGAGGTACAGTGGTTCTTTATTGATCAGCAAATTAGTTAATACCTTAAGGGAACAGTATTTCATGTATGCATATAGGTTGCATCCCAGGATGTTTTTTGAGTAGGCCGATATGTGGTCAAACCGTTTAAGATTGTACACGTACCGGACTATGTTGTTAAAGGCTACAATTAGGTTTCGTCTCGTTTGAGTATTATGACAACAAAAAATTTGTCACCCGTATGCGATGATGGGCTGAACCTAATATGTTGAGGTGTAAAGGTTTTTGATAGCGATAGGGTTCGTAAGCAACCATATATCTTGCCAATTACTGACCGAATGTGAAGGTCCCAGCTAAGGGTAGTTTTAAACCAGATGCCCAAGTTCTTAACTGTCTCCACATATTTTAGAACAGAATTGCCGAGATACAAGACAGGAAAATAACGCATTTCAAGTTTGGTTTTATAAATAATCATGCATTGAGATTTTTTTTGAGTTTAAAAAGAGCTTATTCTTTTCGGACCAGTGAGCAATGTTGTTGTTGAGTTGTTGGTCCCCGTCCTCGATCATTCCAAGCTTGCAGCTCAGGCGGATTTGTGCATCGTCGGCATACATGTAAATTGCTGAATTTGTGACTGCTGACTGTTCCTAGTAACAAAATCACATTCTTAGAACATCGACTTGCCGAGGAAGGAATCAAACTAGCTATTCAGGAAGTTCGCTAGGGATTTTGCAATCATCGTCAAACCGCTGACATCGATGTTGAAAATGGAGAAATTGGGGCCACCATTCCGATGGGAGGATGAGCAAACAGATGCATTTGCAAAGTTGAAAAAAATACTATGCAGCGAGCCGATTCTCCAATTGTATTGTATGATCCAAAAAATCCATACCGATGCCAACTCGTGTGGGTTAGCCGGAATATAATTTCAAGCTACAGTCGATTCCGCCGAACATTATAGTCGGCGATTCTGTTGCTCGATTATAGTCGCATGTGCATGGCCATCGAATCCAAATACTCAAGCTACGAACTCATATTACTTGCAGTGGTAGAGAACTTGGAACGCTTCCGGATGTATTTACTTGGTCGAATTGCTCTGCTTCGAGTGCGATTAAAGCAACGTCATCGCTTATTCCACGCGTAGCCAGGTGGTGATTGCTGCTACCAGAACCCGATTTCGAAGTTGTCCACCGAAGTGCAAATCGAATGGCCGGATGCCTATCGAAGCAGGAAAGGAGATGAACTCCGTCGCTTCTCATGTCATTCGAGTCAAAATTTCTCAAGGCGATTGGGTTGCTAGCATGCTGTATCAGGATCCAAGGCTTGCCACTATGATACTGGAAGGTCGAGAAGAATCCGAAGTCAAAAAACAATTCCAACTCTTGTAAGAACGGAAGACTGTATTAGTTGTGCTATCCAGTGTTCGATGGCGAATTGTTAAATATGGTATTTTCACGATGATATGGGCCACTTTGTCGTTGAGAAGGTGTTGCAGCGAATAAAGGGAAACTTGTGGTTTCGTCGAATGAGAAATTATGTAAAGTCGTACATCGTACATTCCGCTTGCATGGAATGTTGTTCCCAAAAGGGGAAACCAGGACCAGGATGCACATCGCGGAAATTACACCAGTTTTATTTTGAACGTGGACCATCTAGGTCCTTTTCCTAGAACATGCCACGGAAAGGCTAACGTTTATAGGGGTGACGGATGCGTTTAGCAAGCACATCATAGTGAAAGCAGTTAAGGACAAGAGAACTAAGCCGGTGATTGAGAAGTTTATCGATTTGACTTCGAATTTGGGTCTACCCGATACGATAATTGCGATCGCGAAACGGCTTTCAGTGCAACTCATTTCGAGAATTTCTGCGAAGGCAACGGTATGCGTCACATTAAGACCGCTGTAAGGACGTCGAGGGCTCATGGACAGATCGAGTGCATCAATCAAACGATTTTACAATACTTACGGACCACTAAGAACACTAAGATCGGTGATTGGGACTTAATCATCGTAATCTCCAGCGGGGAGTTGATACTCAAAAGAATTCAACTACAAGGTATAGCCCGAACCAAATCGTATTCGACTTCAAGCTGAAGGATATTTCGATCAATCACAAGCTATGCACGACATGGAGGATGTCCAAGATTATGTCAACATGGAGATGTAAGCTACGATTCGATGCAAAGCATAAAGGTCCTACCATTTACAACGAGGGAGATTTAGTTGTTATAGAAAGTGTGTCGTTACCAACTGGGAAATCTCACAAGTTAGAGCCTAAGTACAAGGTCCCGTACGTTGTAAAGAAACGTCTGCGGCAACGAGGAAACGAGTCAGAGAAGAAAAAAAAATGTTTAACCGTATAGCCAGTGAGAAGATGAAGACGTGGTGGCCATTAGAACCAGAGCTTGATGACGATGATTACGACGATATGGTAAAGAGCCGCGGACGACTCCACGTCAGGAAAGGCCGAGCTGTCAGCTGAATGCTGCCATCGACAAAACTACAATCCAAACTGACCCACTTATATGTAAAAAACGAAAAAAATTCAAATTCAAAACGAAGAAAAAAGTGGACCCTCGTGTCAACTACCTGAACGAGGCACAACACGTCTCCACCATCATATTTACCCTTTTATTCTTCTTCTGTATTCTAAATAATATAATTGCCTTTGCTGAATAAAGGCCATTTGTTTTTTAAAACGTTTTCCTTGTTCCGAAAATAATAACGCCTGTTGGTCATTACACAGGATGTGTTTTAATTTTTTCTTGCACAACCATCGCGCTTATAAGTTTAGAAGGTCATATCTGCTTGGACGAGAACAGTGCCCAGCAGTACCCGGAGGTGGTCAAATAGCAAAGACTTGTCTAAAATTGTTTGATGGGGAGTGGCATTGAAAAGTGATAGCTGATTTTTTGTAAAAAGTGTTGTGAAAAAGAAATGTGTTGACTATTACCGCTTGTCATGAAATTATGACCGCCATAGAGCCCAGACTTTATGAAGAGTGTGCACATTTTGGAGTAAGTAGATCATGAGCTGTAAGCAAACTCATACCAACTCCATCTGACACCTTGTTATTCACGAATCAGAAATATGGAACTACTCGTAGATGTGTATCTAAATCTTTACATTGGCAGACCTATTCCTATTCATGATAGTTAGATAAGACAGACGGTGTTCAACACATCACAGTAGCTGGTTGAACCCTCCTAACTAATGACTAGTTTGAGGGATTCAACATTACTATTCCTACGTATTGCAATGGCAAGATAACACACTAAACAAAACTGAGAAGAGCTGCTCTAAAAGGAAAGTTGCATTGCAAGGCGCAAAAAGGCCAGTCGATACCACTTGATGGATATAAGAGTCCTGTTTACGGGGTCTTTATAGAGTGACTAAAATAATGAGACTAGGATGCCATAGAGAATATCCCAGAGATCGAAAAGAACTATTGAAAGTGTAAGTGGTTGTTTATTTCCGATAATTGCGATGATGATGACTCCGTTGATCTCTCAAAGACCCCAATATTGGGCTCTTTTAACTCATCATCTGTGATTTATGTAGTATGTTCCCTTATCGCCCTTAGCCTTTTATCTTAATCTTGGAAATATGGAAAGCTTTGGATCTCTGCGACTATTTTAGAAAAATTCCAACATCCTCACAATCTTAGCAATGTCACCACTGTTCTGGGAAAATTTTAGGGGTCCATCCATTCAAATGCATTTCAGTAGTATTTGCGTGCAGGTTCGTCAAATGTTGAATGTTAAATTTTCTTGTATCCAAGAGTGTGTTTTGAATGTTTTCTCAATTCTTTGTGTCGTTCTGTATACGAGTAGCATATCCCATTGATGGCATTCCTTATCACATACTCCTTTGGATAAGCCATACGTACGAATAATGCTACTCGTAGACCTACTGCTTTATTGCTACTACTGATTCTGTTGCTCCTATGAGTACACCCAAATTGCGAAATTTATTTATGGGAAAATTCTATTTGAATAATTTCCCTGCAAACGGGCATAGTATACTTGTACGATACTCCCGTCATGACAAAAAATCATAAAAAAAAACGAAGAAACAAAACAACCGAAACGAAAGGAAAAAATGGCGCAAAGACGATTCAAGATTCATCCTGGCTTTCATGTTTTCAATGCCTCGCTATTTGAGGGGCCGTTTCTTTTTTTGAGAGACCTACGGGATTCAAATAGTGAAAGAGATTTCTAGAGATTAGATGTAATTCGATTCGTCAGGGTTGAGAGGAGGAAGACTTTCAAACGTCGTCGTCAATGGGGTTGGTTCGAATGCGAGTATATCCATTTTTCTTGTTGTTTTTCTTTAAAGGATTTCAAAAATGTTTTCAAGAGTTTAAAGGAAACTGAATTTCTGAGGGGGTTATCCGCTTTCTCATATTTTGCATCGTCTTTTAAAATCGCTTTCAAGGAAGCTAACGTGCAAGCCAACAAGTTTGGAGAATGCTTAGTGCCGAATGGGATGCGTGTAGATCGTAGTAGCTACTCGTACTTGAGTAAATTGGACAAGTCGCCTTTTTATTGCCGAAATGATTGTTTATTTAATTTTATTTTTTCTTTCCACATAGTAGTAGAGAGGGGGTAAGCTATTTTGGTCTAGAGATTCGTCGACTTATAGGCCCACTAAACAACCCCCCATCTCTCACTCAGTTATTCTTTCAATAGTTTGTCCAGTATTTCATTTTTACGACTTTTCGTAGTTCGTTTGGTCCAGACAGGGATTTTTCTCGTCTCCAATTCGACATAGTAAACCGATTACAACATACAGTTGAGTCTGCAGCAAAGCGGACAGCGATGTTTTATTGTTTAAAACTTTGAAAAAAAGAATTATGCGAAGAGAAAGCGGTATACGAGTAGATGAAAACTTTGGACGAAAATTTAACCCCAACCCTATGGACCAGATACGATATAAAAGGGATTTTCATTAGATACGTCCCATTTTCCCAATAGGGAGTCTCTGAACTTATGCAAACCATATCTTGGCAGATGTCATATTTGTGTTTCATGTTGTCTATCCTTTAATCGTGGGAATGTATACGCTTCTACTACATTTACACATCATCCAAATTTGTTGCCAATATTCGCGATCAGTCGTGACTACTTTACGTGCGTTAACTCCAACTTGCAATAGTTATAATAGTCCTGATAAGCGAACAATTGACGTTATGTGGAAAAATTCGAATAGGATAATTTACTCCATAATGAATGCCGTGCAGGGCCAAATACCTAAGAACCAGAAATGCTCTCCCCAATTGTCAGCGGCATCAATTGATTCCGCGTCGATTTCAAGAGCTGGACATCTGCGAAAAGACTTGGCTATAAGGTGTATAAGATTGATCCAAGAGCTAAAGCTAAATGCCCATTGTGCACGTCGACCTTTCATTGATATCCGTAGAGCTCTATTGAAGATGGTAGAATATCCGGATTTTTACTGAAAAAACATTCTCAGTGACGAGGCACATTTTTGGTACTCGTAAAATGGCTTTGTTAATAAGCCAAATTGCAGCAGTTGGTTAAGTGAACAGACAAACGTGATCTAGAGGCAACCATTGTACGCGAAAAACCTTGACTGGTTGGTGTAGTTTTCATGTTGGAGATATCATTGGGCCGTTCTTCTTTCGAAATGATAGCGGCGAATTGGACACAGGCGCTCCATGTTAATTAATTTTTTTTTCGAGATAAATTGGAACTGGAAGGTTTAGCGAATATGTGGTTTCAAGAAGATGGTGCCACTTACTATACATTATACTCCACAATCGACTGATTGAAGACAAAGTCAGTGATCGTCTTAATTCCAGACATAGCCATGCAAATTTGCCGCTTCTCTCACTGGCTATAACAACTTTAGACTCTTTCTCCGGGGTACATTAAGGCTTTTCTCTGAAACAAGCCAGAAACTTTTGAGCCGAACACTCGACGTAAAGTTGCTGGAATATCGGCCGAATTCTGGGAAAAAGTCATGGAAAATTTGGTCCATAACATAATTTCATAACTAGTGGTATCAATTATATTTCCATCCAAAATAAAGAATTCATTGATAACGTTGGAACAGCTGGTATGAAAGAATTAAATACATTCCAGGTTCCAATGATGAATGTAGGCCAAGTCGACATTTAAAGTAGATATATTCGTTCTTGTATGGAAGTTCTCTAATTACTTACTTACTTAACTTAACCAGTGAAAAGTCTCTGCCTGACACACCGCAACCTTGCATCTACTTCGATCCAGGGCACTCTGCCGCATTTGATCTTTACTGTTTGATCTTTAAAACGGAGGTTCAGTCTTGCTGCTCATTTTGAACCTGAGGGCTGTGATTTGAAGATTCTCTTAGCTGAAGCATTGCTGTCCATTGCCTCGATGTGGTCACGCCAATAAAATGTGTACAAACATTTTAAGGGTACACAAACCCCTTGAGTGCGCGCTCATTATAAAAAAAAAACAATTTAACCGTAAACTCGACGAAGGATTTTTCTTGCAAAGGTACCTAGTAATAGCTCCATTTTCCTGCTCTCGACATAGCAGGATCAAGGCGTTAAACAGATGAATCTTCGTTTTTCTGGTCAGGAGTTTTGACATCAGTTGCTTTGATAAATCGAAGTAACAGCGGTTACCCACTATCATTATTCGTCGGATCTCTACTAAGAAGTCAATTGAAGAATTCATGTTAACTTCGAGTTAGGTAAACTCCTTAACTACCTCGAAACTATATCTACCGACTGAGATGTTTTGCTTGAGGTGGTGGATAAATGTTTATTTGCTTGTCGACAGCATACATATATTTTGTTTTGTCCTCGTTCACTGTTCAATCAGCTTTCTTCAATTACCACAAAAGCCTGAACAATGGATCGATGGGTCGCCCGATGATGCCAAGGTCGTTGATTTATGGAAGATAGTACGTCTAGTGTTAACGCCAACTCTCCGCACTATCTGTCCAACCACAAGATTAAAGGAATCGAATAAAAGTAAATCACCTTGACGAAATTCGGAGCATGTGTGGGACAGTTCTGATGATGCGTTACCAAATTACACAGCGCTTATTGTCAAGTGTTTACCGGAATCCCGAATTCAGCCATAGCCTTACACAGCTATCGGCGATAAATGCTGTCATACGCTTTAAGGTCTTTAAGGTGGTTCACCCACACTTTATTAATTATTCGATACATGATCCTTAGCAACAGATCACCACCTCATTTAAATAGTTCCGGTGGTAAGCCATCAGGGTATGCGGCCTTGTTAGTTTTTAGCTCTTTAATAGCTAAGCCTACCCCTTCTAAAGTAGCTTAGCTCTATTTGGGGTCCATTTAGGAGCTGCTGGAAATGTTTCTTAAGCACATCTAAATTATCCTGTGTGTCGGTGACTAGGTTCCGTTCTCTGTTTCGAAGGGCTTGTGTTTCGGGTTTGAAGCCGACTGTAAGTTGTTTGCTTATAGAGTTTGCGAACGTTGTTCCTGTCAAGAGACTCTTCGATATTGTTGAGTTGGGAGGTTTCGTTCTACGTAACACCCGTGTCGCTATGAAAACTCCATTGACGGCTCGCTGTATAGTTCATCCTTATGCACGGTGCCATATGCGGCCTTGAGGGCGACGAATAGTTGGTCAATGTAGGTCTACAATTCCCGAGTGTTTCATTATAGTGAGAATATTTGATCGATAGTGGGATTTCCTTTGCCCGAAACCGCACTGATATAAATCAACCAGATTGCTTATGAATGATTTCAGCAGCTCACATGTTACGGCAGAAATGATCTGATAGACAATGTTTAGGCGATTTATTTGGCGCAATAAAGTGTCTCAAAAATGTGTGGAAAATTGATTTAATAAAAACACAGTGCAAACTAGAAGTTTTTACTTCGAACCAATTTCTTCATTTGAACTCCATAAAATCGTTATGAAATCAAAAAAGTCAAATTCGGCAATAAATGGTTTTTCAAATAATTTTTTAAAAACAATTGCTTAATGTTTTTTTTTTCATATAATTTGCCCGCGCTCAAGGGATTTATGTACTCTTAAAATGCTTGCACACGGCGCGGTCGAAGGAAAATCAGGGAGGATGGAGAGAGAGGTGCCGGTGGTTTTAAACGCTGGTTTTAAATGTTAGAGGGTTATAATGACTAGGGAATAAAGAGTAGGCGGGGCAATCCATAAGCGGCTTAGGAACGAATCACGATATTTTAGAGTACATCCAAAAATGGGCTTGAGGGTATACTGATGAGCATTCATAGCGAGACGGGTGTTACGGTTAAAAGTTTGAAGGGACGGAATGCTACTGGCGATTTCAGTGGAGCACTGGTGGTGGAAATAGCGATAAAACAGAGTGAGACACAAGACATTACGTCGGTGCTCGAGGGTGTCCATTGTTTGAGTAATATTAGTATCACCTATGAGTTTTATCGCACGATTTTGGATCCTATCTAGCAAGTTCAAAGAGGTTTTAGGGGCAACTGACCAGATGTGGGCGTTGTACACCAGTTTTGGGCGGATAAACCCCTTATATATTGAAACGAGATCAGAGGGGTTGAAGTATTTCTTACATCGCTTGAGCAAACCTAGACATTTCGCAGCATTTTTGAAGACATCGAATATGTGGTCATTCCAAAGTAAACTGTCACTGACATACAAGTTTATCGGTTTCGACGATGTAAGTGCCATTCATGGATAATGGCTGGGTGTTTAAATTTCGCATTAACGATAGCAGACTGCATTGTGTTTTGGATGCATTAAATTCTATTCTGTTAGTGGTTCCCCAATAAGTTATGCTGTTAGTATCAGAATTTAATGAGCTTAACTTACGCTGGCGTTCCCGTTCCACAGCCGAAGAGCAGGGACGTGAGTCAGGGAACGAATATGAAAAGCAGAGAGTACTGTCATCAGCAAAGGAATATATTGGATTAGAAGTAGCAGATAAGAGATCGTTGATTAAAATTGAAAAGAGTGTCGGAGACAGAACGGAGCCCTGGCGCACACCAGCATTTATTTTGTGAATATCAGACTTAAAACCATCCAAGGCAACTTGAATTGAACGTTCCGAAAGGTAATTTCTAATCCATTGAAGAAGAGGGTCGTCGATCCCAATGCACGCATTTTCGACAAAAGAGCCTAATTCCAAACTCTGTCAAATGCCTTAGAAATATCAAGTGCAACTATCTTGCTTTCGCCAGATTGTTGTACCCTTTGGTTCCACTTTTCGGTGAGGCATGCCATCAAATCACCAGAGGACCTGTTGCTACCAGAACTATATTGCCGGTCATTGAGAAGTTTTCGTGTTTCGAGATATTTCATGAGCTGACGATTTATCAGCGTTTCCATGACTTTGGAAAGAAGGGACGTAAGTGCAATGGGTCTGTAGGAGGAGCGAGAAGATGATTCGCCTTTTTTAGGGACGTGCTGGACAAATGCTGTTTTCCACCTGCTTGGGAAGAGTCCTAAAGAGTAGGATTGATGAAAAAGCTTACACAGTGGTTTCGACAGCGTGGAAGAACACCTCTTCAGAAGAAGGGGAGATATACTATCTGGACCACCGGATTTATGTATGTTGAGATCTTTAAGTACACTTGCTACTACACGAGTGCGAAAGTAGATTCGTTCTATTGAAGATTCGACGCACTCAAGTGTAGGCAAAGACAAAGCACAATCTGGGAGTATTGAACTGGCCGCAAAGTGTGCAGCAAGCAGATTGGCCTTGTCTAAAGAGCTGACAGCTCGAATATCATTGTGAAGAAGAGTTGGGATGGAGGATGAGGCAGAGTTGCTGATGTTTTTGACAAACGAGTAAAGCTTTTACTACCTTTGGTTCATTGCAGTATTTTTTGTCTCAACTTTTGGTTGTACTGAAATTTTACACGCTTAAGAAAGACGTTGCAGTCATTCCTCTCTCGTTTAAACTTTTTTCGGTTTTCCTCTGTCGGGTTGGTCTTGAAGGACCGAAAAAACATTTCTCTAACCCTGATAGCCTCTTTACAGCTTGAGTCGTACCATGCCATTTCTTTGGTTTGATGCTTTTCATCTGATGAGGGATAAATGATCTCATTCCAAAGAGAATGGTGTCTGTGATCATATCAGCAGCGGCATCCGCGTCGTTATCGAGGAAACATAACGACAAGTTAAAATTCCTAAAGAAGCTTTTAAGACCACTCCAGTTGGCTTTCTCGTATTGCCATACGGGTCTTTTAAGAATTTTTTCTCTAACTGGTGTACGAGAAATTAGCTGATATGACACAATGGTCCGACGAGCCTAGAGGGGAGAGCATTCAACGGTGTACTTATCAGGGTGAGTAGTTAAAAACAAGTCTAGGATGTTGGCGGTATGACTATCAACGTCTGGTATTCGCGTGGGCTCATTTACAAGTTAAAGTTAAAGTTGACGTTCTGTCACATATATTCAATATAAGCATCAACAATGTAATATTTCCCGATAGTCTTAAAAGAACATTTTTAAATACTCTCTACTCTCGGTGTTTTCTAAAATTTTTGAAAAAATGGTCAAAGGGAGAGGTATCACCTTTCTTGAAGAATACTCGTTCTTCTGTAAACATCAGTATGGCTTTAGAGCAGGTAAGTCGACAGAAGACGCACAGTAATGCAAGTCTCGATAAAAAAAAAAATTACTGCTTATTTACTTCATTGACATTACGAAGGCCTTTGATTCTTTAGACCACGAACTTATTCTAAAACAAAGAGTAAAGATGGGGGGTAATTTCAGTCAGTGACTTGATATTAAAATCGATATTTCGGAGGGTTCTGTAATGAGTCCGGTTTTATTCCTTATATTTATTAACTCTATCATCAGTCAAGGTCTAAGATGGACAAAAACTGGAATTGCTGATGATATATGATAGCTTGTACGTATTTCTGTAATTCGGTACTTGACTTAGTGGCGGATATAAGCCATGAATTGGCAGTTTTAAGACACTGTCATCAGTGATAAAACCAAAATAATGTTTTTCAAAATGTCCACATTTGATATTCACCGTCCAAATTTTATTATGCATAGTGTTGACTTTAAATATGTATATAAATGTCAGTGCTGCAACTCGTATTGCGACCACGAGCACAGTTACACATGACTTGGACATATGCTGCTCACTCAACTGTTTTGCTATTGCAATCGTTCTTGTTTTCAAATATCTGGTATTGAATATTGATTGCAAAATGGATTGGTAGGATCATATTTCCATATTAAGAAAATATCTTGCTTAAGCACTTAAGACAATTTTGTTCTCGAATACTCTTCGAGACTGTATACTACTACTTAGTGCAGTCTAAGCTGCAGTATGGACTGGTATGTTGGGGTGGCGCCTATAGCTCCAACCTGCAACCATTGCTCATGTCTTAAAAACAGATTTCGGGAATTATGTGTAAGAAAGGACGTCCTGATAATAGCTTTTGTCTGTTTGCAAACCCTTAGATTCTTCCACCTTATTTTTACAAGGTCTTAAAATTATTTTACTTGAGAAGTGGAAATTTGCTCAGTCAGAACTTAACTGCCTATCAACTTCGGAGTAATGAAGGATTTTTGGCTATTATTCCACACCAAAACCCTCATATTTTTTCGAATTTCTTTACCTTTGTTGCAGGTACGATATTTAACCAGTTACCTCCTGAAATAAGGAGTATTAAAAACTCTTATATCTTCAACAGAAAAATTATGTTCTTGCTGTTTAACTTTGACTTGAATGAAATCAATATCGGGTGACCAGATAGCAATGATACTTTTTCCAATTGTTATGTTCCAGCACCTGTCCAAATTACCAATGGCATCCAGTTGTTAAAATATTCACTAAGGTTTGCTGAACGTGCTAAAATTATAAAAAAATATTATCGGAGTTTCGGCTCCGTTCTAAATACGCAAGGTGAATTTCGACGTGAGGTCGGTCTTCATGATGACTTCACTGTGCAGGCAATTCATCGCATTATCAAAAAGTTTGAGCGTGAGTACACTCTTTTGGATTTTCATCAACGACCTCTTGTCTGTTACTCTGCACCTGCTAGATAGGATTCAAAACCGTGCGTTAAAACTCATGGGTGATACTAATATCACTCAACCAATGGAAACCCTCGAACATCGACGTAATGTTGTGGCGCGAAATGAAGAAAACATTGCCGCCGTAGCGGTCAATTCGGTGCCGATCAGCTGAATTGGATGTAGTCAGAGAGCCAGCTCGGCTTATTTTGCTGTTGGATTTGGGCCTACAACAGTATAACATTGTTCCGAAGAAAGAATTGAAGCCGGACGGCCATGGACAACGCCGTGACTTCGTTAACTGTGCGCTGGAAATGTTGGTCGGAGATCCGGATTTCATCCAAAAAATCATCTTCTCGGATGAGCCCCATTTTTGGCTCAGCGGCTTTGTCAACAAGCAAAATTGCTATTATTGGAGCGAAAAAAATTCACAAGTGTTCGGCCAAGCATCAATGTATCCACAAAGATTGACTGTTTGGTGCGGTATATGCTGTGGTCAGAGCTCGACAACATCGATATATTCAAGCTGTGGTTCCAACAAGACGGCGTTACATGACATACAAGCGACGCAACGCTCGAAGTTGTGAAGGAGAAATTTGGCGACTGGGTTATCTCTCTGGGAGCGTTCATCAATTGGCCGCCGCGATCATGCGATTTAAGGCCACTCGATTATTTTCTCTCGGCCTACATCAAGTTCTTAGTCTACGCTAACCACTTTGGCCGAGCTCGATGCCAACATTCGATTCGCTTTTGCCGGAATAACGCCGCACATATTGTACCGAGTCAGTAAAATTAGAACCGACCGCTTGGATAACGTTCTATTACACACAAAATGACATGAACGTAGCTTCAAAATAAAGTCAGAATCAATTTTATATCTCACACCGTTGTTGTTTTATATAAATTTTTTCCCTATCGTTCTTATCTGGTCACCCTTTATTATGTACATTAATTTGCTTTAACTATCCTTGGTCTATATTTTGTTTATTGCATTTTTTGTTTATCTTGTAGTAGCTATCAATCCACAATCGATATTTTTAGTTGTAGTTGTTTTATCGTTCCCTCGAAACAATCTGGTTTTGCCAAAAGGTAAAAAGCACGTGTCAGGGTAATAAGACCCGAACGGAAACATGTAGATATGAACAAAGATACCTTGTAGTAGAGTCACAGTCGGTGCTGCGGATATGGTAAAACCATTTCTGAAAACTGTTAAACAGCAAATACGATGCAATTTCTTGACGATGCAAACCAAGAATTCCGTTTACCCGACCAACATGACGTGAGGATAGCAATATCTAAACTGAATTCGAACTGTCAGGCCGGTCGGTCTACCCCCGAACTATTTAAGGCAGAAAGAGAGGACATGGTAGAGAGTATACACCAACTTATATCCAAGATTTGGTCAGATGAATTTATGCCTGATGAATAGAACTTCTAAACTGTGAGAACTTTATCAGTCTCCTAATCATCGCATATAAGATCTTGTCTGCCGTATTGTGCGGCATTATCAACAATCTGATTTGACCGTATCAGTGCGGTTTTAGGTCAGGTAAGTCCACAATTGACCAAATATTCATAGTAAGGCAGTTCTTGAAGAGAACCTAAGAAGTGCAGATCGATACTCACCACCTTTTAATCGATTTTAAAGCTGCAAATGACAGCATCAACAGAGATGAGCTATACAGAGCCATGTATAATTTTGCCATCTCTGACAAACACGTCCGCTTGTGCAAGATGACGATGGAGAAAGCTCGCTGCTGCATCAAGGTCAGAAATGACCTAACCGAGACCTTTGATGCCAAAAAAAGATTTAGGCAAGGTGACGTGCTGTCACATGACTTCTTTAAAATCATACTTGAAAGAATTGTGTAAAACTCACAAGCCAACACACGAGGTACGATCTTTCAAAAGTCTGTTCAATTGCTTGCATATTGATATTGATATTATTGGTAGAACACAGAGAGATGTCACTGGTGCGTTTGTGAGTGTAGGAACAGAAGTAGGAAAAACGAGGGTAAAACAAAGTATATCCTGCCGACAAGAAGGGACACTCAACATCGACGAATCGGCGAGAATGTCATAAAACGATATCTCCTCAGAAATCAAACGAAGAACAGCGCTTGCCAATCGCTATTTCTTTGGGCTGAGAAGGCAACTATGTAGTAAGGCCCTCTCCCGAACAACAAAGGAAACTCTTATAATCACAGTTCTGCTCTATTGTTCCGAAGCATGGACCCTTTATAAAGCGGATGAAGATATCCTTGCACGTTTTCAGAGAAAAATTCTTCTCTTCTGGAGGATACAATTCAACGATGAACTCTACGAGCTATACAGCAACATCGACCTGGTCAAAAACCTGCGCATTTTGCGTTTGAAATGGCTGGGACATGTAGAGCGAATGAACACCCACGCTCCAGCCTGCTGAATCTTCGACTCTAATCCGGAGGAACAACGCAGTAGAGGAAGGCCTCGCCTTAGGTGGCACGCGCAAGTGGAAGGCGACCTCAACCAACTTGGAGTGCGCAACTGGAGGCAGTTAGCAAAAGACAGCGCTAATTGGAGAGGCTTATTGGTTGAGGCTCAGGTCCACTCCGGACTGTAGCACCACCTAAGTAAATAAGTAAACAAAGATGCGATTTGTTAAGGGTAATAACATTTACGTCCAGATCTGATATTCATTGCCGCTTAGTATAGTCGACATAGAAGCCATCTAATTCTGAGTGTTATTTTTGTTTTTTTTTTTTGTTGTGGCTTATGTAGCCCTAGAATGATGGTAGTGAATGAAACTGTGCGACATGCCTAGCTGTTAGCTTCAAGGTTGAGCCAAAACTGGCGCTGAAACTAGAAAATCTGCTGGTTCAGATCATTGTTCTTCATCTGTTCAATGTGGCGGAACCAATGTATTTGATGTATTCAAATGAATGAATATTGAGTTCTAAAGTTTTGTTATTAATTATGCACTAAACTCATTTGTTTTTCAGAGCAGAAATGGCAGCAGTTTCTTAGGCTAAGTCAATGTCGCATCTGAACTAGAGAGTCATTCAAGAGGTCGATTATCTATTATCAAAATTATGCAAATGATGGCACTTACCATCGATAAGCTTCTTTCCGTCTGGTAGTTCCTCTCTTCTTAACCCCACTGTATCAATCCAAAAGGCCACAAAACAAAATTTTACAATTTTATTCTTTAATTTCGTTTTTCCTTCATTCTTCTATTCTGCTCTGTTTTTTTGCCTTATTATACCGCCCGGTTGGAAACTTTTGTTGCCGAGTTTACTTAAAATCAAAACTTATCCCATAATAATAAAGTATCAGGGTAACACAAGTCACATCGATACTCGTATCCGTATGTGTGTACGATTATTCGCATCTGAACCCCCTCAACTTATGATCCGCATACTATATGAGAGAAAACTCCAAAACAGAAAGTGGAAAACAAGAATTATAGAAAACTTTTTCCTTTCAACTTGAAGCTGGGAAAGAGTCAACCAAATGCCATACACACATACCGGTGACAAAAAAAACAAAAAAATAAATAAATAAAAGGACCACAAAGCAAAGTTTGTTTTGGGCATTTCCGTCAAGATGTTCACTGCCCATAAGGTGGATTTAAAAAGTCAAACCGCCATCATATAATGAAAAAAAAAAATTGAGAAGGATAGGGACACTATGGGGCTAAAGTAACACAGAACTACAGGACTAAGGTACTACATATAAGACTACAGGAACTTACCGAACTTACAGGAAGGACGTTCGGTAGGGAAACGCCAAGTTTTTTCAAACTTGATGCATTTTTATGCTGCCACTTGGCAGCAGTCTAACCACCCACTGTGTGGCTTTGAAGTCAACCCGTTTTGTTCAACCATTCCAGGAGATCATCAAACACAAAGAGAGGGTAAGCGGTTGGCGAAAAAACTAAAATGATTATAAGGATCCACTTATGGGTGCTTGTCAAAGTTGTGTACCGATATATTCATAGTCCTGTCGAATTTGCATTCGATACAGGGACCACGACGCATAAGACGACAAAAACCTGTGGTTAGGTCCTTCGGTGTATTTTTCTTTTGTAAATAACTTTTGACCAATTTAATCGAGAAAAAACCTTCTAAACTTCATCCAGAGTATTGGGGGATGAATACTACGAATACTTCCCACTTAACCAGTGTTGTAGAGGGGCTATAGATGCTTCGATAGCTTGGTGATCGGGAGACAGGGAGCACTGCATTTGTTTACTAAAAGGACGAAAGCTTTTACTTTGATTGCAGTTCAGTTCAAACTCGGTGGGTATGAGGGTAATGTTGATCTTTGTTCGGGAGTTATACTTGCGAGGCCCTTCTCAATTTTAATGTAAAAGTTTGAATTGAAATGCTATAACATGACGAAGTGTGGCTTTTAGGTTAATGATGACTATTCCTAAACCCTTACATGTGAAGGTGTGTCATTGCGAGTATGTTCCCATTAAATGATTTAAAATAAAAAATACGAGAATTCTGCGCAGGATTGCCTTCTACTGGTACCACTGGCTGGCTCAGTTATTTCATTAGGTCCCGGCCAGCGATTGCAGCAAAACTTATCAGGCTTTATGGTCTCTTAAACAGAGAACTAAGCAAACGAGTAGTAACCTTATGTTAGTCTTGATGCGAGCAAGTGCTACACTATTTCCAACTTGCTATTGTAAGCTTATCGGGTGCATGTGGCTATGTTCGAGTGCTCTAGCTGGGCTTGTGACACAAGAAGTACAGGAGCATTATCACAGTCAAATCGGCTATGCAAGACCGGCCTTAAGAAAACGAAAATTTAAATAAAACCGACAATTCTGAATGGCAATCCTCCAATGGAACCTGATTTGGATTCCAACATCAGACAGTACGTATATTGAGGTGTCTCAGCAATTTAAGCTTCAAAGAAGATATTCTGTATAGTAAAATTCGGTTTTGATCCTTCCTAGGATCGATGGCCACAAGAATGCCCTTAGGCTCATTGCAGTTAAAGACCGGAGTCCTTCGACTGGCAATTTGAAGATCTTAGCTGATGAGCAAACAGGACACTTAACTCTCCAGACAACCCATGTCGTCCATTGTTTGCTAGCTAATTCCAACCAATATAGCATAGCTAGCAGCTGGCCTTTCTTCTCTAGACTTTGTGTTTTGCCTTTCAAACATCTATACATATGTATACAAAGAGCTAAAGATATTCTTTTTGGAAAGCGGCTATATCATGACTCTAAGAAGCCGTAGTATTTTTAATCTGAGAGTTAATATTTAAAACCTGCTATGGTGTATTAGCTGTATAGGGTGGTGATGAGGCCCATTCTTACATACGGCGCACTAGTATGGTGGAAAGCAACACACATGAAAACGATTTTCGGAAAATTAGCGGCGGTTCAAAGAACACCTACGGCAGAATTAGACACCTTTTTGCACCTAACACTGCTTGATTTACAGATCAAAAAACTTGCTGGCAACAGTGCGATACGACTCACTAATCTAAGTTACTTCAAGAGCAGTAGTTTCTGACATGGCACGGTACTAACGTACCTACCGCCAGGCAATCCAATTCTAACGGATGAAATTCCTTCCCTGGTCGACTTCGACAGTCCGTACGATATAATTATATAATCTATCCGCAGAGGGAGGACTGAGAAAAAAATGCAATAATCAGGTCGAATGAAACTGCAATTTTCCCAGATGGCTCAAAAACAGAGGAAGGAACAGGTTCTGGTATCTTCTCAGAGGACCCAGAACTAAAAGTGACTATAAGACTACCGGACGCAAGCACTGTCTTCCAATCAGAGGTTCTGATCGGTATCCGAAAGAGATATCGCTATCTATACCTATAGCCAGGCAACACTGGAGGCAATGGAATCAACCAATGTCAACTCTGATACCGTCAGGGGCTGTCGCTCAGTGCTCAAGGCACTATGCAGTCAGAATCGGGAAAGACTGTGCTGGGTGCCAGAACACTGTGGTATTAAAGTAAATGAACAAGGGGACGAGCTTGAAAAAAAAGGAGGGCTACTCGACAATAGCGAGGTTGCAAACATCAAACTACCCCTCAGTTTCAGTTTTTATGCATTTTTATTTTTTTTAACTTAAATTACTCTTATATGCTAAACAAAAAACGCTTAAAAATTAGCTTAAATTACTTACAAATAATCTTATTCTAACTTACTGGCCCCATGCTGGCACTCTAAGTTAAACCTAACACTTAAACTATGTCTTTCGACGAATCTTACATTATATTTTTATTTTAACATTACTTAATACTAGAACTAAGAAAATAAATTATAAGTAAAAAACTTAGTGAATGGACATTTTTTAATTTTTTATAAAACTTAAAACTAAAAGCCTACAGACTACCTACAAATAAATCTTAGTCTACTTAAACCTACTTACATCTAATACGTACGCACACACATACATATATACATATACATAATACATATATACTTAATATATAAATATATGTATATATATATATTTTCTTTTTTTTCATTTTTTATTTTTATTAATTTTTTTTTTGTTTTTTTTTTTTTTTTTTTCCTAAAAACTAACTTAATCCTACCTAAAACTATGTAAGCCGGCCATGGCTAAAAAAAAATTAGGCTGACCCACTTTGCCTCAGATGAAGCTATCTATTACTGGAAGCATTCGACGACGAAGCATCCTCCCCTTCAACTAGCCACCAAAATTGCTGGTGCTGCTGAGCAACATCCCTCCTGTCGCGACTCCCTACCACCCTACTGAACCGGAGACGCTCCGCACTGCCATGTGCGACGTCTCTGTCGTAGTTGAGTCGCCTGTCCGCAGCTGTTCGAGCGACGTGGAAGATTAGCGGGACCGCCAATCTGTCATGGATCAGACCTTTACTATCTAGATAGAGGAACGCTTCTGGAGGAATAAAGCGTCAAAGCGAACCCTCTCGTGATACATATAATTGGGGTAGAAAGACCCGGAGATCAGGTTGTTCGATGAGGTCATTGCTCTTGCAATGTGCCTTCGGGTCAACTTAATGACGAAATTGTCCACTCTTATTAGATTCGCCCTATTGTACAAGACCTCATTGGGATAGAATTTTATGTACTGAGACTCTGGTGTTCTGTATAAGCGAAGACAAGTCCTAAGACAAGCCCTCTCAAACACCCGAATCTTTTCCAATAAACTTGCTCTCACGTTGAACCACACGGGACATCCAAATACTAGCATGGGCCTGATAAGGGCCATGTAGCAGATCACCTTCACCCTCGCATCGAGTTGACTGTTATAAAACAGTCTCTTTGTAAGGGCAAAAGCACCTTTGGCTCTGGCCAGAGCAACCTCTATATGTTTGTTAAAATACAGAAATTGATCTAGCCAGATCCCAAGGTATCTGACTACATTTCGACAAGCGAGTGGCTGTCCGTGTTGTCCGACGATAGAAAACTTTCGCCAATTCTTTTTGGTATCCCTAGAGGCCCCAGACAAAGGCGTCCTAAACAGAATGGTTTCCGACTTCTGAAAGTTGATTTTCACTTCCAGTCATCGCAATATCGCTTAATTTTATCGAAGTCACGTTGCAAGGGTATATTAATGACCTCAATCTTTGGACCTGATCTGTACGCGATTAAGTCGTCTGCGTACGCTATGGCATGGTGAAGTGAACCTATCAGATCACTTGTGTAAATGTTGAATAGGATCGGCGAATTTACCGCACCTTGTTGCAGACCGTTTTTTATAACCATACGGTATCGAAGGCCTTCTCCAAGTCAATCAGGCAGGCACCAGTGCACTGTTATTGCCTTTGTTCCATTGGATATCAGAAACCAGTTCAGACGCAGCATGAATGATATCATGCCCCGCCTTGAAACCGAATTGATTATCCGGAACTATATTTTTGTCCTCAACCCACTTAGTCAGGACTCTATTGATCACCTTCTCGAAAACCTTACTGATGCTTGGAAGAAGACTGATCGAGCGGAGATTCGCCGGATTGGAAGTATCTTTATCCCTTTTGGGTATGGGATGTACCACCGCAGTTTTCCAATGCGCTGGATAATGTGCATTATTCATTGCATTATTAAACAGGGTGGTATAAATGTTCACCGCTTCTAGAGGGAGATGTCGAAGCACAATGTTCGGTATTTCATCCGTTCCCACTGATTTCTTACTTCTAAGTGATTCGAAGATCGTTTGGAGCTCTTCCTTCGAAATGAACGGGGGTAGTACCCTATCGTTGGTGATGACATTATTTGCCATATTCTCGTCACTGAACTGGGTGAAACCCGAGCTCTCGAATCGCCAATTCGCTATTTCATTTCGAAGGTAGAAATTGTGCACAAGGACTCGATTCTCCAGATCGTGGTTCGGGCCAATGACAACCTTCGCCTTGTACACTTCCTGGAAAGTCGCTCCTATAGCCTCTACCTGCTCCTGCGGATCCTTGATCACAAAGAAGTTGTCGTCATCAACAGCCTCATTTGGATCTATGCCTGCTGCTATAAGTATGTTCTCGTTGTCCGTCGTACGGGCGATTTTAAGACACGAAAGGTCGTTTTGATCTTTTCTCCGAAATATTTTATTTATTTGCGGGAACATATTCGGGTTGCTGGAGTTTACAGCTTGAATTTTGTTGTTCCAATACAAACTGACAGATGCTCTGTAATTTTCTTTTATTAAGACTTGGAGGTTTTTGATCGACGACTTTAGCGTCATAATCTCCGGGTTATGTCTGTCAGTAAACTGTCTGTACAAGGTTTTTAGTCTTGACAGCAGTCTACTTTTATGTCGGTGCAGTGCGTCAATAGTTGCGTTGCGGAATAAGTCTTCGTCGTCAGTGTGTTGGTACCGAGGTATCGTTTTGCCCATTGTTCGTTTGATTGTCTCGTCCATTAATCTTAGATACCTGTCAATCTCCTCGTTTGACAGATTTCTGTTGGCCGGTGTGTAGAGCGAATTCGAGGAGAGTGCTCTAGTCAGTGTTCTGGTGAAGTGTGTCCAACGCACCCTACTATAATTGTAGGAATGCCTTTGAACAAACTCATCCAATTCCGCAATTTCGTTGGGAACAGTTATTTCGGTGCTGAGACCGCAATGGTCACTGTCATACACGAAAGTGCGTAGACAGTTTGTAGTTTGTTGGTTAGTGCATGTCAGTTGTATTCGTGAGTCGAACAGCAGGAGATCCAAATAGGACCCGTGTCTGGGAAACGACGGACTATCTGTCGCCTTAAGCCCGAGTCTATACATCAAACTGTGTTGACCCCACCAATTGAATAGTAGGTTCCCTCTAGTATTTGGTGTATTATTTCCCCAATCACTATGTTTAGCGTTGAAATCTCCGCCGATAATATAATAGTTGGCTTCCAATTCCAGCCTCAGGAATCGAAAAAGTGTCTCGAGCTCTGAGATAAATAAGGTGAATTTAGTAGCCTTAGGTGCATAGACAGACACCATGTACAACCGCTTTCCACTACGGAGAGGGATATACACGATGCATGCTTCCAGCACCTGGAACCTACGTACTACACGACTGTATATTCTTTTAAAATGTATACCTTTTCTTACGAAAATTGCAACGCCACCTCCCTGAGTGGAGTTGGGTCGGTTTCTCCGTACTATTTTGTATTTTCTGTGCCTCATTTTGTGTCTCTTGGTAAGCTTAGTTTCGCTGACCAAAAGCACATCAGGGGCTTTGTCTTTAAGCAACTTAAATAGTGCGGCTCGTCGTTCGAGCCTAATCAGTGAATTCACATTCACAGCAAGGACCTTCAGGGTTTGCTCCGCCACGTACGTACCCATTACGGCAAAAGGTGCGTTAGGCCAGGCAGCAGAGCGTATACTTGATCCACCCGCGCGGTCTGTTCAGTTAAATGACGTTGTAGCTGAGCCATCTGCCCCTGTATAGAGAGCAAGATAGCTAGCATGTCAGGTACTGGTTCAGGTGCTCTGGGCGCTGGGGCCTGAGAAGCAACCTTCGCTTGCTGTACCGTATTTCCCCTACCTGCCGCCATTTGGGCGTAGGTAACATGGGGAGTAACGGCTGGAGTTTGCAAATGCACGGGTGGACGTTTCACTTCCACTTTCTGCTGCCGGGCCAGATTTATTCTTTTGATGTACTGGAATTTGGGACAACCCCGATAATTTGCGGTGTGCCCCGTGTTCCTACATAAAGCACAAGAGAGTTGGCTTTTTTCAGACGCTCCGTCCTTACCCAGAGCGCATTCCTCGGACTTGTGGTTCTTTCCGCACTTCACGCATCGAGGCTGCATTTCGCAGTTCGACGCGGCGTGCCCGAACCTTTGGCAGCGAACACATTGTAAAATGTTTTCGCTCCTCTTTAATTTTTCCCAATGTACCACCTGGTAGTCCAGGACTTTAATATTCCTTAGACCATCCAGATTGCTGGTGGGACTTAGCTGGATCAGGAAAATCGGCAGTTGCCGCTTCTCCCTTTTGGCTCTGGCTGTGACAAACGGCTTGACACCCACGAATTTGAGCCCTTCGCACTCTTTCTCTTTCAGCAGTGCAAGGAGCTCCTCCGGATCAGACGACGGTTCTAACCCCCTCAGCAGCATTGTTTGCAGCTTCTCCCCCTTCGGGGTGTACGAGAAGAACTCCGTCGTCGTATCCTTCAGTAAACTTTTAACTTTGTGGTAGCGCTCCACTGTATTGCAGTGGATCGCGTGCCTATCTGAACTTAGTTTTTTAATAAAGAAATTGTTGCCTATGGCCAACTTACATAACTCTATTGTATCCTTCAATTCCACGTTATATGTATTAATTGGAGGCGCCCTTTGCTTAGTTGATTTCTGCTGCTGTTTCTGTTGTTTTTGTACTTGATGTTGTTGCTGTTTTTGCTGGTGTGGCTGCTGTTTTTGTTGTTGCTGCTGCTTCTGCTGTTTTTGTTGGTTTTTTTGTGGTTGTACTTTCTGTTTATTCTGCTTTTGTTGCGCAGTGGTATTGTTTTCTGGTTGAGACATATTTTGTTGTCTCAGTGTTTGTTTTTGTTGCTGCTGTGTTTCAGACTGTTTTTTATTTGACTGCTGTTTTTGTTCTTGAGAATTTTGGGTCTCTTGCAGTTTCCTCGTCCTTCTCGCAATTTGCTTGGTTTTAATTACCAGTACTCGATCTTGCATCTGCTTGATGCTGAATTAACTTCTTCTTCTTCGTCCTCTGATTCCGAAGCCATCAGAGAGGCGAAGCTATTATTTGACCCGAAGTGGTGCCCTTCCCCACCATCGGAGTCACTACCGTGTTTTTTATGTTGTTCCCCTGCTGTTTTGGCCTCTTTCCTTACATAAACCCGCATCTTCGTGGGCGAAGCAGATAGGGCGATGCGTTTAACGGAGATGGAAGTCGGATTTGTCTTTCTCCTCCTCTTGGACCTTGTTTCACGAGCAAAGTTTCCCGAAATAACTGCTTCCTCGGCTGATGTTTTTGCGTCATCCGCTGATCCCGCTATTGGGGGAGCGGAGCGCTCACTTCTATCCATCGCCTGCTTTTATCTGCTTGTTAACACTTTTATTGCACGTGTTTTATTAAATAAAAAAAAAAAATAAAAAAAAAGTCTTTCCCCCGGACGGGACTCGAAACTCGCGCCACTTTAGTTGCGATCACACACCACTACCACTGGGCTAACTGACCCTTTATTAAACGTCGTCAAATACTACTTTGCACGTAATATTTATTTATTTTATTATTATTATTTTTTTTTTTTTCCTTTCTTCTCGAAAAAAGCCGAAACACGTTAATACTTCACGACGGTCTGTGACTGATCGAACTACCCCTTTACATAGTGAGGTGCACTATCGAGGAAAAAATCCCAAATACTGCCAAACTAGTGTGGTCAAATCTTGAAGGACACTGGGTATCCAAGGCTCTTTGGCCGCTTTTTGACCGCACAAGATCTAGGAAGTTAATAAAATTAAACACGGATAAACTTAGGACAGTAATAAGAATCCTAACAGGACACTATCTCCTGCGGCAACACGCAAACAAACTCAAATTGTCAGATACGGATATCTGCAGATTCTGCGGTGATCTACAAGCTGTTGAGAACATAACACACAAACTATGTGAATGCGAGGCAACATAGCTGAGTCGAAGAAAATTTTTAGGGAAATACTTTTTCG
The DNA here is from genome assembly GCA_949129095.1 of Volucella bombylans. Lineage (NCBI taxonomy): Eukaryota > Metazoa > Arthropoda > Insecta > Diptera > Syrphidae > Volucella > Volucella bombylans. The sequence continues at coordinate 117,591,162 of OX422142.1, read as the reverse complement.
AAAACCTAGAGGAAATAGACGGCACGTACTTCAAAGGCCCTCTTGGCTTTTGCAAGAAAACTGGCGGTTTCACCAGGGCGATTGTTTAGGTTTTTGCCATTTGAAGACAAATTCAATTTGGTCCCTAGTGTCTGTGTGATGGCATATCCATCACACCCATATAAAACAAATTTTTGTTCTCAGTGGTCACTGGTCTCTCATCGGTTTCAATGATCGATCCTCAATGGGTTGTAATTAGATTTTGTAAGGTAAATAAATCTGCTAATAATAATCGTTTGGGGAAACGTATAGAAATAGGTGATACCTTAAAATTGTTGTTATGTCTAGGACTTACATTTTACAAGGAATTCAAATTTAACTTAGCCGGATACGCCGTTTTTGAGTAGTCGATGTGCAAACGTAAAAAGACCGCTGCACTGTGGACTGTATGGATTTGTATGACAAAACCGCTCAAAAGTATTGTATGTTTTTTTTTGTAAATTAATCAACTGAAACACATTATATTATGGAAATTCATTGTTTATTCTTAAATATTATGAAGGTTTTTAAAGAAAATGTGTTTAATGAGAATCGGAAGGTGAAAGGTCGTCTTCATCTTCTTCTTCTTCGACATCGTCCATACTTCTGTTTTTATCGTTTTCTAGACGCATAGGCAGTTTGCTTGCGATCAAAAGATTTCGTGCCTCCTGGGAAAAACATTTCCGACTAAATTTCAGCTGCCTCCTCCGATAGTTGACAATAGGCAAAATTGCATAGTTTATTACTTCTGCGCCATGTATCAACACTTTGTGTATAGTTGGTGACATGGGATGGCAGCCGTACAATTTAGCGGTATCGTGAGCCAAAGCATCAAATTTGTCGGAATCAATTCTATATCAGCTAGTAATAACTTCCAAGATAGTATAAATTAAGATGTACCCCAGTAATACGAGAAGAACATTCCGGGTCATCGAAAAACCTTCTGAGCGTGTTGCCGTCATTAGTATTACCGAATCCCGCTTTGAGTGTATCTACTAGGAGTCCCATTTGTTCTTTAAAGGCGCTTTGAATTTTCTGCTTTGCAGCTTTTACAATTGCTTTTTCTTCAGCAGATCGCGCCTGCCACTCTTTTAAAGGTATTTTGTAAGCCAAATGAAGAAGCGATTCAAAAAGCGAATCCGTGCTTGAAAGTCCAAACTTTAGTGCTTCTACATTAACTTGGTCGGTTTTAATAAAATTGAAATCCTTAGAAGTCTGAAGTCTTAGAAGAATATAGCATCTAATAGTAGAGGCAGTACCTTTGCCGTCAACCATTGTAAGCAACATGGTATGCTTTATTTTTGCTGCTTTGTTAGAACTGAATACTTCTGTTTCTCTAAGGTGTGCAATTTCGTTTTTAATATAATTGATTTCATCTCTGGCAACATCGCTAATGATGTTTTTTTCTGTTCGCCATCAATCATTACAACAGGTCGCAGAGGAACATGTGAACTTTGAGAAATATTAGCATCTCCGTCAGTACCGTTTGTAAATTTTTGCTTATACTGCGTCTGTTGCGACCCATCACAGTCCCATTTTCAAATCGAAACCATATTTTTATTTTCTTCCTCTGAACACGCTGTAGTAGAGCTGCGACATATTCACAAAGACGCAATGCAGTGTGATCAAGCATGCTTGCAGTTATATTTCTGCACACGTTTCAGTGACTGTGATGGATTCTTTATCAGGGTAAAATTCAGTTTTGGCCTTTTTTATAAATGAGCAGCAGGGGTAGATATTCTTGCTGGCACTTTGTATCACTTCCCACTGCTTTCTAGTAAAGTCGCCTTCAACAAATGTTACCAGGGCCTCTTAAGGTGTAAACTATTTAACTGGAACTTGCTTCGCAGAAGAGGTGATCAGATTACAAAATTCTTTTGGTAACTTTTTTGATTATTTTTGACGCAACAGAATTTTCTGAAGTGAGCTGACTTACGCTGGCTGCATACGTCAACTCTTCGGCTGAAACTTGCTCTCGAAGTTCTTTAGTTCTTCACTGCATACTGCAGACACTAAGCTCTTCGAATGATTTAGATGGTTGCCCTGGTTTGTGTAAGGGCTCAAAAAAAGGCAGTGTAATGCTTGATTTAAGCCACTTTTCATTCGTTTTGAGAAAACGTTCATTTTTGTAGCTCGCTGCAGTCCATTTTTTCTTGAAAGCGCTTTTAAAAAACTTCAAAGCATTGCAGACACTACTTTTTTGCTTAATTGGAAATTCCAAAATTTGAAAAGCTTTTTTTCCAGCAACAAAGAATCTTTATCTACTTTTTTATCTCTAAAATGTAAAACATATTGTTAAGGGTTTTCCAATAGGGACTTGACAACTTTGAATTTAATTTGTGAACGCACTCTTTCAAACGGTAACTGTCAATTTATTCAGTTAGCTCAACATGTTCATCATGGTAAAGTACATGAACGACCAACGCCTGCAAATTATAAAAATCTTCTACCGAAATTCGGAGTCGGCGACTGCAACTTTAAGAGCGTTAACTCCAATTTTCGGTCGTACTCGTAATTCTCGCCCTAATAGACAGGCAATAACAAGTTTAGTGCAAAAATTTGAGTCCACATATTCGTTGTGTGATGTTGCTGTGTCAGTGAGACAACGGTTTGGTCGAAGTGTCGAAAATATCGCTGCCGTTCAGGCGTCCGTAGCAAACGATCCAAATCAGTCAATTCCACGGCGTTCTCAAGAATTGGGCATCGCTCAGACCAAATTATGGCGTATTTTGCGTAAGGATCTTGGTTTACACCCATGCAAGATCAAGCTGACTCAAGAATTGAAGCCGATGGACAATTTGAAGCGACGTACGTTCTCCGATTGGGTTCTGGAGAAGATGCGCCAAGATCTTCAGTGACGAAGCTCATTTTTGGCTCAATGGGTTCGACAATAAGCAAAATATGTGTTATTGGTCGGGTGAAAATCCACATGTGCTTCATGAATCACCACTATTGGGCCATATTTTTTCGTCGACGATAGCGATCGTCACGTTACTGTGAATGGTCAGCGTTATCGCGCCATGATCACCGATTATTTTTGACCCGAATTGGAAATGGGCCAGTCGATTGGCCGCCTCGTTCGTGCGATTGAACGCCGCTTGACTATTTTCTGTGGGGCTACGTTAAGTCATTGGTTTTTGCCAATACGCCGACGACGGTGGAAGAGCTCAGAGCCAAAATTGAACGCGAAATAGCGGCCGTTTCGGCCGAAATGTGTGGCCGAGTCGTTGAAAATTGGGTCCATATAAACGAATTCGAGTTCCATTCATTTATTCAATTTATTCAATTATCCATATAATAATTATTATTTATTTAAACAAAAAGGACAGACAGCGGCGGACAGTCTTAGAGGCTTTCAATTCTACTCTGTTAGTGGTTCCCCAATTAGTTATGCTGTTAATATGAGAATTTAGTGAGCTTAACATACGCTGGCATTCCCGTTCTACAGCCGAAGAGCAGGGACGTGAGTCAGGGAACGCATATGAAAAGCAGAGAGTACTGTCGTCAGCAAAGGAAGATATTGGATTAGAAGTAGCAGACATGAGATCGTTGATGAAAATTGAAAAGAGTGTCGGAGACAGAATGGAGCCCTGGGGCAAACCAGCATTTATCTTGTGAATATCAGACTTGAAACCATCCCAGGCAACTTGAATTGAACGTTCCGAAAGGTAATTTCTAATCCATTGGAAATGAGGGTCGTCGATCCCAATGCACGCATTTTCGACAAAAGAGTCTGATTCCAAACTCTGTCAAATGCCTTAGAAATATCAAGTGCAACTATCTTTATTTCGCCATATTGATATACGCTTTGGTTCCACTTTCCGGGGAGACATGCCATCAAATCACCAGTGGACCTGTTGCTACGAAAACCGTACTGCCGGTCATTGAAAAGTTTTCGTGTTTCGAGATATTTCATGAGCTGACGATTTATCAGCGTTTCCATGACCTTGGAAAGAAGGGACGTAAGTGCAATGGGTCTGTAGGAGAAGAGAGAAGATGATTCGCCTTTTTTAGGGACGGGCTGGACAAATGCTGTTTTCCATCTGTTCGGGAAGAATCCTAAAGAGTAGGATTGATGAAAAAGCGTACGCAGTGGTTTTGACAGCGTGGAAGAACACCTCTTCAGAAGAAGGGGAGATATACTATCTGGACTAGCGGATTTATGTATGTTGAGATTTTTAGGTACACTTGCTACTACACGAGTGCGAAAGTAGATTCGTTCCATTGAAGATTCGACGCACTCAAGTGTAGGCAGAGACAAAGCACAATCTGGGAGTATTGAACTGGCCGCAAAGTGTGCAGCAAGCAGATTGGCCTTGTCTAAAGAGCTGACAGCTCGAATATCATTGTGAAGAAGAGTTGGGATGGAGGATGAGGCAGAGTTGCTGATGTTTTTGACAAACGAGTAAAGCTTTTACTACCTTTGGTTCATTGCAGTATTTTTTGTCTCAACTTTTGGTTGTACTGAAATTTTACACGCTTAAGAAAGACGTTGCAGTCATTCCTCTCTCGTTTAAACTTTTTTTGGTTTTCCTCTGTCTTCCCTGATAGCCTCTTTACAGCTTGAGTCGTACCATGCCATTTCTTTGGTTTGATGCTTTTCATCTGATGAGGGATAAATGATCTCATTCCAAAGAGAATGGTGTCTGTGATGATCAGCAGCGACATCCACGTCGTTATCGAGGAAACATAACGACCAGTTAAAATTCCTAAAGAAGCTATTAAGACCGCTCCAGTTGGCTTTCTCGTATTGCCATACGGTTCTTTTAGGAATTTTTTCTCTAACTGGTGTCCGAGAAATTAGCTGATATGACACAATGCCTACAATGACACAACGTGCCTAGAGGGGAGAGCACATCAACGGTGTACTTATCAGGGTGAGAAGTTAAAAACAAGTCTAGGATGTTGGCAGTATGACTATCAACGTCTGGTATTCGCGTGGGCTCATTTACAAGCTGCATTAGGTTGTTTTCCTCAGCGAAGATCTCAACACACCGTCCTTCGGGTGTTGTCTGTCCAGAATGTCGGAGCACCCAGAATTGTGTATATTGAAATCGCCCGTAAGAACGATTTCAGTATGAGGATACATTGATACAATTCTTTATATGGAGTCAGACAGCGCATCAAACCCCTTAAAGGACGAATTGATGTCCAGTTTGGGCCAGCAGTAGTGGACAATTTGCTTACGGAGATGGAATTTTAAACACATGAAATTGAATTCCGGATTGGAACAAAGACTACATTGTGGTGGAATTTGGTAAGCTACATCACTACGCACGTAAATGGCGAGAAGAATAGTGGCACTAGTTCGTAGCCAGGGAGCTTCAGATCAAAGTGGTCAGAGAATTGTAGGCGGGGATCTACCTGTGTTTCACTATGTACCAAAAGAGCTGGTCTGTGTTTACAGACGTAGACGTACGCAGAAACGTGATTACTTTTTAGCCAGCGTATATTTGCTATGTCCACTCTAAATTCCCGAGTCATTATAAAGAAAGCCAAACACAAAAAAATACAAACACCGACTTTCCTAAGCACAGCTGTGAAGTAAGAATTCAGAGTTGGTATACCGAATCAAATTGTTGTAGGTGTTATGCCCTTACAACAATAGGAAACAGCACACCAACAAAATTCATACTCACAGCCCCCTATCCATCGGTTGTTACATGCACTCAGCCACTGCACGCGCTATATAACAATGTAATACAACAACGGCAGTGGTCGAGTTCAAGCAACAGTAAGACCAGGGGCAGGAAGTTTAGGGTGCCCGTACTGTGAATTTCACTACACTCGCGTGTTGATGTTGTAATTTTTTTAATTTATTTTTTTTTTCCGCCCGCACAAGTTGATTTTTTTTTTGTTTTTTGATTATTCTGTTTTTTTGCTTCGACTCGCGCGCGGTTTTGTTTTTTTTTTTTTTCTTCTTTTTTTTCTCCACGCGAGGAGCGAGTTCACTTGTCCGTATGCTCTTGTCGATGGTCAGCTCGGCACTCCAGTTCAAATGGCCCAATTTACCGGCGACCTCTGCTCCGCCAAGATCGCCAACAAGTCGCAGGCCTATGCGCTGAAGTCGGTCGCTGTAGACTTTCAAACGCCCACGGCCATCGCTACGTCGCCTGCTCGAGAATCGGGGGCTCCTGGAATCCGTACCAAACACGTAATGTAGTATGCAGAGAGGCCTTGATTTAAAGTTAACTCCGTACCGTTCGGTATATTTTGATTACCTCCGGCAAGGAGAGGAGCAGATTCACCTCACTCCCAGCGTCTTTTTTCACGGACCAATGCAACCTGGCTGTTATTGACACGAAACCTGGAACCAGCGAATTAAAAATACTAATATAAATTCAATAAAAATAAGTTAAACATCTATATTGGACTTACCTTTAAAAAACATGTTATTAATTTTTTTATTGTTTTTAAAACATATTTTATTTATCTTTCTTCTTTTTAAGAACTCAATTCTACAGAAGATATGAGAACCCTTTAAACTAAAACTAAACACCTCACACAGTTTTAGTTGCCCGTAAAAATGTTTGTCCTTTCAGGCCCCTCTCTGGATTGTAAAACCTATGCAACATTCGACTCCTCGTTGGTCAACCGACAAGGAACTTTTATCAATTATTCGCTATACCAACGCGAACGAAGTCGCGGTTATAAGCTGGTAATAAATAATAAAAATATATAATTCTGCTTATATTAAATATTCTCACTATTACCCCACACTAAACACAGACTTGTTATTTTTATAGGGGAGCCATTCGCCTCTAGCACTTCGTGCTATAGAATTGACTCCTTATTGTTATTTTTCTTTTTGCTTCAGTATTTGTAATTAAATGATTATTATTTGAATTTTAATAAAAAAAATCTACTCTCAATCGTGCTCTTTTTTCTTCCTTCTGAGAAGTTGTTGCTCGTCCTTTCTTTTTACTCGCAGACCGAGCCGCTCTAGTCCTCGTATATGCATTCCGTTTCTCTGTATACGCCAGCCGTCATTTAAACATGTGTTTTGCAGAGACGGTCGAAAGGAACCCAACGTATGGGCATCTCTGATGGGATGGAAGGCTCGGACAGTTTCTTGTAGCCTTCCGTCAAATGTTAAATTTTCTCACAACATTTCCTATTCTTAGGGTCGTTGGAATAATTGAAGAATATCCGCATTCGTACCTTAACCACAACAATATACTAGTCCGAGTCAATGTCAGTTGCTCGGAAAATTCAGACATCCAGAATACTGGAGGACCAGCTTGCATCAACCGCAATGTGATCAATCAAGTTGTGAATGTCGGGAACGGCATGTTATCTTTAGTGACATTTCCTGTCAAAATTTGGGGAAGGGCATAAGTCTTTTCGTCGAACACTTAAAAAAATTGTCCTTGGTGCCATCGTCTTTCTCCTTCCTTTGGGTGTGCACGCATATTAGATTGATGTTGGCGAAAGTTTGCCTCATATGGGAAATCCGCATCTGCATCTACCGCTGATTGTCTTCGAGGTAGCAATAACCATATATATTTCACTATTTCAGGCTTCTTACTGGAGTCTATTCCATTGCACTTCTTGGATGGGCGTTAGTTTTTGCTTTAGAAGAAGTCTTACCTGCTAAGGGGCCTTACGTATAGTACCGAAAATCGTTTAACTTTTTCAAGGAGCATGTACCGCCAACAACTTTTGATTGTTTCGTAGCTATAAAGTGCATTTTCTTTAAACTGCACTTGGAGATGAGCTGCCAGGTACTCGAATTATTTATCGGCAACGGTGCTTCAAAATCTACTACATGAGAAGAAATAGAATGCCTCTGGCATTTTCATTTTAATAACAAAGCCGTTATACCCCTAAGCCCGCTGTTTCCATTCCTAATGCATTTTGATTGACTCTCTGTTTGATGCCCTCAACATCTACATGCTTAATCATATGAGGACAATGTCACAGAATTGTCAAATAATTACTTACAACAATCTCTCTATAGTTCAACGCTTACTAAGCGGCTCGTGAACTCAACCCTCTTACAACTGAGGTTGAGGAGGAAGCTATGTAATTGGTAAGAATCTCAAATAATTTGCCATTCGAAACTTCTCTAGTGAGTGCGAATTTTTAAATGATTTTTTAACTGCGATCTTGTGTCTTTGAACTCAAATTGTCTGATTGATTTTTTCCTTTACGCCAACTACGAGTACAATATTTCGTTTTTACCAAATCATGGATCTGATTTATAATAAATACTCGTATATCTACATGCTTGACTGTAAGGAATCCATTTTTATATACCATCAGCATTCATTCTAAAAGCAGCTTAAAAATCAGACTGTTGCAGCATCAATTTTTGCTCTATCAAGGTCCTTAATTCTATTTTCTTGGATTTATCTCCTATCCCTCAACTTAAAGTGTTTGGTGGATTTGAATTGAAGGAAAATGCAGTTATCCTGCCCCCGTTACTGGTACAATTTAAAATCCCATGCAGCTATCAATCCATCTTCAAAGGGAAACAAAGTCTTTTCTCTTTCATTCGTGTTGGTGCTGGTGCTGGGTTACGATAGTATCTATTGTACCTCTATACCCCAACCCTTTTTCACATTGCTGCGTCGTCAAATTCCTTGCTTCGACTGTGTAAAACTTTCTAAACCAACTCGATCCTAGATAAGTTCCATTTTTCTTGAAGCATCCATATATCTAACCATATAGACGAGTTGAGACAAAAGCTATGCGCACAGATACAATACACTCATCCACAGGGATAAGAAGGAGCATCCTAGCAATGGAATCCTGTAGTGAGACACTCAGCTGGGGGTTTGCAGGTCCTTCTTTTTTTTTCTTTGATTTCTTTTCTTAGCTACGCAACGGGTAATGAGATTTGGAGCGAATTTTCGTACAAAAACAAAAACAAAAGAACATTCACGGGTGGGAAATCGTTTTTCCAAGAGGGAAATTTCCTCGCTGTCGCGCGTCCTGTTGTTGGTTTTTTGGCTGGAGGGGGATGAGTCTGAGCATTCTTTCACCGCAAATCTGATTTTAGTGTTTCTCTCAGTTTTTTGTTTCTTTTCTTTTCGCTTATCCCAGTTTGTTTTCTTTTCTCAACCCTTAGCTAAGGGTGGTGGTGGTAGATGATAATGCACTCTTGTTGCTGCTTCTCCACTAAGATACTCAGTTGAGGGAATATTTTGAGGAAACTTCAATTACGCGGGGTGTTAAAGTCAGCATTCTGTCGCTATAATGTCGTCTCACACTTTTGCGCACTTTTCATTATCTCTCTGACTGCGGGATGGGAATGGTGTTGTTAAGAAGGTTGCCGGGTGTAAGGGACTCTAAGATTTTAAAACTCTCGTCCTTAAAACTTGAGTAATTGGAGATTTAAGGGATCCCTTTGTCATTCACAGTAATCGATTTGAACAAGAGAGCCCGAGTTGGTGGCAGTGATTTCATTAGCTAGAAAGGACGTCATCAAGAGGTTTTGAGTTTAGAGTAAATTTAAGGGCAGAGGATTGAGAAGAACCCTCGTCTAAGAGGCAACAAGTTATGTTGGCTTTAATTAGCGAGAAATCACCAACTAATGAAACTAATTAGAAGAGGCACTTAGAGGGAGTGATTCAGTGGAGTTGGACCAATATGAACAGATTTTAAAAGGCGCTCGTGTTTGATGAAATTTTGTCAAGCGTACATATATATTGATCAAAGAAGATAACTGGTATTCTTGTTCATATGAAAGAAGAAAATGCGGAATGTCAATTTGACAAGGCTTCTGCTTCAATAGACGTAATGGAATTCATACAGGAGTTATGGCATATATAACAGAACTGCTGCCGGACTTTTAAGACCGCGCTACCCCGCTACGACACTAGAAAGCAGATTCGGTCTTTCTTACTGACGGATAGAGGAAAAGTCGCAAACCTCCTACAGTAGTCAGGAAGTATTCATTTGGTTTGCCAGCAACCCAGAGAGTCATGCTCAAATGAAATTCAAATGTCAATGGAAGCCTTGACCGAGGACGCAGATCAGCGTCAGAGTTACGTGTATCTCTGTTTTGATGACAGACGCTAGTAGTCGTCGTTCAGAAAAACTCCAGCGTCGCGGCCTTTAATAAATCGGTTTTGGAGCCGTCGGCGAAGACCCGATTTCATTCCCGACTCAAATTGTGGCAGGGAACATTCCTGAGCACAGAGAACTTCGATTTCGTATTTTAACAGCAACGAGAGCTCTGGTATCATTGCACCACTACTTCTTTTTAAACAGAAGATAGATTTGAGAATGCATTCCGCGAAACGAACATCAAGGGAAGGGAGATTCATCAGTGCATCGAGAGCAGATCAGAACAGCCAAGCTGACAAAGATACTCTTTAGAGCAACCAGTAGGTGCTGAGAGAAAGCCTCTCCTGAGAGAAAGTCTCTTCATCCGATTTTTTTGCAAAAGCCTTTATAAGAGCCATTTTTCCAAACCCGAATTAGTTTGTTATATTCTTTTTGATTCAATTTATAAGGATTCCAATCTTCCTCCAAATTAGTCCTAAGTTCCTTGTTTAGAAGATTCTGCGTTCCACCATAAAATGAGCTATCTGCCGAATTGTTTCCTTGCTGGACATGTCAGCTCAGTCCGGTGAGAGCAGAGTTCAGGTTCTCATCAGCTTTGCCAATCTTTAGTTTTGCTCTGAGACGCATTACCATATCCTCCATTTCCCTAAAATGTCTAAATTTTTAGGTGAGATTTTCGGAGCAGGCTTTGTCAGCCATTCAAGAGTTTGCTGGCTTAGAGTTCCGTTTTCCATATCTTTGATCATTATCTGCAGTTGTTCAATATATTATTTGCACTCAGTGTCGTTCATTACCAACTACTTTACCAACCCATCTGAACTGTAACTTTGTTGATTGCAGTATCTGTTTCAGGTGGGGGTGCCAGAAACTTTCTTCCTCTTGGCCCTTTTTGAATTTTAGTATTCGCACCTTGGACAGCACTTGCCATTATATTTGTATTATGTCTTCTTCTCCTCTTCAAGTTCCGTTTAGATGATACTCTTTTGGAGTGTGCCTCTTACATAGTTCGTTCCACGTTTTCGGTTTCCCACCACAAGCCGTTAAAAACAGCACTCTGACCAAACACCTGTATATTCTGATTGAGTTTAACCATAATAGTTTAAACTTATATTCACAACCTTTACATCGTTGCGGCCCATTCTACCGAACGCGTCGCAGAAAGAGCTGCAATAGTCATCGAAAACGAGAGATATAGCGACTCCTAGGTCATCGCCTAATTAGGGTGGTTGTGATCGAGGAGACCACATATGGATTGTCGACAATGCAAGTACCACCTGAGATATAATCCTTAGGAGTCACATCCATACTGCTAACCATTTAACGACTTGTTTGGCCGTTTTTGGTGCTTAATTCGACGTCTCACAAGAACTTAGGATCTAGGACTAAGAATGATTCCTGTCACGCCAAACTACCAACGAAGGAAGACCATATACAAGCATTTGCACAGACTTTTCAAATATTTTGAACATATGATGGCATCACCTTAGAATGAATCTAATAGGAGAAGGGTTTGCTTCCCAAAGCCTGAAAGAAACCAGCGATATTCTTGCTGTTTTTCAGCATAAACTGACGATGACATGCACTTACAAGACATGACGTAGTCTTGGATATTTATGGAGCAATGATGATTGTACGACTCTCATCTGATTGGACAGCTCTATTTGGTAGACATTATGTTGGCTCTCAATTACAATATTTCATCACGCAAAGGATTATATCGGCTTCTCAGAAATGAAAAGGAAAAAAACTAAAAATTTTGGATACCGTCTTTCAAGGATGGGACACAAGCTCATTTGAATTGGTAAAACTCTCAGGAATTCCAATGCAAGCACTTGAATTTGCCTCTAAAAGGAGACAAATTTCATAGTTCCTCCCATAAATTCCTCAAATTCTTATAGGTTTTTCGTATGTGATTACAATTAGTACAATAAAAATTGAATTCCTTACTGATGTCCTCATCCCATATAGCATAAGAGTACTTCCATTCTCGTCTCAATCTAACACCACTCATTTAGTTAAATGAAAAAGTTTCTTATGTATCGGTTCGTTAACTTTCTCACACCTCTACTTCATGGGCGACATTCATTTATTTCCAAAATCTGTGCATGTTGTCGTATCGAATTGATTTCCTTTATTCACCTTGATTCATCGCACAGATCCTTTTCCCAAAATCGGACAAAGAAATCTTACGTAAAGTGGAGCAAATAAAATTAATCACTTTGAGGACAAAAACCAACTGAAGAAGTTGAAATCCTTTCAGGATAACCAGAACGTATGCCATCACCACTTATCCCTGCAGACTCCACCAGTCCTCGTATATGGTATAGGTTAGCCAACTACAGATATGTGTGCGTGCTATCCGTTTAATGGTATTAATTTCAACTCTAATCCGTTTTGTCCGAATTCCAGGAGCAGAAAAGAGCATATTTCCGAACGGTTAAAGTGTCATTTGAAATAATTAACGCGCACGCATAGTAAAGCACTGGATCCTTCCACATGAGTGGGACGCAACAGTCCGAAGGTTTGTACGACCGACCGAGCGACCACCACCCCCGCTCTCTGCGTGAGTCCAAGTCCAATTCAACTTACAACTGTGTGTCCTTTCTCAAACTATGCCTACTTATTGAATTAATCCTTTTCGACAGGAATGTTCCTCAACGCAGGCAGAACTGTCACATGGTAAAGAGACAAATATGCCTCCTGCCACTTGCCACTTGCTACTTGCCCTACTGGATTTTGTGTGCGTATGACAGTATGTATATGTGTGTGCCATAATGTTCGTTAATAAATCCCATAAATACTCGAGGAATTAGTGACAAACAGCACACAGAGTGATCCAGGATCACGCACTACGTATTATATGTGGCTTCATAGAGTTTAAGGGACTGTTCTTAGTTTTCTTCTGGCTGGCGTTTCTTTAGCGAAGTTTGGGGTATTCCGTGGTTGGCTGCCAGTTAACCCAAAACTTAACCCTTTCAAGTCGAATACACACACACGTCTTCCACAGTAGTCAGCATGACGGCGACGTCTTGACATCGAAAGTATCTCATGGATGACTCGACACTGTATACATGAAGGGGTGGAACCCCATCGCCCCTCTCAACTATAAGGACAAGTACTTTCTTCGCTCCTCACTCCATCTCTACGTAAATCGTAAAATGGGAACGGAATTAGTTGAATGACGTTAATTTGCCTGGAATTGTAAATTGCGAGGACATATGAGCTGAATATGGAATCACTCTAGAAGGCAGTAAGTAGGTATACGACGAGTATGAGCAGTAGTAGGGTTCCATGCCGGTACCAGGTCATGTAACTAAAGATTAATTATGCAAAAATAAAAGGGTTAAAACGCAGCCGTTAAGAGCTGGTTATAAAGTACACATTGGGATTAAGATACAGGAACTTTGTGCGAAAGGGTGATGTGGGTATATTCAGATATTTATGCAGCTATGTATCTTAACCTTGTTTAGTGGAAAAATTAAAACCAACAAGACCTGAACTCCATCTCTGGCTTAATCTCGCCCAGTTTTAAGAAGACTTTGTTAAGCAAAGGGTGGGTGATATTTGATGCTGACTGTGGAGACGGTAGGTTGGTTGGTTGACTGCTGCTTAACTGGTTGGCGCGCATTTACAAGCATTCTACGTGACTGTGCGGTACTTTACTGGAGGGCCTTTCCTGGATTATGTCTGTAAACGGTTTTTAATTACAGCAACTCTTATGGCTCACAACATACTACAATCGCACGCACATATCACATTCCTGAACGTCGATGATGGTGCTGGTGTTGGTGTTGGTGTTGGTGATTTCTTATTGTGGGTTAATTTGAGGTAATTAAGTGATTTACACAAATTTACTGCATAACCGTCTTCGTAAGGCGTAGGAGGACAGGCCTTAATTGATATTGCATGTTACGGGTATATCGCGTAGCTACTATCAGTTTAATGCGATGTGACATTATATTATGCCCGACCCCGTAGGGTGTGTACGATTAGTTGTGAACTCTTTAATTGACAGCGCATTGAGTGTGTAGTAATAGAGATTGCCTCATAGAGTTATTTCGATAGAAAAAGTGAAACAGTTTAAGTAATCACGATTCAGATAGAGTGACTATGGATATGGGTATATTTAGTCTCACATCGTTGGCAATGTTCAGCGCTTTATCCTATTGAAATCCTTTTTGGAGCACAAGGGCATTGATAAAAGCGCAACCGACTTGAAAAGAGCAGTTTCCATCGCTTACCTACACAAACTAAAGAACTTCGCAGAATTCCCTATACTCTCCAATATGGAGATGGACCCCCATCGATGGAAGTTCTACGACATCCCACTATTCTACTTTTATCCTACAATCTTAGGAGAGTGTGCTGTTGAAGAACAATAGCCAAGAGACATATCGAATGAAAAAGTTGGTCTGAATAAAGCAAGACATTTGCCTAAATAAAGGCAAAATGTATCTCGTTGTTGGTGTATAATAGATGTAGCAGTTATGTTCGCTGCAGAACTCAATTTCTCTGACGTGCAATAAGGAATGCCTACCAACAAGTTAGCGGGCTTATTTGTTAAGTTAAACTTTTACGAAGATATCCCAAGGATATATGATTAAGCGAGAAAGCCCCAAAACGAATTGAACACCTAAGTAATAATAAACGAAGACATTTGTACCGCAATAGGAGCGAAGCCAGGCAGGCGCCAACTAATAAAGATTCGTTGCAATGAAGACTTCATTACAGTGATTGATTTCCAATAATCCTGAGAATTTATTATAGCCAACAAGTATTGCGATGTCAAAGAGAAACTTCATCGTGATCCTGAATTCAATGGCGCTAGCTCGAATATAACAAAGTTGCTGCTTTTGGTAATAAGATGTAGTAAATTTTCTCAGATATTTTTGTAAAGTCTTCGGGGAGGTGTGGATGTCAATGTCACCGATGGAATCGGAATGATTGACAAGACCCTGCTCGGTGGCAGAGCCCTCACTCGAGTTCTCAGTATCTTCCCCTTCACTCGTACTGGTGCCTATCTCGTTCTCAGCTTCATAAAAATATTCAAAATTCGGATTAGGACATGTCGCATAATTACCGCCTTCTGCCTCTGGTTTTTTGTGGCACATCAGCTCGATTTTCTTATCATGTTGTAACAGACGTATTTGATTTTGATGACGCTATATATCTTGTTACCCATAATGTTCTTGATAGCTCCTTTAGACCACCTTCTCGCTTGTTGCTACAGTCGAAACTTTGAAAAAAACTTCTCTTGGTTTTTCCTTCCTTCCGGAATGAAACAAGAAAGCAAGTTTCGGGGCTGTCGACCATGAAGCAACTCCTTTGGAGACTTTTGACTTGCCGCTCTTAGTGTAGACCGGCAACTCGAAAGAAATGAGCAAAGAGCAGTCACAAAATCCTTGCTTTCCGCCGTGATCTTCTTAAATGTCCATTCGATGCGGGTGAAACGGTGCAGTTCTCCAATGCTCTATTGAGTGGACATTACAAAACTCCTTGAAGATTTGTGCGATAAACTGGGTACCGTTGATCGTACGCCCTTCGATGGCGAAAATCGAAGCCTCGAGGGTGATTTCAGACATTGACACCACATACGGGGATTTGGAGTATGCGTCTACGCAGATAAACCACATTCTATTAAAAAATGGACCCCCAAAATCCAAGTGCACGCTTTCCTACGGCGGCTCCGCCAGAGGCCAGTTGCTGTATTCTTTTTTTCCGGTTCGCAGCCGATACTTGACAGATGCTGCAACATGCTGCCACTTTGTTGTTTTGCTGCTCCATACCTGGGAACTAGACATATCGTCGAGCCCGTTGTTTCATTCCCGAATAGCCTCAATGACAGTTGTGGGTGTACCTTAGCACCCTGGAATGTAACATTTTCGGTATAATCTCTCGGTCGCGGTAGCCTAAAGCTAACTTACGATCAAAAAACGGCTTCACCTCCATTTCGATATGAGCCAACTTGTAAGGCCATCCATTTTTTATGTAGTTAGCAACTCTCTTAAGCACTCTATCCCTCAATGTATACTTGCCGATTAGTGCGGCATTAAGTGGACCATCTTCTAGCTTTTCCAAAGTGACGATGTCCACTTCCTGCCAGTTTCCTACCAACTCGTCGAAATCGGTATCCGGGCCCACCGAAAGGCATGATGATGCGTCTGCATTTCCATGTTTCGCAGTAGGACGAAATTTTGTATTAGCGTCGTAGACCATAAGAGATAGAGCCCAATTTCATTTCTAGAACCTGCTTGCTGGAATTGAATATGGCCGTCAAAGGCTTCAGATGGGTTTGCAACTCAAAAACTCGACCATACACATAGCAGTGAAACTATTTCACCCCATGGCCTCCTTTTCTGTTTTAGAGGTGAACGCGATCGGCCTCTGGATATCTGTGCGATATGACCACACCAATACCATAATTCAAAATATCCGGCAGTTTGTCAAATGAGCCAACCGTGCCGCTTTTAATATACTGCTTTTCAATTGCTCCAAGGTTTTCTATTGCTTAGCCGACCAGACGAACGACCACTCTGAAGATATTCAGGGGCCTGCTATCTGCGAGAACTTTGGAATAAACTCATCATAATAGTTAAGTTTACCTAATATTTCTTCCAGCTCGTTTAAGTTCGAATGTTTCGTCATGTTGCGGAGTGCATTGAGGTGTTTCTCAGAGGGGCGAATGCCCCTCTCGGCTCTGGTTTAGCGAAAGTACACTTTTGTTTATTGCACCGGAATCCCTTACTCTGCAACCGCTCGGAAACTCATTTTAAAATTTGTAAATGCTCCCTATCATCTTTGCCTGACGCGACGATGTCGTCTAGATAGCCGGCAAACAGTTGATCCATAATATTGTGGAACTCCCCTGGAGCACTGCTAATTCCAAATGGTAACCGCTGATATTGAAATAGTCCGAATGGTGTATAAATTACTGCCAGTTCCTTTGATGCGTCATCTAACTCGATCTGGAGATAAGCATCCGGCTAAGCTTATGTAACAAATCTCGAAAACGTGGGATTATATGTCGATTCACTACTAGCTGGGGATTCACTCTGACCTTGGAATCTCCACAGATTCGAATGTCCCCATTCGCCTTTTGCACTATCACTATCACGCTGTACTGGCTTTAAGATCTGTGCCTCCACCAGCCAATCAATCTCCTTCTTCGTTGTATCCAGTAATGCATAAGGTATAGGACAATGGCGAATAAATCTCGGGTACGCACCTTCCTTGAGTTTGAAAACATCGGGGAAACGATTTGCGAGGAGATTGCGTGGTTGTATGAAAATCCCCCTGGCTATTGGTTGCTGGCAACTGGTTAACCTCAGTTAAATTGCTGCTGTTAGTAATCGCAGAAAAAGTTTTTTGTGTCGTCTCATACGCACTCGCAATATCGAGCACGTTGAGTCTGTTTTCTGCAGCGCTTGGGTGCAAACTGCTATTAACACGCGACTTAGCACAATTAGCATCTGGACATGTGAACAGACAATTGCGAGCTATTCCTCTAAGATCGGCCACCCACGATTCGTATGTCTGTCCAGGCTTCGTTACAGTTTTCTGGAATTCATAACACGCTGCAAGAACATGTGTCTCATAACTAAAATACTCGGTGAATAGACAAGTCTTTAAAACTTTTGTTGGACACGTCGTCAACACTGTAAAGCTTTCGGAGTATCTCAAAATTGTCTGCTCCCACCCATGACAGGAAAAACGCACGCGTTTTGTTGTCGTCCGTAATGCCACACGCTGCTTCAAGTGCCTGGGATACATCTTCTAGTTTTTCTCCCTCTTATGGGCGAAATATCTCAAGGTAGCGAAAGATCTTAGTGACCGCCAACATGGTTTTCGTAGCAATAGGTCCACTAGTGACTTGATGGCATGCCTAACCGAAAAATGAAGAAACGAAAGTCTGCATCAATCTGCCAAAGGAATCTTTAAACAGCCTGATATTAAGAAAATTAATGATGATATGCCGTAAGGTTCCATACTGTCACCGACAGTCTTTTCCAGTTTTATGTTGTCTGCTACTCCTATCCAAATTTATTCCTTTGCTGATGATAGTTGCTGAAGATGTTCTATGCATTACATGTTCGTCTCCGAACTCACGTCCCTGCTTTTCGTCTGCAGAATGAAAGCGGTAGCATGTGTTACTTATTTGCTTACGTGGTGCCGGGGTAGAATTTGAATTTGAGACGGGGGATTAGCAATCATTGACATTATACTGCTAGACATATGGTTTAACACCACCGCGAAGTGTTATCTCCATCGCCTGATTTGATACTGAATTTAGGATATGTTTTATCGAACTCAGGCTTAGGCTTCACAGCCTAAGCCTTCATGTGATTACAATTATCAGGTTCAGCGCTTCCTTTTTTCACATGATACTGGTACCATGGTACTCCAAATTCAGATCTATCTCTCTCTTGATGATCCAACTACAGACGCATATTGATATCTGATGTGATATAGTTTATCTGCCTCTTGCCGACGTGCGTCTGCGTTGCGATGGCCTATGGTGGAAACGGTTTCAACTAGATCTTTCATAGATCACTGGTCATCCACTGGTGTATGCACTGACCTATTCATTACTTTAGGTTCTGAACTAAGACAAGCTCCAAAGGTTTATCGGTTTTATTGCTTAGTATAGTAAGGATATTGGCATTGTTCCATTTTGATATAAGTTCCTTGCTTCTTTTAATCTGGAAATTTCTTCTTCTTTTAAACTGGAAAATTGTTATTTTAATCTCCAAAGTCATCACGTATTTGACATGGTGTAAGCCCCTCGATAATAACATCTGACATCACTCCTATTTGACAGTTATCATTGCCCTTTTCATCCTCAAACAAAGCTTCTAACCTTCAGAGACCTCGTATAATAATGATTCGTATGACTCTGATCTGATGTCTTTCCGTTAATATCCAGTCAGTCCACGGTTGCCTTCATGCTTCATCTTCCTGATGTAAGTATCATCCCTATGCGCACTTTCTGATGGGTTGCTAAAACAGAATAAGATAATGGACCCGACTTCCAAGGAGTTCTAATTGGCATGCAAATATATTATTTTCTGTTCATCTTGAGCATCTCTACTTGTAAGAATCCTGACATTTTAAAGATCTTCTTGACGTAATTCGGAGAGGGTTGCAAAGTCCGATCTATGATCGAATCTTCGGAACATATAATTCGTTTGACACCAAGAGGTTTTTTTTTTATATTTTGGTTAATATTTTTTCGGTACAGCTCTGGGGGTAACATATCCTGTTTTTGAGCCTTGTTTTACAATCGCCAAAATAATTCATAGATTCTGCTTTGGTAAGGCATGAAGTTGAACTTTTGCAAGGGGTTCGACTGCAGAACCAATACCCATGGAAAAAGCTACTTATGCGAGCCGTTATTTCAGTCGTTACTATGTGTTACTTCCTGGTGCAATAAATTCGCTGATATCCAACCGCCTCTTGCCAAATACTGTTTGGGCACAAAGCTACCTTGAAGCTCACCTCAAAATTCACAAAGCAAATTGATCATGTAGATTGTAGATGTCCGAACATTTTGAGTGGTCAATATAGACTCGAATTTCTATCATATCTATATCTCAAATGCCATAAAAGCGGATAAATAATGTGAGGAGGTCAAGCGATGAATGGCTGCAACCGCAACAAATGACCAGAACTTTCACCATTCACGCATTCCTCGATCTGATTAAGATCATTGGCATCAATACCAAGGCGCGGTTAGATATGCCGCAAATAACTTGTTGAAGTCTAGTGAAGAGAACTGGTATTGGAGCGGAAGACACTTCGTCTTCTTGCCTGAGGAACAACTAAGTTGAGAAAGACCTCTCTTGGAGGGGTCTCAACTATCTTCTAGTGTAGAACTAGTAGCAGTTAATCAAAGATGGTGCTAGTAGTAAAATATATTATTTGTTGAGTTCCAGTTAAAGTTTTTCAATCCAGAAAGTCCTTCACACAATTTGTTGGGTATTCATCAGACTCCACACTTTTGTCTTTCGGAAGCTACGAGTATCCTGCAAAAGATATTGGAGTATACACACAAAACATTGTTGGTGTTGCCATTGAAGTGATCCACGTTCAAGACTGATATTCCATATAATCACAGAGCCTATTCAGCTTAGTTTAATGAAATCTACAGATATTGTAGCTATTAGCAGACAATCCTCAATCGTGTACCAAATTAAAACGTACCGACATAATCCCATTACCCATCCCACATACGAACGTGTTGCTTCTATCTATAAGTCTCCTCTCCAAAAAAGAACACAATCCTCATCAGGACTCTATGACTGGGATGGACTACCAAACAAAAAAAACACAAAGACCAGACCGAAATTAATCAACGAACCGACGAAAGCAACTGGTGTGGTTTCGAGAACCAGAAGCGAAACCAAATTTAATAATATGACGAAAGAAAGAAAACGAATCAACAGCGGGAAAAAAACGTATCCTGGAAAAAAAACCGATACTCGTTACCCTCTCTGTCTTGGAAAAAAATCGAAGAAAAAAACACACCTCTCAAGCCATTTGCATTCGGCAAATCCTACCGGATCCTCTTACCAATCCTCTGAGCGGAAATTACACCTCAATTATACCTGCTGGCCGATTTCACTGCCATCACCATCGTCATTGCCATCCTGAGTAAGAGAGAGTTCAGATAAAGCTCTAGGTAGACTCAAATGGGCTAGAGTCCTCTGCGACTGTTACCAGGAATAAGAAAAAGAAAATAATTATCATTACTATTAAAAGGATAATCCCTTAAGTTTTTTCCCGTTTTTTTTTTATGTTTGCTTTACGGTTCTCTTTCCGTTTGGTTTCCTGCCGCTAACACACTAAATTTATTTTTTTTTCTCTTTTTCGCTTACTCCTGCTATCCTCGGTATGGAGGTTTTTAAATTTTTTTTTGCTCTTTTCCGTTCTATCCGCTTGCTAAACCCTTGGCCGGAGGTGAAGTATACTCGAGGAGCAGCGTCATGGTTTTGGTATTCCATTCGACTGATAATATCCTGCGGCAACACTCAGCTCAGCAAGGTGAAGATGAAAGCATATTATGACGCTTAAGGTGGATGGCGCCGAAAAGGATGAGTGAGAGAAGCAGGAAAGAGGGAGGAAAAAAAACAACATCCTGAAGAAGGTGAAGAGAAAAATACACGAATGCAAATGTGAAAGCGAGCTCATCATCATACCTTAAGTTATTACCGTAATTAAACGCCGCTAATAAACCATCAAGATTTGGAGGGGGTTCCTCCCCGTAGAAGCTTTGCACGGCTTGGCGATGAATGCTCGGGGCCACATTAAACACCAACATCGTGTGGTGGAGCAGGTATGGCGGCCCTGATAAATGAATTCGTCCTTTAAGATTTAGGACGGCCATAAATGCAGCCAACGGAGAGAGGGGCTGCTATGATTTATTAAGCGTTTTGGTGTTTGTTCTTGGAATTCAATTTGCTCAAACCAGGATGAGATGATGATGAGATCTGTGTGGGAGCTACCTTCTTCTTCAGGTGTATGGCGTATGAATTCTCTTAGACTTTCAAGGTTGGTTAGCTGCTGGAGATGATATATTTAATCTTTGTGGCGTTTGGTGGAGTGCTTCAGAATGGGTAGATCTTTAATCACCGAAGAGTTTGATTATTTAGTGTAGGAAGAAACTTGGAAACTCGTGGGTAAAAGAAAATAAATGAAAGTACATATAAGAGTTCTTTGCAGTCGAAGGCACGGCATTTTAAGATAACTGTTGGTAGCTCTGTCCAAAGTTCATACTATCGCTGGCATCGGTCAGTGAACAACAAGATATGTCAGTCTTTGAATTTGATATATCGCTTATACCGTAAAATTTGTTATATTTAGCCTGCGTCTGGAATTTATCATGCACCCATTGATCCAGTGGCGTAGTGTGGGTTGGGGCCGCCCGGGGCAGATCCAATTTATGCCGCCCCTAAAAAACAAAAACCCTTTGTCTACGGTTTCAACTAGTTATACCTACACATATGTATGTCAATACTTGGTAAAATTTCTCGTCAAAATTTTGTCAACTGTTGTTGGTACTACTTTCGAGCAAGTGAAGCAAAAATGAAGCCGCAAATTTCAAATTTTCCCATACTGGTTACTTTCCGATATCCCAATCTTGAAGCGGATAAAAATTACTTACCTTAGGATATCAAATAAATAACGGTAATTCCCATTAAACTTTAACTATCTAAATTAAGATTCTTCAGAAAAACAGGATTCGATTATTTTTTGTAATTTATTTTCCATTTATTTATTTATTTATTTTTCTTTAGCTTTTGAAATTTTTTAATTTAATTACATTAAATTATTTTTGATTTTTAATTAATTTAATTCATTAATAAATAAATAAATAATTTCATAATTAAAATTTGTTTAAAAAAAATAATTTTTAAATGAAAGGATGAAAGCATTTAATTTAGGTTTTGTAAAAGTGTAAATGCAGGTGCATAATGTAATTAAAAATTTTTTTATTTACAAGAAACTTTTTTATATATTTACAGAAAACTTCTTTAAAACTTATTTTACTACTTTTCATCAAGTCAAAATCTCTTATTGTTCCTTCTGTATCAATGGTATCCGTGATTTCTTGCTCTATAGCCATGATACCCAGATTAGATAGATGCTGTGGACCTTGTGGACCTTAAATAATTTTTAATAAGCTTCAATTTTGAGAAACTCCTCTCACAGCTGGCATTACGTATTGCAATTGTGAGAAAAGACGAAGCGAGTGGGCTTTTATTGGCGAGCTCATTTGTTTTGCCGTACGCGTTCGATCTCAAATTCATTCTTAAGTATCAATGTCATCCTCATGAGATGCAACATCTGAATTGCTTTCATAATTTCTAGAGTTTTGCTGGGGTGAGAAAGTCGAACTTTGTGGCCAAATTTCGTAGCTGTCTAAGGATGAAAATAATTTTCGTCGTAGTTCGTTTTCATAGGATAAAGCAGCATTTTTTTTTTTTAGGACGTTCCCTTAAAATTCCAAGTTGTTGACATACATCTTTAGCATAAGTAAAAGCGCGGTCTACCAATTCATCTCGTTTTTCTGTAAGGAAGATCTGTAATGCATTTATGTTTTGAGCACATTGATGAAGGTTCAGTCCATCTGTTTGTAAGTATATTTGGGCATCATTAACTTCGTGCAGTACTGGTTTCCAAAAGCCCAAAAAAACAACAGAAATGAAAACGATTCCAATGCTATTAGCAATGCTCATGCATCCGTCCGTGTGTTTAGGTTTTCGTCTGCCTCCATCAGTTTTTCCAAGGTATTAAAAATGTCCTCATAATGGTTCCAGGTATTCTCGACTGCATCAGCTCTTGCGCTGATCTTGTTTCTTGCAGCCTCTTCAATGCTGTGCCTGAAGTACCAAGCAGAACTTCAAAACGGTGTGTGGACACGGAAAAAAATGAATATATGCGTTCTAGGGTACCGAAGAAAGTGACCGAATTTGGCTCAACAGCAGCAGCATGTAAACAAACCAAGTTCAAAGACTGATTAGAGCAGGGTATAAGTTCTGCTTTATGGTTTATGTCTTTCAGTCTTTGCTGCATTCCTGTATATTTTCCACCCATGACAGCAGCATTGTCATATGCTTGACCTCTGCAATCCATTATATTAAGACCATCAGCTTTTAGCTTATCTAAAATCATGTCATAAAAGCCTTCAGCTGTTTTGTTCTTTGTTTTCATAAAATCAATAAAAGATTCCACTACTACTACTTTCTGATTTGCAATTTTAAGATAACGCAATACTTGACTGGTTTGATCTTTGTGTGATACATCTGGGGTACTATCGAATATAATGGAATAATATTTAGCCTTTTTAAGGGGTTACATATGTTTCTCCGCTCAAAAACGGAGCGTTTTTCAAGATTTTTTTTCGATTTTTTTTTTATATTAAATTAATATAAAAAAAGTAAAATATACATTGTGTAAAGTATTCCTTGACGAATACAAAACTTTATTGAGAATTGCATAAAAACAATTATAAAGTATACATTTCGCCCATCTCCGGAAACCTCTCTTCAAAAATGTGCTGGGCGGTACCAGGAATATCTCTGGTAGGTTTCATTTGAAACAAAAAAAAAAAACCTGGTAAAGTAGATGGATAAAACTAGTCTCATAGCCTTTTCAAAAATTTTCATTTTTAACATTTTAAATGGGAGCTTTTTGAACGAACGAGGCTATTTTTGACTAAAAAACGAGTCACATTTTTAATTATAACAAATCTAAAAATTAAGATATCAAAAAAATCCTACGTAGGAGACTAGATAATGGTATTAAGAATATCCGTGCGAAATGGCATGCAAATCGGTAGAGTGGTTCAAGAGATAGTTCTGGTACCGAATCGGAAAACACTGTTTCGAGAAAAACGCAAACTAAATGCAAAATCTGCAGTGTGTATTGCCTGCGTGGCTTCGAAAGCAAAACTGAAAATGTGCTCGAGTAGTGCCTTCAGGAATATTCTGAATTCTAATATTCTTATATTTACAAGGTTTAAATTTATTGCTAAGCAGGTATAAATATTTGCGAGAGCACTGACCCGTCATTAGAGAAAGTAAGAAGGCAGAGCTGGCACGCAGCTGCTCATGTCCCTAATGAGCGCTCCGCCCGATCCGATGTCAAACGGTCATAACTTTCTTAATTATTGGAATTTTTGAAAAATTCTTGCGGCATTTGAATTGCAAAAGAATATAGAATTTTTGCTGGCGAAAACAAAAAAGAGAAACATATGTAACCCCTTAACTTGACAGAAAATTTGTTAACGAACGTTATCTCCTAAAATATTAATGAACTCGTTTTGAATTTGTGGTGACATATAAGTGATAGTTCTTCCACCCATTTTTATTCGCAAAATGTGTTCTCGAAGCGCTGGATCGTAACTTGCGATTAGGTCCCCTAGCTCTAAAAAGTTGCCCCTATTTGCACAGGTAATTTCTTCTCTGCGGCCACGAAAAGCCAAATTTTGTTATGCGAGGAATTTAATAATATCGACCAGTCTACTAAAAATTTCCTGCCATTTTTTTCGTTTCTTTGGCTACGATATTTTCCTGTATTTTATCAATTGTCTCTCCTGTTCGAAGTATGGCCTCTAACTCCTTCCATTTGCAAAGATTTTGGCTGTGTTGGGGACTTGATTCACGCCTAGCTACTTTGGGATTTAGTCTTTGCCAGTTATTAAAACCATCATATGAGCAAAACTGTGATGCGTTGTTTTTGTCCGGAATTTCAAACAAACGGCAACAAAAGCAAAATAATGACGATTTAGAAGGAGAATAAGCCATCCAAGAACGTATTACTTTTTCGCCGTTAGTCAATTCAATTCAATTTATTGCAATAAACAAGTTGTACATTAAGACATTGTCTCTTATAGTACTAAGTAATAATATTTACGAGTAGTTACAAAATGTTAAGTTTAAACAGAAAGAAGAGAAAAAATATAACAAAATAATTAAAAAATGATAAGTAATAGTAATTATAATGATAATACTAAGATAAAATTCTAAAAAGGAAAAAGAAAGACAAAAAAAGGGAGAGGAAATAACATAGTTGAAAAATTGGAGAAAGAAAGATTGAGGTAGAGTTGATAGTAAAGAGATGCATTAAGAAGAAAAGTACATATACGAGTACAAGGCAGTTTTAAAGCTAGCAGTATTTGACAAGCACTTTATATGAGACAGTAAGTTATTCCATAGTCTAATAGCATAATTGAAAAATAAACGCGATGATTTGAGGTATTTGCAACGCTGAGTGCTAATGTTGAAAATTCTAGTTTGGAGTAAATGTAAGAGGGTTGCTTTGTGTTTATAATTTGATGTAGAAATAAGCAATTTCTGAAATCAAGGTAGTTTCTCAATGTACAGCCAAGAAACCGGCATGAGAATTCCGAGATTCTATCGTATCGTTGCCTTGCATAAACATAACGAACAGCATCATTATAATCAACCTGGAGCTTGCGAAAAGATAGTGAGTCAAGGTCACTGTAGAGAGCTGCAGCATATGAAATAATGGGTATTATGAGAGTGAGCACTAGTCTTCGGCGAGTATTCCAGGGGGTATAGATGGCTGAAATCCAAACTTTACGCAAGCATCCGTACACGCGAAAAACAACGATGTTAAGGTGGTTATAGCCAGAAAGCTTTCGGTTTATGGTGAAACCAAGACTTGTAGCCACCTCAACTAACCTAATCTTACTACCGACTAAGCAAACATCAGGAACTAGACTTAGCTCAAAAGATTTGTTTGATATTGGAAGTACTTGGCATTTTTTTGGGTTCAAAGCTAATCCATTTTTAGTTGCCCATTCAGCAATTGAAGCAAGATCCTCATTTAGTAGTGATACTAGTTCACCTATTTTTTTAACCGGGTGAGATAGGTAAAGTTGTACATCGTCTGCATAGAAATCAATAAGTGCGTGCTTACAAATCGATGCTAAGCTATTTATGTACATACAGAACAAAATTGGGCCCAATATTAATCCCTGCGGAACCCCTTGAGAAACTGATCGGAGAACTGAGCGGTTGTTACCAACAACGACTTTTTGTGACCGTCCACATAAAAAGTTTCGAATGAGCCTAACAGATCTTTCACTAAAACCATAGTAATGGTGCTGTTTCCAACAAAGAATGGAATGATTCACTCTGTCAACAGTCTTAGAGAAATCAAGCAGGCAACGAAAGCAGCGTCATTGTTAATAGCGTTTTAGGCAGAGCTGTAAACTTTGAAGTACCAGTACGAGTCCAGTACCCAATACTCTGTACTTGTACTTGTACTTATAAATTTCAAGTACAATGTACTCGTTACTTAAAAATAAATAAGTACCAGTATTTGCCTAAGTACTCTGTACCAAGTACATTTACTAGGTACTTGAATACACCCCAGTACATTTGTAAGTACTTTGCAAGTACTTTTCAAGTACTTATCTTTTACAAGTTTATACTCAATTTGTAATTTTTGAACCAACTCTTGCTAACAAATTACGGTTCCTAACAATGTTGTTTTTTTTTTCCGAAAGACTTAAGAAAATTAGAGTTAGTTTTCAATAAAACTAATTCCTCGAAATGCTGGTCAGACAGCGCGCTGCGTTTTGGAATATTAATCAGGCGTCAAAGGAGTATTAAGTTTGATTGAAAGGTTTTTAAATATCGGATATTTGTCCAATATTTTCATTCCGCTTCCTAAATGAGTATCAGTTATGTATAGTAAATATTCTTTTCCAATAAAAGCAGAATGAGAGTATTGACGAGGAACATAGGTATGAAGGATTTGTATGTACTTGAAAAGTACTTGAAAATGTACTGGGGTGTATTCAAGTACCTAGTAAATGTACTTGGAACAGAGTACTTAGGCAAATACTGGTACTTATTTATTTTTAAGTAGGGAGTACATTGTACTTGAAATTTTTAAGTACAAATACAATTACAGGCTACTTAGTACTTTCACCGTACTGCAGTACAAATGTATTTCATTACTTTACAGGTCTGGTTTTAGGTAAAAAAAGGAAACTGTCGGAATAGAAACTATAGAAATTGATGGTGTTAAATTTACCAGCTCCAATGTCATTTCTAATAAATTTAATGAGTATTTCACTGATATTTCCGAAAAACTTAAGCCCCCTGATGAGTCAAATAGGACTTGCATGTGTTCCGTTCTTTCAGAGATTGGTTCAGATGTCATACAAACAAACAGTTTTGTTTTTCGTTCGTTTACATCTTATGAAACCTACAAAATAATTTTGTCCTTAAAAAATAAAAATTCTTGTACAAGTGATGGTATTTCTGGTACGATGTTGTATAATACCTCCTTGTATATTGTGGATGTTTTGACTTATTTATTTAATTTCTCTGTTCTAAATGGATGTTTTCCTAAGCAACTAAAACAAGCCGAAGTAATCCCACTTTTTAAAAAAGGTTGCAGAAAGTGTCTGTCCAATTACCGGCCGATCTCTCTGCTACCAAGCATTTCTAAAATCTTCGAGAAACTAATGAAGTCTCGAATGTTATCATTTCTTGATAAATTTCAATTTTTGTGACGAACAGTTTGGTTTTAGAATGGGACTGTCTACTGAAGATGCTATCTTAAGAGTGTGCAACCAACTGTATGAGAGTCTTAACTGCAGCAAACCTACGATGGCTCTTTTTATAGACATGACTAAAGCCTTTGACATGGTTAACCACGATCTACTTTTGGACAAATTATACAACGCGGGTTTCAGGGGTATAATTCATAAATGGTTCTATTCCTATCTGAAAAACAGAGAGCAAAAAGTTACCTTAAATAACAGTTCAAGTGACTCACGTTTTCTAAAAAATGGCGTGCCTCAGGGATCAGTTCTTGGCCCAGTTTTATTCTTAATTTATATTAACTCTCTGTTTAAACTCAAATTAAATGGATTGCCCACAGCTTTCGCCGATGACATAGCCCTAACTTACAAATCCCAAACACACTTCGAGTGCATCGCTGAAATTTCTATGGACTTAGAAACATTGAGGCTCTGGTTCTTTGCACATAAGCTTATTATTAGCGAGAAAACTAAACTAATTTCTTTCAGCACAACTAACAATGTCTTATCAAATTTAAATCTATGTTTTCATTCATACGATTGTAATAAATTTCGCCTTCCTATTCATAAATATGGCAATAATAACTTTTTTATAAACAACTCTTGTTCCAGTAAATGCTTTAATATTGAATCAGTGCAACAATATAAATACCTCGGAGTAATAATTGATTATAAGCTGAATTGGAAAGACCACACGCAGTCAATCAAATCTCATGTGTTATTGGTGGCACGTTATATGTATCTGCTTAAGCAATTCTGCTCTACAAAACTTCCTAAAACAGTGTACTATGCTCTTGCTCACTCCAAGTTACAATATGGTATCACATGTTGGGGTGGTGTTTATCACAACACTTTCCTACCAATATTGACAGCTCAGAAACACTTGATTCGTATTTTATGTAAAAAAGATCGCTTTACTCGGAGCTGGCCTCTATTCAGTGATTTGCGTATCCTACCAGCTAAACATCTTTACGTTTTTAAGGTTCTAAAAGATTTTTATAAACGGAGTGGAAACATCCCAAGCAGATGCTCACAAGTCTACAGTCTGCGTGTTAATTCATTGCATTTCGAAAACGTTCCAATGGCTCACAGAACTCATTTTACACATTTTTATAAAGTTACAGCCCCTACTATTTATAACAACCTTCCTTCCTCTATTCGTTCCATTTCCAACATTCACTTATTTCTAAAAACCCTTAAGAACTGGCTTTTCACGATTGACCATGAGAGAATTGAATCTCTTTTAAATAATTCATTTTCATCAGCAGCATAATTTGTTCGTATCATTGTATTCTCATTACTTTTATCTTTTTAATTGTTCCTTAGTAATACTCATGTTATTTTCTCAATTCTTTTGCGATCATTATATATATATTTTTTTATTTTTTTATATTTTTTACTTTTTTCTTTTCTACTTTTTTTTCTTTTTTTGAATTACAATTTTTCATTTTTTCATTTTTTCACATCATCATAAAGCTTTTTATTTTAATTACAATAGATGTCACCCCACATCTAAACAAATTATGTATTATATTTAAAGGTGGCATTCGTCACTAACTTACTGAGTTACAGAATGCTCACTATTATTTTCTTTCTTTCTTAGTAATTTAATTGAATTGTATATAACTTAAAGAGAAAATAAACGAATTCAAAAAAAAAAAAAAAAAACAGCTATGGTTCTTCCTAAAGCCCGATTGGAATGGGCTCAACAGGGAATTTTCAGCCAAGTGTTTCTGAATTTGTGACTCTCAAACACTTTAGACAGGCAAGGTAAGATACTGACAGGTCTGTAGTCAGAAGCATCGGAAGCAGTGGTATTTTTAGGGACAGGTACAACCTTATCACATTTCCATGCCAGAGGAGTAGTAGATGTTGCTATACAAGAATTGATTATATGTGGTACATGGCCTATGACGTGCGACAAAACAAGTTTTATGAAACGTAGTGGCAAGCCGTCTTCACCAATAGCATTTGATTTTAAACCTTTAATAATACAAAGGACATCAACCTCCGGAACTACTTCAAAAACAAAATAGTCGTTCATTTCATCTAAATCACTAGTGCAGCTCCTCTCACTTCTTACACAAATGCCAACTTGGCGTAGATTTCTCCACAGTACCTTGGAGGGTAAAGAAGTTCTAAGTTTAGATGAATAGTAGTGTCGCTTAAATGCACGAACAGCATCGGTTGCAGCATTACGAGCAGCTTTGTACCTATTCCAGTTAAGCGCGTTTTGGCTAAGCTTCCACTTACTGTACAGTCTGTTTCGCTTCTTTAGAACACCAACTACCCCTTCCGTTAAGCAGGGACACGCAGTGTTTCGGATCGCGACGGTTTTTGTTGTTACATGGTCATTAAATAGTTGCACTACCAGCGTCTGGAGAATGATTAGCTTTTCATTTGGATCGGCAACCATTCTGCAATTCAACCATGGGACCGAGTTTGCTGCGGTCGTTAGTGCTTCATGGTTTATTGATGAGTAATCCCTATAAACAAAGGAGCTTGAGGAAGAATTGTGGTTAAATACAACATTGAAGGTGCAGAATCGAGAGAAATCTGATCAAACAGTAAGACAGAAAGTGAATCAGATACAATAACAAGTTCTAAAAGGCTCGGTGGTGCACCTGTCCAGAAAAATATTGTGGATACGAATTATTTACAATTTCATGTCCACTTGCCGCCGCCATATCTTTCACTTGGTAGGACCGCGAGTCGTTTTTAAGCATGTTGGCATTAAAATCACCACAAACGACAATGTTATTATATAAAGGGGAGAATTCTTATAGAGAAGAGAAAAAGGGTTCAGTTAAAAAACACAATTTGGATTGTAGCAGCAAGCAACCAAACATTTGACAGACCCATCGGAAATTTCTGCAGTCAAATACTCAACATCGGTTCCTAGCGAATTTTTTATGACTTCACATTTTAAGGTTTCCTTGCAATATATCGCAACACCACCTCCTGTTGTTTCCGTAGCCCTATCAGTACGTGCGAGCTCATATCCAGCTATTTTATAAAAAAAATTATCAATTCCAGGTTCAAACCATGTTTCATCAACACATATAACATCAACAGAAGAGTCATTAAATAGATAATCAAGGTTATAAAGTTCGATAAAACCATTCTCTCGTTGGCCGCCTTGTCGATCCTGTCTTTGCAGCAGAATCCGTGTCGCTTACATGCTGCACTACTTCCGGACCACTTGCACAGCAATCTCATATTTTCATCTATATCATTAAACCACTTTCCCATATCATCTAAATTTTTTGCTGATTCTAATGCTTTATCAGTCCCAGTGTCAAATTCAATGTCAAAATCAGCGACAGAGCCGGTATCAGAGCCGGGGTCAGAGCCACAAGAGCATGGACAAGGACAAGTGAACTGTTCAAATTAAACACATACGTATCTATTTTTTCTTATTATTGTATAGCTAGCTTTTTAGCTAAAAGTTTGAAATTAAAATATGTCGCAGAATATTCGGCAAGAAAGAAAGAAAACCCAAAAAAAAGCAGCTGTAAATTAGACTTAGACTTTATTCTATTGTACAATACAATTAAGCGTTAATAACTGGGAGTGATCTGGCGCCTTCGACGAATGCGCTCGAACATCGACTGTGTCGTTGCTAGGCTTGTCTAAGCTTTTATTTCATTGCGTTATGCATACAATATGCAAACAGTTGTTGCATATTACGTCGTCATCTTGGGTCCCAACAACCGTTTCCCTTTAATAAAACATTCACTGATATCGGTCGCAAATACCACTATTTTAGGATCGACAACCGATGATGCACACAAATTGTGTCAAGGGTACCTTTGTGCAGTTGTGATGTGACACAACAATGTACCACTTATCGGGAGCGACTGATGCCGATGTTGACTTCTTTGCGATATTGGGTTCGTCGCTTATCAAGCAAGCGCAAATTTCATAAATTTCGGTCGCAATCACCGCTATTCGGGAGCGATCGATATTTATGTGCAATGTGCATTGTGCAAAGTTTTTGATTACTTACTGTGAAGCAATGTCAATGCTGGTAAACTTTGTTAATAAATTCGTTGGAATGGGAAAGAATCCGTTTTGTAAATTTTATAAAGGGTCCGCTATCTAACGTTTTTTTTTTTTCAACTAGTGCTTATTTCGTGAATGGTAACACTTAGCTCATGTCTGATTTGATAGATAATTAGTTTTGTCCTTCCGGTTAATAATGGAAAATAATTTCATTCAAATGGCTGCCTCGGCTGGCCATGCAGTAGCCTACATGATCGGTCCAATTTTTAAGCACATTATCGATTGTGTGCAACTGTATTTCACCGAGGTGGCCAAACGACATCAGCTCTTCGGCTGATAATGCGATCTTCAAAAACAGGACGCAAAACATCGAGTGTAGCTTCGGCTGTGCGGCACGTAGCGCCGTCCTGTTGAAACCAAATGTTGCCAATATCCTCTTCTTCAATTTTTGTGAACAAAAATTCGTCCAACATGGCCCGATAACGATCGCCATTGACTGTAACGGCCACTCCTTGCTCATTTTCGAAGAAAAATGGCCCAATTATGCCTCTGGACCAAAATCCGCACCAAACAGTTACTCGTTTTGGGTGTATCGGCTTTTAAATGTATGCGTTTTCTGTGCCCAAATGCGACAATTTTGCTTTTTTACATACCCGCCAAGATCAAAATGAGCTTCATCTGAAAAGATGATTTTTTTTGGCAAAATCGGTGAGGATGACAGTTTCTTTCACTTTTTTCACAAGATAATGAACATACGGAGCTGACGGTGCTTCTCTTCTTCCAAAATCCGTACGCAATTTTCGCACACATTCTGCAACATTACCATGATTTTCAAAGTAATGTCGCAATATTTCCCAGCGTTGTTCAAGCGTATACACAACCATATTCGTTCAGCGGAAGGATAAAATTAATTATCTGTCAAATCAGACATGAGCTAAGTGTTACCATTCACGAAATAAGCACTAGTTGAAAAAAGACGTTAGATGGCGGACCCTTTATATTTAAAAACAAATTCCGCTCCAAATTTCCGCCCCTAGCAAAAGTCCCGGGCTTATCAGATTTCCAACAAACTTATAATGCATTTGGACAGTTACATTTTTGGAGGCTTTCAGTAGCCAGTATTGATATTTGTGGTTGTCTTACTGGTAGCCTGACTTGTGGGAGCGTAATGGTGACTGTGATTTAAACTTAAGTCGCAGGCAGGGTGTTGAGGACTAATACTTAGCGACAAGAAAATGAATGACAAAAAATCTCAAGATCAATGTACGAATTTTATTATATGTACATACATATACAACGATTTAAACACCTGCAATATTGTTACTATGTCCGTAGGGGATGAAGGTACTGATCAATGTGACAATTAAAGTAGTTATGTGCAAACAATTAGACAAATAACATAAACAAGAGTGAGTAACAGAATTATGGTATATTATAATCTTGAACATCCTAGCTGGAGCAAAATTTCAAGAAGTAGGCAATATCGCTATTCTAGAATGGGTCGAACGAAGGTTCTTTGCGGAGATCGAATTTTTGCGGCGATAAGTAATATGTCGTCAGTACAATGCATACATCTGGTCAGGTCAGGCGCCTAAAACATATCTGTACCTGCTAGATAAGATTCAAAACCGTGCGATAAAACTCATAGGTGATGATCTGAAATATCGTGATCTATTCCTAAGCCGAACAACTCGCTTGTGGCCCTCCTCTGCCGAGATCTCTATTTTCTAGCAATTATAATATTCAAACATTTAAAACCAACCTACGTCGGTACTTATCTTTCTTCTCTCCCTAATTTTCCTTCGCCCGCGCTGTGTGCAAACATTTTGAGGGTATCTTAGCCTCTTGAATGGGTGCTAATTACAAAAAAAAAAAAAAAATAAATACTGCACTTACCCATCTCTTGGGTTTGAGCTCCAAACCGGTTGAGTTATTGGCAACTGAAGAAGTGAGAACGTATACAATCTCAGAATTACTCAAAGAAGTCTATTTATCAAGACATCCGGTCTGAATCTCATTCATAAATGTCTGATAAGGATAGACTTCAATAAGTGGATGATCGATCATCAATCAAGATTGGAGGTTTGAAAGCTTGGATTTTAGAAAACTTGGCAGGTTGTCATGCCAGATTAGTAACCATGGATGTGTATTAATACTGTGATCTTTTCGATCTTTATCCCGGCACATTTTCAGGATTTGCGGTATCGAGAATACTTGTCTAACCTGTGTCAGGAAAGCTATTTAGAAGGTAGCTAATCAACATTACAAAAGGCTCTTCTTCTTCGAATAAGTCCAATGGCTCATTCTGTACGCTATTTGTCTACATTTTCATATTTTCAAAGCTGACCATGATACTGCGTTATTTTTCGTCCTCAATAACTTCAGTTACTCCTTTCGCGAAGACTATCGCATTTCATCCAACTAGCAAATCTGATCGGATCTGGGAATTCGTTGTAGGATTTGAGTGATTCTACAAGAAAGGTCAAACCTCTGAGTCCAAAATACTCGAACTTCATTTCAGAATTACAAAAACTACAGAAAACCTAATCACCCTTAGGCTCCTGCTATATGAATATGTGTATGTTAGAAATCGTGAGGCCTTTGTTAGTCATATTGAAGTACTTCTTAGACTTCTACTTCTGACTACATGTACTGCTTAGATGGCTCCCCTTTCTATCTTCATTTAAATGACAGTTGGTGCACTTACCAATGAAACTAAATTCTTACAAAACTAGTCCACTTGACAAAATACAACTTTAAAATTGCGCGCAAATACCGTCTAAAATAGGAATGTCTTGTGCAGCTTGTTGCAAAATAAAGGACTCTCCAACCAGTACACGAAGAAAGGAAACGTTTGAACGTTTTTCAAAAAATGAATTGAATCCCTTGCTTGGCTCGCTTTGCGAGTGTCTGTCTCTATTGGGAGTTGATGACGTCCAACTATCGTAAGGGTAGAGGCCAATTCGCGGATGTACCGAGTGAATAAGTAGAAGATAAACGTAATGTAACAGGACGTACATCTTATTCACTGCCAAATGAAATGAGTTGGGGCAGAAAGAGCTCTTCTGCCAGACACACTTAGATGCACTACAAACACACACACAGATACGAATACAACGACTTAAACCGGGAAGAAAAGACACGCCAACAAAGTGCAGAGATTTATACTTCTCTCGTGTGTTTTCTTTAATCTCTTAAGCCGTTCTGCTTCCATTTATATCTGTATCTATCGGTTTGGGGGTAAAATTTCTCCTCCATTCTTCGTGTTGCTGGTTCGGTCTTCTATTGCACTGGATGATACTTTGGAGAGGCTATCTTTTCTTTTAACACTGTACTAGCCCACCACACCCCGTTCATCTGATTACTTCTTTTCAAGTTGGCTTAGGGATGCATTATGGGGAAGACGGAACTATACTTGCTTCGTTTCGTAGTCGACTTCCTCCCTTCAGTTGGGGGCTTAAATCTAAATGCGATCACGAAAGCAATATATT
Source organism: Volucella bombylans (assembly GCA_949129095.1). Taxonomy (NCBI): domain Eukaryota; kingdom Metazoa; phylum Arthropoda; class Insecta; order Diptera; family Syrphidae; genus Volucella; species Volucella bombylans. The sequence goes on along the minus strand of OX422142.1, from coordinate 117,555,552 downwards.
TCCGGACGAATCTCAAAACGAAAGAGGAACCAACCACCATTCCCTTTTCACTTGTCTAGTGATGGCCACCATTTAGTTAGAGAAAAGGATGAAAAGGGGAGGAGATGCACCAGGCAACGACAGATAAAGATTTTTGTTAGTGTTCCCCCCCCCCCCCCCTCTCCATCTCTACTGTTTCGGGGAGAATAGAACCTGCACCAGCATTAAGTTTAGCTTGTCCCTTCAACAAAACCGGAAATGGAAGTAAAAAGAAGTATTCTTCTTTTTGGCGAGCAAGGATGAAACATCCATTTGCTCGTCGTTCTTCATTCGTCTGCTGCATTGCATGAGAGAAATTTCCTTTTAGAGTGCAGTTCCTGTGCCTACTACTCGTACATGTACTATATACACTTGGATGCGTACCGTTGGCGCAGTAGTACCGGGTGTGGCGGCGGTAGCGGCAGGTTCCAATGAAATATTTATGGCTGCACAATAAAATTACTTTTGGCACAGTTTATCGTGAAGTTTTCTCTCTATCTCTAAGCCCAGAATACCGGTGAAATCTCTCACAAGTGCGCTAAACTGTGAACAGTTTTCCAATTCGAATTCCGATTTTGGGTTTACATTTGGACGTTTCCAGAGATTTCGAGGAAACTGCGACATTGAAAGAACTTTAATGGACGGCTAAGTTGGTTGGAAGAATTTAATTTATTTATGAAAACAGTTTGCCTAGATAAGGGCAGTTTCTGGGAATCATTGTGGACATCTGGCTATAGAAATTATTCGAAAGGATCAAGATGACATTAGAACTGTGAAACATAGTGATATATACCCGTATTTTTCGGGATCTAACTGAATAGTAATCAACTGTTTCACTTAGAGTTGTTGACGTAGTACGAGTATATGGGGAGAGAACTTTTGGAAGTGCATCTCATTATTCTACTTGGTACATGGATACGACGATGAAAGACCAGTAAAGCAAAAAGTTTTGCTTGCGAAAGCCAATAAACCGACTAAGGACAGAATTTTTACCCAAATACCCAAAACTCTGACTTGATAGTCATAATTTTGCATCGACCACGAAGACAATGAGACAATCCAAAGATAAAATTTAAATCTACTTCCCGATCCTTCCATAGCGTCCACAGGTGTGGGTAGCCATTTGTTGTGATTTCCATGCTCATTTCTGACGCCAGAATGGCAATATCCAAAGCATCGACCACCAGTAATGAGATTTATCTAGTTCGATGACATAACCTGACCTTCTGATGGGTTACATGGCCAAACAATGTGCATTCTATAACTCGGCTATAGACATTGTAGAAATCGACAAACCGATCGCCATTCCAGTATGTGAGGGGTTATAACCTTTTTTGAAAAGATATTCGCAACGTATGTGTCGTATCCTATCGTATCGTTGCGGAACATCGTATTTACTCATTCCTGTACACAGGTGGTGAGCAAGAAAAAAAAAATAACAACGAAGAGGGAGCTTGAAACTTAGTCGGGCACCCCCCAATGCTTCTTTAAGCGACTCAATTTTAGACCGGGCGACCGAAGGCAATTTTCCTCTACTCGGGAATTTGCCACTGAAGAAGGTAGTTTCGGATAAAGGAAGTGTCTGACCAATGGACATCGATATGGAAATGTTACTTCTCTGAGATCACAAAACCTGCTCCATCGCTAGCTCATCCAAATTCTCCACATCGTCGACTGTATCCGTTCGAAAAAATAACAGCGAATAGCAAGATGGTGTTAAGCAGACTTGGTTAAAAAAAGGGCTGAGGGAATTTGAGCGTGAACGTCTGCTCTGCGCTTACGATTTCCACAAGGATATGGACTTAGGGTAGTGCGAAGCAATTGCTTGCACCTCAGAAGAAGAAGACTCGGACTCCCTCGACAGAAGCTGAACCCGAAAATGCTGGTACTTTGTGCTTGAATTATACATCCGACTCTAGGGTGAACGAGCCTATAGCTCGTACTATGAAGAGGACTCTGACAGCAAAAAGCACCAGAGAAACAATGACTAACGTCGCGACGATCTTAAAACTTCAAGCTGACCCATGTTGGATTCTAGGGTGAATGAACCTGTTGCTCATACCTCTAAGAAAACGACCATAGAGCAAAGCAAAGTGAATCGGATAAATCTGACCGTTTCAAAGGGCATATTTTTGAGAAAAAACGATGGCTCTTGGACAACCTCAAGTGATGAATTACTCAACCTGCTTCTGGACACCCACTTTCCAGGTAGCTCCCAAATCGCGGCCAGTAGCAGCCCAAACAGGCCTACTGCAACCGTGACCAAAATTCATGGTCTGATTACGAGAGACAAACTGTCTGCTGGTCCGGACGGTATTATACCTGCCGAGCTACAGAGGTCCTCAGATATTATTCGACCAGTGTTGGAAAATATTATGAGGAGCTATGTAGAACTTATCCACATTCTGCTTATTCATAGTATTCATTCACAAAGCTGGAAAATGTTCTCATGTAGTCCCAAAGGACCTCAGACCTATAAGTCTATCATCATTCCTTCTGAAAACTTTAGAACGACTGATTGATATCCATATTCGAGCTAAAGTTGATTCAAGAGTTCTGTCTACGGCTCAACATGCCTACTGTAAAGGAAAGTCGGTGGAAACGGCTTTGCACTCTCTGACTAGAAACATCGAACGATCCCTACAATATAAGGAGTACACAATGGTTGCTTTCCTAGACATAGAGGGCGCCTTTAACAACGTCAACACATCCGCAATCACGACTGCGCTGTCAACTCTGCAGGTAGACGGCTCACTTGGGGAGCTGATTAATCTAATGCTAACAAGCAGGATAATCAACTCCAAACTGGGTGAGACTTCTGCTAAAAGATATGTCAGTAGGGGTATGCCGCAAGGCGGTGTCCTCTCTCCCCTTCTCTGGAACTTAGTAGTTAACGAACTACTGATATACCTGGAAGCGGGTGGTAGGAGAGTGATTGTCTATGCGGATGACGTTGCCATAGCCGTCTCATGAAAACATCTTAATACCATTAAAGAACTCCTCCAAGTAAATCTTAACAGATTAACCCGCTGGGCAGATCGCTGTGGATTGGGAATAAATCCCCGTAAAACTGATCTTGTCCTCTTTTCTAGGAAATATAAAATTCCAATCATAGACCCTCCTTCAATAAACGATACCAGTTTAGCTTTCTCCGAAACAGCAAAATATCTGGGTCTCATTTTTGACAGGAAACTAAACTGGAAACCTAACATTCAAGAAAGAGTCAATAAAGCTACAATAGCTTTATTCTCTTGCAAGAAAGCCATTGGGAACAAATGGGGCCTTCAACCTCGCATAAGCCACTGGCTATACATCTCGGTCATAAGACCGATACTTACTTACGGGGTGGTTGTCTGGTGGACGGCCTTGGAAAATGCAGTCAACCGCATTAAATTAAGCAGAGTCCAAAGAACAGCATGTCTATGCACAAGCGGAGCCTTGCGGTCTACTCCCTCTGCGGCATTAGATATTCTGCTTCAGTTGACACCCTTTGACATTTTTAGCAAGCAAGTAGCTATGACTGCAGCTATTCGCCTTAAAGCGACTAAACAGTGGACAACTAATTCATTTAGCCACGCCAACATTCTTAATACATTAGGAATCCTCACAGAAAACACCGATTACACCATACCTGAACTTTGGTTTGACAAAAACTTCCACGTAAGCTTCCCCTCTACATCATTCTGGGAGGAGGGTGCTTTCATGGAGGACAAGTCAATCCATCTCTACACAGATGGATCTAAAACCGATAGCGGAGTTGGTGGCGGTGTTTTCTCAGATAAGCTAAATCTAAGCCTCTCTTTCCGCCTTCCACATCACTGTAGCGTGTTCCAGGCGGAAATTTTGGCGATTAAAGTAGCTCTGTCCTGGCTGAAGAAAAACGTGATATCTGCAAAGGATATCAGCATCTTTTTAGATAGTCAGGCCACCATCAAGTCCCTGGACTCGGTCTCATTATGTTCTAAAACTGCCCTTGAATGCCGATCATCTCTCATGGAGATGGCAGAGCAGTTCAACATTCACCTTTGTTGGGTGCCGGGCCACAGAGACATTCCAGGGAACTGCAGAGCCGATGAATTCGCCAAAATTGGAACCACTGTACCCATCCTACCGGACAAAGGTAGTATAGGTATACCAATCGCTACGTGCAAACTAACACTAAAGCTAGATGCCAATAAAAGAACAGACCTTAGGTGGACTGCTGGACAAATATGTCTAGCGACCAAACAGATCTGGCCAAGGCTGGATCTGAGTCGCTCTATGTGTCTGATCCTTTTAGATAGGAAACATCTCAGCGCCATAATAGGTGTTATTACTGGACACTGCCTCATAGGCAAGCACGAAAGAAGACTAGGCGCTTTTACTAATGATTTCTGTAGAAGCTGCATGGACGAGGAAGAGGAGGAGACAATCCCCCACCTACTCTGCACATGCCCAACTCTCTCCCAGATAAGGAAGCTTCATCTAGATAGGAAACATCTCAGCGCCATAATAGGTGTTATTACTCGACACTGCCTCATAGGCAAGCACGAAAGAAGGCTAGGCGCTTTTACTAATGATTTCTGTAGAAGCTGCATGGACGAGGAAGAGGAGGAGACAATCCCCCACCTACTCTGCACATGCCCAACTCTCTCCCAGAGAAGGAAGCTTCATCTAGGAGCTTTCTTTTACAGCGACCTAAACGATCTAGAAAAAATAGACGTTAACAGTCTCCTACGCTTTATTATAAGCTCAAACTGGTTCCAGTAGTAAGAAGATCATAGATCCACGTGGCATCACAATGGGCCAATAGGCCTAAGTGGGTTGGTATTTCCAACAGCCACTCTTACCTAACCTAACCTAAAGGGCATATTGTTCGTACCTTTTCAGAGCCATCGAAAAAGGGTAAGGGCAAAAGAAAAGTCGATGGGACAATCCAAGCTTCAGTAAGAAAAGTGTAAAGAAAAATAAGTCGACGATAGGGTAGGGTGAGGTAAACTCAACATTAGATAGTGTCTGTACTGCTGTTGCTAACCCTAACTCCTGTACGAGAGATACTGTTGATGGGAACAGGGTAGACAACAATGAAACCGATTCGTATCCTCTCGTGAGGAGGCTGCTTAGGCGGTTTAGAAATCGCGACCGTGGCTCGTGAAATAGTCAGAAAAACTGCAGCGCCACGGCTACTATATTTACCTGTAGTATTAAGTATGGGTATGTGCCGAAATGCTGGAAAGAAGTGAAGGTATTATTTTTTCCCAAGGCAGGTAAACCCAGCCATAAACATCAAACAAACTTCAGGCCTATATGTTTAATATAATTCATTCTAGGAACTTTGGAAAAACTAGTTAATGCTCTTATTCGAAATATTCTACACCCAGAAGACTTATCTTCAAACCAGCATGCCTACACAAAGTAATATCACCTCTTCTGGGGACCCCAGTTGTTAACCAAATAAAACTGAGTTGGAAGCTCAATGTCGAAGGAGGTGTAAAGACAACAATGATCGTTTCCTACGACTACAGTCGTATACAATATTTAGGGGAAAACGTAGATCTAACGTAGCTCTAATTCCAACACTATCGTATGGATGTACACGGCTATCGTCAGTTCCATCTTAACCTATGGTAGCTTAGTATGGTGGCAGTCCACTAAAACTGGGATTTTCTCCGCTAAATTGAACTTAAAATACTCATTAGCTGTAGCAGAACCAGCCAGACTTGCAGCAAAAAAGGCAATATCACACGAGGATATTACCATTTTTATTAATAGCCGGACTGCCATTGAAGCCATCGAGATTAAATCGTGAAGCGCTCTCGTGAAGAACTTAAGGCTCTTTGCGTTCAGCATAGGGTTGAGCACTGCTGGGTTCTGGACCATAAAGGAGTGGCAATCAACGTACGTACAAACGGGTTATTTAAAAAAGGATCCTCTCTAGATAGGGAACTGGCAGATCAAAATATCAGACCTGTCTGCACTCTAAGAATACAAATGGAGAAAACGATACAAACAAAATCCAATGAAATGGGGAAAAACCGTCAGACCTGTAAAACTTCAAAACGATTATGGTCGGAACCCAGCAAATCCAAAGGCTATGGAGACACACGCTCACGGGATGATAACCTCCAATTTCTAAGCCAATGTCCCAGCCTTATTAGTCTGAGTCAAAGAACTTTCGGAAGATACTACCTACTTCCGCGATCTCTCAGAGCTATCTGCTGCTTCATTCACATCTCTTTTCAGATTCGCGGATGCAAGATGATAGCTACACGATAACCAATGCAAGGCGGAAAGTGGACACCAAAACTAATAACCACATTCAAATTTCTATTCTCTCCCAATTACCACACCCGGGCATAACAGTGGTTCTAGATTGACCTAAGTGGGACGAGGTATAGAGTGCCTTCAGTTTCACATACTACATCAACCCACCAACCTAACTTAACCTAAAGATTGTCAGCAATTGATGCTAAGTTACAGCCAAACAACACTTATCCTACTTCTTACAAATAGGAGATTCTTTACTCATCTTCCTCAATTTGGAGTCTCGGATTTCTGTGCGAAAAGGCCTTCAAGCTTCATTTCCGTCGGAATAGAAAATTCCGACAAGGAAGTACTCCATTGTACCCCTTTTAAGTTTGTTTAAGTGAAAGCTCTTAGTTTTTCTCAATGGACAAATTCATTGAACTGCGTTCAGAGACTGCTGACATTCCCAAAATAGCTTGGAGGTATTATAGTAAGAGGGTTCAATAAGTCCTCAAGTGCAGCTCATCTGTCACTACAGACGTAGATACTTCACCCTTTCCAAATCTAAGTTTATCGCTTTCCACAGAGATGACATCGTTGTATGCTAGATCGGCTTTGGAGATATCGGAAATCATCCAACTAGATTCCTTTCCAAGAATATGGCCCTGAGAGTACAACCAAGGGCCAGACTTATTAGGAAAACTTCCCAAGTGGGCAATACAAACCAATTGCTGGCATCTAATAAAAGGAGCAGTGACAACTACGTGTGAAAGCTTATTACATTGACTCATAAACTTTTTTTATCATAGCTAGAGTACTCTCCTCGGCGATAATCCCCATGTCTTGTAATAAACGCCCTTGCACTGCCAGAAAGCTGGCAATACCTTGAAGATTTTCTGTGCGACATGTTTAATCCAAAGAAGATTGTTATCCAGGATGATATTTAGATCTTAGGTCTGCTCTTTGAAAAATTTAAAAATGTTTCCTTATGTCGCTTGGCGTTATGTCACGACACCGTTGCGGCAGTAAGTAAGAATTGGGATAGGTGTACGGAGGCCTTGAATGTATACACACCGAAAAAAACTCGCTCTAGTTGGACGATGGATATGGATGAGAGTTCTGGAAGCGATTTTTCGGACGACGGTAGCAGCGATTACGAGCCAGAAGGTGATGTCAACTCTGAGAATCTTCAGAAGAAAAAGCAGTGGAAGCAACAAGAAATTCAACGAAATCAAGTGAAATCGAACATGAGGCTACGCGTTCTGAGGATAAAGGTAATGCAGCGGACTTAGAACGATCCTGGGGACAGTTTTGTTCCACGAGCGACAGCACCGATACCGTGAGAATGTGCTGTAAATTCATGTATTTCGTATTTCGCAATACGTCAGCATCCATCGATGTTTTCTAAAAACTGTTTCCAAAAAGCTTGTAACGAGTGACCAGATAACAATGATAGTTTTTCGATTTGTTGTGTTTCAAAAGCTGTCAAAGTTACTAATGACATCCAGCTGTCAAAATATTCAGTAAGGTTTTCCATTTTATCATGCATCGTTTCACGCTTGCCGAAGGTGTGGAAATTATTAAAAAATATTATCGAAATTCCGGCAAAGTTGTAAATAACTTCACTGTGCAGGCAATTCGTCACACCTGTGGAAAAGTTTGAGCGTTAGTACACTCTTTTGGGATCTTAAGCCACCAACCAGACAGAGATTGGTTCGAAATGAAGAAAACATAGCCGCCATAGTGGCCAGTATCGAAGAAGACTCAGAAATATCGAATCACCGCCAATCAGCTGAATTGGGCATCGCCAGAAAGTCAACCGTTCTTATTTTTCGGTTGAATTTGAGCCCTACATCCATATAAAAGGCAACGAAGAAGCAGACAAAGAAGCAAAATCCGCAATAGCTGAACCACTAACTACTTTTTATGTTCAGAATTATAAAGATATTAGAAGGAAAACCATACAATTCTGGGAAGACAAAGGCTGGAAGGAATATTCTCATCATTACACGGAAGTAAATGAGGAGGCCACTAAATCATTTTACCCAACAAACATCTGTCAGGATGATAAAAAGAAACACTGTCCTTTAAAAAAAAGGTATGGCTATTTCCTTGAACTCCCTTATTCAAATTTATTTCAAATTAATTAAATGACAATGATAATTACGAACACGTCCGTTCTTCTCAACTTCCGCTTCACAACTGACATTATTGCTGCAGCTGTGTGAACCCACCGTCTCTTTTTCGAGTACGGGGTGTGTCCTCGTGACAGTCGGCCAATTCTGATTCCAAATCGTCCCAGATTTCCTGCTTCTCAGTATCAGGATCTGTGCGGGAGTCATTATTATAAGTATCGTCGTCGAGCTCGATGAGAGTTCGGCACCAGGGCTTCATTTTATTGGAAGCGTAGACGGAACAAAATTTTCGAGTGGTTATCTGTATACCTGGAGGGTTTTCAATTAGGTAGCGATCACTCCCAAGAACACGGGGAAACCATATATGGGCCACGAAACGTGGCGGTTGGCTCGTTCTGAATTACCACCAAGTCGTTTTCATTGTAGTACACGGGCTTGGCATGTCTGCAATCAAACCTTGCTTTCCACTTCTCCCGTTCACAACGAATATTTTCAGCAGCTTGCTCTCGTTTTTGACTGGCATTTGTGGTCTCGATGCTTTCGACGTCATTTTGTATTGCGGCGACAAGTAGATTTTGGATGACGTTTTTGAGCTGAAAATGGAACACGAGCTCATTCGGAGTAAAGCCAGTCGTTGAACTTCTTTGCGAGTTGACGGTCCATTGGAGATCTCTCATCATAAGATCCCAATGTTTTGGATGTTCTGCTGTTGTTCGAATATAGGACACTATAATTCCGTTCACCCTTTCGACCTGCCCATTGGCTCTTGGTGTACGGACAGCGGTCTTCGTGTGCAGAATGTTGTTCAGTTTCAGTTTCAGTTTTAAATGCATTTTATTTTCTTAACACTAACTCTTACATTCTAACAAAAAATGCTTAAATGCTAGCTTACAATTACTTAACAATCTTATGCTAACTTACTGGCCCCACGCAGGCACTCTAAGCTACTCTAAATTCTTATATCTATGTCCTTCGACTTTATTTACATATTACTACTTATTTTATACTCGTATACTTACGGCTAAGAAAAATCAATTTTTGAACAAAAAACTCAGAATATGGACATTTTTTTATTTTCTTTAAAAACTTAATATCTAACTTAAAATAAAACTTAGTCTACTTAACCTATATACACAATAAACACATACAGACACAAATACATTATGCACAATAATATACATACATTAGTATATACCTTTATATATACTAGTATATGTATATATTTCTTAAATGCAAACCTAAACCTATGTAAGCTGGGCACCGCTATTCACAGAGCAAATAAATTGATCAGCTCTGCCTCATTAGTGAGGCTGCTCCGTAATTGACGGAAACGATGGACGGATCATCGTCTCCATCATTCAACCACCAGAAATGCTGGTGCTGCCGAACGACATCCCTCTTATCGCGATTCCCCACCGCCCTACTGAACCTAAGGCGATCCACACTGCCGTGTGCAACGTCTCTGCTGTAGTTGAGTCGCCTGTCTCCAGCTGTCCGAGCGACATGGAAGATTAACGGAACCGCTGATCTATCCTGGATCAACCCTATCTGATCCAGGTAGAGGAATGATTCCGGTGGAACGAAGCCGTCAGAGCGCACACTCTCGTGGTAAAGGTAATTGGGGTAGTAAGCCCCAGATATCAGATTATTCGTCGAGGTCATTGCTCTTGCAATGTGCCTTCGAGTCAGCTTAATTACGAAGTTGTCCACTCGTATTAGGTTCGCCTTTTCTAAAGGACCTCATTAAGACAAAAAATTTTGTACTCCGACTCTGGTGTTCTGTACAAGCGAAGGCAAGCCCTCTCAAACACCCGAATCTTTTCCATTAAGCTTGCTCGTACATTGAACCACACAGGACAACCAAATACCAGCATGGGCCTGATAAGGGCCATGTAGCAGATTACCTTTACCCTCGCATCGAGTTGGCTGCTATAAAACAGTCTCTTTGTAAGGGCAAAAGCACCTTTGGCTCTGGCCAGAGCAGCATCTACATTTTTACCAAAATACAGAAACTGATCCAGCCAGATTCCAAGGTATCTGACTACATTTCGACAGGCAAAAGGCTGCCGGTGTGGTCCAATGATCGAGAAACTTCGCCAATTTTTTCTGGTATATCTTGAGGCTCTAGACAACGGCGTCCTAAAGAGAATGGTTTCCGACTTCTGAAAGTTGATTTTCAACTTCCAGTCATCGCAAAATCGTCTTATCTTATCGAAGTCACGCTGCAAGAAACTATTAATGACCTCGATTTTTGGACCTCTTCTGTACGCTATCAAATCGTCTGCGTACGCAATAGTATGGGGAAGTAAACCTATCAAGTCGCTTGTATAAATGTTGAATAGAATCGGCGAATTGACCGCGCCTTGCTGAAGACCATTTTTAATTTGAAATATTCCAACAGAAGTCACATCACCATTATTCACGATGAACTGTCTGTTGGTTAGCATATTATAAAAAATGTACAAGAGTGGTTTAATGATCCCAAGCCTAATTAGCTTATAGAAAGGACCCTCTACGGTGTCGAAGGCCTTCTCCAAGTCAACAAGGCAGGCACCAGTGCACTGTTTCTTGCCTTTGTTCCATTGGATATCAGAAACCAGTTTAGACGCGGCATGTGAGATATCATGTCCCGCCTTAAAACCGAATTGATTATCCGGAACTATATGTTTGTCCTCAACCCACCTAGACAGAGCTCTATTGATTACCCTTTCAAAAACCTTACTGATATTCGGAAGGAGACTTATCGACCGGAGATTCGCCGGATTGGATATATCCTTCCCCTTTTTGGGGATAGGTTGAACCACCGCTGTTTTCCAATGCGCTTGATAATGTGCATTATTCATTGCATTATTAAACAGGGTGGTGTAAATGTCCACCGCTTCTAGAGGAAGATGTCGAAGCACGATGTTCGGAATACCATCGGTCCCACTGATTTCTTAGAACTGATTGTGTCGAAGATCTCATAGAGTTCTTCCTTCGAAATGAACGGGGGTAGGTCAGCCACGATGGCAATGACATTATTTGCCATATTTTCATCGCTGAACCGGGTGAAACCAGAGCCCTCGGATCGCCAGTTCCCTATTTCATTTCGAATGCAGAAGTCGTGCATCAAGACGCGATTGTCCAGGTCATAATTAGGGCCAATGATATCAATGGCCTTGTATACCTCCTGGAAAGTCGCCCCTATGGCCTCAACCTTCTCCTGTGGATCCTCGATCACAAAGATGTTGTCACCATCAGCGGCCTCATTTGGATCAATACCTGCTATTGTCAGTAACCGTTCGTTGTCAGTTGTCCGGGCTATTTTAAGACACTGAAGGTCGTTTTGATTTTTTCTCCGAAATAGTTTATTTATTTGCGGAAACATATTCGGGTTGCTGGTGTTTACAGCCCGAACCTTGTTGTTCCAATACAAACTTACAGAAATTCTGTAATTCTCTTTTATTAGCGTTTGAATATTTTTGATAGACGACTTCAGTGCCCTAATCTCCGGGTCTTGTCGGTCAGTCAACAGTCTGTAGAAGGTTTTAAGTCTTGTCAGAAGTCTACTTTTCTGTCGGTGCAGTGCGTCAATAGTAGGATTGCGGAACAGGTCTTCGTTAGTCGTTCGTCGATACCGCTGTATTGTAGTGTCCATAGTTTGTTTAATTGTCCCGTCCATTTGTTTTAGGTAATTGTCGATCTCCTCGTTTGACAAATTCCTATTGGACGGTGGGTGGAGCGTGTTCGAGGAGAGCGCTCTTGTCAAGGTTGCGGAGAAGCGTGTCCATCGAGTCTTACTGTAGTTGTAAGAATATCTTTGGACAAACTCCTCCAATTCTGCAATTTCGTTGGGAACTGTAATTTCGGTGCTAAAACCGCAATGGTCGCTGTCATACACGAATGTGCGCAGACAGTTTAATGTTTGTAAATTTGTACCTGTCAGTCGTATACGTTCGTCGTGCAGCAGTAGATCCAAATAAGACCCGCCTCTGGGAAACGACGGGTTATCCGTCGCTTTAAGACCGAGTCTGTACATGACATCGTGCTGACCCCACCAATCGAGTAGTAGGTTCCCTCTAGTATTTCCCCAATCTCTGTGTCTAGCGTTGAAATCCCCGCCGATTATGAAATAATTCTCCACCGATTCCAGCCTCAGAAGTCGAAAAGCGTGTCGAGCTCTGTAATGAGTAGGGTGGATTGTGAAGCCTCAGGTGCGTAAACAGAGGCCAAGTACAGCCGCTTTCCACTGCGGAGCGGGATGTAAACGACGACTGCCTCCAACACCCGGAACCTTCGCAACACTCTCTTGTACACTCTGAGAAATTTTATACCTTCTTTAATGAAGATCGCGACACCGCCTCCACGTTTGGATCCTTCTAACAATATAATTATTGTACTCTAGTTTGTCCTTATCGGTTAGCTTGGTTTCGCTAGAGAAAAGCACATCAGGAGTTTGGTCTTGTAGCAATTTAATCATCGCGGCTATTTGTTCGATCCTAATCAATGAATTAACATTCACCGCAAAGACCTTCAAAGTTTGCTCCACCATGTGCGTACCCATTACGACATGTGTTGCGCTAGTCCCGGCAGCCGCGCGTAGATGTGGTCCACCCGCTTGGCCTGTTCTTGCGCCTGCTTTTGCAGCTGAACCATCTGCCCTTGGATTTCGAGCAAGATGGCCAGCATGTTAGGTGCAGCTTCCGTTGTTCTAGGCATTGGCGCCGGAGAAGCAACAGTCGCTTGCTGTACCGTAGCCCCCCTCCCTGACGCCATTTGGGCGTAGGAAATTTGAGACGTGACGGCTGGTGTTTGAAACCTAACAGGTGAACGTTTGACCTCCACCTTCTGCTGCCGAGCTAGTTTTGCTTTTATAATGTCAGCGAACTTAGGACAACCCCGATAGTTTGCGGTGTGTCCCACGTTCCCACATAATACGCACGAGAGCTGCGTCCTATAGGATGCTCCGTCCCTACCCAGAGCACACTCATTGGAGTTGTGGTTCTTTGCGCACTTCACGTATCGAGGCTGCATTTGGCAGTTCGACGCGGCGTGCCCGAACCTCTGGCAGCGAGCGCATTGTATAACGCTTTCGCTCCTTTTTAATTTTTCCCAGTGAATAACCTGGTAGTCTAGGACATTGATTCTCCTTAGACTATCCAGACGACTTTCGGGACTGAGCTGCACCAGGAAGAACGGCAAACTCCGTTTCTCCCGCCTGGCTCTAGCTGTGGTAAATGGCTTTACCCCCACAAACTTGAGTCCGTCGCACTCCTTCTCTTTGAGCAGCGCCAGGATCTCCTCAGGATCAGTAGATGATTCCAACCCCTTCAGCAGCATCGATTGCCGCTTTTCACACTTCGGTGTGAATGAGTGCTCCGCTGTCGTTTCCTTTAGGAGCTCTTTCACTTTCGCGTAGCCCTCCACTGTATTACAGTGGATGGCATGGCGATCGTTCCCCAATCTCATAATTTTAAAATTATTTCCAATGACTAACTTACGCAGGTCCTTGGTAGTTGTTGCTGCTGCTGTTGTTGTTGTTTGTTGTTGTTGTTGTTGTTGTTTCTGCTGCTGCTTCTGCTGTTTTTGTGGCTACTCTTGTTATTGTTGCTGGTGTTTTTTACGCTTTTGTTGGTATTATTGTTGGCTCTGCTTTGGAGCAAGCAGCGTCTGCTGTTGTTGCTGGGATAGTCCTTCCTCTTCCCTCTTCCTTCTTACCATTTGCCTTTCTTTGATGGCCAGTACCCTTTCTTGTAGCATTTTGATGCTGCTACTTATGGCCTTCATCTCTCCCTCTTCATCTTCTGACTCGTTCGATGCCTATACACACTCCATCACGTGCTGTTTACTACAACACTTGGTAATACTTTAACTTTTTTTTGTATTAGGCCTTCTAATTTAATACAAAAAGGAAAAAGAAAAAAGTTTTTACACGACGCGGGGTCGAACCCACAACCTTTGCTGTCTCAAGCGAACACACTATCACTTAGCTAATTGGAGCCTAAATCCAATTCGTCAAATGTCTTAATTAAGGGAATCAACTTCTCACTTTTTAGCCGAACACGTTTAAACTCCGCGGAGGTGTATGAACGACTGTGCTGAATGTTGTTGTCATTACAGTATGCTTAGAATGTTTTCGAGATAAAAACAGTACCTCGGTCGGTGACGATCCGTGTTGGTAAGCCGAAGTAACTGGTAATTTCGTTTAAAACATTGATTACAGTAGCGGTTTTCGTACTTTTAACTGCCTTGACGATGAGAAATTTGCTAAACTCATCGGATAAGGCTAGAACATGCGTATTGCCTCTGCGAGATCGAATGAAAAGTCTCAGATGATCGATATGCATTAAATGGAATGGTATAGACTCCGCGTCGTCATAGTGTAATCGACCTTCAGGCCTACCCCCACGAGATTTGTTGTAACAACATTGGATGCACGCAGAAATGTAGTCCTTGACGTATTTACGCATCTTCGGGAACCAGAAGTTTTGTTGGATGCGTTGCATGGTTTTTTCCAGACTGAAATGAGACATATTGTCATGAAAATGCTGAACGATCCTCCATTGAATGGATTTAGGTACGACGAATATAGAAGTATTGGCATCTCTTCGATATAGTCGGTGGTTCTGCAGTTGGTATTCATTCTTCATCTGTTTCTCTAGCTGTGATGCCTGATTTCCCCTTAAAACTGTTACGATTTCGCGAATCCGTTCATCTTGAAGTTGGCCAAGTTATAAATAAAACCAGCAGGCTCTACATCAGATGATTGTTCATCAGAGGAACGGCTTAGAGCATCTACGTGAGCCAGACGACTGCTCTAATGTGAACAGCTTCAAAATCGAATTCCAGCAGTTTCAACCACCACCGCGCAATTTTGGATTACAATTCCTTATTCTCCTTGACTGTGGCGATAGCGGAGCAATCGGTAATTAGTCGGAAGTTTTTACCCAAGAGATAGATTCGGAAACGTTCCAATGATTCAACCACGGCGAGCACTTCGAGCTCGTAGCTGTGGTACCTACTTTCGGCATCGGTACAATGGCAACTAAAGTACATGACTGGTTGCCATTTCTTTCCGTAGATGTATTGTAAAAGAACTCCAGCAAGACCGAAGCTACTAGAGTCGGTGTTAACTTTGTGTTGCGCTGATGAGTCGTATAAAGCAAGCAACGGCGTACTCCTTAACGATTTAACGAGTTTCATAAAGGCTTTTTCTTGCTTGGCACCCCAATTGAAAATGTCATTTTTATGAAGCAATTTCGTCAGCAGTTTTGTGATAAGTGAGTATTGAGGCACAAATTTTCTAAAAAAAATCCCGTTAGTCCCAGGAAATGTCTTACCTCGGTAACGTTGGTCGGAAGTTCGTTACTGCGCTTACCTTTTCTTTTCCAAGTGTTATACCGTTAGCGTTGATGATGTGACCCAAATGTGAGATTTTTGTCGACAAAAACTCGCATTTTTCCAACCGTATAGTAAGGCCATATTTGTCTAAAAGCGTCAAGAATCCGTCGAGACGAGTGAGACCTTCGGCTTTTTTTGATTTTCTGGAACACAGCGGGTGCTTTGACAAGTCCAAACGGCATACGGTTATATACAAAGTGAACATTGGTGGTGACGAATGCAGTAAATTGTTTTGACGACTCCTAAATTTCGATCTGATGATACCCCATACGCAGATCAAGAGTAGAAAAGTACCGATTTCCGGCCAACTGAGCAAATTGTTCGTCCATTATCGGCATTGGGAACGGCGTTATGACGGTTTTATGGTTCAAGACTCGGTAGTCGACACAAAGACTATGTTCACTATTTTTCTTTTCCACTAACACGACTGCAGATGCATATGGCGAGCTTTGAGAACGGATTATATTATTTTATGTTGATAATATCAGCTACAATGTGTCTTTTGACGAAAGCTATACGGTATGGTTTCATCGTCGGTTTTAAGAGTGATGTTCATTTTCGATACGGTGCATCTACCCAAACGTCTCCGCGTTTTTGGCAAAACAATGGTTATGTAATGATAGTAGATTCCTCAAATCATCTGCTTCGGCAGGTGTCAAAAGTGACAAAATTCTTAATTTTCCAACGGTTTCTATGCGGCAGTCATCACCCCTTCAATGATGAGTCAGATAACTTCCCGACATAGAATGTCCCGGCCCAGTAGGATATCTTGGCTTATGTAGTCGTCTTCAACGATGAGGAGATCGGTGGTATAGATGTTATCATCAATTTCGAGATCTACCGTAATTTTGCTAGTACAAACATATCTACCGTCCGCGAAATCAATATCAATTTCGTACAATTTATTACCCTATCAAAATTTGGAGCAAATGACTTACGTGCAAGTGTGTATTGGCTACCAGGATCGGTGAATGAAACGATGTCTAATCCGTTGATTTTGATGGGTTTCGTGATTAAGTTGCTGGCTTTCTCGCAAGTCAATCCGGATGAAATTTCGATTTAAATTTCTGTGGACACGAATCGCTTTTATGGATAGTGCGTTGACAATGAATACAATGTTCCTTTCATTGCGGCTCCAAACAATTTTTCTCATAATGTCCCAGTTGAAAACAGTTGTAACATTTCACGATACCGTTTCCGCTAGACTTCTTGGAATTGGTCTCGTCCGCCTTTTTTATAGTTGCGGGTTTGCCAATGCCAATTTCCGGTGCTTTATTAACTGATACATTATATTTGTTGTTTGGCACAATTCGATTGGTTTGAGTTTTAATTTCATTGTAACTGCAGTAATTGTTAATGTCACGTAAAATGTCGAGTAATGTCGAGTAATAATTTGAAATTTTCTTCTTCAAATCGGACTCGTTAATACCGTTTATGATATGCCGAACGATGGCTGTATCCGGTAATGTACCTGTATTTTCGATTAACACCATTTTGTAGTAATATTCTTGTGCCGTTTCACTTTGGCTGCGTTTCGTATTTGCAATTTTTATGTGTACGTCAGCTACATTTTCACTGCACGGAAAGACAACACGGAATTTTCCAAAAATTGTTGCCACTCGATGAATATATCTTGCAAATCGACCCAATATTTCGCTGGTCCTAACAGCTTTTGTTGCACGGCGAAAAGCACTGACTGATCGTCCCATTTGTACGCATTTCTTAGCATTTCGATTCGTTTTAAAAATTGATTTGAATTTAGCGATTTGTCCGAGGATGGGTCAAATTCAGGCAAAAGATTGATTATGTCACTCACTTTCGAATAGGAGTTGAAAATTGTTTTTGTTGACACCTCACTGCACGGCTGTGATACATACGGCGTTGCAACATTGTTACACATATACGTCGGATTAGTGTGTGTGAACGAAGCCGGATGTGGAACAAACGGCACGCTCGTATAACTATTCGTTGGTGCATATGCGTAATCGTTTTTAACATCACTATACGGTTGTGTTGAATACGGGGTAGTGAAATTGGTATACCGTAAGGACTCTGCATTTGGGTTGTGTATGAAGTTTGACCTGTACTTAACGGCTGTGAAGTAAACGGTACACTCGTATATACGATCCTGTGACGGTAGTGATTTAACCCTCCACTATACGGCTGTGGAGCGAACGATACAGTCGGGTTACTGTAAGGATTCTTTGTAGTCTTATGGGTAAAGGTGACCCTAAACGATGAGCATGCTCGCCGAACATGCTCGTGCTCGCTATATTTTTCTCGTATAGGGGCTGGTTCGCGAGCCGCTCGCTGTTGGCGAAAAATTTCGATTTTTTCGCGCTCATTGGCTTCGATGTTCGCCGTGTAGGGCCATGTTCGCGAGCAAACCTCATTTTTGCTGTGAACGCCGCCGAGTAAATATCGTGGATTAAACATAATGGCAGCAATAAATAAATATGTAAATCACCATAATCGCAACCACTTGCGCTTCTTTATCGCACATGTTCACAGTATGAAGAATCAACACGAAATGAATGCTCGCCAAATGTGTTCGTCGTGTAGGGGATAACGCAAACGAGCATGTTCGGCGAGCATGCTTGTCGTTTAGGGCTACCTTAAACGAAGTTTGCGGCACATATGTATGTACATATGCATTTGTGTTGGCGACGTATTCAAATCAAACACAGACGATACGAAAGAAGCGGCTGCTGCACGATTGAGATTAAGAAGCGATGACGTTGTCATTAGTAGTTACACAGGTCGGCAAGGACGAAGTGAAATTTGAAGACGGCGGTGTGAGTGCATTTTGTTGGTATACTGACGAGCGAGGATCGTCGTATTCTCCGACGAGACAATGATTTGGCGCCGACATTAACAAAGGTTTAGAATACGTCTGAATCTTAGCGAGCTGAGTGATAGATTTTTCCAGACTACACCTTATTCAACAAAACATGTCAGTACAGGGCTTATGGGAAAGCTTTTTTTCTAACAGTGGTGCCTGTAGGTGGACTCAATGGCACATTACCACTGAAACACAAAGGAAGCCACTGAACTTTGTGGACAATTGTTGTTGTTATTATTTTCAGATTTAACCACAGCCACCCTATGACTTGCTTGCCCGATAGCCGTGGGCAGAATGATCATAAAATCACCATTCGCCATTACTGCTGGCTGTGCATTGAAAATAATCTCATCAAAGCAGTGTTACCATTCTCAAATGATAGCACATCATTACTGATTTTTCAGTGTTATTGTCTTTCGATTTGAAGCGTTTGAGAACACAAAAATGAATTTGTGTGTAATAATATGTGTGGTGGTGTTGTCATTTGCGTTTTTTTCTCCTCTTTTTGAGAAACCGTTAAAATGTAGTCAAACCATTTTTTTCGACTTTGTATTTTAAATTTTATTCGCGCGCTATTTTAATGCATTGCAACAAAGCAATGCATTGCAATAAGTGATCATATTATTGTTGGACTATGTGCGTTTTAGTGATATTGTGTTAAATAATAGTGGTTCAAATTACTCTGTTGTGTCGGTGTTAATGTTGTGTTTAAGAAAAAAAGGATTATTTTCGCGGTGTTTCGAAACTAGAATTCATTGACTGTGTAATTAGTGATCATATTGTGATAACCATTTAAATGTGAGCAGCGACATCTAGATTTATAGAGTAGAAGATGTCGATACTCGAAGAGCAGAAGATTTCGATACTTGAATAGCAAAATCTCAACCATTGATGACTAGAGAGTGGAATCGAATTTTCTAGCTAAATGGAAATTATATGGTAACCCTAAGCGAAATGCTCTTTATCTTTGTGGTGATTTATCATATAAACTATGGCAACCCTATGAGAGCTTTAAAGAGGGACACATTTATGCATGTTATTGCAACCAGACTAAAAGGCAAATGTCCTATCTTCCCTGTACTGACATTTATTCTTGGATAAACTATAGTCAATCTATTCAACATATTTTGAGATACATTATCACTAATACACACCTCAGCACTACACTCCTCGAAACGTTGTATGAGAACTGCCTGTGAGCCCGTCGTTGGAAGTCCCTCTTCCTCACACTTTTCACGTAGAGGGTCCACTTTCATGCTGCGCAAATTCAACATGATTATTCTTGTTTTTTTTTTATCTCGCACACGTAAACACACTGAATTTCGAAGTACGAGTATCTATTTTCCTAATTTTCTAAATAGCCACGATCCCACTTCTGATTTTGTCAGGATGATAAAAAGAAACGCTGTCCTATTGCCTTTATGGCAATTGGCTATTGCCTTTAACTCCCTTATTCAAATTTATTTCAAATTAATTAAATAACAAAGATAATTACGAACACGTCCGTTCTTCTCAACTTCCGAAATCCTTTGGGGCTAGATCTGGTGAATAAGGCGGATGGTCAAGCAGTTCAAACCGTAATTCATGGATTTTCGCCATGGCAACCGCTGAGGTGTGAGACCAAGACAACGGTCTTGGTGAAACAGGATTTTCTTTTTTTGCAAATGTGGCCGTTTTTCCGTAATCTCTGCCTTCAGCTCCGCAAGTGATGATGCGTAGTATGCTCCTGTAATGGTTTTTCCTTTTTGAAGATAATCGATTAAGATAACTCCTTTACTTTCCCAAAACACAGTCGCCACCACTTTCCCAGCCGAAAAAAACAGTGTTTGCCTTTTTTGGAGCCAGCTCGCCCTTTGCAGTCCACTGTGTTGACTGAATTTTTATTTCGGGCGAATAATGGTGTATCCAAGTTTCATCTACAGTAATTAATCGGCGCCAAAACTCGGATTTATTGCCCCTAAACTGCACCTAAAACGCCAGAGCGTTGGAAATGTTCATTCGAACACGTTTATGGTCTAACGTAAGCAAACGCGGCACCCAACGCGCGGACAGCTTTCTCATGCCTAAAACTTCATTTAATTGTAACAAACACGTTATTTGGACATTTTCATAACCTCTACTATCTCTCTCGCTTTAATTCGGCGGTCGTCTATGGTGAACTTTAGCAATGTTATCGTCAGTGATTGCAGTTTTTGGACATCCCGAACGTTCATCATCTCCCAAGCTCTTACGGCCACGTTTAAATTCAGCTGCCCAAAAATTTCACTATGGTAAATAATGGTGCAGAGTCCCCATACACAGAGTCCAACTCATTTTTGATTTGCATAGGCGTATTGCCTTTCAAAAACAAGAATTTAATAACAGCTCGATACTAAATTTTTTTCCATTTTCACAAAAAACACTCACATCGACTCACTCAAACGACTGTCAACTAAAAACTGCACTTCCAAAATAACTGAAACTTCGGTAAGTAACTGTCAAAAGATGCACAACTAGCATTCACTAGCTTTTATTGACGAGTGGCGCTATCTTTACGTTGCGGTGGGAAACAATTCAGACAACCCTCGTATGTCCGCAGGTGGGTTTGTGGGTGTACTGATGAGCATTCATAGCGAGACGAGTGTTACGGCTACATTTTTGAAGGGGCGGAATGCTATTGGCAATTTCGGTGGAGCACTGTAATACTCGACTTAGTGTCCTCTCTCCTTTTATACTATAAGATACAATACTTCTCACGACAGTGTTTAGAGCTGTTCAGTCCAGCTTTTAGCATCTTGAATTGCCTTTGATACTCGTACAATGTTTTCGCTAAAATGTTGGAGAAGTTATGCAGATCTTCACTCTCTAGCTTAGGGTTCTAAGGTAACTTATTTTCTTCTCCATTTTCTACGTATTATAAGCAAATCCTTCCGGATTTTGCAGCAAAAACTCTATCTCAGCAACAATCTGAAGAACCATCAAACTGAATTAAAACCGTTTTAGGACTTAAAAGTAAAGGATTATAGCTACAAATTCGTTGAAATAAACCCCCATCCGCCAGTTTACGCCTGAAATATTCACTTCATCTCCCTTGATAATTAGAATTCCCTAATTGAAATTATGACTCATTTGGAAATTCTCGAACCTAACTCTTGCAGACACTCTTATTTCCACAACCCTATAATACCGGTAATTCACAGACAGTTCCCTCAATCAAAGGATTATTTACAAACAACGACGAGTTTTTTATAATTACAATCAAATTAGTTTTAAGCCATATCAATGGCTGTGAAACCGCTACAAAACAACTGAACAACAAACACAATGAAATTAAAAACCGACTAAAACCGACTACTGAACATCAGTCAGAGTTTTTATTGGTGTCAGGGCTGCAGGACAACCATATTTGCATACCCCCGAACTGACAGTGTTGCAATTAACAAAACAATCAAAATGAACACTGAAAGTGCAACAAACTCGTTACGAAGGCTTTAATTGAAATTGCCAACCTTAGATGGTTTTGATGATGGTTGAAATGATAGTCAGACTCGAAATTAGATTTAGAATTGAATTTGGAACCGTCCCCATCATATCATTGCCATCGTAATCAACGTCCCGAGTCTGTTTGCTTTCATCTGGAGAGCACCCTACCGCAAATATTCTCTACGCCTAACAGATGTGACCTGTTGAGTATTTAATGCCACTGGTAGACTTATGATAGTTTTAGATGATTGCCAAACGGGATTAACCGCGATAAATTTCAACGGTACAGGGGAGATACTCTTTTCTGGCCTTCCCTACCCTTAGATACTGGGTAGATTGTGGAGGTTTTATACATATTTGCCCTGTCTATCAATGTTTTTAGCAAGGATAAAAACAAATTGCAATTATTTGTAGTTAACCGCAATTTCGCGAGGTATCTACTCGTATACTAATGCAGCTGAAATGCGGGCAGAAATAATCGATGTGGCTACAGTGTTGCCAGGAGAAGAGTAGTCAGTAAGGCTTAAAGGACGCAACTTGCTTAATATCACACGTACATAATATACAATATTTATGTGGGACTTAATTGCAATACTACATACATTTAAAGAGAAAAATGAGAAAATCAGGAGCAAAGATCAGGTAATATGCATTTAACAAAGTCAATATCAGAATCATCGTCCATCGAGGGAAGACTCTTCTTTTCGCTTACCTACTCAGCCCGAAGTATTCCCGTCTCGGCAAGATATCTTCTACTCTAGATTTAAAAGTTGACTTTATTGTTGGTGGCAATGCTGGTTCCAAGATAACCAAAATCATAAGCCACATCGAAATTGTACCTGTTTATAGTGAGACACTCAACTCTATTCCATCTCAAGTCTGGAAAATTCTGATTTCCCATGCTTTGATGTCAACGACGTCAATACCATTATTTTTTCCAACGTTCTTCTGACCATATTTTGCTTTGAAGCATGTGCTTACCAGCTCCGAAATAAGTCTAGAATAGGCCTGCAGGCAATTCGTGGCAGGCCTTGTTGGGTGAAAAGCCTCACTCAGGACTGGTGCGTCTTAGTCGTTGAAACTATTTTCGGATCTCGCTCCTACAACAACTTTTTTTTTTCAAGCTCTGGCTTTATTATCTATCGCTTATTGGATCCAAAAAGCTATTTCTACCGTTTTTTCTGTTCTCTACATCACTCATTAGCAGTTCGCATCACATTTGACTGCAAGGAGTATGGTATGCTGAGGTCTTTCATTTCACTGAAAAAGCATCGGAACATTTTTGGTCATACCACTGCTTTCATACCACTAAGCCAATCCTTCGAAAACAGTGAGCATATAGCGACAGATATACGCACATACCACCTTGATCAAAATACTCCCGGAATTTATTCAGAAAATTAAAAATACAAAAATACAAGTTTATTCATATAAATCTATATTGTCCCCTTCAAAGTAATACCCATCGACTGCAACACACTTATGCTAGCACTTGATCCAATCCTCGAAATATTTTTTATAGTCGGTTTTCGGTATGTACATGAGTGTTTCCTGCGATTTTTCCATTACTTCCTCTCAGCTGTTGAAACGCGTTCCCCGTAGTGTTTTTTTTAACTCGATTGAACAGAAAGAAGTCACAGGGAGCCAAATCAGGTGAATTTGGTGGCTATTGGATGGTATTTGTTGCATTTTTCGTCAAAAAATTACAAATAATGATGGCACTGTGCGACGGTGCGTTATCATGGTGCAAAATCCACGAGTTTTCTGCCCACAATTCTGGTCTCTTTCGGCGAATTGCTTCACGCAAACGTCTTCTAATGCTCTTTGTTTACTGTCTGACCTTCTGGCAAAAATTCATGATGCACAACACCTTTGTAATCCATGAGAACCGTGAGCATTGCCTTCTTTTTTGACTGAAAAAGACGTGGTTTTTTTGGTCTCGGCTCATTTGGTGAACGCCATTCACTTGCCTCATGTCTCGATTGCGTGTCGTTCTCATAAACCCACGTCTCGTCTCCAGTAATGATCCGTTTGATGAATGTGGGATCGGATTCAGCCTCGGTATATACATCGCGTAGTTAGAGAAGACCTTGTACAAAAAAGTGTTGAATTGTAAACATTTGGGCTATTAATTTTGATTGCAGCTTTTTACGATAGAATATGGCATTTTCGTTACCGAGCCCCGTAAATTTGTCGTTGCTCGCGTACGTGTACTGATCTTGGCAGCAAAAAGGTAGCAATTTGGGTTGGAGTTTACCCCACGGTTCGTGCATATAGCCAGGACACTGGACATGATCAATCTACATGTGTGTTAATCAGGAGGAACTTTGTTCAAATCCAGTGTTTCTTTGTGACTTCCATGTGAAGCTGAATTTTCGCTTCGCAGATGTAGAAATCCTTTTTCATAATATCCTTTAAAATGGTGAAAAGTTCGCTCGGTTTCTGTAGTGATGTATTGGTGTAGTAGAAGTTGTAACTCGGCCATTTTTGATATGCATGATCTATAATAGGTGACGCTGCAAAGTTTGCGTCACCTTCTTCAAGCCAAAATGCATGACCAAATAATCGTACATTCGCCAAGGGTTGGTGATAGTCGTCATCTTGACATCTTCCTTGAACATGGGCACCTAGGTTCATTCCAAATCTAATGTCGAAAACACCAATTTTCCATGAAGTAAGGG
Source organism: Volucella bombylans (assembly GCA_949129095.1). Lineage (NCBI taxonomy): Eukaryota > Metazoa > Arthropoda > Insecta > Diptera > Syrphidae > Volucella > Volucella bombylans. The sequence continues at coordinate 117,530,809 of OX422142.1, read as the reverse complement.
AAAGGGACCTGGATGAGAGGTGGTGGGTATTTATGGGGCACCGTAATCGCGTTTAGTTTCTGATAATCGAAGCAAAGTCTCAAACTAGAATCCTTCTTCTGCACGAGATGAATCGGACTGGCCCATGGACTGCTAAGTGTCGACTGATCATTCTGTCAAGGCAGCATTGAATTTCTGCCTTTACAGCAACAGCAACTTAACATCCGCTAGCTTCCTGCATTGCAAAAACTGCCTTGGTGCACCCTTGAGGCACTTTAAATCGGCACTTTAACAACCTCACCTCACAATGTCAATGATGTTGTTGAATTTATTATTCATTGGTTGATGATTGATTGACATCGATGACCAAATCAAAGTGCCGAAGGAAGTCAGCTCCCATGACTGGCCAGTGTACATCCGCTGTAATGAATGGCCACGTAAAATCTCTTCGAAGATTAAAATTCACCGAAATAAGATAAATATGTAAGAACATGCCATGAAAATCATCTTAGCAATGAAAAATTGAGACAAGTCCTCAGAGGCATTCCTTTGGGCAGTAGAACCCACTCTTAGCGTCTTCGAGAAATCAAGGGCAAATCATCTAGTACTTTAACAGATGCGGCCATATAAGAGTTGTGGATGGAGAAGCTACCACCAGATCTGCAATCTTTTCTAGCATTGCCAGATGAAATGAGCATTGTCCACCTAACATCGGTCGCATCATACCCAAAATTTACAGAGGAATCTCTATAGTGCGTGGTCCAAAACACGAAATATCCACATCGACCATTCGCCCTCCCGTAGCGATTGCTGTTACTACTATAGCCTTGACTTTTTCTCCACGATAGGACGATAAGCTAGTTGATTCCGAAGCAGATTCAGAATAATATAGGAAACCCCATAGAGAAGACTTTATGTCGGTTAGGTTTTACTCGTAACAGTGGTTAGGATCTTTCTAGATCAATAACCCCTTGCCCACCAAACTTGACTACCACACTCAATTGAGAAAGAAAACGAGAATTAATACCTTCCAAACGTAAATAGTTCCTTAACTTTATTAGTCCTGTGAGATACCTTGCCCAGGTCCATAGTGAAAGAAAAGCTGTTCTTTTCTCGGTTCTTGCTTTTGTGTAAATAGATTTTTTACTTTTCTGTGTTAAGTGCAGGGTTCTAAATACTCGTAGAGAGATCCATCTGCATATGTGAGAAACTTTGGCATGCACCATACGATAAATTGGCTTTAATTCTCAAAAATTTCAGCTCAGCGGCTCAAGTTACATGGTGCACTACTAGTTTATATGGAGCCGGAGATGTATGTATGCTCTTCCGTTGTTAGAAAATTTTCTCTTTATTTCGTTACATTTTTATTTATTTGAATTCATTTTAAACAAAATCGGAAATACAGACAGACGTCAATTTTGAGTGAACCTTCTACCATTACCTGTGTTATTTTCGCAGCAGGTTTTGAATACATCAACTTACTTTTGCCAGGCTAAACTGGTCTCGTGTCTTGTGAAAGCTACTAGTAGAAGGAATGTTAGAAGTTCTACTCCTCTTGATTCCATCAAGACATTAGAAAAGGGGTCAACATCGGATTCTAGATACTGGAGATGTTTCGGCCGATGTATTTACCAGGAGTTGCTTGACTTGCAGGGAAGGTACAATGGACTTTTCTGCGGTCTTATACTCATTTTATAGGGCTAGTAGGTTCCTAAGAGGGAAACGTCAGAAAATGTAGGTCTTACGATGCCGAAACTACTCGTATCTTACTCATTTGATAGCTTTATGGTGCGAATTAGCGAAGGAAAACATTTTCCAACATGAAACGAACTCTTCTTGCAAATCATTTGGAGACTGTGTATCCCGTGCAACGTCAATTTGGGATGAAATGTTTTTGCGGAATTCACCGCAACTTCCCACTTCACTGACATGGCAACGCTGTACCACGAAACCAGCAACGAACAACGAACTAGTGTTAGTGTCAGTTTCAGTGGAATTGAATCCACAAACTACCTTTCCACTACCACTTAATGGGGAATGAACCGACAATTACCACATCAATTGTTTGTTCAACTAATCATGTCTTTCGCTAGATTTGGTCTCGACACAAAACATAAGGGTTACCGGATATGGGCACACCCTGTACCCAACCTCTTCACTGCGGCATAGGTAATGGCAAGGCAGTAAAACTGTTGCACATGTTAAACATTCTGACATGGAACTGCGAGTATATCCACACATCATCCCCCAGATCATCACCACCCGCCTTCAAACAAGGACAACTGCGCGTTCAATTATAAATCGCTCAATTAAATCGAACAAAAAGTGAGTAAATTAAATCGATTAAGCATTAATCATGAATGGCGATCATCAACAAAGCGGTCCACCGGGGGCTGTGATGGGAGGATGCTTTTTTGGTAGTTCAATGGGTGATGGTGTAAGTTTATTGGTAAAGTCGACTGGAAAATGTTTCCAAATGTAATTATCGATATTCTCACAATTTTCGTAATTTTCATGATTTTCATCATCGGCAGCTGTTGTTGGCTGCTGGCAATCGTGGCAGCAATTTGAACGGTGGTCGTCGAAGTTCTGACGGTAGCGGGATGGGCCATCACCTGGTGATGAAATGAATTCGAAATTAAGCCGATTCCATGGCCATAAAGCGCTCATTTGTGGATGCGAACGTGGACGAGAAGAAGGTCAGTCGAAACGATGCTTGGTGTTGATTTTCAATAACGAATGCGCATACTTATGCAAGCGTACTGAATTCATAATCATCTGAGAGTCTTTGCCAAAATGCACGTTCTGTATGCCTTTACTTCAAAAAATTTTAAAATATGCGAGATATTAAAGGCTTATCTGTGTTTTGGCAGCTTTAACTGGATAATTAAAAATTGCTCCAAAAATTGCATTTAACTTCAGTCCTTACGTATTCATGATCGTATTTATTGGACTCAATCAAAATACTTAACAAATGGCTCGGGGTTAGCGGAATTTATGGATCGAACGTGACGCAGAAAGAGCTTTTGTTGAATTTTAAAAGATTTTCAAGGCTAATGCAAATAATAGCTGGTAGATTTTCAATGAATGCCCAAGTACTAGCTTAAGTAACTTAAGTTTAATGCCAAAGAACGATTGAAAATGTTAACATGTTGGGCTCTAGGCGACTACCAGAAAGTTCAAAATCAACCTTTCTTCGGCAAGCATGCTGTCGTGCAAATTTTTTTTTTTTTTTTTTTTTTTTTTAAAGAACTTAACACTCAAGTGGGTATAATACACTTAAAATGCCTGAGCACGTGTTAAGTTTTTAGGAAAAATGGGACAGAGAGAGAAAGAATGATTTTTGGGCTCAGTGGTTATTTCGCTCCATGGTTGGCATTCAACATTTAATGGGGAGATTAAATTATTGGTGTAATTGGACTTGTCATAGTATTAGAGGCAACCATTCGTCTTACGAGAATTAAGTTGCCTGAAAAAAAGAATGTCTTTCGGACGAGGCTGGGATTCGAACTCCGAACCTTCCGATTTGGAAGCCAACACACTACCACTTGAGCCACGGCCACCATCAATCTAACTTAGTCAGATCAAATTTCCAAGCTTTTAGAATACGTTACTCAAATGGATCATTTTTGGGATGCAAAAGGTTGAAAAAAATAGTTCCTCCAGTAGTTACATATTATACTTGTGCGGAAAACCAACTTGACACGCTTTAAGGAGCAGTTCGACAAGGATACTAATAGAAGAAGTTGTTTTGAACCTAAACTGTGTCCCGACTAAATGTTTTGAGCTCAAGTGTTTATCCACCAAAAATTACTGCAGATCGCTCGTTCCGTGGTGGACTATGAGTTGTCCAAGTGAATAGTCGTGCCTCACAATCTCGTCTCATAGTGAATATATAACCAAATTAACTTTTTCCTAACGGCCATAGTGAAATAGTGCATTAAGTTCGAAATCCCTTATCGTCGTAATCCATTCTAAACAGAAATCTTGTGCTAGAAATCCACATAAATTCTGCCGCCATAAGAAAACCGCAAAATATTCCTTTGTGCTCTTCCTAACAATGCCGCAAAATACCGATATCAACCTCTGCTCCAAGACAGCTCTTCAAAAAGGCTCTCTTCCCTCACTAATCCACTCTAACTCTTCATCACCGTCGTCTTGCAATAACAACACCGTTCTCACCGCAAAACAGATGGAGAAAAGCCTACAAAAACAAACTGCAACACTTCACCTTCAGTTTGTTAATGAAATTACTAAACTATGTGATGAAATGATCAACAAAATTTGAGGAAACAGTCATAAATTGGGAGCAGCGTTTTACCACAATTGATACCACAATTTCATCTTTAAACGCACTCATTAACCAACTTGAGGCAAATAATAACATTACGAAAGCAACAAATCGGGAAATAATTGATCTTCAGAGCCAGCTAAACAGCATTGAGAGGAAAGAGATTGCTGCTGACGCTGTTCTCTTTGGTATACCGCAGCACCAAGACGAAAATTTAAAAATTATTTTTAACCGATTTTGTCACACAATTGAGTGCAAGCCACCAGTCCTTAAGAATATTTTTCGCACGAAAAGTCGATTGACTGAGAACAGCAACAACAACCCCGGCTCTTCTTCAATTGCCAAAAAATTATTCAGCTGTGCTGAAGTTCTAAAGTATGCCGCCCATTTCCGCAATGTGCATCGTTGAGCTTATACCAGCTGACTTGGGGATCGAATCGTCCGACAACAATAAAAGTTTCATAAATGAGAACTTATCAATGCACACTCGACGTCTCCGCCGCAGTGCTTCTGAACTCAGTCGTAAAAAGTTAATTTCATCCGTACATACGAAGTATGGGTCTGTTTATGTGAGAAAAGACGCAAATGGTAAAAGCTTTCTCATTGAAAGCTTCGCTGATCTACACGCCACCGCCGCTACTCCTGATTGTCTAAACTCTAAATCAAGAAGCAAGCATTGACCCAGCTTTCTCGGACGACGGTGCTGCAGCTGCTGCTGCTGCTGCTGCTAATATGCAGCTGTGACTGTGACTGAAGAGTGATGACATGATTTTATGCATCTTATAAATTATGCATTTCTAAATTTCTAGTTCTAATATGTTTTTCTCCTTATTTGTCCCATTTCTACTCTGCAATATTGTGATCTCTTTTCCTCTTTTCACTTTCTTTTTCTTTGCTTGTACACGCATTTGTTTGGAAGCCTGTGGTATGATTTGCACTTTGTTTGCATACGAATTTCGATAGCACAAACGTTCGTCGTAGTCGTAGCATGAATGAAGTTCAGACTCGCACAATGTTGAACGTTCTTTCGTGTCAAAGAAGCGGGTTTAAGGTATGTCACATTAATGCACGGAGTCTTAACCAAATTAAACTTGATTACCTTAATTATCTATTTAATGACTCTTCTGTTGATGTTATATGTGTTGATGAAACATGGTTTGAACCTGGAAGTGATAATTTTTTTTACAAAATAGCCTGATATGAGCTCGCACATAGTGATGGGGTTACGGAAACAACATTAGGTGGTGTTGCGATATATTGCAAGGAAACTTTAAAATGTGAAGTCATAAAAAAGTCGCTAGGAACCGATGTCTGTCAAATGTTTGGTTGCTTCTGCTACAATCCGAATCATGTTTTTCAGCTGAACCTTTTTTCTCTTCTCTATCCGAATTCTCCCCTTTATACAATAACATTGTCGTTTGTGGTGATTTTAATGCCAACATGCTTAAAAACAACTCGCGGTCCTACCAAGTGAAAGATATGGCGGCGGCAAGTGGACTTGAAATTGTAAATAATTCCTATCGAACATGTTTCCGGCCAGGTGCACCACCGAGCCTTTTAGACCTTGTTATTGTATCTGATTCACTTTCTGTCTTACTGTTTGATCATATTTCTCTCGATTCTGCACCTACAATTAACCACAATTCTTCCTCAAGCTCCTTTGTTTATCGGGATTACTCATTAATAAACCATGAAGCACTAACGACCGCAGCAAACTCGGTTGGATGGTTGAATTGCAGAATGGTTGCCGATCCAAATGAGAAGCTAATCATTCTCCAGGCGCTTGTAGTGCAACTATTTAATGATCATGTACCAACAAAAACCGTCGCGATCCGAAACAGTGCGTGTCCCTGGTTCACGGAAGGGGTAGTTGGTGTTCTAAAGAAGCGAAACAGACTGTACAGTAAGTGGAAGCTTAGCCAAAATACGCTTAACTGGAATAGGTACAAAGCTGCTCGTAATGCTGCAACCGATGCTGTTCGTGCATCTAAGCGACACTACTATTCATCTAAACTTAGAACTTCTTTACCCTCCAAGGTACTGTGGAGAAATCTACGCCAAGTTGGCATTTGTGTAAGAAGTGAGAGGAGCTGCACTAGTGATTTAGATGAAATGAACGACTATTTTGTTTCAAATGATGTTGCTGCCGATTGTTTCGAGTATGACGTTATCTCCAGCAGAGGCTTTGAACAGGAAATTGATTTTGAAGTAGTTCCGGAGGTTGATGTCCTTTGTATTATTAAAGGTTTAAAATCAAATGCTATTGGTGAAGACGGCTTGCCACTACGTTTCATAAAACTTGTTTTGTCGCACGTCATAGGCCATGTACTACATATAATCAATTCTTGTATAGCAACATCTACTACTCCTCTGGCATGGAAACGTGATAAGGTTGTACCTGTCCCTAAAAATACCACTGCTTCCGATTCTTCTGACTACAGACCTGTCAGTATCTTACCTTGCCTGTCTAAAGTGTTTGAGAGTCACAAATTCAGAAACACTTGGCTGAAAATTCCCTGTTGAGCCCATTCCAATCGGGCTTTAGGAAGAACCATAGCTGTTCTTCCGCCATGGTAAAAATCTTGGATGATATCAGGCAAGTTTTTGACAAAGGATTTGTGACGCTGCTTTCGTTGCCTGCTTGATTTCTCTAAGACTGTTGACAGAGTGAATCATTCCATTCTTTGTTGGAAACTGCACCATTACTATGATTTTAGTGAAAGAGCTGTAAGGCTCATTCGAAACTTTTTATGTGGACGGTCACAAATAGTCGTTGTTGGTAACAACCGCTCAGTTCCCCGATCAGTTTCTCAAGGGGTTCCGCAGGGATTAATATTGGGCCCAATTTTGTTCTGTATGTACATAAATGACTTAGCATCGATTTGTAAGCACGCACTTATTCATTTCTATGCAGACGATGTACAACTTTAACTATCTCATCCGGTTAAAAAAGTGGGTGAACTAGTGTCACAACTAATTGAGAATCTTGCTTCAATTGTTGAATGGGCAACTAAAAATGGACTAGCTTTGAACCCAAAAAAAATGCCAAGTACGTCCGATATCAAACAAGTCTTTTGAGCTAAGTCTAGTTCCTGATGTTTGCTTAGCCGGTAGTAAGATTAGGTTAGTTGAGGTGGCTACAAGTCTTGGTTTCACCATAAACCGAAAGCTTTCTGGCTATAACCACCTTAACATCGTTGTTGGTGGCGTGTACGGATGCTTGCGTAAACTTTGGAGTTCTGCCAACTATACCCCCTGGAATATTCGCCGAAGACTAGTGCTCACTCTCATATTACCCATTATTTCATATGCCGCAGCTGTCCACAGTGACCTTGACTCACTATCTTTTCGCAAGCTCCAGGTAGCTTATAATGATGCTGTTCGGTATGTTTATGGAAGGCAAGTTTCTTGGCTGTACATTGAGAAATTGCTGATTTCAGAAATTGCTTATTTCTACATCAAATTATAAAGACAAAGCAACCCTCTTATCTTTACTCCAAACTAGAATTTTCCTTTTCCAGAAGAACTTTCAACATTAGCACTCAGCGTTGCAAATACCTCAATTCATCGCGTTTATTTTTTATTTATGCTATTAGACTATGGAATAACTTACCGTCTCATATAAAGTGCATGTCAAATACTGCTAGCTTCAAAACTACCATGTATGTGTACTTTTCTTCTTAACGTATTGAACTCAGATTTGCAATTCGAAAATTTATAATTTGGAGGAAGGCTGAAATCTATACAGATCCAAGCTAGTTCGGATTCCAAAGAGTAGCTCTTATAAAGACTTTTGCGAAAAGATCGAAACGGCCGGTGAAACCAGTAGGGAAAAATCAACTAGCCTGGAATTACTCAGAAAATCTGAGTCGAAAGCAAAGACTCTCCACCTCGTACTTTACTTATGTCCTATATGTCCTTGTGGGTCCTAGGGCCTCTACAACGCCTACGCGCATTCGTGTGAGGTTTCTGGTAATGTGCGTCAGCTCTCCCCAACTCCTTTCCAGTTGCCGTGCAACCTTCTCGACTGTTCTACGCCATGTATTTCTAGGACCGCCGCGTATCCTGCCATCCTGAGTAAGCGGATTCCACTGCATCGCGTGGTTAACTATGGACTTCCCACCTTTTCGGAAAGTGTGACCAATCCACTGCCACTTTCGTCGTTGTATGGTTGTGCCAATAGATTCATGGCCGGTTCTATCATAAAGCCGTTCGTTCGAGATACGTTTTGGCCTGAAAATCCTTAAGATATTACACAGTCACCTATTAACGAACGTTTGCAGCTTTCTTGTGATAGTAGTGGTCACTCTCCAAGTACCACATCCATATAGCAGCACGGACTCAACTTTGGAACGAAACAGCCGTAGCTTGGTGTTTAAGCTAATTTCATTACTTCGCCAAATTTTAGAGAGCATCCCAAACGCAGACTTCGTTTTACCTATTCGGTTGGGTGTATCCAGTTCGGTTCCGCCATCGGTTGAGACAATACTCCCAAGGTATTGGAAACTCTCTACACTCTCAACCGTTTATCCAGCAATGCATATAGTATGAGCTGGTGAGTTCGGTCACAGGCTGATTATTTTTGTTTTTGCCGAGTTAATTTTCAGCCCAACGACGTCTGCTTCCCTCTTCACATTTGCTGTCATTTGGTGAAGGTCCATTATTCTGTGAGATAGTCGGCATACATCGTCAGCGTAGTCAAGCTGTTTGAGTTCAGATGTAAGAGTCCATCGAATTCCTCCATTTCCCATCGATAAAGCGGCATTTAGCACATCACTGATAATAAACTAAATCACTAATAAAAACAATAGTGGTGAAAGAATGCAGCTTTGCCGAACTCCACTTTGGACTTCGAATTCCTCAGACAGCTTTCCTCTGTGCAAAACGTGACAAGTGGACTCATCGTACGTAGCCTTAATAATTGCTATTAATTTATCTGGGATACCTATCCTGCGCATGGCACGTCAAATAAATTCCCGATTGACACTATCAAACGCCTTTTCGAAATCGATGACCAGCAGGTGGAGTGGTGATCAATATTCAACGCACTGCTCGATGGTGATCCGTAGGGTGTTGATGTGGTCGACAAAGGAGGATCCAGGGCGGAAACCTGCTTGTTCGGCGTCGAGTGTGTGTTCAAGGTGTTCTTTAATTCGCTCCAGAATAATTCTAGCTATTATCTAGCCACAGCAGGCAGCACGCAGATGCCTCTCCAGTTTTCGCACTGCATTAGGTTGCATTTTTTAGGGAGCTCTGGAAAGCTCTCGGCCTCCCAGATTCTCCCAAGAAGTGGGAGCAGTAGCTCAGCTGATGCAGTTGGCGCAGCTCGAAAAAGCTCTTTGGGTATGCAATCAAGCCATCAAGCCCTACCGCCTTATTGCTTTTCAGTGCTTTGATCACGGTAATGATCCCTTCCTTACTGGGGGCAGTGATGCGAATTCGGGCATTTCTTTCCACAGACTCCTCAGTCTGACTTGGGTGCATATTGCTGGTGAATACTCGGTTCAAAACCGAAGCAAAATTCTCCTTCCATCTCTTGAGCTGATCCTCATCCGATATGAGCAACGAACCGTCTAGGCCTTTCATTGGGTGTTGAGTAGAGTTTCGGCCACCTATTAGCTCGTTGGTGATTCTGTAACCGGTTCTGCTGTCGCACCTAGCTGCTGCTTCTTCTGCTTCTGTAGCCAGCGCATTGATGTAATTGGGCTTGTCACGCCGCACGCTACGCTGTACTTCTCTCATCTTCATGCGATATAGGGACTCTAACTCGATCCTCCCTGCTGCTGGAGTTGCTGCAATTCGAGCTCTAAGCTGTTTACGTTCGTCAATTCTTCTCCAGGTATCCTCGCAAAGTTACACCCTATGTCTTCCCGACAGACAATCCTTTCTGCACCTGATGTGAAAACAGTTTTTACAGGATACCAATGATCTTGTATGTTGGTGGGCAGTGAGCTGCTGATTGTTTCCACTCCACGTGAGATATGGTCCATTAGTTCTTGGCGCACTGTGGGATTTCTTAGTCGGTCGGTGTTGAACCTGGGCATTCTCGTGTCGTTAGATCTTCGAACGGCAGCAGTGCGTAATTGGATAGTCGCTATCATAAGATGGTGATCTCGTATCAACCCCATGTCCGCTCCTCTTCTGTTTCGGATGTCTAGAAGACAGCTTCTAAAACGGCGACTGATGGCAAAATGATTAATTTGGCTGGAAGTTGCTTGCCTGTCAGTTGACACCCAACTGATTTTATGACAGGATTTGTGCTCAAACATGGTGCCACCTATGACAAGGCGATTTGCGTTGCAGAAGGCAACGAATCTTTCGCCGTTATCATTGCGGTTGCCTAGTGCATGACGTCCCATCTCCAAATCATGCTTGAGGCTCACTTCCCAAGTAACCTTATCAAAACCAGCTTACAACCACCTTTTATTAATGAGCTGAGTAACACAACATGCTATAGCTGGTATCTGTCGTCACTTGACGGATGAGGCCATCAAACACTCCATTGCTTCTTTTGCTGTCTTAAGAACGCATGGCATCGATGGCATAGGGTATATCCTCCAAACGTAAATATGCTAAAAACAAGGTATCTATAGACCTGCAGCTGGTAACTCTGCAGAGAATCAGCTAGCGTGGCACTGGCATACATAGTGAACTCGCGGCTAAGAGTAAAAAGGCAAAGATGCCTACACGCGTGCCAGGAGCTTCAAATCTATCACTCTGACTGCTAGTAAGCTCTTGTTTCATGTGTGCTAAACTGCGAATAGATTATCTGTCCAAGATGCAACAAATCTACCAAAGTGGAAGATCCTGCAAGACAGCACTTCAAAATCTGATGGAAAAAATCGAAGACGAACTCGACAAGGAGTACGTTTTAGGCATTGTCATTTATATAAAGCATGCCCTCAATATCGGCTGCATGTGTAATACGGTCATACAGCAAGGCGTAGATGAATCACTAGTGAATAAGAGCAATGCTGGTGAATTGGACCCTGATTGCAGACGCTGATGTTGCTCACAAGACGGCGTCCAGTCTCCACTATTATGGTACATGTTGGTCAACTCACTGCTTAATAATCCCGACTTCTATGCTGAGGTATATGCAGATGATGCAACTGTACTGTGTGCTGGATTATGTCTAGCGATTATCTGCTTTAAAGCGCAGCACTATATTAGTGATGCATTAGAAATGGACTTTCAGTCAATTATCTCAAAACTGTGATTGTTCCCTTTACGAGAATAAGGGATCTGATTGGTCTGACTCACCTAGTAATTAAGGGCATCACTATCCGTTTTTCTAGCAAAGCTAAGTATCTGGTTCTCATTCTTTGGACTAAACATGTTACGCTGAAAACCTTCAAGGTGATGTCGCCTTTCTGGCAGTCTAATAGACTTGAGACTTGTCACCGAGAACAATGCTTTGTTTCAACACGGCTTTAATAAAGCCAATTATATCCTATGCGTCGGTTGTCTGCAGATTCTGCGACACTTACTGTGAGTGTGATGACACTATCTAGTGGCATCTAGTACATCCCGGTAAATGTAACATATCATATACTCGTATGTGGAAATAGTAAAAGGGACTAGTTCTTTGTCTGATTTCTCCGTGCCTACCAAAAAAAGAACTATTTGGCCTCTGTACAGAAGTACTTGCTACTAGAAGAGGTCAGAAGTCAAGATAGAGTTCGAACTTTTGTACAAAAACTCAATTGAACGTTGTATTCCATTTTCGTAAATTTTAAGATTGTTGGCCTTGTTATTTTATTGAGCTTTTTTAACTAGATCCTTGAATACAATTTGCCTAGAACGTCAACAATTTCTATTAAACATATTTCTTATTTTATTGAGTTTTGGATTAGTAACAATTGTTACTAAAAAAAATCCAGGGTTGACGAATTAATACGATGGTAGTGTGGTTCGAAAGTAGGTTCACATGGCTACAGATTTGCTACAAGATATCTGGCCGTACCATCCGACAATATATTCCCAAAGGAATTCGCTCTAACCTGATCCCATTCACGGCGTCCAGGTCTAAACCTCCAACCCAAAGAAATTTCTCAATTATTAGCCTTCTTAGATCTGTTCCAATGCTGCAGAGAGGCCATTCCATGATTCCACTGATACTTTCAATATTTACGTAAGTAACTTAATCAATTCAAGTAACAATTCTTACAATCAAACTACATACATGAGTATTTTAAAAAGTTCTACTGGCGGAATCTCTAGAGGAATGACGCGAAGACAAAAAGGGCAACCACACTTTTCTACAGTCAATTGGTGGCTGATGAAATGGCTGAGTTCAGCAACTACATAACGATGAAGGCGTACCGTACAACACTGAACGCGAGAACAAGAGCCAAATCGAGAGCTACTGTGTCGAGAAAAAATTATAACACTAACCTCTCCGAAGGGAAAAGAAGGGGTTCGTAAATGCAAAGTTCAAGAGATCCAGAGACGCTCTGTTGAATGAGTTTCGGAAATTTTGCCAGAAGATAAAAAGGGCGTGCTAGGAAATAAAACCTGAACCGAAGCCTGAAAAAAAAAACACCAATGGAACTTTGTAGTTGAGACGTAGTCCGTGGTATTTAGAAGAACTATTTCTGCGGACTATTGAATGGTGAAAACCACGAAAATGCTACTGCCAGCCGCGGTATGCTATTCTATCTGGACGAAGACCGAGAAAACATCCGTTTGCCTGACCGAAATGAAGAGAAGACACCTAAGTCTTAAATCTAATAAATTCTCTAGATTGGACAGTTCAGCTCCCGAGGTCCTTAAAGCCGGAGTCAATGATCTGGATAGGAGCATGCACAAATTCATATATTCATATTGATCAGAGGAACGCATGCCCACACCAATCACCACCATCGACCAAATTTTCACTCTGCAGCAGATCTTGGAGTAGACCCATCAAATACCAAACAACCTCTTCATCCATTTTAAGGTTTCACGCTATCATAGTCTTAAGAGTCTAGCTATAGAGAGCCATTTCTGGTCCTTGCATCCCTGTAAAACTCGTTCGACTATAAAGAAGATCGTTGGAGAATTCCCGCTGCTCTGTCAAAATGGTAGAAATATCATCGATTCTTTTGATGTTAAAAAGGGTCTAATACTTGTCATCGTACTTGACAGTATTGTGTGCAACTCACAAGCCAACACCAGAGGAATAAATTCCACAAATCCGTACAACTTCTCGCATATTCAGATGGCATTGACAAAATCGGGGGAAACCGACGACGGTATGTCAGTAAGGCTTTTGTGAGAATTGAGGCAGAGGTAATAACAGTGGGTGTAGCATCCAATGAAAGCAAAATAATATAATATGTGCTGTCGTCATACAATGAAAATCAGCACCGAAATTTATCTACCAAGGCTCTGCAGTGAAATGAAGTAATGACATAAGGATGGAAATTAAACAAGCAATAACTCTTGCCAATCTCTGTTTCTATAGGCTAAAAAGACAATTGGTGTACGAAGCTTAATCGCGAGCAACGAAGAAGACACTTTAAAGCACCCTCATCATTCCTGTCTTGTTGTACGGCGTGGGGAGCTAGGCAATCTCAAGCGCGAAAAATTGTTGCAAGAGGAACTCCACAAGGAGGAGAAATTTCACCCCATCCTTGGCTTCTTATTGTATATGACACCCTCACAAGTTTCTATCAGAGGGATGTTACGACATAGTAATTTTAATGGGAGGAAAACATCTTCCAACGATCAGATTTGAACACACTTACAAAACGGACAGCACAAAGTAGTTTAGGGATAAACCCATCAAAAAGTGTTGTTCACAGAAAAACAAAGCTAGAAAAGTTGAATCTTCCCAGAATCAGAATACAACTTTCATCCTAGACAGTAAGCTCAGTTGGAGGCGTAACATCGAAGAAAGAACCAAAAAGACATTACGAGCATTCTAGACATGCCAAAGAACCTTTAGTAAACGTTGGGAACTAAGGAACCACATATAACTAACTAATACACTGGATGTATTGTTCATCACCATAGTTAGACCCATGGTTATATATGATGCTCTGGTTTCGTAGAAAGCCACGAAAAGACTAGATAGCTCAAAATACTCACACAAGTTCAAAGGCTAGCATGTGCCGTAGTAACAGGAGCGTTAATTTCCACTCCTCAAGCTGCGCTAGCCATAACACTCAAACTCCTTCCGTTAGATGAAAAAACTAAATGCATGGCTTTGAAAAGCTCGATCAGACTCAAGAATTCAAGCCCATAAACACGCCGCAATTTAGAATACGCGCCTATAATACAGGAGTACGAACCAACAAAACTGGCAAAGGGTAGTGACTACATCGTGCCAAGCATGGACTTTGTTAGAAATTTATCACTATCATTTCCTAGCAGACATGAACTTGATTCTATCTTTGTGGACAGTCAAGCAACCATAAAAGTTGAACCACTAAATCAATAGACGTATAAAAATGTCATCAAACTCTAAGTAGAGTCTGCGAATCTCACCGAGTGGGTGTTGGGTACCTGGACATACAAAAGTGAAAAGGAATGAAAAATCGGATTAACTACGACATAAATACAAATGTATCAATTGAAACCCAGGAGTTGCTGTGCCATCTCACCATCCCTTTGGCCAAACCTAAACAGAAAGAGAACACGTACCCTCCTCGAACTTAACAAAGAAGACTTTCGTATCGCTAGAGGTGTCCCAACTGGCCAGTACCTCATAGGCCAGATGGTCAGCAGAATAGGAGGCTCTTCTCACGGCTATTGCACGCTTTCTGTGCGACTTTCTCCACCTCCAAATACCCCGTGCCAAACACCTGGGGTACAGACTTTTTGGGGAGGTTGAGGATGTCAGCAAAGCAAAACCAATAGATCTCATTATATTTGTTAAAAGTTCTGTCGGGTTTTCAGTCAAAACAAGCTAGGTAGGACCCGTCATAAAAATAATAATAATATAATACTCTAACAACATCAACATGAAATCAGAATAGACCAATAGGCCTCCGTCTATGCTTGTCCCTTAGGGACTAGCACATTTCTTATTACCTAACCTAACCTAACCTAAAGGCGGGTGAAAGTTTTTTTGAGCGAAAAATTCTCCGTCTGCGTCGAAGGATTGTGTAGGGGAAGGTATAACGAAGAGCTATATTCACGTCTAGCTTTTCAAAAGACTTCACCTCAGGTGATTAAATGGCTTGGTTCTGTACAGCTCATGGACACCAGTTTGCCAGCTCAAACGATCTTCGATTCCACACCACTAGGGCAACGAAATACAGGAAGACCTTATCTAAGGTGAAGCAGGTACTTGGAAAAGAACCTCAACCAACTTAGTGTACGTAACTTGAGGTTCAGAACCGCCCGGTCTGGCAGATTGTATCAAATATGAAATTAAATAAAGAAGTATCAGGGTTGAAGCGAGATCCTTTTATCGGTGTAGATCTTTCACCAGGGAAGTATACAGCACAAATTTTAATTTCGGAGTTTTCATCTGACGTTATACTCCTGCATTCTTTTTAGTACTGTTTTATTATAATCGAATGATATGCAACACAAAAACTACTCGTATTTAAATTCATGCAGCTTCTATAATATTTGCCAACAGGATTAAACTATGCAGCTCGTTGGCAGTACATACAAAGGGAATGTGGAAGGCTTCAAATTTAAAAACGATCTTTTTGAAGACTTAAACTAAACCAACAAATAAATTACTTTGAAGATACTAGTATCGCAGTTCCGGTTATTTCTTGATCGATGCGATCAGCAGCATGCGCAACACCGTTGAGTATTTGAGTATCTGAGAGGCCATTAAAAACATTTCAATAACACAGGAGATGGTAGTCTGAGACTTGGGTCCCCTACTCCCCAATAATTGATTTAGAACTTAAAAATTGTATACAGGAGTTGAAACTCATTCGCTTACAATTCCTGTGTACTCTGATTATTGAACCTGTAATTGAGTTTCAGATCTTGACTTCCCTTAATCATGGACAATGTTGCATTATTGCCTGAGATTTACCAGAAGCTATAATCCATCAGGGTATATCTTTCGAACATTAGTGTACAGGAAGTGTTGTCTCTTTATTGCTTATAGCCGCTCAGAACTGCCTACTAAACTCTGTCTGTTTGTCCTGGTGGTGATTTTTGGGAAGAAAGATGCAATACATTATGAGTAATTGATTTCAAACTTTCCGATGTCGTTCGCCTTTATTTGATTTAAACAATGGTGACACAAAGTCGCCACCGATATTATTTTACTTCCATTAGCCACAGACATTTGTTCACATTTCCGTTTCCTCGAATCTGTGAAACCCCAAAAGTCACTGTCGGTCGATGTTGCATTGATGCATTTTGATTTACTGCTGTCAAAATGTAATTGAAATGTTAAACGAAATGATTAGAACGTCGATTGTCCATGATGGAATCTGCTCATTTCAATCACAAAATCCCTTTTCATTTAACGCTTTTTCCGCAAAATTCATTTTAGAAATCTTCCCCCTAACATAAAGTTGGTCCAGATCTCAAATGGAGAAATCAATGCCATAAACGGAATCGTTCGTTACATCGGATGCCATTGCATTTTGCAAAATGAAATTTGTGGTTTAGATATTGGCACATAGTTGCCAGCGTGTCTCCCATATGATGTGCCCAATCCCCTAAATAGTTTGCACACAGTTTCCTTCATAAATTATTTCCACACCACTTGGCCACAAATACGCATAGACAGACGAATACACAGTAGCGCATATAGACTTTTACTCGTATAACTCGTTTGAAAGTACATACCAAGTGCATTCAAATGAATTGGGGAAAAATAAAATTCGTTTTTCGGAAAAAATGAAAACCCAATCAGGATACCAAGCTGGCTGGCTGCTTGGGAACAGGAACAGTTGGAGTCCTGCTCTCGATCAAGATGCCAACTCAAAAGGTTCGCCTCCTTGCTCCCTGTTTGTGAATATTTCTGAATCAGAACCCGATTCTGAGTCTGATTCTGATTCCGATTCTGAATCTGAATCCTTTCGAGGTCGCAAAATGCAGATACGTATAGCAGCAGGAATACTCAATTTGGGACATATGCACATTGTAGGTTTACCTCCTATCTGCCACCCTTACATACCCCAGTTGGTTATAATTTATTTAGTGTAATGGAAAACTTGTGATTTATGGAGACTTTGCATCCTGGCAAGACTTACCATAGAGGTACCACTGGCGGCAGGAGTATTTTTGCATGTCACATCGAAAATCAGAAAAACTACGAATCGAAGAAAAAGAAGAAGTGATGGCAAAGAAACGGAAAAATATTACATGCCTCTAGTGCTGGCATGCAGACAGAGAGTTCTTTTTAACAATAAATGCATCACCAGGACTTTTAATAAAAAAAAAAAAAAATGAATACTAGAAAAAATTCAAACTCACTCATTCAAGTGACAATAACACTGAAGGAGGGCGAGGGAGAGTTGATAAAATGATTCTCAAAGTACCTACCAAGTCAACGCAGCCATCTACCCTGAAAGGAAATATATCCCGCAGAGAATGCTCCTTTTGTATTGAGGGGATACCGCGACGCGACAGTGGCAAAAAAAAAACCCAGAGAAAATTGCCAGTTGGGAAAACACACTCTGTGACTTTTATCCTTTTTCAATTCGTACTCAGTGTTGTCGCAGGATTAAACTTGGTCTATAAAGAGTAGTAAATTTAGATTAATCTAAATAGTACGGATATTTAGAATGTTTTTTACTTACGAGTTACGACAAAATTTATCGATGCAACTAAATATCGCCTAAAAAGTGATTGCATTCGCACTATGTTTAAATGCAGAATAGGATGGATTTCTAAGACTCCAAACACAAGTCCACAAGAATCACAAAGAATTAGCAAGGATGCTGTTAATTTCTCAAAAGGTGAATCGAGGTATTTGATCAGAGTCCAAATATTCTGTTGAAGATCAAACTCAAATAACAAAAGGACCAAATCGGGTTACAGTCCTACAGCACAATGTGTTCCATATAAGGCTCAGTAAATTTTCTATTAATATTCAGCAGAGATCTAGTTTTTAATATTGGTCAAGCACTTTATGTAGACAGAAGCATCAACACTTGAGCATCTGCCAGTCAACTCGTAGTCTCACCTCCACATAGTGAAGACTCGTACATTTGACTAAAGCTGGAGTAGGCAGCTCTCATAACTTCAGCGAGGCTAC
Source organism: Volucella bombylans (assembly GCA_949129095.1). Taxonomy (NCBI): domain Eukaryota; kingdom Metazoa; phylum Arthropoda; class Insecta; order Diptera; family Syrphidae; genus Volucella; species Volucella bombylans. The sequence goes on along the minus strand of OX422142.1, from coordinate 117,512,369 downwards.
TGGTACCGGACCGCTTATGCGAATCCTTTTTCCAATTATTTTATTAAGGTTCTGCCATCTGCTTTGGCAACTGCTACAAAGAAGAAAGACGACGCTTATTTGTCCTAAACTTTCGTCATGTAAGCGAATGCTTCATAACAATACGTATCAAAGCCAAAATGGGAAATGTAAGCATGATTTACGTTCATGGCCTTACAGCATCAAAGACATATGACCTCATCAGTGCCCCAGCTATGACACCAAATATCCTAACGCAAGACTGTACAGGGACACTGTCTTTGAGCGGGCCATCGGAAAACACAGCCTGCATAAAAATACGTACCGCCAGCACGCGGTTTCCACATCTCAGCATTCATAAAGAGAATTGGCTATCCCCTGATCAATCAACTGTCAACCAAATTGATCGCATTCCGATCGATGCCACATATTACTACAGCATTCTAGATGTGTGGACGGACATCCAGGGTACGAAAGCGGATATCACAGGCACAGCGTTTCCCTCAATCTCTCTCAAAACCCTGGTTCCCATTGGGACAAACCGTAGCACACTAATGGGAAGGTTGTTAACAAACCATCAGAGAGAATTCACTTTTGATGTGAGGGCTTTCAAATCACCGTCATCACATAGGAACCCCCACATAAGAGCACGAAAAGTGCACCTTGAAGGAAATAGAGAGATGTTACTTCAGGAATGACGTTTGAAAGTTCTATCAAAGAATAAGACGAAGATACCAGGGCTAAAAGGCAATACAGAAAGCCTGTGAAGATGAACATGTGCAACTAATGGTAGAGTTTTAGTCTGTACTAAGAATATGGAAAGACTACTTCTGAAAATTTATAACGGCGATGATGGGCAAAATGCTATAATATTTATCATTCCTTGGACGAAGACGACAGATAATTACATCCTTCTAACCTAGACAAAGTTAAGGTAGCAATGTCGAAGCAAAATCTAATATTGTACTCGTATTGGCTGCTTTAGCAAACGAATTGCCTGCTGAGCTATTTAAAGCGGCCGGAGTTGAAAGGCATGCCCAAATCATGGAATCTCTGCATCGTTTGTCCAATCCACAAGGAAGTAAACCCCTTAGACTGCTCCTTCTATAGAGGAATAACTCTCCTACTTCGGTAACGATGACATATGACGCAGATCTTGACGGAATTTTTTATGGTTCTTTTCGTCTTCATTAACTAACATTTTGCCCTTGTAAACGCCATCACTAACTGGGCACCTCCATGCAGTGTTTTTTTGGTGTGCATCGCGCAATTTGAGTCAAGGTCAGCGTTTTTGAGTCTCCTCCCTCTCTAAGGATGCCTTTGCTATCAATGAACGGACGTGAACTTAGCGATGTCATTCCTCTGACTTTGCTTATCCCCTCTGGGAACATTTCATGTTGAGCTCCACGTACGAAATCTTTCTCTCTCTCTCTATCCAATTTTCCGAAATACTTATATATATATACCGAGTATATTCCCTGTTTTATATAGAACGAATGCAGTAAGCTATAATCCTGGTGACTCTGACTGACCTTGGGGATCGATGGAGCAACTGCAGTATTAGATGTTCTCTTTTACCGTGATGAACTTCTGGTTATTGCGAGTGGTCTCTTCCTTCGGTGGTCGAATTTTTGGATTGCGTTACGAAGTTAATTATCCAGGTTGATCGCAAAAATGGCTGACTATTCCACCATAAACTCTCTCCTACCAGTTCCGATGGGGGCCTGCCTCATGACAGCAAATCTTCTGAGTTTTTCTGTGTTGGGATGTTCCTCTATATGGCTTTGTGAGTCAATAAATTTCGCCCAATCTGTTGCGGAGAAAACGTCACCCGCTTCAACGATGACGAGAGAGTTATGGTAGAATCCGTCTAGACATACAATTTTCCGTCATCTTACGAGCCACGTAGTAGAGAAGTTTTGCCAATAGCACTGCTCTGCACAGTTCCAGTCTAGGAAGTCTGATAGAGTTCAAGGGGGCGACCTTGTACTTGGACATAAGGAGGTGCGTGTGAACCCTGTCACTAACGCGAAGGTCCATCGTGTCCAGCGAGGTAAACGAATGTTGTTTATTTGTTGAAAATGAAATAAAATGAAAGTATTTTGCCTTTACGGTAGCTCAGCTCGTGGACAAAATGAACCTCTTCGTTGGCACCGGATTTGATGGAGGAAAATACTGGAACGATAAGAAATCTGTACTTGGATTCGATCATTGCGCCACAGTAACAGCTGATGAAGACAATCTTTCGCTGACCCAGATTAAAAGTAAAACGATATTGCCTCCACCAAAATCGGTGGTTTTGAGCCCTTCAAGCTAAGACAAAACTGATATCTTCCATCAATGGACCGACTTACATAGCTGACTAAAAGTTGTTCGCAAACCTGCTTTTCGGAATGTTCCTTTTCTTCAAAGGGAGCTTCCTGCAGTTCCCGAAAGTTCTGATTGGACCTGCAGTTCCCGAAAGTTCTGATTGGAGCCTTGCCAAACAATATTCAGCTTAATCTAGTTTTCTGAAGAACTAGCATGCTGTGATCATTTGGCTTTATCGGTAAAATGACTTTAGCAAGAACATCGCTTTCCAAGAGTAAATCTACAATACCGTCGAAGGCTTATGAAAATGTATCTATCATGGTGTCTCCAATTTGATATTGGCAGGATGTAGGCCGGAAAATTCCCAGAGAAGGACTTGTGTGCATGTACCAAAAGTCCAAATGAATGGTGGGATGCAAATGTGATATTGACATACTCGTACTTCTGACAAGTGCAGTTGCTGACCAAACCCAGCAACATGAGTAGACGTTTGGCTTTAAGCAAACTAATTGGACAGCTGAATCCGTGATAAACTTTGCTTGACAACCAGTGTCGAGCAAAGCTCTATATGAAAGAATCTCACCCGACGCAGCCTTCACTTTCACACGAGCCATGGCCAATTAGACTTGTGTTGCCGTGGTTAATGTGCCTACTGAGCAGAAGCTATTTATACTTGAATGTCTGAAGGCTGCTCTCTATTCCGTGATTGAAAGCATCGGCGTTTAATATTGACACCAATTGTGTGTTGTACTAGATTGCGTGTTGAGCTGTGTGAAAGGTTGTTGGCATATAAATAAAACGCGTATGAATAATTGAAGTTAATAGCTAAAGTACTATGCAACAGCGAGTGATAGGGTTGTCCACAGTGGAAACACCTTCGATTGTTTGGATATTATTCAAGGGTATGACTATAAGCTAAACCATTTTTGCAAATACCTAAGTACATTTTGGTTTCGTTCACCTATACTTGTAAAATGTAAAATGATCGAAGGAGGTCCATTATTGTAACCGCCGAAACCAATTAAAGAATATCTCACTCCTTAATACAAATGCTGCCGGACGTACTTCCGATTCGAGACTACAACATCGTCTCTCCACACTCTAACACTACATCACCACGGAGCTACAGAACGTTCGCCATACTTCTAGATGGTCGGTGACTAGGTCTATGATAATCATCTTCGTCTCCTCATTCTCCCTCTTTTTGTGAATAGATGTGCTAATTGAGCCTTTATTCAGCCATCAGCGTTTCCCGCCCTCATACACATCCATTGCTTGTAGCCAATTTTTCAAAACCGTTAACTGAATAAAAGTAAAAAGCAAAATGACAACACTGTTTGTGCTCCTTTTTCCACTCAACTTCCCATTCCTATTTAGTTGTTGTCAATGCGGTTTAAAGAAAGCTACTTCAACATCTATGTTATGTGTTCCTGGAATTCCTCCACTCAGCATTATTTAGATGTACACGGCTTTGCTTGCCACTGCATTAAGTATGGAGAGCAAAAAAAAGAAAAAACTTAAAAGAACACCACCACCACCCACTCACTTCAAGTGGATAAATCCTTTGAAATTAAATTTAATAGATTGTCCTTGTTCGACTGCATATTGCAGGATTCACACGATCGAAAAGGAAGAGATCGAATAAAATGCAAAAGAACTTCATTTTTTCTCTCATTTTTTGGGTTTCCCTTTTGTAGTTTTATGAATCCTGGCATTTGACAAATGAATTCGCGGATATCGGGCCATCCTAGAATATCCTTTTATAAAAATAAAAAAAAAGAAATAAACTTCTGAACATTTGTTTGATACAAGGATGCTCCCAGCTCTTATCATAAAAATTCTTTGCATTCGAAGATGCTTTGATTAATGGTCTGCCGGTCCATCATTGGGCCCAACGAGAGCCAAAGGACACCCACGAAATGATGAACGACTTTAATTCCCCTGTTAGAGGTTTCTTCTACAATATATTTGGGTCCCTAAGAATGTTGCAGAATGGGTGGAATTATTAAAGGATAAAAGTCGAAATCCTCGAAAATAGTGAAAATTATGGGGTTAGCTACGGCCACTACTACTGCCACTACTGCCACAAAAACAAGACTGAGCAACTCCTTTTAAAGAATCCCCCTTTCCTTTAGCGATGGAATCAAATTTGCATAAAACATTAATGGCCCCCCAAAGTAAAAGCATTTAACGTCATTAAGGATTTTTCACAGCATCCCAAGTTGGAAAAAGTAAATAAACCTCTGGAAGACTATTAGCGACACCTCTCGAAGGCGGCTCAACGAAAATGTGCTGTATTCTTATTGTGTGCCTCTGGCACTGGATCTGGAACTGGTAGCGCTACCATGGCAAATGGAGGTTGGAGGTTGTTGCTGCCTTAAGACTGCGGGCAATGCACATTAAGGAACTTAAATATCACCATCGCCATCACCATCACCACCATGATGACGACAAAGTTGTGTGGTTGTCGTCTTCCCGGCGGGATGTCGTCATTGGACAAAAAGAATTTTTAAGTGTTTTCGCCGTAATTAAGTCCTTAATAAACCAATATGAAGCCTTATGCTGAAGGAGTTCCAGCGGTACCTAGAACCACTAATGTGCGGTGAACTATAGTTGGGAATGGAAGTGGTAGTTTTGTGTGGAGAAGTGTCCTGCTCACCAGTACACACACTGAAGTTTCCTTCCTAATCCATGGCGATAAGTTGAATTAAGTGAATTCCACTAGATCCTGGCAGGTAAATGGGTTAAATCGTGGTTAGAGTGGTTCTTAGAAGCAAGTTGCAATTAAGTGTGGCAAAGGTGTCTTTGTGGATGGAATAATAAAGGTCACGCGAATATGCTGGGAGTCTTCAAAGAGGATTACACGAATCGTGGTAAATAAGGATAATGGACACGGATTTGCATTTGCAAAAGAAATGAATAGTGTTAGATTTTCATTAGGACAATGTAAGGCTCAGGCTTAGTTAAAATTTAAGCGGACAATTGGTTGTAAATGACAGGTAGCTAGAAATGGGTGTAAAAGTGTCAAGATGATGATGTTCTTAAATATTATATCTAACATTTTGTAACTTGCCGAACTTACCAGTTTAATCAGTGGACATAGGCTCATTATGAGACATCTGATGATATGAAGAGAGACTTTTCTTTAAGAAAAAATTTTGGATTGAGATGGATTTTGGTTGCTCTCAATACGTTTGCTGACAACTTTTAGTCTGAAATTATGCTTCTAAATTACTTGCCGAGCATTCGAAACCTTCCTATCTCTAACGCCGCAGTTCTTCATACCCGTAGATCCCTAACACTCTGCTTCTATTCTTGTTAGGCAAGCCTTGTGGTAACCAAGAACCATGACACAGTTTCCAAACTTCTCCATTTACTGCCTTCGAGAATAGGACCACAATTTGTTCAGGACCAGCTCTGTTATCCTTTGTCAAAACCGAACACTCACACAAGGAACTAGTCCATTGTACCCCTTGTACATTCCTGTTACTGGAATCGTTCCGCCTTTCGCAGAAAATTTTGTAAGTACTGCAGTTATAAAGGGCCTATAGCACCAGCACCCACCATATCGGCGCCGAGAACCAGCAGTGTGATGCGAGTGTAAGCCGTCATCACTCTAACAGCAAGCCTCACAGTATTTCACTTACTGTTAGCGCACTTAGGTGCTAAGCAAAAGTGTAGTGCCACGTCGCGACTCCAGTAAGCTGTCTAAAGTTTTTTCTACTGAGAGACAGCAGGAGAATTGCTGACCTCTTAGAGATATCGAAAGATATCGGGAAGCATTCATTTGGTCTACCAGTAAGCTTGAGAGTTGTGGCATCTGCATTTATGCTCATACGAAACCCAACTTTCAATGGAAGCCCATATTAATTCTGTATTTAAAATGTGGGATTGCACACGAAATAAAGGGTTTTCCAATAGGGACTTGACAACTTTGAATTTAATTTGTGAACGCACTCTTTCAGTAATCATCAAACTGTCACTGTCAATTTATTCAGTAAACTCAACATTTTTACCATGATGGTAAAGTACACGAACGAGCAACGTCTGCAATATTTAACAATTTTTTTTGGAGTCGGTGACTGCAACTATAAGAGCGTTAACTCCAATTTTCGGTCGTAATTTTCGACCTAATAGACAGGCAATAACAAGTTTAGTGCAAAAATTTGAGTCTGCATATTCGTTGTGTGATGTTGCCATGTCAGTGAGACAACGGGTTGGTCGAAGTGTAGAAAATATCGCTGCCGTTCAGGAGTCCGTAGCAAACGATCCAAATCAGTCAATTCCACGGCGTTCTCAAGAATTGGGCATCGCTCAGACCACATTATGGCGTATTTTGCGTAAGGATCTTGGTTTACACCCATACAAGATCTAGCTGACTCAAGAATTGAAGCCGATGGACAATTTGAAGCGACGTACGTTCTCCGATTGGGTTCCGGAGAAGATGCGCCAAGATCTTCAGTGACGAAGCTCATTTTTGGCTCAATGGGTTCGTCAATAAGCAAAATATGCGTTACTGGTCGGGTGAAAATCCACATGTGCTTCATGAATCACCACTTCATCCACAAAAAATAACTGTTTGGTGCGGTTTGTATGCCGGCGCCGTTATTGGGCCATATTTTTTCGTCGACGATAACGATCGCCAAGTTACTGTGAATGGTCAGCGTTATCGCGCCATGATAACCGATTATTTTTGGGCCGAATTGGAAATGGGCCAGTCGATTGGCCGCTTCGTTCGTGCGATTTAACGCTGCTCGACCATTTTCTGTGGGGCTACGTTAAGTCATTGGTTTATGCCAACACGCCGGCAACGTTGGAAGAGCTCAGAGCCAACATTGAACACGAAATAGCGGCTGTTTCGCCCGAAATGTGTGGCGAGTCGTTTAAAATTGGGTCCAACGAATCGACCGCTGCAAACGTGCCCGCGGTGGCCATTCATAAATGTTTATACTTCAAGTCCTTATTGGAAAGCCCTATAATAAGCCAAAGAAATAAGAACAATGTATGTGTCACTGTGTCAAGAGTCAGTTCAATCAGCTGTTTGTTAAACTCTCTCAATTTTCTCTCACTCATTTTGGATTTGGTTTTGGATAATTTCATATAAAATCCACCATTTCTACGGGATTGACTAAATGCATATTGAGCTGTCATATAAACTGGGTAATAGCCAATGCACAAGCGAGTATGCACGTTAGTACATGCATGAGGTACTCCTGATTGCCTCGTGCTTATATTGTTATAGCTCGATCCTTTCGACCGATAAATTTCGAAGCCATTTTCTAAGATAAGTATGAGTATGTATGTAGAATTGCTAAGTTATTTAGAATACTTAATTCTATTAATAATGTCATTCCATTAAATGTGAAAGTAGTTTCAGATCATCGATCGCTGAGCTGCGCCTGATATAATCGATCTCCAATTTCAGCAGCATGAGTGTCGCGCATTTGTTTACATCGACCCAGTTGTTCGGTTTTGTTTACTCTTGTTGGCAGTATGAGTTGTCATCCACTAGGTTGTTTACATTGGACCCAGTAGTTTGAAGTCTATTTACTCTCGTTGAGGTACGAAGGTAATATTGTTTATATTCGCCATGAATGAATTGTGTGACCTACTCGTATAAATAAAAGCATAAAAGCCGATGGCGATGTGGGCAATATTATCTTCGTGACATAATGACTCCACTAAAGGTAATAGCCGCTGTGACTGGGATATGCGGTGGTTGGATGGTGCTAAGCCCGGGGTTAAAACTGTGGACTTGGCACAGCGTGTTGAGTTCCATGGGCATTTGGGACTGGATATAATGGATAGGGAGTTAACGAGCTGGCAGACGACAAATCAAAGAGGACGTCTTCATCGATGTTCGACAGCTCACAGTCGGGTTAAGCTCAGTGGTTCTCGATCGGTACTTTCTTCAAAATATATAATAATCTATCATTGTAAATTTCACTTTCGCTTGTGTTTACTAATAAAAATCATTTCCTACATGTATAGTATATGCAGGGCTTAGAACCGATTCTATATTTTGACGTTTTCGCAGTAAGCGTGATTTCTTCCCATAGTTAAGTGATCTTTTTTTAATTACTGGCCGTTTTCGAAAACGTCATCTGCGGCAAATTGCTTTTGCAAACTGTTCTTAAGGGGGGAATGTCCTGAAATTTTTATTTATTTTTTATTTTTTGAAAATTTTTCTACTTACCGCAGATGCACGTTCGATTTTAAAGCGCACAGTAGGAGATTCCGACCGTATGAACAGGGGACGCTCCGCCTGCTCCTTTTCTTAACAGAACAAAGAAGCATCTTTGGCCTCCAAAGAAGCCCGTATACTTCGTAAACAAGGAGGAGCAGCTCAAGATGAGTTGTACGAAGAATCAGAAGTAATTTTTTATGCCCCTGTCGTTTTTTTTTTTGCTCCGAAAACTTTAAATCGCTTTTTTTCGAAACAGCATTTTTCATAACGACATGCAACATAACTCAAAAAATTATAGTCCGTTCGTTCTAAAATTTTGAGAAGATCTTCTTGATACCTTTAGCTATACTCTAAACATATACTTCGAAACATGATTTTCAATGCAAATTAAATAAATTGTTTAAGCGAATTCGTAGAAAAAAGGTGACTTTTTTTCTGATCTCTATAATTTTTGCAATATTAATTTTTTTGGGTTTTAAAAGTCTGGAGTAAGAGAAAACAGATGAAAAGTGAAGGCTCCAGCTTGCATGCGATTTTCAAAAACCCACGACTTTGACAGCGCGCAGCGCCGCCATCTTGGGAAAAACTAAAATTTATAGATAACAGATGTTTCTATCTGACAATAAACGATTTTTTTTAATAAAATACCAATTTTTCACTGACTAAAACATTATTAAAAATTTACCTTGTTTTGGGACCTTCCATGTTCGATAATGCAGTATTTGCACTGCAGATGTTCATAAACGTCATACTATGTGCTAGAAAAAAAGCAGATAAAAATTTTCTCTGCGCCTTAACATGCATTTAAACATGATGGCTGAATCGAATTGCTCAGATAGAAAAAATGCTTTTGGATATCCTGAAGTGACTGTAGAAATTATCTTCGGAAAATTTTATTTGGATTCAGTTGTTTTAGCAACAACTTATTTTTCTTTATTAGTCTGTTTCGGCAACGTGAATAATTATAATTGTTCTTACTTGAACTCTCACTAACATTTTCCAATACAATTTTCAACTTTCCCAATGAATTTTGTTAAGGAGTCCATTTTGCTTTGTTTGAAAACGTCAAATGCGATTGCAAGAAGAAAATCGTGCAGATGACAAAGATCAACGATATCAAATAACGTTTGTAATTTGACGTTTGCAACCCTTAAGTATTACAATGACGATCAAGTTTCGCTTTCGAAAACAGCCGTACAAATGTTGTTTTTTTTTAAATTCATACAAACCATAGTTGTTCAATATCAGACTTAGGGAATATTGAGCTGATTGTTTTGGAATGTACCAAATAAACTAAGCAGTATGTTATGTATCTGCCATTAGTATTAAACATTTATGAATGGCTTATTAAAACAGATTTTAAGAACTAAAATGAATAACAAACGTATGTATTACTGGCTATACATTACAGTACAGGATCTAAAGGATGATTCTCTCGACCATCTTGGATGGTTTTCCGTAGAGTCATCAGACGACGAAGAAGATGATGATATGATATATAATATATACTTCATAACCCTGAAGTTAAAGAAGAAACCGAAGATCTGAATGATCTCCTGTAGGATTACAGCTACCAAAATGGTGAAAAAATTTGTTTAATTTAAGTGGGGTGACTATGTGAAAAGACATAAGTCTTTTCCCTTTACCGGCACATTCGGCTTGCAACTAATGCTTTCTCCAAATATTACTCCTTTGGAAGTGTTTTATCAACTGATAAGCGATGAGGTAATACAGCTCATTGTCACAAAAACAAAGAGATTTGCAGAGCAAAAAGCAAAAATCAACAAATGGACCAAAACAGATGCTGGTTAAATAATAAAATTATTGGAGTTAGTGAGGTGGCAATCTTGCAGACTATTGGTCAACCCATGGCATATACAAAATGTATATACCGCATACAAAATGATCAGCCTTCCACCAGCCAATTCAGGTAACATCAAAAGGACACACATTTCGGAAGGTTACCTCAAAACTGCTTGCAGTACTTTCATACAATGTAGGCAAAGCCGGCATAGATCTTTTGGATTAGATGGCTTCGTACGCGATTACTCTTCGGAAATACGTAAAGTGATATAGGAAGCTTGGTATGGAACAGATTCTAGGAATAGCAGTTGTCAACGCATGGGTTCTATATACTCGTAAGTACATAACCAAACAAAACTTAAAATACGTACATTCAAGGAGTATTTAGTAGCAAATATTTTTGATATACGAGGACATCAGCATCCGAGCCGACTCAGGTAATTAGGATAAGCACACTCCCTTTCCCAACGAACTAACGCGGATGGTAAAAAATCGCGATGTAAATGTTGAATTTGCTATGCAAAACTGAAGCAAGATCACGATCGTGAAGAAGTCAGAAAATATTCGAAAATTGTATATGCATTCTGCAAAGATTATCCAGGGTAGCCGCAACTGTGTCTTGCGTGTCACTGAAGATGTGTTAATTATAAAAAATCCATGTTCGAGTGAAAAAATTGATTTGTTGAAAGCTTTAGTAAGAGAGAGCTTCTATCAACTATGAACAGGCTTCAGTTTGATTATGCATCCAAGTGACGAACTGCTGAATTAACTGCAATAATAGAAACGCGGTTGTCTCAAATGCGGCAATACGCAATTGTTATGTTTCAGCAGCTGTCAAAGTTACCAATGACATCAAGCTATCAAAATATTCAGTAAAATTTGCCATTGCATCATGCATCGCTTTACGCTTGCCGAACGTGTGGAAATAATTCTGGCTCAGTTGTAAATACGCAACGTGAATTTGGTCGTGAGGTCGGTCGTCTTCATGGCTTCAGTGTGCAGGCAATTCGTCGCACCCTGGAAAAGTTTGAACGTGAGTACACTCTTTTGGATCTTAAGCCACCAACCTGACAGACATTGGTGCGAAATGAAAAAAACATAGCCACCGTAGCGGCCAGTTTCGTAGCTCTGGAAATCTTGGCCAGAGATCCGGATTTGAGCCAAAAAATCATCTTCTCGGACGAGTCCCATTCTTGGCTCAGCGGCTATGTCAACAAGCAAAATTACGGTTATTGGAGCGAACAAAATCTACATGTGTACGGCCAAGCATCAAGCATCCACAAATATTGACTGTTTAATGCAGTTTATGGAATGGCGGTATCATCGGACCTTATTTCTTTCGAAATGAGGAAGGAGACACCGTTAACTTCAATGGATTAAGTTCGTATAAGTTCGTAAGTATAGAGTGACGTTAACCAACTGTCTGTGGTCAGAGCTCTACATTCTACGGCGCTACATGCCATACAAGCGACTCAACGGCCGAAGTTGTGAAGGAGAAATTGCCGACTAGGTCATCTCACGGCGAGCGATCATAAATTGATTTGACACTCGATTATTTTCTCGGGGGATACCTCAAGTATTTAGTCTACGCTAACAAGCCCACCACTGTGGACGAGCTCGAGGCCAACATTCAATACGCTATTGCTGGAATAACGCCACACATATTGGACCGAGTCATCAAAATTTGGACCGACCGTTTGAAACACTACAAGCGAAGCCGAGGCGGCCATTTGGATGATGTGCTATTTCACACATATTGGTATGAACGTAGCTTTAAAACGAAGCCAGAATCAATGTTATATCTCACACCGTAGTTATTTTATTTTATATAATTTATTTTCCCATCGTTCTTATCTAATCATTCTTTATTAGACAAGATCGGCAGTGAAAACCGAATCAAGCAACGGTAATATGGTCCTTAAAAAAGCGGTCTTCGTTTAATTACGAGTAAAACTACGAAATAAAATATATTGATGATCTAGTTGTGATACTAAGCTCAATGACAAACTTTGCCAATATTGCAAAGCACTCAAATGGAAACATGAGGAATGTGTTGCTCAAGTCGAGAAGTTGGATTGGAAGAAACTGCTAACCCACCGAGCTACTTTTTTCTTTAATATTTATGGGAAATCCTTTATCCAAGCAATTCATTCACTCTATACGATCCTATAAAAATGCTTTCCAAATGATGTTATTCGATGCTAAGCGAATTTTCGAATCCTTCGAGCTTACTAAAAGTGCAAGGTGCAAGGAGAGTGTACTTTTTAACTGGACTACGTCTCCTTCCAGTAGACAATTTCTATAAATTCTGTCAAATTTATTATATATCTGAGATGGAAAATCAAATAGCTGCACGAGGTGACCGACAGTGGGGCTTAAATATGCGAATTGTATCTAAATTATAAGAAATGTTATATCAGAATAAGGAATATATTAAGAATATAATCCAACCAACATTTGAAGGAGCTTCGGATAGCTACTCATGCAAATAAATCTCCTGTTGGGCAGCATCGTGGCAGATACAATATAATGCGCAAAATGACAAACAATTAAACTGCTGTAGTTTTGGCTTCACAAGAATTTGAGAGTAGAGATATTATCTTGCATGGACATTCCGCAGAATATGTGGAACGCTTAGATCATATGGTGGTTTACAATATCCACTTTTATTTTGTAACATAGAAGATGGTTATTCGTAAAATAAATCCTACTTCAAAATAACCTGAAGCGAGAAAGACTTTTATGCTTATCGTATGAAGACATGGCAAGATAAATTCAATTCACTTTACTGATCAATCAGTATTGTGTTGACATGCACCCCAAAATTGAAACAGAACGGCTAACCTATATTCAAATGTTTCAAATATTAATAACCCGTATATACACGAAAAGACACATGATGCAATGACATGCGTTAGAGCTTATAGGCGCACCATCAAATGGCCGGATATAACAAATAATTTGCTTTCCCGTAACGAAAATCATGATCGGCATGATATCATTGTGAGAGTATTCCAAGCAAAAGAAATGACGCTTACGAACCTTATAACCAAAGAAAGATTTTTGGGAAAAGCATATGTTATAACATATGTGCAGCACTGAGTAGCAAAAGAGAGGTCTGTCCCATGTACATTTGCTACTTTGGCTTTCAGAAAAAATTCACAGTAACGTCATTGATTCCGTAATATATGCTAAAATTCCCAACCCAGAAAAAGATAAAGAATTACACGATATCGTAATAAAAAATATGATCTATGGTCTATATGGTCCTCTTAACACAGCGTCGCCATGTATTGTATTAGTTGAAATGTCTGTACTAAAAGACATCCAAGGTCTTTTCTTGAGTAGGCCATTACTCGAGATGATGGATGCCCTAAATATAGGCGACGTGCTTCATCAAATGATGGAAATACTGCTACAATAAATCTACAGGCAAGCAAGATATAATTATAGATAATCGTTGGGTTGGACCATATTCGTACAATCCCGTTTTGCCTCGCACTTTCAATGCCCGTATTAATATTGTGCTATGCAGCTCAGTTAAATGTATTAACCCTCTACCCTCTACGAAGCCAAATATGGCTTTACATTTTATGATGCATATTTTTCAAAGAAAATCTTTTCGAAATGACCTGAAATTATCTTTTCCCATCAGTGTGAATCCTTTTATACAAAAAATGATACCTTTTCGTCTGCCTGACAATTATAGCTAATTATACTAATTTATATAGGCGATTCAAACACGAGCGCGCATTAAAATCGGAAGTAAAAAATAAGTTGAAATTTTAAGTGCTAATTACTATAAGTATTCGGTAAGTATACATAGTTAAAAAAAAAAATTAATTTGAGAAATATTATAAATACAAATTTTAAGTGCAAAATTAGTATGAGTGTACCGTTAAGAGTGATTCTTCTTCCATTCTTCGCCGACCCATATATGGCTAGTAGCATGGACTTCAAAACAAAAGAAAAATAAAAGTCCGAAAATATTTTGTATTGGAGTAAGTAACAATTGGATCCGTGCGATGTAAAGAATTTTAAATTTACTGGTGCTACTGAATAGCCAGAATCGGTGATTGGGCTGATACCACAGCGGATTATTTTTCGTCCTTTTTGCGAAGGAGTTAATTCAATTTGTAGTCGATCAGTCAAACTTAAAAGCTCTTCAGTACAACATACTCGTAACTAAGCCAGAAAACATAATAACAACCGATATGGAGCAGTTCGTTGGCATGGTGATTTACATGTTTTGTGTTCAACTCCCATCTTCACCATATTATTGGAGCAAATCCGTTGGCCAGTAAAATCGTTTTGACACGATTACATGCAGCAGGTGAGAAACAGTAAAAAGGCTCATACGGTTCAATTGTAACATTGATTTGAAGCCACTTGAAAGAGATGGATGTGAAAAACTTTTTAAAATAAGACCATTTTTGGAAAAAAAATAAGTCAACGGATTCTACAATACTTATTCCTAAAGTATATCTTCTTGCGGTGGGTGAGCAATATAATATAACCAAACCAAGCCTCGCAAGTGGGATTATAAGAAAGTTCTAAGTGAGATTTCCGGATTCAGTTATTATTATTACATCTATTGTACAGTTATATAATTGGTATCACTGGTATCACAGTCCGAAATTGAAAGTTCACCTGTACAGAAATGGATGTAGATTGCACCCGTTCCGAATGAAAAGCCCTTCTAAACTCTGCGAGTTCGTTCTTAGCGCCAACAAAGTTAGTTGCATTGTCGTAAAATATGGTTTGACAAACACCTCGTCTTCCGACAAATCTCTTAAGCGCATTTATAAAGGCTTCGGAAGACAAATCTCCAACAACTTCGATGTGAACAGCTTTAGTTGGGAAACAAACAAAAACTGCCAGATAGGATTTTGATGAAGAGGTAAAATCTTACTTTGTGATGCGTTTTAATGGGACCACAAAAATCAACTCCTGAGTGATGGATTGACTCTCTCTGTTGGTAGATTTCCCATCTGTTGATTAATCGTTGTTGGTTTCAATCTGAAACATTTAACACATTTAGAAATAACATGTCTAGCCATCCTGCCTACGCTCAAAATCCAGTATTGTTGTCTTGAAATGGCTATTAATGCTCTGTGTGATGCGTGCAAATGTAAATTTTTCATGTAACTGAATCAATAGCAACTTGAACGTGGATACAAGACTGTTTTATGGCAAAAGTATCTGGTGCTTGGCATCTGGTAATAAAAGCGAGTGTTTTAATCTGCCTCCGACTCTTATTAAGTTGATTTTCTAATCGAAATACGGATCTAACGACGATATACTTGATCGTTTATTGACCACTCCAAATTTCTTCAGTAGCTCATACCCATTGGGAATTGCTGTTCTCTGTACTTGAATCAAAAGCAGACGATTTCCTTGATATAACTCTTCAACTGTAAGACGACCAAAACTTCTAAATTCTCTATGTTTCCTTCAATTGTTATAAAATCGGTAACAAAACGAGAAAATTCTTTTCATAGTGTTAAGGGAATTTTTATGATTAAGCTTTTCTACTGGATCTGGGATAATTGAAGTTGTTAGAACTGGTTTGATTTTACGATATCCGATATCCAATGTAGATAAGGTGGGTTTCGTTGCAATAAGAGTCCAAAATGGTCCTTTGGGTAATTCCAATTTAGAGTTTCTCAAAACTGTTAGATTATATCCGCATCGTATCTCCCCCTGAAGGCCTGAAGGAGCAGGTCAAAGAAAATTTCTGCTCCTATGAGCATGTTGATCGGTTCATTCTTATGGAAATTCGTGTCTGCCAGTTCCACTTCTGGGGGTATACTTAAAGTTGTAACATCAAGTTCTATGTTTGATTGATAGTCAGTTATTTTTGGCAAAATTACTGCATCAATAGAAGCGGAGAATGACGAAGATCTTGATTTGAACGTTATGCTCGTGATATACTGTGCTTGGCAGCCAATTCCACTAATTGGAATATTTAATCTCGATCTTTTTGCTCCAATTTGTTGAGCGAATGTTTTTGTTACGAAGTGCATCTGTGATCCTGAATCTAGTAACACCCGACATGGAATTCTAGTGCCGTACGAGGAAATGATATTGACAACAGCTATTGTTAAATATATATGCTTATTTTTATATGTGTGACCTATTGCAGCATTGGCTACTGTACTAGCTTTTTCATCACTTAATAAATCATTGTAATTAAGGTTAGACTTACTAGACTGAACCAATGGCGGTGAGTTGTTGCTGTGCACTGGCTGGCTTGATTCTGCATTCTGAGATGGTTTGACTTGCTTTTTACTCTGCTTCAGTGTAGACCTTTCTTGGGGGTGCAATAGCGTATTATGCCTTTGATCGCATTTTTGACATCATCTGGATTGGCATGATCGCGAGAAGTGGCCAACCTTAAAACAGTTTCTGCAGATCTTCAGACTACGCACAGCTTGCTCTCGTGCTACATCTGAAAAGGAAAGAAATTTATTACAATTGAAAATTCTATGTTTATTTGAATTGCACAAAGTGCAATTCTGATACTATTGGGTGCTTGTTGCAACTCCCATTCGCTCCCTTACTGTTGATCGCCTCTAGGGTCTGGAACCTGGCCTTCACGAACTTCAAAAATTCATCCTGGCTTGGACTGCTTCTTGGATCCATAAGTGATTGTTCAAACAAGGTCCTGCTTTCTCTGTCCAATTTCTGCAGCATCAAATAGACAATCAAAGGGTCCCAACCATGAGTATCGAAGCCAAGGTTCTCTATCCCCTGCAAAATTTCCTTTGTTGTGTCATGCAGCTTCCTTAGACTGTTTGCTTTCCCTGCCGTGTTTGATTGTGTAAGATGCTTGTGAGTTGTGCTGTCAACAACAACCTCTTGTTATTATAACGATCAACAAGGGTTTTCCAAGCTACCTCATAGTTAATGTCAGTTGGTTGAAAATGCTTGATTAAGTTATGAGCCTCTCCTGATACGTTGGCTCTCAAAAATTATAGCTTTTGTGCAGGAGTAATAGGATTGTCATGAATGAGTTGTTTGAAGAGGTCGTAAAATTGCAAAAGTAATCCCCATCAAATTTGGGAAGCTCTATTTTTTGCAACTTCATTGTTGTTGAAAAATGAAACGACTGTCCCGTGTGGAGCACAAAACTAGAGTGAGTGTTTATTAATTTTGATAGACTTCATTTAGAACACAGTAAAATACATGATAAGCATTTGGCATATGTAACGTATGTAGCTTACAAAAGAGAACGAGAGATTGCAAACAAGTTGGTGTCTAGGGCATAGAATAACTAATAAATATTGCTGAATTGTTCTTAACAGTTGTGTTGATAGTTGCTGCCTCTGTTTGCGGAACTATTGCACCACCATATAAATGCAATAGAGCCCTTCCTACGCACTCCTGCATCTCAAAGTATCTTTCTATATCTTGAGTTGTTATATCGTCCTCCATTCTATGATGTTGTGTTGATATTTCACCCCAATTCTGCTGCAATGTTTTCAGCTTTATCTGGCAGAATTGCTGGGAAAACTGTTGATTTGTTTGAGACTGGTACTTATCTATAGTATAGATTTTTTTTTAATTTCTACCAGTAAATAAAATTTATCTTTCAAATTCATTGCCATAGGGTTTCTCAGGCTCGTCTTTGGCTCGCACTCAGATGTTCCTTTAGGTATTGCCCCTTTCATCGTATTTGTCTCTACGGCTGGCTCAACATTTTCTGGGACCTGTTTCTTCTGGAGACCGTTATTTGCTATTAAAGCGTCCAATCGGCCCATGATGTCACTGCGCATTTGTTCTGCAATCCTTCGAATGGTTTCGAAGTAGTCCTTTTTGAAATATGGATGTTCTAATTGCTGAGAAACATCATCTCGAATTATGTTGTCGATGTTATCAAATTGATCCCAGATTTTTGTCAATTCTGCCAGTCTACCAGTTTTTCTTACCTCGCTGTCCTTGTTGTAATTGCGAACCATTCTCACAATTTGTTCTCCAACAAGTCCCTGTTGATCGGCGAAGTACTCCAAATTCTCTCCTTGGTTAGTACTTTCGAGCTGCGACATTATTTATTTAAAAACTTTACACTGAATTTTATTGAAAAAAACTTTTTACTTTGTTATTGATCGAATTTCACTTATTTGTTCACTATAAATGTAACAAATTATCACTATAACTGTCCTGTCACGGTCGCCAAAATTATGTTAACTTAATAGTGACACAACTTCTACCGCGAGCATCGAACTTGTCGAATTGTAGAGGCTGAGTAGGGTCAATGAATCTCGAGAAGAAATTCTCCAGACGAGTCCTGAAACCAAAGGATGCTTCCCCCCCCCCTCCCCAACTCCCAAAGCACTCCATCATTCCCCTGGGCTGGATCAAGGTGTTATACGACCCATGCCGAAGATCAACCTGGCTGAGGGCCCAGTATCTCCAAAAATAGCTCAGTCGCAAACGGAGTATCTGGATACCTGGCGACCTCCGGATTAGCTAGCCTTATCTGTATACGGCGGATCTCTGTACAGATGGACACCCCTTTCTCCGCTACTCGTGGGACCATTAATGGATAACAACCAAAAAACAAAAACCGAGGCCGGTACTCCTTCATTACCGGCGGTGGAACGGTGACTACACCGACTACCGGCAAGGCTCCTGCATTGCCGAGAGGAGGCAAAACTGTGGCAGGCCATGGTGCGCCATCCTCTAAAGGCAAAAGGAACGAGCCAAAAAATAAGAATTCAGGAAGTGTTAGGACTGTGGCAAGCCATGGTCCTATCACCTCCTCCACCCCTAGCAGCAGCAAGTTTGTGGCAGGCCACGGACTTGTCGCGGCTACCAAAACTCCTTCGGGGAGTGTTAAGACTGTGGCAAGCCATGGTCCTATCACTTCCCCCGCCCAAGGCAGCAGCAAGTTTGTGGCAGGCCACGGACTTGCCGCTGCTACCAAAACTCCTTCAGGGAGTGTTAAGACTGTGGCAAGCCATGGTCCTATCACTTCCCCCGCCCCCGGCAGCAGCAAGTTTGTGGCAGGCCACAGAGTTGTTGCTGCTACCAAAACTCCTCCCTCCAAGGAGGAATCTGGAGCTCAGCCGCATCGGCAAGCTCCATCTAAGGCGCTCTACATAAGACGCCGAAATGCTTCACGCATCATCAAAACCTTCGGATCCATTCCGGAGGTTGAGAGAAGTGCGGAAATAAAGAGCAAGGTTGAGTGGGTTAAAAACATCCTAAAAGACGGATTTCCCACTGCTTCCACTGCTCCCAAAACGTCAAAAGACTCCTCTAAGCGTCAGAGATCGTTGGAGGAAACCGTACAGGTTTCCAAGAGGCCCAAAACACACAGTTCTACAACCCCTGGGCCATCCAACAGCAGATCTCTGAGGTCTTATAATGAAGTCCTAAAGGACGCATTGGTGATCGCGGTGATCGACAGGAGCGATACCGACGGTTCTATTACACCGGAACGGTGGCAATTGGTCAAGTTGAAGCTCTCGAGCAACTTCTTGGCCATCATGCGGGAAAACCCAGGACCACCTCCTATCACAAGCGACGCTGGCTGGCACCAAGGCCATGTCAAGCTCATCGCTTGCTCCAACCAGAGATCTCTCGATCTCTTCACCAAGGCCATCGATGGTTTAGGAGAGGTTTGGCCAGGTGCAAAACTCGAGGTCGTATCTAAGGAAGACATTCCTAGTAGACCTCGAACTCGTACCTGGATTCCAGCCGAACCCTCCTCTCCAGAAAGTATCCTGGAAATCATCCAGCTCAGCAACCCGACTCTTTCGACTCATGACTGGAAAGTCGCGAAACTGGAGGAACTAAGGGGTTCTTAAAGATGCGCGTTAATTGTGTTCAATAAGGAATCCCTTAATCCTCTGGCGCAGACGAAAGGCATGATTCGGTTCGCATTCGAGTCTATTCATTTAAGGGTGTACAAAAAGGATGAGCTGGATGCTGATAAGCAACCTCCTCCTGTTTTAACACCTGACATCACAACCTTGGATCTTGGAGCGTCGATATCCTTTCCAGAATTGGATAGCGACGACTCCAATCTGTCTGAGGTGACTACCAAGCCGTCGGTCTCCTCTTCTGACACACTGTCGGAAATGGAAACCGCTGACGAAGCAATTAGAGGTTCTACACGATCAGAGATAGAAGATGAGCTCTTGGGCACATCTTCAGAATCGGAGGACCTCAACAACACCGTGGTGGAGGCGACTCTGGAAGACTGTAGCAATGTTACGGTTTCACTTTTAGACTATATTTTAAGTACTAACCTCTTAATTTGCAATATTGGCAATGAGCCCACTTTTATAACAAAAAACCGACAAGAAGTATTAGATATTACTCTTGTCTCCGACAGCATCACCCAAAGGCTAACAAACTGGATGGTATCGTCTGAACACTCCTTTTCAGACCATAGATACATCCAATTCAGTCTGAGTGATGCTCCCCCCTGCCAACCAGCTCTCCGGAACTACCGGAAAACTGATTGGACAAAATATAGAGGAATAGTGTCGGAAACGATATCCTCTAAACTATCAAGTCCCCCGCGTGACACCAATGAGCTCGACATGAAAGTCAGGGAATTTACTCTGACTCTCAATAAGGCTATGGCCGCTTCCTGCCCTCTTATACAACCAAGAGGCAAGAAAAAGCCACATTGGTGGACATCGGCACTGGGACTGCTCAGAAACACCTGCAGAAAACTTTTCAACGCAGCAAAAAGCACAAGAAAAGTGACCGACTGGGACTGGAGGAAGGCAAAGCGACAATCCTGGAGGTCATTCTGCGACAAAATTACAGAAACCTCTGAGGCATCGCGGCTAAGAAAAATCCACAAATCCTATGATGCCCAGCTGTTTGAAAAAAACCGATGGTTCTTGGACAACCTCAAGTGATGAATCACTCAACCTGCTTCTGGACACCCACTTTCCAGGTAGCTCCCAACTCGCGGCCAATAGCAGCCCAAACGAGCCTACTGCAACCGTGACCAAAATTCATGGTCTGATTACGAGAGACAAACTGCTCTGGGCGCTGCATAGCTTCAAACCATACAAGTCCGCTGGTCCGGACGGTATTATACCTGCCGAGCTACAGAGGTCCTCAGATATTATTCTACCAGTGTTGGAAAATATTATGAGGAGCTGTGTAGAACTTATCCACATTCCACTGTTATGGAGAGAAGTCAATGTAGTATTCATTCCCAAAGCTGGAAAATGTTCTCATGTGGTCCCAAAGGACCTCAGACCTATAAGTCTATCATCATTCCTTCTGAAAACTTTAGAACGACTGATTGATATCCATATTCGAGCTAAAGTTGATCCAAGACTTCTGTCTACGGCTCAACATGCCTACTGTAAATGAAAGCCGGTGGAAACGGCTTTGCACTCTCTGACTAGCCACATCGAACGATCCCTACAATATAATCTTTTGCAAGAAAGCCATTGGGAACAAATGGGGCCTTCAACCTCGCATAACCCACTGGCTATACATCTCGGTCATAAGACCGATACTTACTTGTGGGGTGATTGTCTGGTGGACGGCTTGGAAAATGCAGTCAACCGCATTAAACTAAGCAGAGTCCAAAGAACAGCATGTCTATCCACAAGCGGAGCCTTGCGGTCTACCCCCTCTGTGGCATTAGATATTCTGTTTCACTTGACACCCCTCGACATTTTTAGCAAGCAAGTAGCTGAGACTGCAGCTATTCGCCTTAAAGCGACAAAACAGTGGACAAATAATTCATTTGGCCACGCCAATATTCTTAATGTATTAGGAATCCTCACAGAGAACTTCGATTACTCCATACCTGAACTTTGGTTTGACAAAAACTTCCATGTAAGCTACCCCTCTAGATCATTCTGGGAGGAAGATGCTTTCATGGAGGACAAGTCAATCCATCTCTTCACAGATGGATCTAAAACCGATAGCGGTGTTGGTGGCCGTGTTTTCTCAGATAAGCTAAATTTAAGCCTCTCTTTCCGCTTTCCAAATCACTGTAGCGTGTTCCAGGCGGAAATTTTGGCTATTAAAGAAGCTCTGTCCTGGCTGAAGAAAAACGTGATATCTGCAAAGGATATCCGCATATTTTCGGATAGTCAGGCCGCCATCAAGTCCCTGGACTCGGTCTCATTATATTCTAAAACTGCTTTTGAATGCCGATCATCTCTCATGGAGATGGCAGAGCAGTTCAACATTCACCTTTATTGGGTGCCGGGCCACAGAAACATTCCAGGGAACTGCAGAGCCGATAAACTCGCCAAAATTGGAACCACTCTACCTATTCTACCAGAAAAGGGTAGTATAGGTATACCAATAGCTACGTGAAAAGTAGCATTAAAGCTGGATGCCAATAAAAGAACAGACCTTAGGTGGACTGCTGGGCAAACATGGCTAGCGACCAAACAGATCTGGCCAAGGCTGGATCTGAGTCGCTTTAAGTGTCTGATCCTTTTAGATAGGAAACATCTCAGCGCCATAATAGGTGTCATTACTGGACACTGCCTCATAGGCAAGCACGCAAGAAGGCTTGGCGCTTTTACTAATGATTTCTGTAGAAGCTGCACGGACGAGGAAGAGGAGGAGACAATCCCCCACCTACTCTGCACATGCCCAGCTCTCTCCCAGAGGAGGAAGCTTCATCTAAGAGCTTTCTTCTACAGCGACCTAAACGATCTAAAAAAAATAGACGTTAACAGTCTCCTACGCTTTATTATAAGCTCAAACTGGTTCCAGTACTAAGAAGATCATAGATCTACGTGGCATCACAATGGGCCAATAGGCCTAAGTGGGTTGGTATTTCCAACAGCCACTCTTACCTAACCTAACCTAGTGACACAAACAAAAAAGACAACACTTTATTTGAGATTTGGTTGAGTCTGATCTCACGCCTGTAATGTGTACCTGATTAAATTGTACGAGTAGCTTGAGAACATTTGCCTTTTTGTTAAGCAGTTATTCTGCCGTATTATGTTCTTACATAACAAGAATTAATATCAAAACACATTCAAAATTGCATCTCAACCACCTAGGTAACGTTCTTCGGTCTTCTTTATGCCCTGGTGAAAGCGTTCTCCTTGTTCGTCGCTCACCGCTCCAAGGTTTTTTTGGAAAAATATCAAAATGTGAATGCAAGAAATGTATTGTATTTTCAATGACATTGTGCAACCTAAATCCTTATAAGTTTTTAACAACTTTGCGACTAACATTTCAGAATTTTTGGCTCGATGATTTCCTAAAAACGCGTTTATTACAGCTTTCAATGATGTCAGGCTAGTTCCTTTGTATTTAGTTTAAGATTAAAATTGACATCGTTCATAAGTTTTCGTATTTACGGTCCAACGGTCCGTATACCTTCTTTAAGTTTGGCGTCACTTAATTTAGGAAATACAGATTTTAAAAGTAAAAACCTTCATCAGTTTTGTCCATAGCTTTTACGAAATTCTACATTAAACCCAGCTTTATGTTGATAGGTGGAAGAAGAACATTTTTTGGCTCAATCAGAGATGAATATTTGGCATTTGATTGTCCAGCAACAAATTCCGATCTCATCGGCCAATCTTTAACCAAGCAATGTTTCTCTGTAGCTTGACAGTCCCACATACATAAGAAACAGTAATACTTTGTAAAACCACCCTGTAATCCTAAGCCATCACTTTTAAGTCAGCACAAACTTTCCAACTTGTGTCTCTATCCTTTATTAAGTTTAATGTGAATTACATAGTATCGTATGCTTCTTTTAAAGTGATTGAATATGCTACAGGTATGGATGGATGATCCTTATCATTATTTAAAAGAACTGCTTTTAAATTCGTTGTAGATGCATTAATAAAGAGACGCCATTCATTTGTTCTGTAAGTGATCCGTAATTCATTCATCAATCCGTTAATGTCATTACAGTAGCATATGGACATTTTCCTTGGCAAAGATACCTTAGTTTCTGGTGATAACAGATTCCATTCTTGTATTCTAAGACCGAGAATTTCAGACTATCTGATGGATAAATTTAAGGCACGGAACAAATCATTCAACTCTTGCTGCTGAATCATGTGTGTTCTTTCAATGAACTTCTAGGTGGTACAAATTCGGATATTTCCTTCTCTAACGCATAATTTTCTTCGCAGTTATCCTCATCACTTGACTTTGCACATTGGTTCTTGTGGAAATTCTTTTGGAAATTCTTCACTATGAGGTGTTGTCATGGACACAGAAGCTACTTTATGGTATTATATTTTGTTTTTTAAACAATTTGACTTTAGTTAAACAAAAATAATAGTCATCATAATAATACATTTGTTGACACCAAATCATTGTACTAGCAAACGGCATCGACTTCTTTTTCTCATTTAACCATTCGATAAGTGTAACATAGCACGAGATACAAAGCAATTTCGGAATCTATTCTTTGTCTTTTTTTATAGAGCGATTAAATAAAATTGATAAGCATACTTTATTTTTCTCAGTTATAGCCCTTGCTTGTGCTTTTACAATATATTGGCCACACATATAACAAAATTTAGTTTATAGATTATATTGCATTTCACTTTAAACTATCTCACTAAAATCACTTTTTTAAATTGTTCCTATTGTCATCCGACCGAGCAATTGAATTATTGGTGCACTTCATCCATGAAGATAGCTTTCATAAATGCATCAATAATACAAGACGTTGAGGTTTAAGTAACTGTAAATAAACAATTATACATATCATCACTCATGTTACCAAAACCTTGTCACGCTGTGTAATTTTGTCTCCCCATTAAATGTTGGATGCTACCCATGGAGCGAAATAGCCACTGAGCCCAAACATCGTTCTTTCTCTTTCTGTCCCATTTTCCGAAAAATATCGTACCCACTTCAGTGTTAAGTTCTTTAAAAAAAAAACAGTCCCTCTGGGGTTAGGGTTATACAGAGTCCCTTTGCTGTCAGAAAAGCGCTAAAAGAAAATATATTTTCGCATGATCGATTTATGCTCAGTAGACGTATGGCTCCAGCAGAATGACTTCCGACTTCCGACTGCCATTATATATATGATTTCAAAACTAGCCGTTTTTGGGAATATACGCAAAATAAACAAATCACTTTAGAAAAAATGTGGTAGGCTTTGCAGAAGATTTGATTAATGCATAACATAAACATTACACTGTTCTTGTAAATCTTAACGCAAACGAAGCCATTTATGGCTTGGTTTTTTATTTTTCAAACAAATAACAATTTTTAATTTTGTAATATATCATAAAATAAAAGGCAAGTTCACATTTGTTACATATTTTATTTGTTGTTACATTGAGAAGCGAATTACACATCGAGATGGTACGAACCCGACTGACTAATGGTTTATCATACTCTCCGATATTCGGTCTTGTTCTTACTCAGTGCAAGTGTGTATGCCCACATATACGTAATCACTAATACATCACAATGGATGTTGTTTTTTGATGGAATTTCTACAAGAAAATTTCTTTTCCCTAAGATACGGTTGATTTTACCTCTAATCCACTTAATTTTTCCGGGAACACTAAAATCTTTAACCATTACCGAATCATGAACTATCAATTTCCTTTCTTTTCTACCGATGTAATTTTCTTTTTGCTTGTTTTGCTTGTTTTCAACATTTTGTCTAAGCTCTCTTAGATCTAGTTCTCTTCCATTCATAAAGGGATTTAACAAATTAAATCTCGTTCTCAAATTTCTATTAAACATCAATTGGGCCGGCGAAAAACCAGTAGTACTATGAATGGAATTCCTGTAATCCATTAAAAATGAATCCAAGTATTTATTTAAAGTGTAGCTTGGGTTTATGGAACTCAAAGCTTTTTTAAGACCTGCCTTTACATTCGTCGCAGGATGACCCACAGGAGAAGTTAAGTGTACTATTCCGTTGATACGCAGAAAATGCTTGAACTCAGATGATATGAACGACCTTCCGTTATCGGTAACAATTGTTTTCGGTAGCCCGAAACGTGCAAAAACCGACCTCACTTGATCAATCGTTTTTGCGCTTGTAACGCTTTGATTCATGGGTATACATTCCAACCATTTGCTGTGTGCGTCAACAATTATTAGAAAGAACGTTCCAAAAATTGGTCCCATGAAATCCAGGTGAAGTCTTTCCCACGGTTTGTCCGGCCAAACCCAATTAATTAAGGGGCACTTCGGAGGACAGTTTTTGAATGGCAAACACCCTTCGCACGAATTTGACACTTCCTCTAACTGTTTATCGATCGAAGGCCACCATAAATAAGCTCTTGCCATTGCCTTCATTTTAACGATACCTAAGTGAGATTTGTGTAGCTCTTTTATCACGGCTGCTCTTAAATTTTGTGGGATGACTACCCTATATCCCCAAAAGATTGCGCCAGATTCTATCGAAAGTTCATTTCTTTTGATAAAAAAAGGAGTTAATGTGTGGTCATCTAATTTTTTTGGCCAGCCGTTCTCAATATGTTCACGTACCTTAATGAGTGTTGTGTCTTTTACACATTCTGCTTGAATGGCTTTAAAGTTTACTACTGAGATTGGTTCTTCATTGAAGTAGTTTACATAGATGTTATCTGCTCAAAACCCCAGACCCTGCAAATCCTTAGGAGAAAGATTGTCTACCGCGCAAGACAAATAGTCAGCAACGTTTGCTTTTGAACTTATGTGTAGGACTTTATATGTGTAGCCCGATAAGAACAACGCGTATCTTTGCAGCCTGTTTGCTGAAAGTGCGGGAATGACTTTTTTCTCTCCAAAAATAGCCACTAAGGGCTTATTATCAGTCACCAGCGTAAATCTATTGCCAAAAAGGTATTGGTGAAATTTGTTAACGCCGAATACGATTGCCAACGCTTCTCTTTCTATCTGCGAGTATTTCATCTCGGTGGCCGATAGCCTCTTTGAGGCGAATGAAATGGGTCTCTCAACTTTATTTTCATAAACATGCAGAAGCACTACCCCTAAGCCTACAGGACTCGCATCAACAATTAACTTTAATTGTAGAGTAGGATCGAAATGGGCCAAACAAACCTTTGTCGACAATTTCGACTTCACCTCATCAAATGCCTTTTGTTGTTTTGGTCCCCATTCAAATTTATTGGGTAACAATTCGTATAAAGCAGCAGCTACTGTTGCCATATTGGGCATAAATTGCCTGTAGAAGTTTACCATTCCCAGAAAGGATTGCAACTCTACTAAACTTTTAGGTGGCGACAATTTTATAATGGCTTCCACCTTTTTACTGTCTTTGTGCAGACCATTTTTATCAATAATGTGCCCAAGGTAGTTAATGGATGTTTTAAAAAATTCACACTTTTCCTTAGAAACTTTAAGCCCAGCATCCATTAATTTCGAAAGAACTATTTCTAATCTTTCTAAATGTTGCTGTCTATTTTTGGCGGAAATGAGAATATCGTCCACGAATACTTTTACACCGGGAATTCCTAACAACAGGCTGTCAATGGTTTTTTGAAAGATGGCCGGTGCGGAGGCAATACCGTACACCATTCTTTTATATCGCAACAAACCTATGGTTGTCGAAATTGTAGTTAGATTGGTTGACTTTTCATCTAATAGGAGTTGCTGGTACGCCATCGACAGGTCAATTTTAGAAAACTCGGTAGCTCCGTGAATTTGAGTGAGTAGTTCCTCCATTTTTGGAAAAGGGTATTGATCAACTAATCTTGTAATCCCCGCAAATTCTCACTGAGCCGTCCTTTTTTAGTATAGGTACAATGGGAGTGCCCCACTCACTATATGAAACTGGTTCTAAGACCTTTAAATCAACTAATTTTTGTAATTCCTTTTCGACCTTGTCCTTTAAAGAAAAAGATAACTTACGCGGCCGAAGAAATTTTGGCTTTGCCCCGTCTTTTAGCTTTAACGATACGACGTGTTTATTGAAACAACCCAGTCCACCATCGAAAATTTCAGAAAATTTTCCTAATACATGCACTAATTCATTGTCCTTATATTCTACAAAATTAATTTCTCTAATTCCTACATTAAAAACATGCATCCAATTTCGACCTAGTAAAGGTGGTCCTCTGTTTTCGATTATAAAAACTTCAAGAGGCTTTGTAAAATTATTAAAAGCAATGTCAAACTTACGAACACCTATTGGATTTAGCATGGTTCCGTTGTAACTTCTTAGTATCAGATCAGGTTTATTCAGATTTAAATTTGAAAAATGTTCGTCAACAATAGCCTTCGACATTGCGAAAATCGATGCACCACTGTCAATTTCTATTTCCAGGGGAATTCCATTCACAGTAACCTTAGCTATAATTGGTTTTAAACTCGAGTTAGTTCTAAAATAGAAAATTGATAATTCATTTTCGTCAACATCATTAAAATTCTTAATACTGTTACTACTACTTGGCAAATGAAATTATAATTTCTACTTTGATTGGTTAAATTACACACTTGCCTCAGATGACCTTTCTGTTTACATGCTTTGCAAATATAATTTTTAAACCTGCACTGCTCCGATGAGTGGTTCCTATACCCACAAACTCTACATTGTTTACTACAACCTTCAGATGACGTGTTGCCTTTTGAGTTAATTGAAGTCTGTTGCCGTCTCTCACTGTTGTTCCGTGTCTGTCCTCCGCCTTGCACTCTGTATATGCCAGCCGAAGCAGTTAAGTCGAATTTTTCCGTCACATATTGCTTTCTCACGCACTCTACGGTCTGAGCTATTTGAAGCGATCTTTCCAGTGTTAAAGATGAATCCGTTGGACTCTCCAAAAATAATTTGTCTTTTTCTGCGTTTTTCTCTAACCCCATGATAAATTTATCTCGGAGCACCATGTCCAAATGACTTCCGAAATCGCATTTTGTAGCTAAGCTTCTAACTCTCGCTGCCCATTGCTGAAGCGATTCTCCTACTTCCTTATGCGATGAATAAAATTTGTGTCGCTCTGCAAATCCCAGAGTAGCCGGCTTGAAATGCATTTCCAGTGTTTTAATCAATGTCATAGTCGGTTTTTTCTGGCATGGATGGATGAATTAAGTTTGTTAGTAGCTTAAGAGTGTCATCGTGAAGCGATATCAAAAGCAATGACCTTTTTTGTTCGCTTTCATTAATTTTGTTTCCAACGAAAAATTTTTCGATCTTACACTTGAAGATGCTCCACTCACTTATTTCGTGGTAATACGTCGGCAATTCGCCCATTAACGACATTTTTGCCGTACTATTACACACTGAATTGAAATTCTTTTTTTCTTTTACTTTAATTTTAATGGTATGCTGCTCTGATGTTGAGTCTTCGAAAAATTCACTTTCACTTCCCGAACTTGAATTGTTTTTGGGTGGCATTAATTGCTGAACTTACGATATGCTTTGCAGCCATTGGCCATTGGAATCACGTGGTTTCGAATACTTGCTATCAGTATTTTGCTTATTTTTATTTATTTTTTTTTTTTGTATTCCCACACTTCTTATTGATAACAATGTATTTTAAACTCCTCGTCGTCAGTTGTAATATATCATAAAATAAAAGGCAAGTTCACATTTGTTACATATTTTATTTGTTGTTACATTGAGAAGCGAATTACACATCGATATGGTACGAACCCGACTGACTAATGGTTTATCATACTCTCCGATATTCGGTCTTGTTCTTACTCAGTGCAAGTGTGTATGCCTACATATACGTAATCACTAATACATCACAAATTTATTTTAATAAAAGTTGGTTAAGAATTCTTAAACAAAACCGTTTTACGAGACTTTAATTTTTTCCTTCTCAGAATTTCATTCGTGCAGTAGAGGGTTAAAATTATATACAAGTATATGAGCATTGGAAGTGACCAAGCAAACTTTTCTCTGCAAAATCGATCATAGAAGCACTTCAGAGGCTGTTTGGAAAATTTGATCCTTTAGTATCCACGAATATTCGCCTACTGTTGTCCAACTAGCAATACATCTTGAAAATAATAAAGGAGTATTCTTTAATGCAGAAATTGTTCTGAATATTTAACAGCATTTTTTAAACCCTGCAGAGAAGATAATTTCTCACAAACTCCTTTATACAATGAGATACCCATATCTTACGTATGGAGCCAAAATAAGTTCCAAGGCGAACATATAACTGGTTATCCCGGTGTAAGGAAAGCGTTTGCTGTAGGACGTGTGTATCCAGTACATCACAATAATACCGAATGCTTTTATCTGCTTATGCTGCTACACCACATTTGAGGTCTAATATCTTTTGTTAGCTCAAAAATAGTAACCGGCATATCATCAATATCATTCGCATTGAGCATTTGGCATTTGGCAGCAGTTTAAAAATAATTTAGCCGAAGACGTCTTAAATCGCGTGCGAAATATTCATTCAGATGTTGATTGTAATGAATCTTTGATTCTTATTGAACAAATAATTCAATCAATAAATTACAAAAGTATTACTGATTTTGAGCTTCCGTTGACAAACGATCGTAATAATGGAAACTCATTACTGAGCACTGAAGTCCTTGTGAGAAACCTGGACAAAAGACTGAATTGGAATCTTAATGTATCGGAAAGAATTAAAAAGGTATAAAAGCGGTCTTTTTATCTGCAAAAGTACAGTAGGGAAAATTTGGAGCTTAAAACCTGATATGGTGGTGGTAAGATCCACACTTACATACGGCGCACTAGTATGGTGGAAAGCAAAAAACCAGAAAACGATTTATGGAAAATTAGCGGCGGTTCAAAGAACGGCTTCCATAGCCATTGCAGGTGTGCTCCTACTCCACCCCTACGGCATCATTGGGCACCGTTTTGCACCTAACACCCTTTGATTTACAGATCAAAAAACTTGCTGGAAACGGTGCGATAAGACTCACTAATCTGGGTTACTTCAAGAGCAGTAGTTTCGGACATGGCACGGTACTAACGGATCTACTGCCATACAATCCAATTTTAACGGATGAAATTCCTTCCCTGGTCGACTTCGACATTCCGTACGATAAAATTTGTCCGGAGGACTGCGAAAAAAATGCAATAATCAGGTCAAATACAATTGCAAATTTTCACTGATGGCTCAAAAACAGAGGAAGGAACAGGTTCTGGTATCTTCTCCGAGGACTCAGAACTAAGAGTGTTGCGTGCAAATCACGCCCCAAAAATCCTCCACTCCCTTTTCCGTCTGTTGTCTGTTGACCTCTTCATTTCTCCTCCCCCTTCTTGTGCTGTCCCTTCTTTTCTTTCTTCCCGTCATGCCCTGGATGCCACGGTACAGGTGGGATTCACTGGATCCTCTGAATTCAGTTCCCTCCCCGGCCTACCGCTCCAGAGATGACCACATAGGTACCCCTGAGAGAGCCAGGCGGACGAACGGTCCGCCCCTTGATGCCCCGGGATGTCAACACCAATAACAATGGCCGCGAGTCCACCCTCTCCGATGTTGTTTGTCCCAGCACTATAAATTTGTATAACCCCCTACCCCCACAAAAGTCAAAAATTGTAAAGGAAAGCCCACAATTCCCCGCGGTCGTTCTACTGCTCCATATATCTGCAAGAAGGTTGACAGACTCGCCATTGTACCCCTAGTAAGTTAAGCTTTTCTCCCTATCCGGCGGTCTCAATGGAAACTCTCAATCATAGCTTCGGTTTCGGGTCAGAGGGCTGGCTTCGAACCAAAGCAATCACTTGGACGACAAAACAAACAGAACGAACAAACATGACCCACAAACATAGAACATCGACGTGTGTGATTGGCTGGGGATTCGTGAGAAGCTGTTGGAGCTCTGGATGTGATTCCCTTTGCTCTAACAGCTGAATTGACGGAACCCCAGGTGTGTGTGTGTGTGTGGACGAATGGCGGCGATAGCCAAAAAGCGCGGTAAGCTCATTCGATAGCTTATCGTCTTGTTGGCCAGAGCCTCCAAAAACAAAAAAAGAAGAAAAGAAAAGAAACAAACGAAGACAAAAAAAAAACCAACGACAAAGAGAACAAAAAAAAACGAAAAACCGAGGACGAGAAACACACCAACGGACAAAGGAAAGGAAATTACAACACACAACGGACACGACCGGACCAAAGTCGGTGATTGTGGCGGAGACGGTTTACCCTCCTCCACCAGCAGAGACCCAGCTAGAGAGCGACGCCGCTTAGGCAGGAAACCCATAAAACAGCTAAGTACCCTTTTCAAATAACACATATTTGTGCAGTAAAACCGCGTCCCTAAGCCTTCTTACCGTTTTACGCTGACGTTTCGTAAGACGGTTAGATTTCGTTAATTGCGCGACCCGCTAGTTTTACCGGTATGATAACGCGGAACTGTGGGCCTTCCGACCCATTAAAGTAAAATTAATTTAAATTAAAAAAAAAAAACTCGGTTTGGTAAAAATTCGGTATACCCTGAAATCTCCCTCAAAAGAAACGAAAAAAAATCAAATATACAAGTATAAATTTCCCATCAGGGAAAAGATAATTCGTGTTTTTTTTTTCTATTATCTGTTTTCTCAATTTCGCATTAAAAATTAGGTGGCGCCTGCCTGTTGTGTTTGTTTTCAGCTTTTGCGTTGAGCGATCTTCCCTTGCTGAGCAGCCGGTGTGTGCAGCTAACCAGCAGCTGCTTGTTGCAATTCCCTTTTTGGACTCACATTCGCTTTTGTGTAGTCCTCTTCATTCGCTCATCAACCACCCCCTGTGTGGTTGCGGTTCGTTGTTCTCCATCGTTTTTAAAGTTTGTTGTTTTGCCGGCAGCCCGGCACTGGCAATTTTAATAAATTAGATTTTTTTCTCCCCGGGTTTTGCAACAAGAATGTTTATAAGACTACCGGACGCAAGCAGTGTCTTCCAATCAGAGGTTCTGGCTGTACTCAGGGCGGCTGAGCTAATGCAGTTGCGATCGGTATCCGAAAGTGATATCGCTATCTACATCTATAGCCAGGACACACTCAAGGCAATGAAATCAATCAAAGTCAAGTCTGATACAGTCAGGGGCTGTCGCACAGTGCTCAAGCCACTATGCAGTCAGAACTGGGTAAGACCCTGCTGGGTGCTGGGACACTGCGGTATTAAAAGAAATGAAAAAGCGGACGAGCGGACGTGTGGACGAGCGGACGAGCTTGCAAGAAAAGGAGCGCTACTTGACAACAATGAGGTTGCCAACATCAAACCACCCCTGTGCATAGTGAGGGGCACTATCGAGGAAAAAATCACAAATACTGCTAACATAAGGTGGTGCAGTCTTGAAAGACACAGGGGATACCCGCTCTAATAAAGTTAATAAAACTAAACGGGGATAAGCTTAGTACAGTAATAGGAATTCTGAAAGGACACCGTCTCCTGCGGCAGCACGCAAAAAGAGACTCAAATTGTCAGATACGGATATCTGCAGATTCTGTGGTGATCTGCAAGCTGTTGAGGACATAACACACATACAAGTACTGTGTGAATGCAAGGCAATATCGCGGAGTCGAAGAAAATTTTTATGGAAATGCTTCTTAGGGAAATACTTTTTCGAAAACATAGAGGAAATAGACGGCAGGAACTTCAAAGGCCTGTGATGTCATATCCATCATACTCCTGTTTAACCTAATCTAAGGTAACATCATACAACAGAGACAAGCTTCTGCAACATGTGAATAGAAGCAAATACTGCGTGACTGTGGAGCAAATATTGATATTCAATATCGCCCTTAACAGCATTAAACAAAACGAAGAAAAGATATACTTTTTAGAAGCTCCAGGAGGAACGGGAAAAACATTTTTTATTAATTTGATACTGCCTCAACTCTTTTGCAAGGTGAACGAACAGCACATACAGCATTTAATTTACCACTTAACAATGCCCAGATCAGGAATTCCGTTTGTAATATTTCTAAGCAAAGCGTGTTGGCGAATTTATTACAAGAAAGTTCTTTCATCGTCTGGGATGAATGTACTATGGCTCACAAAATGTCACCAGAAGCTGTTGGAAGGGACTTAAGATCGATGGATGCGATATTTGGAAGAGTAACGATGCTACTTGCAGGAGATTTTCGCCAAACAATGCCTATTATAAATCGCGGAACTCGAGCAGACCAAGTAAATGCTTGCCTAAAGAGACCCACATTATGACAACTTATTCAAAAAAACATGAGAGTTCACCTAGAGAACGATGCCAATGCTAAAGCGTTTGCAGAAACTCTTCTGCTCATTGGAAAGGGAACATTTCCAAAACGCAATAGCAAAGTTACCCTTTCATTTGGGCACCGATTATGCCAAATTGATGAGTTATTAGATCGGATATATCCCTCCATTCAATATATCCAGAGCAAGACCCTATTATGGTTTAGAGAAAGAGCTATTCTTGCACATAGAAACGAATCTGTGGCCAATTAACCTTCACCTTCATAAATATGTCTATACTGCAGTTAATGCAGATGATTCGGTAAATTTGCCAACTGAATTCTTAAATTCCATAAATCCAGGCCTCCAAGGACATTTGATTTCGTTAAAAGTTGGAGTGTCAATAATTATATTAAGAAACTTATGCTCATCAAAGCTCACCAAGGTTGCTGGTTACAGTTTTGCAACCCAATGTTATTGGAGCAACAATGAGGATGTACAAATGAGGATGTATTCATTCCAAGTGTGCTGTGCTATGACTATTAATAAGACTCAAGTATACCGGAATTGACTTAAGCGACGAGTGTTTTTCACACGGACAGCTTTATATGGCCTGCTCGCGAGTACATGAACAGGAAAATCTATTTATTGTATATTGCCCCTAAATGGAAATACCGCAAATGTTGTGTACAAAGAAGTGCTTTAGTTGCAAAAACCGAGGATTTGTATACATATATGTGTAGTGTAAAATACATGTAACACATAGGTCAAGTGTATTTGAGTTTGATGTGTATTCTCACTCTTAATTAAAACAATATGTTAAAAAATAATTATACACTAATTTGCCAAAACAATGGAATACCCTGTTTTGTTTACTTTCAACCAATCAAACATTGTCATTTGTTTTTCTTCGTTAACTTTTTTTGCCTTGCTTCACTCTCTCACATTAAAGTAATCTTTTAAACCTACAAGATCACGCTTGAGTTTTATTTCTCTAAATTTAAAGCCTCATCAAACATCGCCTTCCACGAAACTTTTATTTTATAATTTCGCAAAAACATTTGGAGGCCCCGGCGTGCATTGTACAATCACGTGAACTGTCAGACTGTGAGCGTGATGCGGGCACCAAGCCCACAAAATAACCTTTATCCTCTATAGCGCTACGATTAAAGAAGATGGAAGAAGCTGAATCTGCTGCTGGTAAGAAACCGGAAAAAGTGCTTCTAACACTTCAAGCTCGACGTTCTGTGTGCGAACAGCAGATCGAGCGTACCTGACACGTGTTCGGACGGATCCACGTTCCACATCGGTTGCAGCGATGAATATTCGTGCTGATTTGGTCCATGCCACAAAATGAGGGGAAAAGGCAAGTTTTTTTAAAGATGATAAGTTGGTAAGAAATTTTATCGAATGCCTTGCTGAAATCTGTGGAAATTGAATCAACTTCATCACCGTGTTCTAAAGCATGAAGCGTCCCAGAAACAAACTCTGTTAGGTTAATGGTCGTTGATTTACCTTTCATGAAGCCGTGCTGATTTGTGCAGATAGTTGGCCTACAGTACGGAAGCAGTTGTTGATAGACTATGCTTTCAAAAAGTTTGGGTATGCAAGAGAGTTTTGCTATGGGCCGATAATTATCGACTTCGGCCTTACTTCCTTTTTTATGAATAGGGATGATGTAAGATTCCTTCCATAGGAAAGGGAAAGTACCTGTTGAGACAGACAAATTAAATAGGACAGCAAGAGGAGGACCGAGATGGGTAACACACTCTTTTATTACAATAGCCGGAAATCATATTTAAGTTTGGTAATGTTTTCAGATACCAAAGTTATTGTTATATTTAGCGAAATGGATGACGTCTCAGGATAGTTTCTCATATAGCTAAAGCATCTAGGATCGGGTTCAGCTGTTTTCTTAGGAAATAATTTGCTAAAATGAGAGGCAAAGAAATTTGCAATGGTTTTTGGGTCGGAAGAAGATTCACTAAGAAGTTTAAGCGTAAATGGGTAGCCGTCTGACTTTCTTTTGGTATTAAAAAACTGGTAGAAACATTTAGGGTCCGAGACTAAGCTAAATTGCATGCGGTAGAGGTACTCAAGGTAAAGAGACTCACAAAGTTCACA
Organism: Volucella bombylans; assembly: GCA_949129095.1. NCBI lineage: Eukaryota > Metazoa > Arthropoda > Insecta > Diptera > Syrphidae > Volucella > Volucella bombylans. The sequence continues at coordinate 117,475,937 of OX422142.1, read as the reverse complement.
AAGTTGTATAAGCTCTCTATAAATTTGCTTCAACTAAATAACATTTTAAATACCTTAACGAGGATGCCTGACCTTGTTTTTATTCATTGTGATGAATCGAAAGTTAACTTATCAGATGCTCATTTATCTCTTTTTAATGGATCTATTCATCATAAAGAACTCTTTTTGGAAATTGAATGTTATGCCTGCTCTACACCCAATATTAACAGAATTGAAAAACCATACACTTTTTCCACGGCAAATTATGTTGAGCTGAATAAATTTTTTTGTAACATACATAAATTGGTATAATGCATTCAAAAATTGTAACTTAAGTATGCTGGTATGTGTGTACGCTTTATTGAAATTTTATTCATTGGTTTTGATTTATACTCGTATGTTGCTCGAACCTATAAAAACAAGTGCCTGGTGGTTTCCCATGGGGTAAACATGAGTTATTAAAGTTGAAAAGAATTAAACGGAAAGCTTATTCTATGTTTAAGAAATCAGACAATCCACAGGATTATAACCAATTAAACCAATCTTGAGAAAACAATTCTATTTTCTTCGTGAGTTTTTATACAAGACTTACATCTTGAATATATAGAACAATATTAAAGCTAATACCAAATCTTTCTGGACTTTTGTTAGCTATAGAACAAAGTCTAAGTGTATTCCAAGCGACATGTTTTCTTAAGAATGTTAAGTCTTCCAATATTGACTCAACTCTTTTTTTGTCAGTTTATTCAGGCTCTCAATTTAAAAACAACGCGTTTGACAATATAGTCTATACTGCGATTCGGCAGTGAATGATAACCAAAAAATATGTACTATGTAGGTAGTATTTATTAGTGTGATTTCAAATAAGGCAGTCTGGCAGTCCTCACTGACGGCCGAGGAAAATAACAGTACTTTTAAAATGCGAAATTATGCCCAACAGGAATAGGTGAAATAACCATTTAATTTTTATCTGTATCTATACTGCGGGCTCTTGGTCTAATATACTTGGTTACAAAGGCTGATGTTGGACATTTTCAGCTGAGAACTGAAGAGGTTTCTACGGTGCTTCAATCAATTAATCAAGCCTTGTTATAAGACGGGTGTCGATGGAATTACTTCCATTATCTTTGTTCACCGTTGCTAAAAATATATAACGCATCTCTGTATGAAGGTGTCTTCGTTAGTGAGTGAAAAATTTGGTTCCAATCCATAAGTTAGTACCCAAAAATGACATTGAAAACTACTGGGCAATTTGGAACCTTTCAGTTATTTCCAAGCTACTAAAAGATTTAGTAAAATATCAGCGTCAATTTCTAACTACAGAGTTCTTGCCTGTTGCTCAACCTGGCTTTATATTTGGTAGATCAACGATTATGAATCTTGCTATCTTCTCCTCGTATACACTGACTTCAGCTTTTGTCATCTACTTAGGTGGTGCTACAGTTCGGGGTGAACCTGGACCTCAACCAACAAGCCTCTCCAGTTAGTCCGGCCTTTAGCTAACTGCCTCCAGTTTCCCACTGCAAGTCGATTGAGGTCCCCTTCTACTTCTTCGCGTAACCTAAGATTGCTTCGGGTTAGATTCGAAGACTCTGCCGGCCGGAGCATTGGTGTTCATTCGCTCTACATGTCCTAGCCATATCAGGTGGCTGATACGCAATTTTCTGACTAGATCAATGTCGATATACAGCTCGTACAGTTCGTGGTTGAACCTTCTCCTTCAAAGCCCGTCAACCAAAACGGGACCGTATAGTTTTTTGAAAAAATTTTTCCTCGAAAACTGAGGATAGCTTCATCCGCTATCGACGGAATCTATGTTTTTGCGGCATGAAGTAGGACTGGGGAGATCAAGGTCTTATATAGAGTCGCTTTAGTTTTTCGGGATAGGGCCTTATTACTCAATTGATTTCTTACCGCAAAAAAACAGCGATTCGCAAGAGTGATTCTTCGTACTATTTCTGTTGACATTTTGTGGGCAAAATTCGTAGCTGAGCAAAGGTAGACAATGTCCTTTACTACATAGAAATTATAACAGTTGATTATGACGTATTGCTCAATTCGTCGATGTTGCGCATCCCTTTTTGTCGACAGCATATACTTGGTTTTGCTCTCATTCATCACTAAACGCATTTTGGCAGCGTCGATATCATCGACCTACGCTAATAGTTGCACAGAATTTTGAAAGATTGCTCCTCCAGTGTTTCGTAGAATTCTTTGAAGTATGATGTTAAAGAAGTCAAATGACAGCGCGTCACCCTTTCTGACAACAAAAGTCTCGGTTAAGCCGTTACCGACTTTGACGGAGCAGTGAGCCTTCTCAAACGTCATACTGCACAGACGGACGAGTTTGACAGGGATGCCAAAACTAGACTGTCATATACGGCCTTAAAATAGACGAAAATATGGTGGTCATCGATCTGGACATTTTGAGTTTTTCTAGATTTGTCGCAGTGTGAAGATTTGGTCGATTATGGACTTTTCTGGTCTGAAACCGCACTGATAGGGACCAATCCGGTTATTGACGAAGGGTCTCAGACGTTCACAAAATATAGCAGATAAGATCTTGTATCCGATATTGAGGAGACTTATACCTCTATAGTCGCCGAAATTGAGGATGTCTCCTGTTTTGTGGATCGGACATACGGTGTTTTGATTCTATTCATCAGGCATACACTGTTCTGATCAGATCTGAGAAATGAGTTGGTGTATGCTCTCCACAAAGTCATTTCCAGCGCTAAGCAGTTAAGTCCAGTTGAGTTCGTGGACGGAAGTTTTGGCTGTCACCGTTGGCTACTTGACGGCGGAATGTCAATCTTCTCCGCTGTTATATAGTATGCAGAAAAAGCTTTTCCATCTTCTCAGCACCGATTGTGACTCCACTACAAGGTTTCTTTCTTAATTTCTACATGCGTACAGGTCTTCTTGCCTTTTTACCTGTTGGTAAAACTTCCGTACGTCATTCCTGGAGTACAACCTCTTAATATTTTCGAACACGCGTTTCTCGTGCTCTTTTTTCTTCTTCTGGAAACCTATATTCTTCCCGTCTCTTCTGCTCGTAAAGCTCACCAGCACCTCTTGTCCTTCGTTGCAGCGCAGCTATGTAAGTTTTTCGTTTAGCTGATTGTGTTTGCCGGCATTCTTTATCAAACCAGGGATTTATTTCTTGGTAGTGGTCACGTGAAACCCAGCATATCAGTCGCGACGTCTCTAATGGCATTATGTCATCGTTGCCACTGTTGTTCTGTACTTGATGCTGACGGCATAGGAGTTGTTGAAAGATTTTGGGTTATGCGTTCGGCGGTGATTCTGGCGGTCGGTAATTCTTATTTGTTGTGGTGCTTAAAAAATCCATATTCACACCTTTTTTGTAACTAGGTAGTGCTCCGAGTCAGTGTTGACTGCCCGGAGTGTTCAGATATCCAGAATGCTGGAGGCAGGCACTACGTCTATCGCTCAATCAATTTGATTTATGTCCTCTTGTGTATATGGAGATGAGAAAACCGTTTGCCTGCTATAGTAATATATCGTCCCGCCGCAAAGTCAATAAGCTAAGTTAGTTGCCAAAAGTCGTGTCGTGGAGGCTATGTTTACCAACTGTACTACCAAAGATGTCCTCCTTTCCTATCTGGCGGTAATATCGACGTCATACTTCGGAAATTGATGATATGTCTCTTCGCGGGGTTCATAGAAATATTCTTTGGTGGCGTCGTCCTTATCTTCCGTAGGGGCATCTGCGCATATTAGGCTTACGAGTATGTTACCGAATTCAGCCTTGATCAGGATTGTCATAAGACGCTCGGTCACGCGTCGGAAGGTCAATACTTCTGGTCTATGTATGCCTCATATGGCAAATTTGCATCCGAATAAGCGATGTTTCTTTTCTCTACAGCAACAACCATAGTACATTACAGTTTTTATCCTCCTTATGTCTAGCCCATCCCATCCCATGCACATGGCCTGTTAAGGCTCTGAATATTCTATTTGCAAGCCCGAAGGTTGTTGTTTTTTAAATGTTTACTCGGGTCGTCAACAGTGGGTCTATTTTTAACCGATGCCATTCGTTGGTTCGTCATGTATTTTGATCCCTTCCGTATGTTGTTTTGAGCCCTATGACTTCGTAGGCCAGTGTAATGCTATTGGTCGTGCATACCCTTCCAATTTTAATCTGTATGAGCAAGGGTTTACTCATGCAGTTATCGGGGAGCCTATGACAATCTTTCGCCTATTAAAAGACTTGTCATATCTTCAACAGTAGTATTCACCAAAAATATAGAACAAAAAAACCCGTAACGTGTAGGAATAAAGGCCAAATAAACACCCTCTCTATCATGAAAGTCTGAAACCTCATCACTAAATTACACTTATAACATACACATGTCATCATGCTCTTACAATGTGCATGCCCACACCAGTGGTAAGACTTTAATCAATGAAATTGCACTGCAGCGTCATCTTTACCAGACCATAACTTGGCACAATTTTTGGAAGAAAACTTTTTGAAAACTTCTTACAGCGCCCATCAAAAGATGACCAATCATCTAAGACACATGACTCCCTCAAGACTTTCTGAAAAGCACATCCATCTCCTTCTTATCCACCAATAAAGAATAGCGAGAAGAAAAAAAAAATTATTAAAAAGCACGCTTATGGTTTTGGTATCCTGAAAGTGTTAAGCAGATACCCTAGCCTTTTGTAACTCGCGTTGCATAAAAACTAAAATCTAAAAAAGAAGAACGAGACCAAAATGCCATCATTCTTTCATCGGACAATTGACAACTACTTCCCATTAATAATTTTCCCTCGATCATATATCATTGGTTTTCTTCCTTCTTGAAGAAGGATAAAGGATAATAGCAGAGACCATCATAAGTAGTCAATTGAAAGCTGAAAAGGGTTTTTCTTTTGGTTTTGCTTCCCTCCTCCATAGCTTTTTTTTCGAAAAAAAAAAGGATTAATCTGAAGCAAGCTTCACCCACTCTTTTCCAGTTTAATGACAAAATCTATTCAGTAGTGTGTCCTTTTAATAAAGCTACTGCGCTGAGTCCTTTTTTCTGAAGGATGGCTGTTTTAAGCAAATCACTTTTAGCACGATACCGTGTCTTTGGATCCTTTTGTGCGTATGAAAAGATATGGCCAAGAAATATGGAGATGGAAATAGGAAGTAAGGTATGGATACATTGACACACGTGAGGAGTTGGTTACCTCTTCATTCGGACTTGACATTGATTGATTACAAATCAGGAACACTCAATGCAAATGTTTCTCTCTTGAGATTCAACCGCATGCCATATTGAAGGAATAATGATGCTTCTTCTCCACGATATATATAGTTTGGACAGGGATACATACTCGTATATATCATTATCCACGCCAATAGTAATATGTGCATTTATATAAAGCCGGCAAAATGTACGAATAACTTGTGCACGGTTTCATTAAAGTTAACAAGGTAGAGAGTTGCCAGATATGCAACGAATTGATGGGAAGAGCAATTTCAGACCGAATCACTGAAAAGTGATATATGCATGGAGGAAGCTTTGATTGAACTTGAATGCCACTTAAAAAACAAAATCAGCTAGCATCGGATTTAAAACTCTTTCAATACGCATTGTCTAACACCCGGAAGGCGACCTTCAAATACTACCTCCAGATGATCTAACCACAAGTCACAGGTTAATCCTTGTTCCAATTAATGGACCAATTTTGTTGTAGCTAAAAACATGCAATCCGTCGATGTCCGAGACAGGAACGAACCTCAGCTTCAGCAACAAGCGCTGTTATATACAGGATACAAGTCCATGACGGAATTCTTCTTATCTGCTCTTCTTGTTTGGTACAGTAGAAAACATAATTAAACGAACTAGCATATATCTAATAGGCCTAGTCTACCGTTCACCACCTGTAGTGCCAACTACGAGTACCTCCAGTTGCGCACTTGAAGTTGGCTGAGGTCCCCTTCTACTTGCGTGCGCCCCTGCTTTGTCTCTCTGGGTTGGAGTTGCAAACTTGCCAAACCAGGACGCTGGTGTGCATGCGTTGAAGGTGGCCAAAAGAAGTAGCGTTTAGCAAGAGTAATTATTCGCATGATTACCGCGATGGTGTCATTGGCAAAGCCGAGGTAGACTACTGGAAGTTGTAGCTGCCTATCGTAACATTCTGTCAAAGGTGTCGATGTTGTGTGTCCGTCTTTCTTGACAGCATGTACTTTGTTTCTGAAAAACCCATCTTGTCCGCTTGTGCTTCAATAGTCGCAATCCAGTGTGCGTTCTCCATCGCCATCCTGCATACTGTATTAAGCTTGGCAGTGATGCGAAAACTAACATAGGCATAGCTTTGTATAGTCCATCTCTATAGATGTTGTCATATGCAGCTTCGAAGTTGATGAAGAGGTGATATACATATATCTGTTTGAAACTCCTGGGTCTTTTCCAAGATCTGTCGTAAAGTGAAAATTTAATCTTCCGTGGACTTTTTGTACGGAAACGATGTTAAAGAAGGGTCTTAGACGTTCACATAATATGGAAGACAGAATTTTTGTCAGCTCAGAGTGTTTCCCTTCTTTAGCAACGAACAAACGAGGTTGAATTCGTCGGGCATACTTTCGCTGACCCAGACGTTAGAAATGAGATGATTTATGCAGTTAAGCCACTGGGTCCTGCAGCTTTATTGGACTTTAGCTTGGAGATTGCTGTCCTAATTTCATATTGGCTGGGTTGACGGAAAAGTTGTCTGTCTTCATCCAGGTTGAATGGTTCATTCTGCCTGACGGAGGGATGTTGTTCGTCATCACTGTTTAGCAATCTGCAGATCTATTCCAGATTCTGCTATGATGTCCCCCCCCCCCCCCCCCCCCCATCGTTGTGGATTTCTGTTCGGACTTTATAGCTTTGTTCGTTTTATTTGTTGATAATAATTCCGGACTTCATTATTCCGGTAGCACCTCTCTAAGGCCTCGATTGAGTGTTTCGCGTGCTCTTTCTTCTTTCTTCTGAGGAGCCTATGTTCCCTCCCACTTTTCTGGGCATAGAGCTCACAAGCCCTTCGTTCTTTGCTGCACGTCCGCTGTTTTTCTGAATTTTTCTATGTGCATTCGTCATCGTACCAGGAGTTTCTTTGTTGAGGCGGGTTGAAATGCAGTACATCAGAGACAGTTTCTCTGACTGATTTTGGGTATTGACGCGGCTGGTCTTCTATGTTCGATTTTCGTGGCAATGTACTCCTTAAGAGGTTCAGGGAAACGCAATCGGAAATGGCTGTGACGGTCTCTTGTAATTGTTGCCGTTTGACGTGGAACTTCCTCTAAATGGTTCGCTGGCCTTGGGCTGATACGGATGTCGGATATCCTCATCTCTATCTTGGCTACAACGAGATAAGACGGTGTTTGCTGTTTGTAACCCTTGACATTTAAAATACTGGAGTAGTGCCTTGAGTCTTTAGCAATATTATCAATTTGGTTGAACGTTTGTTAATCAGGAGTCAGCCATCTCCTATGTATTGAAGATGGTTTTACATGCTTCTCTCACGTAAAAGTGTGGCAGCCGTGTTATAGCTTTGGTTGCACTGCGTAAGTGCGGAAAATTAATAAACCTGTTGTCGTTTTCGAAGGTGATATTGTGGAGGCTCTTCTTTCCGACCATTTTATTCCAGATACACTGAAATTACCAAAGACGGTTCTCACGCCAAAGTTAGGGCATTGCTCGTAGGCTTTTGTCTTTGGTACGGCCATCCTTCTCCTCTGTTAAAGCATGGGCGTTTATGAGTGTTATGTTGACGAATTCAATGTTTATGCGAATCACCGTTAGGCCTGAGGTTCAAGACTTGTTCCCTAAGTCTTGGATGACGGTTATATCTGGGTTTTTTTTATATAATTGGCGCGCGACCAAAGAATTTTGCGTACCCTTAAAACGTTTACACATAGCGCGAGTATCTCTGCTAGGTGCTTTGCTGGACGTAGTCTGTAAAGAGTCTACGTGCAGATGCGAAGATCTTTGTCTTTCTATCGTTTGTCAGAGTCATCAATAGTGAATCCGTCATTATCTGAGGCTGGTACCTGGTTCGTCACGTTTTTGTTGTCTCTTCCGTATAGAGTTGTGAGCCTTATCATGGCATAGGCCAGTGATGATAAAATACCTTTTACCTAAACTAATTCAGATGTCTTGAGACAAAGATAGTACTCGTAGGTTCCTTTAATCAGTCATGTTTGAGTTAAGAAATCATATGGCAAATAAATGGTGTGATATCCTATCAGAAAGGACCATAAGTTCAGTTAATGGAAAATGAACAACTCCTCCATTATAGATGAGATTTTTCGAGCTACAAAAAGACCGCCAACTCTAATATCTTGCAAGACGAGTTCTTCAAACACGAAATACTTCATACAGCTCCTTAAGCGATAACCTCCTTGCCGGGGAGTGAAGGCCTATATGAGTTGAAAACATCGAACAGGCTATCCTAACTTGATTCATGGTACTCGTGAAATCTCCCATGTCAATAAAATTGGTTGTTTAGCTGCGAATCATCAAGTGTTATCTACGAGTACAATGTTAAGCGTTACAGTGCATATTTGATTATTCATAGCAAAAGGTTGGATTGACTGTGTTGTTACAGTGCCTAACTGAATCAGAAAGATAGAATGATCCAGGAATGTCATATGAAGGTCTGATCTGTTGGTTCTTTATTTCCCCATCCTATCAAGGAACAAACCAATGAGCATGAATAAACAAAACAGGACTACCCCGAATCAGAATTCGTTGTACGTCGGAAGGTACTTGTACTAACACATAAGCGAGCCCTAGGTGACGATGAACATCTCTCAAAAAGGTAAGTTGATAGAACTATGCATGATTCTTGGAAGACTCAAATGTATGACGAGTTGCGCAGATCTTGACAATAATGGGCAAAAAATCAAAACATGTCCAACAACCAACCACATTAAAGCAAAGATGACAAGCTAGGAGTCAGACTGATGCTCTTGATAAGGTGATAACTTTGAGTGATGCACCCGCTTTCTAAATCAAGAGTTAAGCCAACATAAAATGAAAAGGAAGTGTAAGAAGACTTCGGTGCAGAAACTTAGTGACCAGACCAGAATGAATTTAGTAGAAGCTAATATGAATATGCAGTGTCAAAAAGACTCAGGTCATAGATAAAGTGACACCAAGGTAGCTAGCACCATAAAAAACAATAGCAGTTCAAGCCATGCGGTTAAAAAATGAACAGACACGAGCTATATTAATCAACTCGAAAACAGGGAAGCATTTGTACAGTATGGATCACGTATATGGGCATGTTATCTACTAAGCACTAATGGAAGCTGACCGAGCAGAAGCTTACCTGCAATACCAAAGTATGTCACATGGAACAAATCAAGTATCAAGTAAAAGAGAACACCGATCTCCCTTTCGAAATACAAGCTAACATGGCGAACGTTTATATACGCGGTAAGATAACGCTTAAGGAAACTATGAAACATGAAGAATAAAAGACCTCATGCTGCACCACAAAGCTATAATGGAAGCGAGCACCTGAACTAAGAAAAGGCTAAACCAAGATAAGAGCAATCAATCGGATATTAGAGAAAAATCAGAAATTGTTGAAGCCAAACATTTCCGCTCTTAAGCGATGAAGTACACCTTATAATTGACACAATGACACTAACAGTCATAGCCATAAAGATAAAAAGCCTATGACCCCCTTACAAACAGCTATCATCATCCCAGGAAATTCGAGACAGAAGAGCAGTCAACAGTCAGTATTTCATGCAGAAGGAGAACAGAAAGAGGCCTGCCACGTATGTCATCGGTGGAAAAATTAGCACAGGACAAAGGCAGTCCCATCAAAGATTTAAGTTTTGCTGAAGAATCGTCGAACATATTTGCTGCAATCCCATTATATAATAAAACCCACATAAGACTCAGTGAATTCAGTCTTCTAACTGCGTGCAAAGAAAACTAACGAGGTGAGTGGGTTCAGTAAGACCCTTGTGCTGTCGCAAGAAACACAAATATTTCCCCACTTCCATTCGCTTGGAAGACAGCTATAAATTTACTTTACGAGAAGTAGTAATCCTCCAAAAAGACGTCAGAGCCACATCCTTGATCCGTTCTTGAGCTGTCGCTCAGTGAAGATCTGACTACACTCCTTCTTTGCTCTGACTCTGGTTGAAGTCAGGCCTGAGTAAAGGATTCTCACAGCAAATTGAGTTCGGATGGTCGGGTGAGTCGAAGGCGCTTCCAATAACCAAAGAAAACGAGTACTCCCTTTTGTTGAATTCAATTCTGCTTACTAAATTTTCAAGAGCAGTCTCACAAGATCGTTCGCAAGTTGCATTCTAGCCACAAGATATAGTTTTTCCTCTTGCAGATGTGCGTAAAATTAGAAGTGAAGGGAGGAGTATCAGAGATACACTCTTAAGTAAACAAAAGCATCTATAGAGTACCGCTGCTAACCATAACGGAAAGAAATCAATGGTTGGCAACTCTTGCACTTTGCATCTCACCCACAATTTCCATCCACCTTTCAACTCCCGGTCCAAAAATGACAATAACTCATCGCGTTAGAAGAAAGAATGCCAAAGGAAGGACGAATTAAGAAAAAATCACTTTCTTTGTTCATTAATTTTGTGGTGCCTCATGTCAGCGCTGTCATCGGTTAATCATTAACCAGAGATAAAGGACTCAACTTGGCAAACCCACTAAAACTCTGTAATGATGTTGTTATGACAATTTTTCACCAAGTTTAGTCCCTAAGTCGTTTGGGCAAAATATGAAATGTACCTGCAGCCCTCGACATTACGTATGACACTTGTCATCTTTTACTTTAATTTAAATTCAATTTTACGTTTGTCACCTTTTCTGAGGGATTTTCCCTCCCCCCACATAATCGCCATTTCCTTGAAAGCCACCTGCTGTCGCCTTGTGTGAGATAATGTCCTGCTGCGACTCTGTGGTGTCAACTGATTGGATTAATGATGAATAAATCCAAGACAAGCAACAGCTTCAGTAACATCAACAGCAACATCACTAGAAAAGTAACAACCACCTCAACATCAGAAGCGACATCAAGCACACCAACAGCGTCTTAATAATTAACGTTCAACAAGGATAATCACTTGGGGCAATATTGATTCAGGTTAGTCGTAAGGATTTCCTTTTTCTAGTTTTTCACAACACCAAGGAGCATGAGATGGGAAGCAACAGGAATTTCATACCAGATAGCACCCTCTGGACAATTTGCATTTATGTTATTATCACATCCGGGTACACACCACCACTACACCAACATTACTGACTAACCAAATTGATAAACCTACAATACCTACACTAGGACTTTACACAGGACACCCATCCTGACAATGGGATTAAGGATTAATTTTGAGCAATAAATTATGCCGTCGCGAATGGGGAATTCAATTATTTGATTTTGTCCTTTGGACAAGGTTTTTGTTTTTGTTTTTGTTTGTATAAGTGGGAGTGCAAAGAAGAAGTACGCGTACATAGGAAGCGACTAAAGATAGAAAAAAAAATAGAAAAACTCTAAAAAAAAAAGCGAAAGAAGACACCAACGAATGCACATCCATTTAAAACAAACTGGCGCTGATATCCTGACACTGAGCGCAAAGAATGACATTTATCAAACTCTGTGCATCGCGCGTTCATTCGCTTCTGTTCAGATCCTGACCTCCTCCTCCGACGGAACCACCACCAAGCCGAAGCTGGAGCTCTTTAGTTCAGATAAATCAAACAGGATAAACGATATGTCGCTTCATTTCTGAAAATGAAAAATGCTTTTATGATATCACACCCCTGAAGGATATATATATGTTTTTTTTTGTTTTTTTTTTGGTTTTTCTTTTTATTTTTGTTTTTTATCTCTTCAATCGTAGTGTTCATGTGAATGGTGCTTTAAAAGTATCCTAGAAGCATGGTATGGATACTGCTTTCGCATCTAATAGTGTCGCGCAACACTCTGTCTTGTTCGGGGAGATTTAGCAGTTGAGCGGGGAGACACCAATGGCGACGATGACGATGGGTAGACTAACAGAGGATATCTGACGCTGATCCTGTTGCTAAAATCAGAGTTGCCATTGCTGTCAATGTCAAAGTGTCCCCCAAACCAGCTCATAGAGTATGATGTTCTAAACTAAGACGTTAGAGTTAGAATCATGAACGCCGGAACATAACATCACTTATGCATGTACCTATAGTACTCGTATCAACTAAAAGCAAAGCCTTGGAAATGTTCTATCTATATCCTTTTATCGCATATGACTAAGATACCGGTGCAGCCGGGATACTGAAAGCGTTAAAATTTCGCCTGGGAAATCATTTTCAATATCCCAAGGCTCTTCCAAGTACTAATTCTAGATTAAATAGCTTGTCGGCTCCGTCTCCTATCGATGGAGTGGTAGTAGTCCTAATGGCATTACTATCATTAGAGACATCGCTGAGTTTCATTGATCCAAATGAAATTCCTAGTGAGTACCAAATGTAACATAAATATCGGGTCATCCAACAAGAGGTGTCATTTTAAATCAGTAAAATAATGCTAGATTTTTATAAAGAGTGGTGGTATTTTTTCACTTTAGCCTAAAGTACAAACCCTGGGGTTAGTAATGGAATGCAATATTGGCCAAATTTTGTCCTCTGCTCTAACTATAAATAGTCATTCTTTTGATGAAAATTTTCACCATCACATTTTCGCATAATTGCTGATGGTGTTAAATCGCACGATCTCGGCGACTAATTGAAGCCTCCACTTCGAGGAATCACACGTCCAGGAAATTTTCCACACAATACAGCCATGGTTTCACCAGCTGTGTAGCATGTGGAGCCATCCTGTTGAAAGTAAACGTCCACCATATCCAGCACCAGCATCATTTTCGAAAAAAAATATGGCCGAATGACACCGCCAGCCCAAAATCCGCACCAAAATGTCACTCCTTGTGGATGGAGAGGTTGTTTCACTATTTCTTTTGGGTTTTCCGAGCCCCAGATGTGACAGTCTTGTTTCTTTACCCACTCAGACAAATCATCACTCAGAATGATTTTGTGTGAAAAATCAAGATCTTATTCATTCATTTCCAGGATATAATCAGCGAAAGTACGGCGTTGTGGGTGGTCTGTTGGCTTCAATTATGGTATTACCTGGACCTTATAGCATGTAGGACAAGATCTTTATGCAAAATGCTCTAAAGCGCAGGCAGCCCTAGATGTAATCGACGATTTATGCACTAGCAATGGGCTTTCAGTTAATCCTCCAAAATTGAGGTTTTTGTCATTACGAGAAGGAGGAAGCTGTCTGGTTTGACTCATGTAGTACTTAAAGGCATCGCCATTAAATTCTCCAAAGAAGATAGGTATTTGGGTATCATTCTGGATAGCAAAGTTCTATAGACTAAACGTGTTAAGTCGAAAGTTTGTAAGGTGCTGTTGGCCTTCTGACAATGCAAAGGAGCTATCGGCAAGATACGGGACCTGTCACCTCTGGATCTACACGGCTATGATAAGGTCAATTATATCCTATACGTCGATTGTCTGGTGGAATAAGCTCTCACGAAAATATGTTATTTCTGGTTTTACCAGACCCCACAGAACACCCTGTCTCGGCTTTATGGGGGCTTTTCCTAGCACATCTGGCTCCGCTCTAGATGCATAGATGAATCTCTCTCTCCTTCATATTCACATCATGGGCTTCACTCTCAAAGTCATCTTCCATACAAAAAGAAGTAGTCTTTGATACAACATGCACTGGAGCATTGATGACCTTACGCGCCGACTGTCTTATGAGTCTGCTCTAATGGACATGCCGTCTGATGCAATGACACCAGAACTACAGAGGAAAAACTACGAAATCGACGTTACCAGTTGCCAAGACTGGTTTGGGACAGAATTGGATCGGTCTGATGTTTACTGATGGCTCGATAACCGATATAGGATGCGGCGCTGGTGTCTTTCTGGAGGAAGACAACGTTAAATTTCACTCATCGTTAGAAACATGTACTTGCGTCTGTTTTCCGAGCGGCGATATGTATACGCAATTGTGATGACAACGAACTACTATATTGTGAAAAACCGGTGGAGGGAATGAAGCATTTGCGCTTAGAGCCTTCATCACTTAACGCTGTCAAAAGGCTGAATTCACTGAGTCTTGTCTGGGTCATAGATAAACTAACCTAGATGTCAAACTCTACTAATACTTTTGCAAACCCTTAACTTTCGCACACACACAATTTTACATCTCTATAACTTTGTCAAAATTTGCTGGAATGAGAGCAATTTACAAGTAAAATTGCTAGAATGAGAGCGATTTGCACGAGTTTGTGTAATGTAGATGACGGTTTTTTGGTTAAAATGGGCGTGGTTTGTATAAAAAAGTAGGGAAATTGGCATTCATCACAATTCACACCTATTCACAGACTGAGTCACACGGATAGGAGCGATCAGTAGAAAACCGGTTTTGATTTTCCAATATCTGGAAACTTTGACATCTAGGTTGGTTTATCTATGATCTTGGTCCAAGGTTACAATAAGGTTACGGGAAATGAAATCGCCAACGAACTTTCCAGGCTGCAGGTGCCCGCCGTTGACGTGGTGGGTGCTGGTGCTTCTGTCTTCGAAAAATTCAAAGATTCCATTAAAATGATGGAAAAAACAAAAAACAAATTAAAACCAAAAATAAAAAGTTCAGTCCTTAATTGAGTTCATCATTTGCGTGCTTGGTTATCGAGGCACGAAATACGAGTATGTCCCTCGCACCTTTCTTATTCATTTTATCACACAGGCTAGTCAATTTCCAACTGTATTTTCCAATTGTGAAGCTTGGCTTATACCATAGATGCCCTAAGCCACGAAATCCTTGTATGCTAGCAACCTGTAACCACTAATAAATAATTTTATTCGTAAGTCCTCCGCCAATATGCTACTAAGACTGTGGTTCTATCGATTGCCCCCTAAGTTATATGGTATTGCAAAAAATAAAACTTGGTTTTGAGAATTTCCTAAAAATAGGATTTCAAAAGTCCATTTTCCTAGTTCAAGGGCCAACGGCCAGCGTAATTTCACACCGGCAACACTATCTGGTACTACACTGTTGATGCTGGTGATGCTGTTGGTGCTATTGGTATTGGTGGTGCTGTCGAGCTTCATTCGGATTAAACACCCATCCTGGTGTTCTCTAATAAAGCGTGTGCCACTTTAACTGTGAGTTGCCATTCATCTTGGCACATTTGTTTCTCGCTTTGTTCCTTTCGCTTCCTTTATTCGATTTTCAAAAAAACGCGTCCAATGTTAGGGAAAGGGAATAGCAAAAAAAAAACAATGTCACGTCATTTACTCAAATGTGCCCACGTGCAGCAGTTTCTTTCATTTTGCATCCTTTGTTATCCTCACCACCTCCCCACAACCACTCAGACTTCCTTTTTTTGTGTTTTGTAAAATTTATCAAAGACATACTTCAAAAATGATTCGTTTTGCGGTAGAGGTTGATTTAGGTATGAGGAGTCGGCTTCCGAAACCATCCCTTTTGGGCTGACTTCTTACACACGTTGTTAGATAAAAGTCTGTGGCGTTAATTCCTGGCAGGCGTTCCTGCTTTGCCGCTTTACCAACTTTTTTTGCATTCTTTACCTTTCTATAGCTGCTTTTCCTTCTTTTAAATGTCGCCGATTCCGATCTGTTGGCATATCAAACACTTTACGGGACATGTTTAAGGTGATAAGGATATCACACTGATGGTGTTTCTGGTGCTGCTCGTACTTCTGAGGGCGTCCTTACCTAATTCATATGCGGGGTGCATTCCAAAAATGAAAGAACACACGGCTCACATTTGTCGTAGTTGTCGCCTGTCGCCGCAAATACACGCGAACGTGAGATTTGTGCGATGCCGCTAGGCTAGGTACAAAATAAATCCTCACCACCGCCAAGATGAAGGAATTTAACTCCAAAAGAAAGAACGAAAAAAAAAAAATCGCAAAACGAATCCTTATCACGAAGAGGAGGTTATTTTCTCTTTTGTGGCATCCTACGTGTGGCATATCTACGTTTTCGGTGTCACTTTTCTAGGTGGGAGTATTGTTGCCTAGGATAAACGTGTTTATTAATAGGCCCCGACTGGTAAAATATTTGGAAGCCTCTTCCATCAGCCTGGCAGACCATATCAAGGGGCTGGGATAACATAGTTTATTTAATACTGGTACAAAAGTCAAAGGAAAGCGCTTGGAAAAAAAGCCTTGAACAAATTAAAGTTTGCAGCTTTTTTGAGTAATCTTTGAGCATATTTCCAATAATTCTAATGGAAAACCGAACGGTTAATGCACTTTTGCTAATCTAGTCACAAGTTTAGATGAAAAGCCAGTGTGCTGCATAACACCTATTCCTTACTTTCCCTACTGCCCCATGACAAAGGACCTCTGGATCTTCAGACTTCTCTTGGAGCTGATAAAAACAGAGTAACAATATACAAGGTGGAGCAAAACTTGTCACCCGATGTTCTTAAGCTGTAATTTTTTTATGATTGAAAAACTTAGCCTCTGCTTTTGGATTATTTTTATTTGATGTCTTAAATTTGTTGTATGGCCGCCGACAGAATTGATGACCATTCGGGCCCTATCAAGTATCCATACTTGACGGATATTCTCTTTGAATTTTCGGTGCCCCAGAAGCGATAATTTTGCTTATTCACATATCCAAAGAGATGGAAATGGGCTTCGTCGCCGATCAGGATGATTTTCGATGAAAAGTTGTTTTGTTTTGAGCGTAGGTTACATGTTCTTGGCGGTCTGTGGCCTGTAATTTCTAAGAGAACATCTTACAGTCGTTCACCAAAATTCTCTGTGAAGACCGCCGATTGATGCGAAGATTGATGTAAACAAGATAGCAGATTTGCGCTTTATTTTCGAGGACTCTCATGTTGACATTGTTTGCATTTCTGAAACTTGGCTGAAACCTGATATGCCCAATAGTTTATTTAAACTAGTAGGCTACAAGTTGTATCGTGCTGATAGGAGTAAAAAAAATGTGGGGGCGCTGCCATTTATATAAAAAATGGTTTGAAGGCCAAGGTTATGATCAATTGTTGATAGGATCTGTTTATATGGCTCCTGATGTAGCGAGTTAAAATAAAATTAGAGACATTCTACAGGAAATAACTCCCTTATACGCAAAAATTGTAGTTGCAGGTGACATAAACCTCGATATTTTAAACAACAAAAACAAAGAGTTGTTTGATGTTATCTGCAGGTTCTGCAGATACTTTTGTTACATATCGCAATTTTTCGAAAATAAACACACATTCGCTACTCAACAAATGCCAATTGCTCGATTGTTCCCCTGTTTACTGTATTTCTGACGTCAATGAACAAGTCGTGGTATTGGAGAATAATATACTATATACCTTTTTGTTAAATATGTTCCCATATGTACAGAAAAAACATAAACAACGTGGCATAGAATTAGTTACCCCAGAAATAAGACAAGCCATTTTCAAATGCAATTTACTTTATAAAAGATGGCGAAGGTATGGATGCGTGAGTATCTTGAAGGAGTTTCAGGTTTGCAGAAATATGACGGCAAGCCTTGCCCGCAAGTCTAAAAGTAGATTTTTTCAAAATAAGTTCTATCAGATAGGTTTGAACACAAATAATTCTCCTTCTCTAGGCTCTAGTTTTTCAAGCGTTAGTCAGGGTATGAGTAGTTCTTTTAACCTTAAAAGTGTACATACGATGGATGTTGGAGAAGCAATTTTTAAAATACAATCGAGGGGTGTAGGTCAAGACGGCATCCATCCTGATTTCATAAAAATTCTGATCCCTTATATCCTTAAACATATTACACATATTTTTAATACTGTCCTCGGATAGATGGAAAGTTACAAAAATAATTCCACTTGCAAAGAGTTCTTCGCCAAGAAATCCTGAGTACAGGCTTATTGCAGTTATTTCGTTTTTTGAGCAAGGTTCTTGAATCTGTTATAAGCAATAAAGTTAAAGGGTACTTAGAGAAACACAACTTACGAGTAATAACAAAGTACCAATCTGAATTTCGGGGGAAACACAACTGCATAACGGCACTTATGAAAGTCACTGCAGACGTACGCTGTAGAATAGATGACAACAAAAATGGCTTAGTTGTGCTGCTGGATTTTTCTAAAGCATTTGATACCGTAAACCACCAAATACTTATTGAAAAACTTACAAATCAATTTGGCTTTGAAATTACAGTAAGTAAACTTATAGCTTCATATTTACAGGGTCGTCGGCCGGCTGTTTTTTCTGAGAATAGACTATCATCATACTTGCCAGTATATTCGGGTGTACCTCAGGGATCCATTCTTGATCCTTTGCTATTTGTGCTTTTTTTAAATGACGTTTCAAAATGTATTAAAAACTGCTATCACCACATTTATGCTGATGACTTGCAAATTTATAAATTGTTCGAAATATCTGACGAATCAGAAGCAGTAGCAGGCATAAACGAGAATCTAGACTCATTGCATCAATGGTCCCAACATAACCAACTTGCCCTTAATCCTAAAAAAAGGTAAAGCACCAGAACTTTTTCTTAGTGGTTTAAAAATAGATTTCGTGTCGAAAATTAAAAACTTAGGCATATACGAGTACTTAACAGCAATATGACCTGGCAAAATTTACGGCATTCTCTGTGGTCTTAGTCCAACTGCACGCTTTTTGTCAACTAAAGTTAAGCTCCAGCTTGTCAAGTCATATGTTCTTCCTTCGATTTTATATGGGTGTGAGCTTTTTTGTAAATTTGACTATTGCTCTGAAAAAAATTAAAAGTTGCATACAACAGTTGTGCCAGATACATTTTCAACCTTAATTGATATGATAACGTTTCAGCATACGGCCAGAAAATAGCTGGGGTCTCGCTGAATTCCCTCCTAAAATATCGCACTGTTGTAGCACTGCATAGGATCCTCGAGAATAAGCCACCAAATTATCTATTTGCATTTTAGATATTACACGATCTCAAAGATCTTTGCAAATTAAACCACCTCGCCATAAATATTTAGTTAGTTCTAGACAGTTTTTCGTCCATTCAATTCGCCTATGGAACCAACTTCCGATAGACATTAAACGTGCTAATGCAAATCTTTCTCTTCTTTCTCTATTGTTTTCTTTCTTTCACCCTTTCTTCTATCGCGAGCATCTAACTTGTCGAGTTGCAGAGGCTGAGTAGGGTCAACGAATCTCGAGAAGAAATTCTCCAGACGAGTCCTGACACCAAATGATGGTCCCTCACCCCTTCCCACCACCCAAACCACTTCCTTCTTCCACTGGGCTGGATCAAGTTGTCATACGACCCATGCCGAGATCAAACTGGCTGAGGGCCCAGCATCTCCAAAAATAACTCAGTCGCGAACGCCTTATCTGTATACGGCGGATGTCTGTACAGATGGACAACCCTTTCTCCGCTACTCGTGGAACCATATTATGGACAAAACCTCTAAAACAAAATCCGAGGACGGTACTCCTTTAATACCGGGCGGTAGAACAAGGGAAGGCTCCTACATTGTCGAGAGGAGGTAAAACTGTGCCAGGCCATGGTGCATCATCCTCTAAAGGCAAACGCAACGAGCCTAATTCACGGAGTGATAGGACTGTGGCAAGCCATGGTCCTATCACTTCCTCCACCACTAGCAGCAGCAAGTTTGTAGCAGGCCACGGATTTGTTGCTGCTACCAAAACTCCTCCCCCAATGAGGAGTTGCCGCATCGGCAAGCTCCATATAAGGCGCTCTACCTAAGACGTCGAAATGCTTCACGCATTATCAAAACCTTCGGATCCATTCCGGAAGTTGAGAGAAGTGCGGACATAAAGAGCAAGATTGAGTGGGCTAAAAACATCCTAAAAGACGGATTACCTACTGCTTCCGCTTCTCCCAAAATTTTAAAAGACTCGTCCAAGCGCCAGAGATCGTTGGAGGAAACCGTGCCGGTTTCCAAGAGGCCCAAAACACATAGTTCCAAAACCCCTGGGCCATCCAACAATACATCTCTAAGGTCTTTCAGTGAAGTCCTAAAGGACGAATTGCTGATCGCGGTAATCGATAGGAACCATACCGACGGTTCCATTACACCTGAACGGTGGCAGCTGGTCAAGCTGTAGTTTTCGAGCAACTTCTTTCCCATCATGCGGCAAAACCCTGGACCACCTCCTATCACAAGCGACGCTGGTGGTCAGTCACTTTTTGACTATATTTTAAGTACTAACCTCTTTATTTGCAACATTGGCAATGAGCCCACTTTTATAACAAGAAACCGACAGGAAGTGCTAGGTATCACTCTAGTCTCCGACAACATCACTCAAAGGCTAACGAACTGGATGGTATAGTCTAAACAGCCAATTTCAGACCACAGGTACATCCAATTCAGCCTGAATGATGCTCCTCCCAGCTAACCAGCATTCCGGAAACGGCTTCAAACCATACAAGTCTGCTGGTCCGGACGGTATAATACCTGACGAGCTACAAAGGTCCTCAGATATTATCTGGCCTACGCTAGAGAATATCATGAGGAGCTGTGTAGAACTGATACAGATTCCACTGTTATGGAGAGAAGTCAATGTAGAAAATCCTCCCATGCTGTTACAAAAGACCTCAGACCTCTAAGTCTGCCATCTTTCTTTCTGAAAACTCTAGAACGACTGATTGATATCCATATACGAGCTAAAACTGATCCAAGACTTCTGTAAATGGCTCAACAATCTTACTGTTAATGAATGTCGGTTTAAATGGCCCTGCATCCACTGACTAGCCACATCGAACGATCCCTAGAATATACCATATAGAGTACACAATGATTGCTTTCCTGGACATAGAGGGTGCCTGGGAATTGATCAGTCTTATGCTAAATTGCAGGATAATAAACTCCAAACTGGGTGGGTCTTCTGCTAAAAGATGTGTCAACAGAGGTACGCCGAAAGCCAGTGTCCTCTCTCCCCTTCTCTGGAACTTATTTGTTAATGAGCTGCTGATATATCTGGAAGCGGGTGGTAGCAAGGTGATTGCCTATGCGGGTGATGTTGCAATAGCCATCTAATTACCATTAAATACCATTAAAGAACTCCTTCAACTAAATTTTAACAGATTAACCCACTGGGCAGAACCCTGTGGATTGGGAGTAAACCCCCATAAAACTGATCTTGTCCTATTCTCCAGGAAATACAAAATTCCAATTACAGACCCTCCTTCAATAAACGGTACCAGTTTAGTCTTTTCCGATACAACAAGATATTTGGGTCTTATTTTCGACAGGAAACTAAACTGGAAACCTAACATTCAAAAAAGAGTCAATAAAGCTAGAATAGCTTTATTCTCTTGCAAAAAAGCCATTGGGAATAAATAGGGCTTTCAACCTCATATAACCCGCAGGGTATACATCTCGGTCATAAGACCGATACTTACTTACGGGGTGGGTGTCTGGTGGACGGCCTTGGAAAATGCAGTCAGCTGCATTAAACTATGCAGAGTCTATGCACAAGTGGAGCCTTGTGGTCTACCCCCTCTGCGGCGTTAGATATTCTGTTTCACTTGACACCCCAATTTTAGCAGCAAGTAGCCTTAAAGCGACTAAACAGTGGACAAATAATTCATTTGGCCACGCCAACATTCTTAATACATTAGGAATCCTCACAGAGAACATCGATTACACCATACCTGAACTTTGGTTTGACAAAAACTTCCATGTAAGCTTCCCCTCTAGATCATTCTGGGAGGAGGATGCTTTCATGGAGGGCAAGTCAATCCATCTCTACACAGATGGATCTAAAACCGATAGCGGAATTTGTGGCTGTGTTTTCTCAGATAAGCAAGCTCTGTCCTGGCTGAAGAAAAACTTGATATCTGTAAAGGATATCCGCATATTTTCGGATAGTCAGGCCGCCATCAAGTCCAGGGACTCGGTCTCATTATATTCTAAAACCGCCCTTGAATGCCGATCACCTCTCATGGAGATGGCAGAGCAGTTCAACATTCACCTTTATTGGGTGCCGGGCCATAGAGACATTCCAAGGAACTGCAGAGCCGATGAACTCGTCAAAATTGGAACCACTCTACCTATTCTGCCGGAAAAGAGTAGTACAGGTATACCAATCGCTACGAGCAAAGTAGCACTAAAGCTGGATGCCAATAAAAGAGCAGTCCTTAGGTGGACTGCTGGACAAACATGTCTAGCGACCAAACAGATCTGGCCAAAGCTGGATCTGAATCGCTCTAAGTGTCTGATCCTTTTAAATAGGAAACATCTCAGCGTCATAATAGGTGTCATCACTGGATACTGCCTCATAGGTAATCACGCAAGAAGGCTTGTCGCCTTTACAAATGATTTAGAAGCTGCATGGACGAGGAAAAGGAGGAGCCAATCCTCCACCTACTCTGTACATGCCCAGCTCTCTCCCAGATAAAAAAGCTTCATCTAGGAGCTTTCTTCTACAACGACTTAGAAAATGTAGACGTTAACAGTCTATAAGCTCAAACTGGTTCCATTAGTAGGAGGATCATAGATCCACATGGCATCACAATGGGCCAATAGGCCTAAGTTTGTTGGTTTTTCCAACAGCCACTCTTGCATAACCTAACCTAAATTCACCCTTTTCCTATCTTTTATAGTTCTAATATTTACCAACAAATAATTGTTAAATAAATTTTCAACCTGTGAATAATTAATATTAGCTGTAAGCTTACCTGTACAGAGATATTTTTTTTTAAATAAATATGAAATATGACCAATTGCGTGGCACGTCGTCTGCTGGATACTCCGGTGTCCTCTGCGACATCTTCAACGACCGGAAAATCTGCACCGAAATTCACGCTGCGCCAACACCACCGACGTATTATTTCGCAGAAAAATCGTAACAATTATTTCGCGTTCTTTATGTATATGGCGATTCATGTCTTCTTAACATGTATTTTGTCTCTGTTTACTTCACAAATGTCAAAGTAGAATTGACATTAGCCCGCATTTCCAAAAATTATATCATCTTCCTATAGGGTGCTGACTTTTGCTCCACCTAGTTTACATCTTCACCTTTCAACTTATTATGCTGCTGGTAAGTTTCGAAAAAAAGCTCACAGGTGTAAATTTTAACAAATTCTTCATTCTCTTCTGTTCCTCTGTTGAGGTGTGAGCACATATAAGTCCTATACCTTAGGCTCACGACTTCCTGTCAATAACGACAAGTCTACATGTTCTTCCTATTTCAATTACCAAAGAAGATGTGTCGGTGTTTGAGCCTCCTTTCAGCCAGCATATGTTATAGTAATTATTCGCACGGATACTCATTGATACGAATTGTAGCAAACAAGCATTTCTACCATACTATTGTATTTATTCGCCCAGATGTGGTCTGTTAATTGTCTGAACATTCTGCATGCATAAGCAAAAGTATTCTGTCGAATGCCTTGCTAAAATCTGTGGAGATTGCATCGACCTCAAGACCGACTTCTAAAGCACAAAGCGTCCTAGAGACGAACTCAATTAAGTGGTTATTGATTTAACTTCCATGAAATTATGCTGATTTGTGTAGATAGTTGGTCTACAGCTCCTTTGATTTTTTTTTGTTTTAAAGAAAGTAACACTCAAGTGAGTATGATGCATCAGCATGTGTTAAGTTTTTTTGGAAAATGGGATAGAAGAGAAGAAAGATGTTTGGGCTCAGTGGTTATTTCGCTCCAACATTTAATGGGGGGGATTAAATTGTTAGTTGAAACTGGCTTGTTGTTATTTTCTATTCAACTTCTCATCTTACTTGATTGTAGTTATTTGTATTTATTTGTTTAAAGAATATGTACACAGTAAGATTACATCTTATGGTTAGTGTAGGCTTTACAAAAATTTTAGGTTCGAAAGCAAATTTAACATATAATGAATTTAATTGGAAACTACAAAAGTGAATTAATAACAAAAACAATAAAAATATATAACATATACATTTGCAAGTAATGGGATCGGAGCCGAAAAAGAGTGGCTGTTCTTTTTGAACTCGCAGAATTTAATAAGTATAAATACAAATACTCAGGCTGTTGGGTCTGTATAATACCATGCAAGAGGATCAGCGTTCTAAACTTAACGAGGTTGTCGAAGATGAGGCCCATTATTTGTAGAGAGTAATGTGGTCGAAGTATCGTTTACTAAAAACATATCTTGCTAGGTCGTTGTAGATGACAGTCAGTTTACGCCTAGTATTATTGTCAACAAGGCAGAAAACTTCGCAACTATATAGCAATATAGATAATATATAAAGAGACTTAACAAGTAGCATCTTAGTTTTAATCGGCAAAGAATTTTGCGTTGGCCATAGCAGTCGGAGACGATTGTATGCCTTTCCGATTGTAATTGCAGCATGATCTGTCCATCGTTGAAAACAATACCCAGATTTCGAGACTTCGTTACGTATTCTATGGATGACTGCCTTAATTTTATTGGTGGAAATGCTTATAAATACAGAGTGTCTTGGACTTGGCTGGATTCAGTGATAAATTGTGTTTGAGTGCCCACTGCTGTATTATCTCAAGATCTTCGTTTACCATTTCAATGGCAATACTGGGCATATCCAGAGGGCAGCACAATTATAATTGGACGTCGACAGCGAACATGTGAAAAGTACAATGTTTAACAAGTTGTGGGGGTTCGTTCACATAAAGTGAAAATAGTATGGGCCCAAGAATCGAACCCTGTGGAACTCCCCCGTGAACTCCAAGAAACGAAGACATTTGGCTTCCTACTGTCACACATTGCTGACGGCCCGTGAGGTATGAATTCAAGAGTTTGACTGCCAGAGACGAAAATCCAAATTCATACCGCAGCTTCTTACAGAGGAGAAAGTGGTCCACCGTATCGAATGCTTTCGAGAAGTCCAACAACGTCAAGAACGTAGGACAGTTAGTGTCCAGGCTATTGCGGATGTCGTCGACAACAAATAAAAGTGCAGTTTTACAACTCCGTTTTGTGCTAAAACCGGATTGGGCGGGATTTAAGAGATTGTTGTCACTTATGTGCACTTTCATCTGCTTTAGCATAGTTTTCTCGAATACTTTGGATAGAAGATTGCGACTGGTCTATACTCAGTGTTAGTTCGGCTTTGCGACTTGGGTATGGGTAATATCCTAGTTAGCTACAAAAGTGAAAGTCTTTCGGTCGCGGTTTAGATTCGAACACTGAACCTTCCGATTTGTAAGCCAGTTCACTACCACTTGAGCCACATTTTTCGAAAAGTTTGGGAAAACAAAGGAGTTTTGCTATAGCCCTGTAATAACCAATTTCGGGATTACTTCTTTTTGTATAAATAGGAATAAGATTCCTTACATAGGAATGAGACAGGTTAAATAGGGCAAATAAAGCAGGACCGAGATGGCTTACACACTCTTTTATTACAATAGCCGGAAGGCCAACTGGGCTAAAAGAAAAATCATCGTTAAGTTTGGTAATGCTTTCTGATACCAAAGATGCTATTATATTAAAGAGACGAATGACACATCTGGACAGTTTCTCATAAAGCCAAGGCAACTATAGTAGGACTGGGTTCAAGTGTTTGCTTAGAAAAAGACTCGTTCACATGAAGGCTTTTTGGGTCAGCAGAAGATTCGCTGAGAAATTTAAGGGTAGAGGGATGGCTATTTGACTTTCTGTTAATATTAACAAATTGGTAGAATGGTACTCAAGGAAAAGATTCAGAAAAACGATTGTATACTCGTAAAAATCGATAGTTTCTATAACCGGAATCAGATCGAGTTCTTTAGAATTTATGCCACAACTTGTTTCTGCTGTTACATAGAGATTGCAGCTCCTTGTTGTACCAATGAAGAGATGACGAGCAATCCTTTCGGAAGGAATATGGAACCGATTGGGCAAATTAGGAGAAACTTAACGAATAAAATTATTGATAGGGCAAAATCTATGTTTGTTGTATCAGCAATATAGTCAAAGTTAGTGTTGCTGATAAGGTTTTGAAGTTTGTTGAAGTCGGTTCTTCGAAAGTTAAATGAAAATGAATTTTCAAAATCGACACATGTGTTGCCATCTTCATATAAGTACATAACTGATAATGAGGTATGCAAGCGATTCAGGGTGGAAAGAAGATGATCATTCCTATAAACGACATGATTGTCGCAATCGGATGTAAAAACAAGGTCGAGTTGATATAGAGGTGATATAGACTTGAGTTAGTCTACAGTCCACAATCAGTATTTCGGTTTCAGAAGACGAATTAAAAATAATACTATCTTCGGGTTGTGTATCATCAGTCAAGAACTCAAGACTCAATTGGTTAAGAGGGGTGAGTTTAACAACAAAGTACGTAAAGACAGCATTTTGGGAGCGCAATGTTGACACATTCAAGTATGTGGAACAGGAGTTGTGAGGATTATCTGCTCTTTTAAGTCTGTCTTTTCGAAAAATGTTGAAATTTCTATGAAATGGTTTTCAATGTCAGGAATTAGATTTGCTTCAGTAAGAGCAATTGGGTTATAGGAGAGCTTTTGAGAATTGAAGTATATGGTATATTTTGGGCTGAAGGTTACAAAATTCGGTTGATTAGGAATTGTAATAGTTTTTAAAATTAGAACGAGGTCTTTGTAAGTGGGAAAGGCGTTTGGAGTTGACATGCAAAGAAAGCGTATAAAGATGTTTTTGAACTTCGTCAGTAGAGACGTCGAAGCTTTCATGGTAACGAATATTTACATCAATTCATCTGGCTGGATACGAAGGCCTTCTCGTTAAATCGAAACCATAATATTGGTTTTGGTTATGCCATCGATGTATACAGAGTTGGATTTGTCGTGCAAATAGGCAAGGTAGGGCAAGGTATTTTCATATATGCAGCGGTCTCTCAAACTACATAACGTATGTCATGGTTTATATCAAGAATTGTTTAGTGAGCTTGATAGTGCGTGGAAGAAGTCGGTCGAAATATATAATATAATATTTGAGATAAGTATCGGGTGCAGGGCACAAGTTGGTCAAGCACCTCGGATCTAGAATCTAGACTACTGAGATGATTTAGATCAGGGGGATTATTATATGATGATGTTGAAGAGGGGGTTGCGTTAAGTACATACATTGGAGCTAGCAAAATCAAGATATTTGTCCAATAGGGCAACGTCAATTGGAACTTAGTTAGAAAGCTCAGCAACAAAATTAAATGAAACTTTTTTTTGAAGCATCTTAAAGGGTTGGTGATAGGAGGGAAAAGATTTGGTGTCGGGGCACTGCTGTTCTTTATAGAAGGGGAAAGCGTAAAGAAAATCTTCGAAAAATTTGGGTCTTAAATGACTAGTGTGGGTCGGGTTGAGTTATGGGTTCTATTTTTTGTTTTATTCTTTAGTTTATTATCTACCTTCTTTTCTTTTCCGAGATTAATATGCCGTCCGATGATTTAAAGAATAGATTGATTTTTATTTTGATACATTTTTTACAAAGAAATCCATTGGCGTGGCCTTGCCCTCTGCCTGATTGGCAACTAGTAGAACTACAAATGTTTTTATGTTGTAGAAAAAATATTAAATTTTTATAAATTAAAATGATTCACTGACTATTCGTTCGCGATTAAGTAAGGCATTTTTGCAATATTTGTGTTGCAAATCGTCTCAGTGCGGTATGTAACTGAGTCTTAAGAGCTAATAGCTAATCTTCAATATTAGCATGAATTCACGCGTGCTACTCGTATATTTATCCTGAAAATAGTTCATTTCATACAAGCTGATGAAGTGATCCGCAAGTTTATTAACGAAGGACGGTCTACCTCGCTAACATCTTGTATGGCTGGGATTTCCAATTCATTTGTCCTGAGTATTGCATATCAATTGCACTCTCTCTAGCCATTCTTTGTACCATCCCGTTTTCATATGTATTGTGTTAAGAACTATTTTTCTCAAAAAACAAAAGTCATCCATTCCAAACACTTTTAGGATAAAATCCTCATGCAGTTATAAGGTCCTTGTAAGGAGTGTAGTCAGGCAAGGAGACATCCATGATGCAGGAGTAGATGGCAGTGGCACGCTCGCAATTGCTCGTCTCTAGCTCGTCAGATTCAGTTGGTTCTTGCCACTTGCTCACTTCGCCTTTTTATTTCGTCCCAAAATTATTAAAACAAATTGAACACAAGGATAGATAAGAAAAAAGCTACGTTACTATATGGACGGACTTAAGAGACATGAATGGAGAAAGATAATAGAAAAAGAAGAAAATGAAAAGGGAAGATCATATCTAAGTGTCATCACCACTGCGCAACGCGCTTAGAACTAACTAAATCGACGCTAATCTAATCCCTACATACCGATACCTAATTTAACGAATTCTAATTTAACCTATACTGTGTATCCTACACTGAATAAAACGTCCCAGGATCACACAGCGATGAAGGCTCGTCACGACCTGAAATAAGACTGTTGTTGGTTGAAGATGGCCAATCCACCCTTATCGCATTGAACACTTATAGTGTAGTTAAAAACAGAAACCCGCATGGTATTTGTGGGTCAAATTTGCCCAATGCGGTTTTTATTTAGCAATCACAACTTGCACTTATAATTTTTTGCTCGAAATCGTGTTTACAACTTAATTATAACATTTTGTTGAATAACATTTTGTTGGAGCGATTCGGACACATGTGTTTTTTTTTAACAATTAGTGCGCGCTCAAGTGGTTATTATACCCTTAAAATATGTGGGCAATCAGCAACACTGTCACGGAGGAATATGAGAGACAGGATATAAATAGGACGCACTCGAAGGATGAGGGCAGTTACCAACAGCAACAATCCCAGCAACGGTAATCAGCAGAGGTAATTTCAACAATAAACACACAACAACATCAAATAAAATAACAGCACCAAAAACAACAAGGTCTTCAAACAATATTTTTGAGGATACTGAAAGGATTTTTGGAGCAGATCTCTTCACCATACTTCAAAAAGCAAAAGAGATTATTCCACCTAATTACGCCTCCCTGGATGATAGAGCGAAGACGCCTCTTCTAGCCAGACTAATTTGTGTACTATGTTGTCCATAAATAGGCTAAATATAATAATATATAACGTTAATTCTATTTACTCTATTCACAGGAGGGCTTCTCTGAATTTCTTTATTAAGTCAAAGAAGCCCGATATTCAAGAAACAAATTTATCTGACAGGAACCCCTTAACAACCGGTGGATACATCCCATTTAGAGTAAATAAGACAAGACTGGAACAAGGGAAAAAAGGTACAGAAATCCTTCTTCGAAACGTTTTTAAAGGACAACAAATTTGGATTCAAAATTTGTCTTCGATGGAAGTAACTGCGGTCATTCTTACTGTCAAGGATAACGAAACGTTATTAATTATATCCGCTTATGTCAGGTGTACAGCCACAAATGAGAGTATTCGAAGGGATATGCAAATACTCACTGGATTATCGAACTACCACACATACTGTGTCATCGGAGGAGATTTTAATGCACGTCATACCCTATGGCAAGATGAAGTGTGTTCACCCCATGGATTGGCGTTGGTAAATTGGCTCAACGCAAACAGCCACTATTACTCATTTGAAGTCGTGTCGCAACCCCAGAAGACATTTCCAAAGACTCCATCCACAATCGACTTCTTCCTGGCAACATCCAGTATCATTAACATCCATCCGGAATTCAAAAATTGTTCATGTCTGGCTCACCCAAGCGACTCAGATCACCTCGCCGTGGAGTTGAAAATCCGACTCAGGCAAACGATTTTCTTAGAACCTCCCCACCAGAAGATGCATATCAACTTCAGGAAAATCAACTGGAACAGATTTCGAAGGGAAGTAGAGGATGACCTTGTGCAGCTCCAGTGGACAGAAATCTCAGTTGTACAGAAATTGATGAATACGTCAACCAATTCAACGCGACTGTAAACAATGCAATCGATCGCCAAAGGACTCCATACACCAATAGAAATCGGTACGATAAATTCTCACCTTACATTCAGTCAATCTACGCACACAGACAACGTTTGCGCAAAAGGATGCAGAGGATTCAACAGAGGACATTAAACTCGGCCAATGAAGAATACCAAAACGTTCTTTCCGGTGCAGAAACACGATGTTCTCTCAAGCGGTGAAATACCACAGGGATCTCAATTTGCAAAAACGTTTGGAGGATATTAAACCAGGCCCTGATGCTTTCCAGAAAATCAATTCCATCATAGGAAAATCAAAAGGGATTCCCAACCATATTAACAATGGTCAGAGAATTGTCACAACTCCCCAAGAGAAGGCCGGAGCTTTTGCCAATTACCTCGAAGGAAACTTTAAAGACCGGCCCCCAACGCATCTCCCTGAATTTACCAGAGAAGTGGATTCACGCGTCCAGGAAGTTCTCTCAAACTCGGATTACATCACATCCTTCAGTAGCGACAACCAAGCTAATGAACCACTAATGTATGATAGGTTGACCAGCTACGGGGAGGTCAGTGACTAGAAACTGGAAAATAGCTAAAATCATACCGATCCCCAAAAAAACAAACCGCGACAGTGTCGAGGGATATAGACCAATCGCCTTACTTTGCTGTGTGAGCAAGATATTGGAATCAGTCATAATGAGGAAGGTAAACTATTTCTGCACAGAAAACAGAATTATCCCTTCATTCCAATATGGCTTCCGGGCCTTACACTCCACAATTCATCCACTTCTGAAGCTACACCATGATGTCACCAAAGGCCTTAATAAAAAGGAAACCACTGTGGCTTGCCTATTGGATATGGAAAAAGCCTTTGACAGCGTTTGGATCAAAGGATTAGTATTTAAACTCATAACATTTGGATTTCCAAATCACTTGGTAAGATTTATTGAAAATTTCCTTAACAATAGATTCTTTTTCGTGCAGATTGACAACACGATGTCGTCAACCAAACGGATATGTGCCGGAGTACCCCGAGGCTGGGACGAATTCTGTTCAACATTATGACCGCAGATCAGCCAACAAATTCGGAGTCAACAAAAACATCCTTATATGCAGATGACTCAATTACATATGCCATCTCTGTGTCGCCAGAACCAGCAGCCTCTAGACTTGAACACAACGTAAGGAAACTTTGGGACTACTACATCAAATGGGGATTAAAAATCAACCCGCGCAAATCAGAAGTCATATGCTTCCAGACTCCGTCTAGGCGACTATTAGCAACGAGATGCAGAAATATCGCCATAAAGCTTCAGGACAACAGCATTATAACCTGCAAACCCTGTACAGCTTATTTAGGAATACAGTTCCACGAAAGATTCAAATTCAACGGACATGTCGAAGCCACTATCAAAAAGGCCAACTACGTGCTTCATCTCATTCATCCTCTCCTAAGGAAACGAGCCGGACTAAGCCAGAAGACAAAACTATTAATATACAAACAGCTGATTTGACCTGTTTTAACATATGGATATCCGATTTAGTTTACAATGTCACCAAGCAAGATGAAGCAGATTCTCATCTTAGAGCGCAAAGTCCTTAGGATTTGCACGGGTTTACATAGACGTCCAGAGAATCTCAAATATTTCCGCAACGAAATACTCTACGTCAGTGCATTTGTAATACCACTGGATAAATATATGGTTAATCTTTCTAAGCGCATATTACAAAGATTAACCGACCACCCAAATGAGGAAGTACAACAAATTTTAGTAGACCCAATTGAACCACTACATCGATATCTAAGTACTCTTACAATGACTGACCCGCGGTTCGAAATTTCCCAAAACAACAACGATTTCTACCTCCATAGAAATAGCAGCCATTTTAGGGGCTAAAGCTCTTTATATTTCCTTCTAAATTTGTATTTTGTATACCAATTATTACTTTTAAAATTTTTTAAAAAAATGTATAAACCATCATGTAATAGATTAAGTAGACATGAACGTAGTTCTTTAAACTACGAAAATAGACAAAAGAAATACGTCGGGCCCCTGTTGTTGAGCCGACATTCTAATTTTAGTTGTAAGTCTAGTTTTAAGTCATATTGTATATATATTTTAGACGTAAAAATAAAAACCTTAATCAAAAAATCGATGAGAGCAGTTGTTTTTCCGTCTTCTCATCGTGGCAATTCTTGCAACAAACAAATGCTTACACTCATATTTTATCAGTTATTTTAAGTAAATATAAATATATAATTTTAACCGGTAGAAAATAAAAGTGTTTTGTGTTACCTAAGTAAACAATCTTACAAATATTTGCTCATAGCGCGGGCGAAGGAAAGTTAGGGAGGAACAAAAGAGAGGCATCGCTCTACATTGGTCTTAAATGTTTGCAAGTTATAACGACTAGGAAATGGTGAGCTCTGCAGGGCAGTTCCATAAGCGAATTGTACGGCTTAGGAACGAATCACGTTATTTCAGAGTACCTACGTCCGAAAGTGGGTTTGACGGTATACTGATGAACTTTCATTATGAGCCGTGTGTTACGGTTGAAGGTCTGAAGGAATGGAATGCTACTGGCAAGTTCAAAGGAGCACTGATGGTGGAAATTGCGATAAAACAAAGTGAGACAGGAGGCACTACGTCAGTGTTTAAGGGTGTCAGTTACGAGTAACTGACTGATATTAGTATCACTTATGAGTTTTAGCACACGGTTTTGAATCCTATCTAGCAGGTGCAGAGATGTGGGCCTTGTTGTTGTCGATAGTTTTTTATTAATGTTGAACCACTGAACTTCCCGGAGCACTGTGTGAAAGAAAAGTTCGACGGGAGATTTCCCTAATCCTTCCTAAAAAATCCTTTGTCTGAAGTATTTTGTTGTATTCCAATTTGGAGAGATAGATATGTACATATATCACTAAAGCATTATAGGCTGATATATCCAGAATGTTATAAAATAGCGTCTATGGACTCCTGCCTGTTCTACGCTTACATGTGTAAATAAATGCGAATAAGTTGGTTAAGAGTAACTACCCCTGATTTCTTAGAGTTGTAATAATTTATTATTTCCGGTTTATTTGCATCATCAGTTACATTTTTATTGTGATGCAAGGTGCTCATAAGAATGACTGCACTGTTTTCTTTTTTTTCAAACAAGAAATGGAAACATTTTTCTCACTGTGCTTTCAAATCCTAAATTTGTGGCGGCAGACATATTTTATTTTTTCACACTGTTCCAACTACAGTATGTTTCCTTAAAGTGAAGATTTTATCACATGTAATATTTCTACGTTTCAAGACTTTTATGAGATCAATAGCCTTGATTTTATACGGGTCTACAATTAGTATCCTTACTGGTATAAACTTGCAAAGACCAGGTAAATCTTGTTGTACTATCGCATAGAGCCCATGCTTTTATTCCATACTTTCCTGGCTTAAATGAAATGCTTGAAGTATCTCTCACGTTATGTTTCTATTCTCTCTCTATTTCTCTTCCACTTATTCCAAAGAAAAACACTATTGGAGCGATTATTTCCTGACCTCGTCGTTCATTTCTGTCACACTTTTTATCGAAACGTATAACTCTGGAAATATTCTGGAATCTTCGAAGTTTTGAAAAATGGCCTTCCATTGCAGTGATTCCACAAACTTTCTAAGGCCTCTCCCTAGAACCGAAAAACTCCAGCAAACAAAAGTATTCCGATATAGGATTCCATCAACTCTAATCCAGGTTTCCCTAAATAAGCTTTCTCCTAAAACCACAAATTGATATTTCAAAAATTTATAGGAAACTATTGTTTACCTTCAATGTTTGTCATGTTAACAATAATATCGATGATATCAGGTGGTAGAAACAAATAAAAAGTCAATTTCATAGCGGTAATACGAGAGACAGAGTAATGAGTCAGTCCTGAAAAAGTGTTCATAACATTTTCTATTCTACGCCGGCCGATCGAAAAATCTATTGCTGGCCACCTAGATCATTTATAATTTCCATCCTTCGAAAGAAATTGTTTTTACAAATAATAAAGTAAAAATAAAGTTGAAAAGACATATTATGCAATTTTGACCCACGAATACAACGTATGTTATTATATTTGCAAAAATTTTATCATAAAATCTCATAAATGAACAAATATGATAAAAGCTTATAAAAGTTGCATTTGTTTCCTAAAAAAATAAATGAGAACCAATTTCAAATAAAAAAATTCAAAAATAAGCAAAATAAGCCCAATGAAAGGTGGGTTTGGGCAACTTTGACCCATGTGTACAATTGCTACCATTCCTGCCAGATTTATGTATGGTAGCCTAAAGAACGAAGATCCTCCCAATAGTCATCTGTAAAAAAAATTATCGGAAGTCCGTCAGGTAATTTCCTGTTATGTCATCATTGTCACCACAGAAGTCCTGCTGCTGTTCATGTATAGTTCCTCTTCCGCGTAAAGGTTCGTCAATCTCTTTTTGTATCGTTGGTCTTTAGTGGTTAAGTATCTCTCCGTTCTTAACGCTCCTAACTGTCGCGAGTCGGTACTTAATATTGTGTAGCAGTATGTCAACTAAGTTCGATTCGTGCGATCATATGTATCGTCATCGACCGTATGTCGGCGTAAAAGTCGTTGAATGTCTCAATTGTTTGACCAGCTTAGCTTTAAGGTCAAGGCTCTGTGCGTTTTATTATACATTCCTAGCTAAATTAATATAACAAACCAAGTAATTATTTAGGAGCAAGTAGAATTGGCAATATTCAGACAAATCATCATAAAGAAACAGAAAAGCAATCTATTGAAACACTTCTTAATAAATATAAAAGACTTACATACATATACAATATTTAAACAAGGAGACCAATTGACAAACACGAACATAGTGGTTCATGAAATAAAAAACCACAACAGACGAACAAATTAACTCAAAACTATATAGATGCCCACCATGAGGCGGAGGCCCGCAAACAAAAAGATGAAATAGAAAGTCAGGATATTATTAAGAAAAGCAGCTATTACAGCTATTCCAAAAAAGAAATATAATTCTGGAGAACAACTCAGCAATTATGGAACCACCAGTAACTCCTGGATCATCTTCTCCTCCACCACAACCCTCTTCGGTAAACGATGCTACTACACCAACTCCTGAACCCACAATCTCTAGATTCGGAATCTTATGGACACTTTCGGAGTGGAACACGAGAATAAAAAAGTTGAACAATTTCAACAAAGCTGAGTCAGTTGCCTTTTTAATAAGAGGTACTCTCCTCGATCGAAACAGGCTAACTAGTCTCTTCAAATCTAAATTTAAAATAGATGTCAGCAACTGCCGTAAGATCTCCACCAACACCTTCAAGGTAAGCATCCCCTCAAAATATGAATGGATGTTTATCAACCCTACTTCCGACGTCATCAATCTGGGTGGATTAACTACGGAAAGAATTAAACCGAATAGAGGAAACAAACATCGCAAGGATACTACCTTTACCTCAAAATCCACTAAATCTAAAAAACAGAATAATGTTAATTTTAAGTCTAATCCTATACCGAAGCCTAACTCTTCCAAAAAAAAACCAAACTCCTAACAAACAAATTTCTGATGCAAATTGGAGTTTTAAAGTTGGTACATTTCCTGTCTTCACTCCTCCTTCAATACATACTGCCAATCACGTATATACGAAACGTTCTTCCACCGTATCCAACTCAATTCCTAAGCGCGTATCTTTCAATCTAGATCCTCCTCCCAGTCATTTACCAAACCCAACATCTCCTCGTTCCACTCATACAAAAACGGCATACCCCAACTTTATTCGCTCCCATACTTTAAATCCCTCCCCATGTCCTAAGCTAGACTCCCACCCTAATACCCCACCACCTTCTTTCTTAGACCCCATTCTTCCTCCAAAGGCAAAGTTAACCAAGCACCTTATCGATTCTGGGGAAGATGGCCGATATGTTCTCTCTCGTTTAAGAGACAGCAGATTATATGACAATGTTCGCTTATATCTCACCTACCTACGTGATAAGCCTGACTCTGTCTGTATCGACGGTATAACGAAAACCAATGCAATGGTTTCCATTCTGCAAGAAGGCCCACCCTAGTCTAGTTTCAAAAACTACCATCGCTCCTAACCCACCACTCAATTCTTTGCCGAAGCCTCCCAAATATCTGTCCCTGTATTATCAAAACGTAAGAGGATTACGAACTAAGATTTCTGCTATATATATTAATTCGCAGATTCTGCCATACGACATCTTTGCCCTCACAGAAACCAATCTCACCCCTGATATTAAGAATAATGAATTATTTTCCCAAGACTTCGATTTACACCGTGACGATGGTTTAGATAAAGAGGAGAATTTATATGGCCGTGGTGTACTTCTAGCTATACACTCTCGTCTCGAGTCTAGACCCTTTAAAAAATCGTCCACTGCATTCTTTGAATTTGTTTGCGCTACAATTCCTATTTGCAAACGCAACCTATATATTTGTTGCTGTTATATTCGCCCCACTCAAACAATTCAAGGTTACCAGCTACCTGTTGATGCAATCGACTGTATATTTAATGCTGCTGATCCCAATGACGTTGTTATTTTTTTAGGTGATTTTAATCTACCTAAGCTTCTATGGACTCAGACTGATCAGTGCTACTATAGTGCAACAAATCCTACCTCTGATAAAGAATCTTTTCATTGACTGCCTAACTGACTCTGGTCTATATCAATTAAGTGGTGTCACCAATGGTGTCACATCGGCAGACAACTCGACCTAGAAAAACAACAATATAGAATTAGAGTGGATTAAAGAAAATTAAATCCAGTAATGATAGATGATAAACACCCCCTTCCAAACATTGATGGTGTATTGAACAAACTGGGCAAAGCTCAATATTTTAGCACCTTAAACTTAGCTTAGGGCTATCATTAAATCCCGGTAGTAAAACAGGATATTCAAAAAACTGCATTCGCAACATCATCAGGCCTATATGGATGCATCAGGATGCGGTTGGGATGAACGAAGGAATCTAAACAAAATTTGTGTTGTAAAACACTTAGCGGCATTAGATACAATATTTAAGAAATTTTAAGAACACAATTTAAAAATCCAAACTAACAAATGTAGTTTTATGGAAAACAACTCAAGAGATTCCTATGTATGACAGGATACTACCGTCAGTTTATAACAAATTGTGCTAAGGTGGCATATCCTATGATAAATTACCTACCTAAAGAGGAGAATATGAACATAAATGACACACAATATCTACCGCTATTTGGAAACTTAACGCACTTAATTACAGCGAATCCTGTCCTAAAACTCGCAGACTATGACAAACCATTTGTCTAGACAAGCAATCACGCCATTGCTGCCGTTCCATCAACAAAATTGACAGCCAATAGGTATGCTTTGTGTCAAGAACTCTAAATAACCACGAAAAGAATTATGGCGTCAAAGACGAAGACGAGACATTTAATAATTTCCGTCCATGCCTCAACGGAAATAAATTTAAAATTATAACCGATCGCGCACCTACGGGTATTAAGTATTTGCAATGTAAATATAAAGGTATGGACTTTTCACAGCGAAGCCAAAGATGGTTATTAAGACTACAAGAATATGACTTCGATATACAATTTCTAAAAGAAAAAGACACTAAGGTTACAGACGTCCTAAGCGAATTACAAAATACATCCAAAATTAAGGTAAGCAACCATATGGAATCAAACATGGAATTAACAGATACCATGCACTCAGCTAAGGAAAAACAAATAGATCACTTATGTAGGTTTAATACAACAAGTACAAAACGCAAGTTATATTAACATACAATGATAGCAAGGAAATAAAGGTTTTACAGTTCAGTTCAAACCGCCGCTATATTCAGTCGCCCTCTTACTTTACTCCATAATTTGTAAATTTCCTATTTCGCTTATGCCATTTAAATCAATCCAATGACCTAATTTCTTACGCAATAATTGTTGTCGCTGACGCGCCTTTTTTTTATTGTTGACCTACTAGTCTGTTCATTTCGCGACAGTGTGTTTAGTGTATTTTCCATTTTTTTCTCCGCAATTTTTTGTTTTCTTCGATCTTCCTTAAAGAGTTCTCCGAAAATCTACTGTTCTTCTGTTATGAGTGTATCAGTATTTCTCTCTCACATGTGCTCCTTGCAATCAAGTGCCTCAGTGACTCCGATGAATCCAACCATTACTCACTCGTCAGACTGGTAACGGACAAACTATCAATCTTTGAACAAAGTGTAAGATGTGCCGAAGACTTTGGTCATAGCGTTGGAAAACAAGTTGGGCGTTTAATTGAGCTAGAAAGTGCAAGATCCAGAAATGAAGAAACATACAAGCGCCACCTTGATACAGTCTTAAGTGAATTTATATCAATCGGATCCGCAATGATAGATTCAAGCATAAAAACATGTAATTCCATCAACTCTCTCCGGGAAGACATTGATAGTCATTCACATCCAATCTCCATTTCGAACCTGCAACAAACAATCACCAACTCTCAATTCATTACGATGAACTCACCACGAATAGAACAGTGTTGAATGATTTAGAAAATCTCATTGGATCAGTATGCCACAAAATTGATGGCCTTCCAACCCATCCCCAACGCACAACAGTTACAATACTTCAATTTTGGTTGAATTATTAGAAACGGCAGCCGAATCATTGCCACATCCAGTGCCGAAAACCCAACCTCCAAATCCTTGCACCAGCCCATCGATCCAAAAATCTAATGGTGATACAATTACTCTAACGTCAACCCCCCTTGCCGCTGCCCCCCGGGAAACTTGTTACACAATTTAACACGACGTGGACACCTTCAGAGTGGCAACGCAAGCTAGACCGACTCCGCACAACGAATCAGATGTTTCAAAAAGAGGTATGGCATCACGCCATCAACCAATGGACAATATTCCCAACATCTCACCACAAAACCAAACGGAATTTCAAAATTAATTTACCGGCTAAATACGAATGGTTATTTGTTAACCAATCCAACACCAACCTCAACTAACAAAAACGTAGAAAAAAAAACAAGAAAGGTATCATCAAAAGATAATTATAAATCGCCCAGATCCATTCCCCATACACATCCTAAAGCTGACCCCAACTGGACTCTTAAAACCAATATATTTCCTAATTTCCCTTCACGAATCACCATAAAAGCACCAAGTGCCTCTCTTCCATCCAAGCCTAAACGCGTTTCATTTAATTTAACCCCTGCCCCTGATACCGTCACCGCTCAACAAACCACACCCCCTCCCACGAATACTAACAACTACATTCATAATTTCGACCTTACAACAGGAGCCAAATACCCAAACTTTATCAGCTCGCATATCTTAAATCCAGCTTCTAGCTCGCCTTCTCCCTCGGTTTCACGGCCCCAGTCCCTATTTTTGATCCCCTTTCGACGCCTAACGTTAAATTGACCCAAAAGAATATAGACACCACAGAATGCTGTTACGCTCTCTCTAGGCTAAGGGATAACAAGATATACGAAAATATACGTCTCTTTCTTGCATATCTTTACGACAAATCCGACTCTGTTTGCTTTGAGGGAAAAACCAAAACAAGTGTCATGGTCTCCATCCAACAGGAAGGCCTTCCTACGGATATAACTAGTCTCAGAAAGCTTTACAAGAGGAACCACGAAATCTTCGACACACCTCCCCAAAAGGTTGCGAATGACTTCGCTACTTTCCGCAGCTGTGTACTCTCCATAAGAGTTTCTCACCTTCAGCGCAGCTGAGCTGACCACGACAAGTTTTTTCGTTCCTAACTTGCTTTCTTTGCCTGCATCTCATCTACACTCCCGTACTCCTCCAAGCAACAAACTACCTCTTGCATTTTACTACCACAAAGTAAGAGGCTTGCGCTCTAAAACTAGTCTCTCTTTCGACGTCTATGCTCTTACAGAAACCAATCTGATCCCCGACATAAAGAGCCAGGAGCTATTTCCATCTTCATATAATGTTTTCCAAGATGACGATCAATCTCTCCATATGTTTAATGATCTTGCCATCCCTAAAGTTGATTCTCCATGTAGAGGTGTCCTACTTGCCATTCACAATAACCTCAACTCATCTCTCATTGCCATCTCTTCTTCTGTTAAATTTGACTTTGTTTCAATTAAAATAATACTTCCCAACAGGTCCCTGTACGTTATGTGTTGCTACATTCTCCCAGCTCAACCTACTGAATCCTACATCCTTGCTATTAAAGCTATTGACCAACTAATTGACCAAAGTGATTCCATCGACGATATCCTTATCTTTGGTGACTTTAATCTCCCCCTGCTAAAGTGGATTCATCCGATGGATGGATCACGTATTTTTTACCGCGGCAAACGCCAGTTCATCGAAGGAATGTCTTTTCATTGATAGCATAACTAACTCATGCCTGTGCCAAGTAAGTGTCGTCCCTAATTCTATCGGTAGGCAACTAGACCTTATTCGCACTAGTGATCCTACTAATTCCACAGTAACGTTATGCCCCTTCATCCTATCAACAGTCGACAACTTTCACCCCCCTCTTCTTCTATCATTTTTCCATAACTCTCCATCCCAGCCCACTACTTCAACTACCATCTCTTCTTACAACTTCCATAAAGCTAATTTTCGCAAAATCAATACCTATCTTATCAAATGTTCTTTTGATTTTACCAACTTATCCTTATCTGATGCTGTCTCCATTTTATACAGTGAAATATTTAATTCCATTTCTCTCTACGTCCCCTTTTCCCGGCATAAAACATCATCTATTTCCCCTCCATGGTACAACAGAAGATTTCGCTCTTTACGAAACAGAAGGAACAAATTATGGGCAGTTTTTCTTCTTACCAATTCTTATTATGACTACTCTAACTATCTTGGAACTTACCTGTAATTCACCCAGCTCTATAACTGCCTCTATCAGCGCTTTTTCGACACAGCGCAAAACCAACCTTATCAACGATCCTAAGACATTTTATCAATTCGTCAACTACAAAAGAAAATCAGACGGCTATCCTCCCTCTCACCCGTTCGATAATATATCATAGACCGACCCACATATTATTGCCAACTATTTTGCAAACTTTTTTAAACATTTGCCGACAATCTCTTTGTACCCGACTACATCTATTTCAAGTACCTTCCCAATTTCTCCATTGGCCCCTCTCTCTCTTAACCTTTTGATCCCACCCTTATCGAAGAAAAGTTACAAAATCTCAATGATGAATTTGTATCTGGTCCAGATAGGCTCCCAGCAATATTTCTCAAAAAGTGCGCGTCCAATCTTTCGCACCCACTTTCCTCCCTCTTTAATCTGTCCCTCACACAAGGTGAACCCCCCAAGTTTGGAAGGCCTCTTTCATAACCCCGGTTCACAAAAAGGGATCAAAGAATGAAGTAACAAACTACCGTTCCATTGCTAAGCTTTCTCACATACCTACAATTTTCGAAAGTTTTTTATATGAAGTTCTAAGCTTTCAGTGCAAGTCACTTTATATCACCCAGTCAGCACGGATTTCTAAAAGGTAGATCAACTACTACAAACTTAGTTGAATTCGTATCCTTTGCGCTTTCAGCCCTAGAAAATGGCAACGAAATTGACGTTATTGCTACAGATTTCGCTAAGGCCTTCGATAAAATATCAAATCAACTGAACCTTTTCAAATTGTCTTCCCTCGGTTTCCCATATTGTTAAAATGGATATCTTCTTATCTGGAGAACCGTTACTATAGTGTTCGCTTTAAGTCAGCTTTCTCAACCCCGATTTTAGCCACTTCCGGTGTCCCACAAGGCAGCCATCTAGGTCCCCTCTTTTTTATTTTAACTATAAACGATCTTGAGAAGATTATCAAACACTGCTCCATATCCATTTACGCCGATGACACTAAGTTCTCAAAAACTATTTCTTCACCCCGAGACTCTATTCTCCTTCAAGAAGACCTCGATAGGTTTTCTACTTCGTGTCTAAAAAATTGCTTTGAGCTTAATGTCTCTAAATGCCAATCTATGACTTTGTCTCGTAAGTCCAATCAATCCCCCTCTCGGCTTTATTTTCTGCATGACCAACCTGTACCCCAAGCTCAATCCCTTCGCGACCTTGGAATTTTATACGATAGAGAGTTAAACTTCCGTTCGCATATTGATGAGATAATCCTTAAAGTCAACTCATCGCTCGGTTTTATCAAACGTTGGTCTAAAGAATTTTGCAACCCTTATGTGACAAGGTCACTTTACATTACGCTTGTCGGGCCCCTCCTTGAATATGCCAGCCAAGTATGGTCCCCCTTTCA
Organism: Volucella bombylans; assembly: GCA_949129095.1. Lineage (NCBI taxonomy): Eukaryota > Metazoa > Arthropoda > Insecta > Diptera > Syrphidae > Volucella > Volucella bombylans. The sequence continues at coordinate 117,433,799 of OX422142.1, read as the reverse complement.
GCGAATTCATATATCCCGAATCGAGAACATTCAACGTCGTTTTCTTCGGTTTTCTCTTCGTGGGCTACCCGGGAGTGACCCATTTATCTTACCTCCCTATCGCGACCGCCTCAAACTTCTTAACCTGAATACCCTAGAAAAACGCAGAAACGTAGCTGACATTCTCTTCATTCATCGACTACTCTCCGGTTCTGTGGACTGCGCTTCCCTTTACAATTCTATTTCCTTCAACACTAACCCTCGTAATTTACGCTATTCTCGTCTCTTCTATATCCCAACCCACCGCACCTCTTATGGCTCTAACGAACCAATCTCCCGCATGCTCCATAAGGTCAACTCAAACCTCCCCCTTTATGATTTTAACCTGAGCACTTCTCGTCTTAAATTTGATCTCCTCCACCATTCCCTTACTTCCTAACCCTTACTCTTGTTAGATTTTATGTCCTAGTTTTTAAGTTACTTTAAGCTTACATTAACCGAAATAAATGGGGGCATTAGCCCCCACTAAATTAAAAAAAATTAATTAAATTTACACAAAAGAAGAATAATAACCCTAAGCCCAATAGAGGGAGCAAATAAAATCAAAGACATATTAATTAGAAAGGAATTAAATCGAGGACCATCTCTACAACATAGTCCAACAAGTACTCGTAATCATAAAACTATTCTCACATAGAAGTGTCAGATTCATTAAGTGTTCACAGAGGGCTGCCGAAATCCAAACCGAGGAGGAATACCACACAAAAGAATCAATGCACAGCGGCATTAACGAAACGTATTACATACTTAAGGATAAAATATAATTTCCCAAACTTCATGAACAAATGCAGTTAATCATTAACAATTGTAAAAAATGTCAGGAAATACAATAAATTACGATAGGAAACCAATAAAACCCAAGTTCTATATCACAGAAGCCCCAACGTACAAAAACGAAATCATCCACGTAGATACTCGTATATTGTAGTTCGCATACAAAAGAAATCTTTTGTTACGATTATTGGCAAACTAACGAAATTTGCAGTATCTTATCCGTCGCTTGGAAGCCCAATACAAGGAGTCAACATGTCGTTAGATATGAATTCAGCTTTGACGAAAGATCAATTTAAATGCATCGTATCTGCCATATCAAAGAAGGAGAATCACGGCAGTTTCAATAGAAGTTCCGCTCGATTCGAAGGAAGTAGGGGAATTTCCAAAGTAGACGATGTTATAGCAATAATCACTGTTGTACGCGCAAAACGTTACTGATGACAACGCACTTATAAATATAAGCCATTGCTTTGGGAAGGCTTAGCAGCAACTTTTTGGCAAGGAGTTAAAAATGAAATTAAAACGTTCGATGACGCAATGAAGCTACCCCGTCAATCGATACAGAGTTGTTTGTCAATAAGCAAAGACCAGAACATTACTCATACAATTGTCAGATAACCTTACGGAGGAGATAAAGATTAGCATATTACGAGTACACCGCCAAATTCATATGAAAATCCGCGAAAATGTTCACCGAAATTAAGAATTAAACTAATAAAATACTAGGGCTTAAAGCTAAGGATGGTGAAGGAGATCGAATTTGAGGGAAAGTGTGCTGCGATTAAAATTGAAAACGGGAAGGTTGGAGTTTACCTTACGCAGCATACGGAAGATTGGTTCGTTAGAGCCATATGTGGTGCGGCGGATAGGTAGATAAAAGAGACGTGTGGAACGTAGATTACGAGGGTTAGTGTTAAAGAAAATGGAGTTGCAAAGAGGCATGCAATCGACGGAGCGTGAGAGGAGTCGGTGAATGAACAGAATGTCTGCTGCGTCCCTTCGTTCCTCAAGGGTATTCAGGTTAATGATTTTGAGACGGTCTCGGTAGGGAGGTAAGATTAGAGGATCGTTCCAAGGTAGACCTCGAAGAGCAAATCGAAGAAAACGACGCTGGATCCTCTCAATACGAGATACATGAACTCGTTGAAAGGGACACCACACTTGGCTAGCGTACTCGTGAAGGGGGCGAACGTAAGTAATGTATAGTGATCTGGTCACGTACGGGTTGCAGAATTCTTTGGACCATCTTTTAACGAAGCCGAGTGATGAGTTTGCTTTAGAAATTATCTCATCAATATGCGAGTGGAAATTAAGCTGCCCGTCGAATAGTATGCCAAGGTCGCGGATAGATTCAACAAAGGGTATAGGTTAGCCGTGGAGATGGTACTCGTAAATTCGTTGAGGAGACTTCTTGCACTTACGTGAGAAAATAATCGATTGGCATTTGGAGACATTCAGTTCTAAACAGTTCTTGATGCACCAGGTGGAAAAACTATTTAGATCTTTTTGGAGGAGGCTGGAGTCTTGTTGTGAGGAAATGGGTTTAAAAAATTTGGTATCGTCAGCATAGAGAGAAAGTGTTGAGTGTTGAATGAGCCTTTGAAGGTCGTTAATAGTTAGGATGCAGAGGAGTGGACCTAGGTGACTACCTTGAGGAATACCTGAAGTGGCCACGAAAGGGGCCGATAGGACAGACCTGAAACGAACACTATAAAAACGATTATCCAGGTAAGAAGATATCCATTTAAGCAAAAACAGGATTAGTTTATGATATATCTTGTCAAAAGCCTTACTGAAATCAGTTGTTATAAGGTCAACTTCTTTACCACTTTCTAAGGCTGAGAGAACAGAGGACACGAATTCTACGAGGTTAGTGGTAGTTGATCTACCCTTCAGAAAGCCGTGTTGATTGGAGGAAGTAAAAGATAAGGCTTCATGCAAAATGCTTTCGAGAAGTTTGGGTATATGAGAAAGTTTAGCTATGGGCGGTAATTAGTGACTTCACTCTTTAATCCCTTTTTGTGTATAGGTGTTATGAAGGAGGACTTCCATATCTGTGGAAATTCACCTTGAGAGAGTGATAATCGGAAGAGATTTGCAAGGGGGCGGGAAAGAGTTGAGGAACACTTTTTAAGAAATATGGAAAGGCCATCTGGGCCGGGTGAGTATTCGTCATTAAGTTGATGTAATTTGTTTTCTATTACTGTATGATCAAAGCTTTGAGAAATAGTGGGGCCAATGGGGAAGTTAAGTAGGTATTTGAAATAAGAGGGATCCGGTACGAAGGAATTATCGGCAAAAGATTGCTTAAAAAAAGTAGCAAAAAAGTTAGCTATGGTATGCGGATCAGTTGATGATATATTTTCGTATGAGAGGGATGGAGGAAAACCGTCGGATTTTTTTTTGTAATTAACGAATTGATAGAAAGACTTAGGATCATTTATAAGCCTTGATTGCGCTCTATCAAAGTATCGCTGATAGAGAAACTTATAGAGCTGGGCGGATTGAAGGTTTGACCCGAGATAGTTTGAATAGTCAACAAAAGAGTTGGACCGGAGGAAAACTGTCCATAATTTGTTTCTTTTGTTACGTAAAGAGCGAAGTTTACGATTATATTACGGGGGGCTCGTAGAAGAGGTCCTATTACGCGATAAGGGGACATAGAGAGAAATAGAATTGAATAATTCTCTGTAGAAAATAGAGAGAGCAATTTTTAAGGGCATATTGGCGAAATCAAAAAAACACTTACTAAGATATGCGTTAATTTTGCGGAAATTCGCTTTATGAAAGTCGTAATAATTCAGCTGCAGATGGGGTGGGTCGGAAAGGAGAGTGGTGGAAAAGAGAAAGAAGTGGTGGGTGAAAGTTATCAATGGTCGATAGTGAAAGGGAACAGAGCGAGACAGAAGAGTTTATGGGGTCAGTGGTGAAAATGAGGTCCATATAGTTGGAGTCTCCACTAACTTGGCATAAGCTAGAGTCTGTGAGCTCATCCAAGAAGAGACATTCTTTACTCGAGGTAGGGTAAGCGATAAAAAAAGATTTATCATCTGATTGAGTCCAGTGCAGCTGAGGTAGATTGAAATCGCCAAATACGATGACATCATCGAGAGGATCAGATAAGTTAATTATTTGGTCAATTGCATCGATAGCGAGTTGGTAGCATTCGATTGGTTGGGCCGGTAGGATGTAAAAACACATAATGTACAGGGACCTGCAGGGGAGTGTTATCTTTATTGAAACGTAGTCAAGTTTAGAGGAAGTAGAAACAGCGATTGGTGAAGAGTTTAGGTCATTGCGGACACCTCGACACGGAACATCATCATTTGGATGGGTAAGATCGTCGTCTCGGAAAACATTGAAACTAGGGGAGAATAATTCCTGATTCTTTACGAGTATATCGGGAATTAGATTAGTTTCGGTCAGAGCGTATACCTCAAATGGGAGAGCGTGAGATTGGCGCAAGACGACACGGGTCTTAGATCGCAGTCCTCTTACGTTTTGATAGTATAAGGTAAGAGGAAGGTTATTACGAGAGGGCGTAGGAGTGGATCGTCGAAACACTGGCAATGGTAGCACGTTAGGGACGAAAAAATTTGTCGTTGTCAGCTCTGCTCCGTTAGAGTTGTGAGATCCTTTTTGAGTGCACATAGTTACCGAAAGCAGCAAGGTCGTATGAGACTTTTTGCGGAGACATATTAAAAATCTCGTGGAACTTGATATATAAGTTCCTCAGACTTGTAAGGTCAGTAGGGAGACCTTCCTGCTGTATTGAGACCATGACGCTTGTTTTAGTTTTCCCCTCATAACAAACTAAGTCTGATTTGTCATGCAGATACGCTAGAAGGAGACGTATATTCTCGTACGTCTTTTTTTCTCTAAGCCTAGAAAGTGCATAACGACATTCTGTTGTGCCAAAAGTTTGTTGGGTTATTTTAGCTGTGGGGGGCAGAAGGGGGTCAAAAATGGGGCAGGTGGAGGAAGATTTTGAAGGCGATGCAGGAGTGATTGAAGGGGCATTAGACACATGTTCAGGTGAGGGATTTATAACATGGGACCTAACAAAATTAGGATATTTAGCTCCGGTTTTAAGGTCGAAATTAGGGAAAGAAGTGCTATTGGGGCACGTGCAGAGGGGTTAGGTATTTCAGAGGGGTTATTATGAGCGGTTGGTGCTAATTTGAAAGAGACGCGTTGACGCGGTGGCTTGGGTGGAACGGAGGCTGCAGGTGTAATATAATTAGAGGACCGATGAAGTCGGTTCGGGATGTGAGTGGGAGGGCCGAAATTGGGGAATATATTAGTTTTAAATCTCCAATTAGAGTCAGATTTGGAACGGGAGTTGGAAACGGTTTTCGGTACAGAGTCAGGTTTGCTACGGTTTGGGACGGGTTTCGGTATTTTATTAGAGTCCGGTTTGGGATGGGAGTTCGAATCGGGATTAGGTAACTTAGATTTAATCTTCGTTTTATCCTGTTTCTTGGTAGGAGTGTCGATCCATTTACAGATGCGCATCTTTCCAACGTTGAAATTAGTACCAGCAGGGTTTTTAAATAACCATTCGTATCTAGCAGGGAGGTCGAATTTAAAGCTTCGATTACCTTTGTGGTGAGATGGCAGAAACATTTCACATTTGCTGATGGTGATGCCGTATTTGTCTGCGAAGAATTTCGTGATCCAAGAAATATCAGCGTTTATGGGGGTGCCTTTGATGAAGAATGTACTCATATCGGTTTCAATTTTTTCCAGTCTACGCCTCCATTCGGAAGGTGTCCATGTAGTACCAAAATGTTTGATTAGCTTGCGTGGGGCAGCGACGGGAGGAGTTGACAGTAAAACAGTTTCGGTCTCCTGGATTGAAGTGGCAGCGGGAGAATTTGTAGATTTAATTAACCGTGGTGGACGAGGAGGTGGTGGTAAAAATGGGTCGACTTCGGTTTCCAGTAATTCAGCCAAAATTGATGTATTGTAGTGGACATTCTGATGGTGTTGTGTGTGGAATGGTAAATCGTCAATTTTGCTGCTTACCGTTTCGATATGATTCTCAATATCGAAAATAGTTGATTGTGCGGCAGCTAGATCGTCACCAACACCGTTGATTCTGTTAAAGATTACTTCGAGCATTGGATCAAGCTGCATTAGAGATGGTTGTTTCTTTGAGGTAGATTGAAAATGAGTCTCAAGATCTTCACGCAGGTTGTTTATCGATTCGCACAATTTAAGGTTAGAGATGTTTTGGGCGAAACAATCTGCTCTGAGATCATTGATGGCAGTTTTCATCTCGACCAGACATCGATATGTTGGTGAGCTTGGACTTAATTATATCGGTTGAGGACAGAATCGAATTCCCTAATTCATCAACATAACTGACACTACTTTCTAAGTTGGACTGATTCGTCGTTATCATTTTTGTGAGATTTTTTTGGAATGAGTCATTAGAGTCACTGAGGCACTTTATAGCAAGCAACACGTGCGAAAGCGAGATTATCTTGCACTCATCACAAAAGAATAGGAGGTTGTCAGAGAAGTCTTTGATGAATACACTATTCCTTTTATTTAATCCGACACAAATTGCATGGTATGATTTTCCACAGATGCCCTTACAAGTAACAAAGTCATTGACATCAATGATTGGACAGTTAGTGATTCCGCAAGACATGCCAAATTTATCAAATGTAAACAAAAAGGTAAACAATAAACTTTACGCACTGTTATGCACTGCGAGTGAAATTCAGCAAAATCGGAAAATTGGTCAACACTTGGGGGTAATGCACTAAATATATGCGGAACCGATATCAGAAGTGGCAAAGCGGCAGTTATTGAGCGCGAAAGATTGAGGTCAGCCAAAAAACAAAACAAACCAAAGAGACGTTCAGCGCTTGGGGTAATGTAATAATGTCGCGTAACTGATATCAGAAGTAGAGATATGGAAGGGGAAGAAATAAATAATATTTAATGCGGAGCTAAACAAAAACAGGCCAGAGAAGTAGAATCCTCTTCCAGAGAGAAGAAACCATCGGAAAGTTTGTCCGGAACAAACGATAATAAGCGGTGTATTTTCTATAGAAAAAGAGAACATTTGGCTGATGTACTCGTATATTTTGCAATAAAAGATGGAACGAGTTAGGCAAAGCAGCTATAGAAAGCAAGTAACCTGCTTTAAATTGCTATGGTTGTGGAGCAGCGGGTTACTTCCGCTCAAATTGTCCTACCTGCAGCAACAAACACTTAAATAGCCCAACTCTCTCCAACAAGCTGCGCTGGATATTACTGCTAGTGATGGTCTTAATAATGTGAATCTAGAACCGCTCGCGTCATATGAAATAAATGATAAGCCTGTTGATGTTGATGTTATTTATGCTACTGCGGATGTCGCTGTTCGTAATAAAAATAAAAAGCATAACGTTATTGTTGGATCGAATCCTGATGCCACTGCTCTTAAAATTGTGAGGAATTTTAAATGGTATCATATTGGTAGGTTTTCGTCATCTACAACGACTGATGAAATTCGTTAGTACATGTCACAATCACTTGAAATTGACTCTTCTTTCATATTGTGCTATAAATTAATTAAGCACAGCGATACGAACTCTACACTGAAGTTCGTTAACTTTAAAATTGGTGTTCCTTTAGAACTCTCTAATAAGGTTTATATAGAATCTTTTTGGCCAAGTGGAGTAAAAGTCAGAACTTTTTTATTTAAATCAAAAGCTGATGTAGTAAATTCAAAAAAACTAGATGTCGCGGTCGGCTCCAGATGTGACGAAACACTCGCACGATCGCCGATCTGTAGGAGTAATTTGAAAATATATTTTCATAATGCAAGTGGAATTCCATTATGATGTTCTTCGACGACGTGGAACAATTGTCATTCCACATCACTTTAAATGCTGTCAAAAAAGTTCGTATGTTTTTTATCACAAGTTATGTTCCACCTAATAGCTCGTGTGATTGCTATGAGAAACATATGAACAATATTACATTTATTTATAATAGTTGTTCTACATCAGAATAAATTTGTGTTCTTGGTCACTTTAATCTCACTTGTATTTATTAACTGGATTTGGTCTGAGCAATCTAATTCAGCTCATGCTTCAATTAATAGAGATACCTATGAATCTTACTTTGTTGATTTTATTAATTCTCTAAATTTAAAACAAATTAATGTTATCACGAATTCTCTGTCTAAAATATTAGATTTAGTTTTTATTTGTTGTGATGGACTTAAAGCTCACGTTGTTCGTCCCCCATTTTCCTTGTTAAATGTCACATTGAACATATAACCAAATTAACTTTTTCCTAACGCCCATAAAAGTGTCAAGTGAAATAGTGCATTAAGTTCGAAATCCCTGATCGTCGTAATCCATTCTAAACAGAACTCTTGTGCTAGAAATCCACATAAATTCTGCCGCCATAAGAAAACCGCAAAATATTCCTTTGTGCTCTTCCTAACAATGCCGCAAAATACCGATATCAACCTCTGCTCCAAGACAGCTCTTCAAAAAGGCTCTCTTCCCTCACTAATCCACTCTAACTCTTCATCACCGTCGTCTTGCAATAACAACACCGTTCTCACCGCAAAACAGATGGAGAAAAGCCTACAAAAACAAACTGCAACACTTCACCTTCAGTTTGTTAATGAAATTACTAAACTATGTGATGAAATGATCAACAAAATTTGAGGAAACAGTCATAAATTGGGAGCAGCGTTTTACCACAATTGATACCACAATTTCATCTTTAAACGCACTCATTAACCAACTTGAGGCAAATAATAACATTACGAAAGCAACAAATCGGGAAATAATTGATCTTCAGAGCCAGCTAAACAGCATTGAGAGGAAAGAGATTGCTGCTGACGCTGTTCTCTTTGGTATACCGCAGCACCAAGACGAAAATTTAAAAATTATTTTTAACCGATTTTGTCACACAATTGAGTGCAAGCCACCAGTCCTTAAGAATATTTTTCGCACGAAAAGTCGATTGACTGAGAACAGCAACAACAACCCCGGCTCTTCTTCAATTGCCAAAAAATTATTCAGCTGTGCTGAAGTTCTAAAGTATGCCGCCCATTTCCGCAATGTGCATCGTTGAGCTTATACCAGCTGACTTGGGGATCGAATCGTCCGACAACAATAAAAGTTTCATAAATGAGAACTTATCAATGCACACTCGACGTCTCCGCCGCAGTGCTTCTGAACTCAGTCGTAAAAAGTTCATTTCATCCGTACATACGAAGTATGGGTCTGTTTATGTGAGAAAAGACGCAAATGGCAAAAGCTTTCTCATTGAAAGCTTCGCTGATCTACACGCCACCGCCGCTACTCCTGATTGCCTAAACTCTAAATCAAGAAGCGAGCATCGACCCAGCTTTCTCTGACGACGGTGCTGCAGCTGCTGCTGCTGCTAATGTGCCGCTGTGACTGTGACTGAAGAGTGATGACATGATTTTATGCATCTTATAAATTATGCATTTCTAAATTTCTAGTTCTAGTATGTTTTTCTCCTTATTTGTCCCATCTCTACTCTGCAATATTGTGATCTCTTTTCCTCTTTTCACTTTCTTTTTCTTTGCTTGTACACGCATTTGTTTGGAAGCCTGTGTTATGATTTGCACTTTGTTTGCATACGAATTCCGATAGCAAAAACGTTCGTCATAGTCGTAGCATGAATGAAGTTCAGACTCGCACAATGTTGAACGTTCTTTCGTGTCAAAGAAGCGGGTTTAAGGTATGTCACATTAATGCACGGAGTCTTAACCAAATTAAACTTGATTACCTTAATTATCTATTTAATGACTCTTCTGTTGATGTTATATGTGTTGATGAAACATGGTTTGAACCTGGAAGTGATAATTTTTTTTACAAAATAGCCTGATATGAGCTCGCACGTAGTGATGGGGTTACGGAAACAACATTAGGTGGTGTTGCGATATATTGCAAGGAAACTTTAAAATGTGAAGTCATAAAAAAGTCGCTAGGAACCGATGTCTGTCAAATGTTTGGTTGCTTCTGTGTCAATCCAAATCGTGTTTTTTCAGCTGAACCTTTTTTCTCTTCTCTATCCGAATTCTCCCCTTTATATAATAACATTGTCGTTTGTGGTGATTTTAATGCCAACATGCCCAAAAACAACTCGCGGTCCTACCAAGTGAAGGATGTGGCGGTGGCAAGTGGACTTGAAATTGTAAATAATTCCTATCCAACATGTTTCCGGCCAGGTGCACCACCGAGCCTTTTAGACCTTGTTATTGTATCTGATTCACTTTCTGTCTTACTGTTTGATCAGATTTCTCTCGATTCTGCACCTTCAATGTTGTATTTAACCACAATTCTTCCTCAAGCTCCTTTGTTTATCGGGATTACTCATTAATAAACCATGAAGCACTAACGACCGCAGCAAACTCGGTTGGATGGTTGAATTGCAGAATGGTTGCCGATTCAAATGAGAAGCTAATCACTCTACAGGCGCTTGTAGTGCAACTATTTAATGACCATGTAACAACAAAAACCGTCGCGATCCGAAACACTGCGTGTCCCTGCTTAACGGAAGGGGTAGTTGGTGTTCTAAAGAAGCGAAACAGACTGTACAGTAAGTGGAAGCTTAGCCAAAACGCGCTTAACTGGAATAGGTGCAAAGCTGCTCGTAATGCTGCAACCGATGCTGTTCGTGCATCTAAGCGACGCTACTATTCATCTAAACTTAGAACTTCTTTACCCTCCAAGGTACTGTGGAGAAATCTACGCCAAGTTGGCATTGGTGTAAGAAGTGAGAGGAGCTGCACTAGTGATTTAGATGATTTGTTTCAAACGACTATTTTGTTTCAAATGATGTTGCTGCCGATTGTTTCGAGTATGACGTTATCTCCAGCAGAGGCTTTGAACAGGAAATTGATTTTGAAGTAGTTTCGGAGGTTGATGTCCTTTGTATTATTAAAGGTTTAAAATCAAATGCTATTGGTGAAGACGGCTTGCCACTACGTTTCATAAAACTTGTTTTGTCGCACGTCATAGGCCATCTAGCACATTTAATCAATTCTTGTATAGCAACATCTACTACTCCTCTGGCATGGAAATGTGATAAGGTTGTACCTGTCCCTAAAAATACCACTGCTTCCGATGCTTCTGACTACAGACCTGTCAGTATCTTACCTTGCCTGTCTAAGGTGTTTGAGAGTCACAAATTCAGAAACACTTGGCTGAAAATTCTCTGTTGAGCCCATTCCAATCCGGCTTTAGGAAGAACCATAGCTGTTCTTCCGCCATGGTAAAAATCTTGGATGATATCAGGCAAGATTTTGACAAAGGATTTGTGACGCTGCTTTCGTTGCCTGCTTGATTTCTCTAAGACTGTTGACAGAGTGAATCATTCCATTCTTTGTTGGAAACTGCACCATTACTATGATTTTAGTGAAAGAGCTGTAAGGCTCATTCGAAATTTTTTATGTGGACGGTCACAAATAGTCGTTGTTGGTAACAACCGCTCAGGTCTCCGGTCAGTTTATCAAGGGGTTCCGCAGGGATCAATATTGGGCCCAATTTTGTTCTGTATGTACATAAATGACTTAGCATCGATCGCACTTTTTCATTTCTATGCAGACGATGTACAACTGTACCTATCTCATCCGGTTAATAAAATAGGTAAACTAGTGTCACTACTAAATGAGGATCTTGCTTCAATTTTTGAATGGGCAACTAAAAATGGACTAGCTTTGAACTCAAAAGAATGCCAAGTACGTCCGATATCAAACAAGTCTTTTGAGCTAAGTCTAGTTCCTGATGTTTGCTTAGCGGATAGTAAGATTAGGTTAGTTGAGGTGGCTACAAGTCTTGGTTTCACCATAAACCGAAAGCTTTCTGGCTATAAACATGTTAATATCGTTGTTGGTCGCGTGTACGGATGCTTGCGTAAATTTTGGATTTTAGCCAGATATACCCCCTGGAATACTCGCCGAAGACTAGTGCTCACTCTCATATTACCCATTATTTCATATGCCGCAACTGTCCACAGTGACCTTGACTCACTTTTTCGCAAGCTCCAGGTTGCTTATAATGATGCTGTTCGGTACGTTTATGCGAGGCAACGATACGATAGAATCTCGGAATTCTCATGCCGGTGTCTTGGCTGTGCATTTAGAAAGTGCCTTGATTTCAGAAATTGCATATTTCTACATCAGATTATAAATACAAAGCAACCCCCTTACCTTTACTCCAAACTGGAATTTTCCCTTTCCAGATGAACTTTCAACATTAGCACTCAGCGTTGCAAATACCTCAATAGTTCAATTATGGTATTAGACTATGGAATAACTTACTTTCTCATATAAAGTGCTTGTCAAATACTGCTAGCTTTAAAATTGCCTTGTACTCTTATATGTACTTTTCTTCTTAATGCATCTCTTTACTATCAACTCTACCTCAGTCTTCCTCCAATTTCTCAACTATTTTATTTCCTCTCCCTTTTCTTTCTCCTTTTCAGTATTTTTATTTTATTATTATCACTATAATTGCTATTAAAACTTATAATTTTTTAATTTGTTTGTTATATTTTTTCTCTTCTCAAAATTAACATTTTGTTTCTAAATATTATTACTTAGTACCATAAGAGACAATGTCCTAATGTACAAATTGTTTATTGTAATAAATTGAATTGAATTGAATTGAATCTATTATTCACAAAGAATTGTTTATTGATAGGAATTTTTTACAAATACGATAAACCTGATAATTCTAATGTAAAAAGTAAATTTAGATTTAACTTTATGAAAACTAACTTTAACGAACTTAATAGTTTCCTATCAAATATAAATTTGAATAATGAGTAATACGTACACACATTTCATTGAAATACTAGAAGATGGTTTTGCTAGATTTGTCCCTATGTCCAGAGATTGTGTGCCAACGGAGCCGACTGGGGATAAAAAGGATTTAAGTCATTTAAAAAACTTAAAAATTCAAATAATTCAAGTGACTATAATACTGTAAAATGTTTGTGTGGGTACAAATAATAGAACTTATTCTTTTCAATACAAATCCCTTTATTCAGTACAGTTAAAATTCACTATTTTAATTCTTTCTCTCAGTACAATCCAATTTCTCAACCACTTATACTTTTCTTATCTTTTACTTAAACCACTTAATCACTTCTCCTAATTAACACTTCAAATTACACTTTAGAACTAATTTGTATACCTTTGGGATGCTGGTATTTATACTCGAATGACATACTTCGAGAACAATCCTCGCCATCCAGCGTCCAATACAATTTTCAATTTGCTAGAAAATTCGATTCCACTCTCCAGTCGAGACTTTGTTATTCCAGTATCGAAATCTTCTGGTCTTCGACATTTTCTGCTAGATGTCGCTGCTTACATTTAAGTGGTTATCACATTGCTCCCTCCCTACAGTTGTTCGTCCCGAACAACTTGGTCATTCAGCATCCCATTGAAATGACACATTCTATCCAAATGGACCACTTTCAGTTTTCCTCGATCCCCACTCTGGATCCGGTAGACAACGTCATTAATGCGGGTTATCACCTTGTATGGACCTTCCCAGTCCTGTTGCAATTTTGGTGACTTGCCTTTCTTACGCTGAGGATTATACAGCCAAACCAGATCTCCTTCGTTGAAACCGGAAGATTTCACCTTGATATCGTACCTAGTTTTCATGCGGCTGCTTGCTAGCTTCATCTTTTTTCTGGTGTCTTCATGCAATTTACGAATCCTGCTGCGTAAGTCATTCACGTACTCGTTCACCTCTCTGGGCTCCGTCGGTGGGGATCCGAATTTTGCTTCACTTGGTAACCGAATCGTTTGACCAAATAAGATCTCGGATGGTGTGTGCCCTGTTGAGCTATGGACCGCGTTTCGGTAGGCCATTAAGAAGAGGGGTATGTGTCGATCCCAATCCCGCTGGCAGTTGCTGACAACCTTAGATAGATGCTCATTCAAGGTCCGATTGAATCGGTCGACCATTCCATCAGATTGAGGGTGTAGTGGCGTTGTCCTTGTCTTTCTTATTCCCAAATATTGGCATATTTCCTGGAAGACTTTTGATTCAAAGTTTCGCCCTTGATCAGAGTGCAGCTCCATTGGGACCCCAAATCTGCTCACCCAGTTGTTGACTATCTGTTCGGCTACGGTCTTAGCCTCTTGATTTGGGATGGCAAACACTTCCGGCCACTTACTGAAGTAATCCATGACTACGAGAGTATATCGGTTTCCATTAAAGGTTTCGGGAAACGGCCCAGCGATGTCGATGGCTATTCGTTCGAAAGGTGCTCCGACATTGTATTGTTGCATTTGTCCATGTGGCTTTACTTTTGGACCCTTGGTAGCCGCACACCTTATGCACTTTTTGCACCAATTCTCGACATCTTGTTTAGCGCTTAGCCAATAGAAACGTTCCCTTACCTTTTCCAACGTCTTGTTTATTCCCAAATGGCCTCCTGAGATTCCGTCATGTATTTCATGGAGTACTTGGTTGACTCTGAACCGTGGCACAATTAGCTGCATACGAGATGTTGTCCCATCTGCACTTTCCCATTTTCTCTTCAGCAATCCATCTTGCACAAAAAGCGAGTCCCACTGTGCCCAGTATGCCTTCAGAGTTTGGCTCCGATCTGATATCTGCTGCCAGCTTGGTCTTTCCTCGTGTTCCTTCCAGGCCAATATTGGTTCGATGTCATTGTCTGCCTGTTGAGAGGAACGGATTTCGTCTATACTCCAACCCTCTATTGGCTCAGTCCTGATCATTTGGATAGTTGCCTGTTCTTTCGCTTCTTTACGGTTGCAGTGTTCGCATTTTACCCCGCACGGTCGACGAGAGAGAGCATCAGCATTTGAGTGGAGTGTTCCCTTGCGGTGTTGCACTTCAAAGTCGTAGCCCTGCAACTGCTCGATCCATCTTGCGACTTGGCCTTCAGGGTTCTTAATTGGAGTAGCCATTTCAGAGCTGCGTGGTCTGTCCGAAGAATGAACTTTTGTCCGTAGAGGTACTTATGGAAATGCTTCGTAGCCAGAATTAAAGCCAGAAGCTCGCGCCGGGTTACACAGTAGTTCCGTTCAGGTCTGGAGAGTACTTTGCTGTAATATGCGACCACTTTCTCTTGACCGTCATGAACTTGGGAGATCACAGCTCCGACCCCAACATTGCTAGCGTCTGCGTCCACGATGAACATTTTTCCGGGCGTCGGGTAACCCAAGATGGGGGCATTGCACAGCTGTCGCTTCAGTTCTTGAAATGCTTTTTCGCATTCTCCAGACCACCTGAACTGTCGGCCTTTTTCTGTAAGTTGATGCAGGCTCTTCGCAATGCCAGCAAAATCCTTTACGAACCTTCTGTAATACGTGGCGAGGCCCAAGAAGCTTCTCAGTTGGTGTTTATCTTTTGGAGAAGGCCAACTTTTCACGGCTTCGATTTTGTCAGGATCCGTTCTTACTCCTTCCGCTGATATAATGTGACCCAGATATTTTACTTCCGGACGAAACAAGGCGCACTTTTCCGGGTTGAGCTTTAAATGAGCACTTCGTAGCCTCTCAAACACTTCTTTTAGATTTTCGCGGTGCTCCTCGTACGTCTTACCTATGACGATAACGTCGTCCAAATATACTAGGCAGGTTTTCCAGGTGAGTCCTTGCAATGTTCGTTCCATTAGTCGCTCGAAGGTGGCCGGAGCGTTGCACAGTCCAAACGGCATCACTGCAAACTGCCAATGACCGCTTCCTGTAGTGAAGGCAGTTTTCTCACGGTCCGTACGATTTATCTCTACCTGCCAGTAACCGCTCTTCAAGTCAAGTGTTGAAAACCATTTCGCTCCAGAAAGCATATCCAAAGTGTCGTCGATTCTCGGAAGTGGGTAGCTGTCCTTTTTAGTGACATCATTGAGACGTCGGTAGTCTACACAAAATCTCGTGCTGCCATCTTTCTTCTTCACGAGGACCACTGGAGATGCCCACGGACTTTGCGATTCTTCAATCACTCCCTCAGCTTCCATCTTCGACATCATTTCGGCAACTTCTGTTTATCCTTGAGCAAATTTTTACATAACAATTACATTATGTCTATTGAACGCAGTATTAAGAAGAATGGTAGATCATTCTGGTAAATTTGATAATCTTGAAACGTAAATCCGCCGGCACCCCAATAGTGAGGAATAATGAGAAATGTCAGACTTGTTAATAGTTGTGTAAATATTGGGTCCCTACAACTTAGCTACGAAGAAGTTCTTCTAGCGCTTACATCACTGAAACCAACTTCAAATTGTGGTGCTGGTGGTATTCCTGCCATTATTCTTAAATTTTGTAGCGAATCTATCTCATTTCCACTGTGGCGTATTTTCAAACGGTCGCTTTCAAATGGCGTCTTCCTTGACGAAAGGAAGGTTTCATTCTTGGTGCCTATTTATAAATCGGGCGATAAAAATAATATTGAAAACTATGGTGCCATTTACAAGCTTTCAGTGAATCCAAAGCTTTCCAGAAATGAGTTTCTGACAAAAGAATATTTATTTGAAGCTCAGTATGGCTTTGTTTCCGGTCGGTCTACTTTGAAAGAGATGGAAAATAAAGTTCAGGTTGATGCTGTTTATACCGATTTCAGTGAAGTTTTTGACTCGGTTGACCATTTAATTCTTATTAACAAATTGGGATCTCTTAGATTTTACTCTGAAATCCGAAGATGATAACTAAATCTTTTCTTATTGGTTGCACTCAACGAGTTAAAATTGGGACAAACATTTCAAAATCAATCAACTGTTCTTCAGGAGTACTTCAAGGAAGCCATCTAGGCCCCTTGCAATTTGTAATTTTTATAAATGACATCATTTCAGTTGTTAAAAATTGTCAATGTCTCCTTTACGCAGATGATCTTAAGACATTTATGAGAATTAAGAGAATAGAAGACTGTTTTTTGATTCAATCAGATCTGAATAATATTGTTTACTGGTGTATGACAAATCGCCTTGATTTGAATATAAAAAAGTGTTATGCAATGTCCTACTCCAGATGTTCGTTAACAACAGAACTTAATTACTCTATTAATTCGACTTCTTTAAAACGTATATTTGAAATTAAGGATTTGGGTGTAAACTTTGATAAGAAATGTTCCTTTAGATCTCACATTGATTACGTTGTCTCCAAAACAAATTCAAACACTGGATTTATCAAATGTAATGCAAAAGAACTTAAGGATTCATTTTCTCTACTTTCTGTGTACACTGCGTTAGTTCGATCTGTGTTAGAATACGCAGATGTCATTTTTAATCCTTTGTGCGTTTCATACTCTAATCATATAGAAAATATTCAAAGGCGATTTACAAAATACTCGTACCGTAAACCGGGGTTAGTTTACCCCAGCGGGCGTAACTTTGCGCCACTAACGAAAAGAGTTTTTTTATTTTTTCGCACCCAGCCATGTCTCGTCCTGCATATCAAAACTACCACAATGAACACATACAAACATACACATTCGCGGGTAGGAACCCTCGATCGTATACCTTTAGTGTGTGTTTTTTTTAGTGGAAAATCTAGTGCATACACCGGTTCCAGCGAAAATTGAGCAAGTAAGTATATATTTTCTAGCTAAATTATTATTTTACTACTACTTTTAGCATAAAATTATCCTTCGTCATTTTTAAACAAAATTATAATATGTTTTCTTGTGTGGCCATGAAGTGTTTTCTACTTTAGGGGGTTACTTTGCCCTGGATCAAAGTAAAAGTGATTGGTTCCATATTTTTATGTTTATTCTTTTTGGACTTTTGCCGTTTATATAAAGAGCTAACGGTACTTTCTTTGAAATGCCCCGAAAATATAAAAGGCAACTGGAGACGAGGCGGTATGTTGACTACGCTGAAGAGACCCTGGAGGCTTGTCTGGATGAAATCAGACGAGGTGATATTTCCCACAGAAAAGCTGAGCTGAAGTACAAAATTCCGAGAAAAACCATTTTGAACAAACTTAAGGGAAAGCATACCCGAAAGCCTGGAAGACAGCCTATTTTTAGTGCAGATCAAGAGGCGCGATTCCTAGATTGCTTACTATCTTTGGGAGAGTATGGGTTCTCTATAAACTCGGCAGAACTGCGACATATTATCAGAAACTATCTGAGCCGCTGTGGAAAGACAGTCAACATTTTTCCGAACAATTTCCCAGGCCTGGACTGGACTAATTCTTTTATAGCTCGCCACCCAGATATTTCAGTTCGGTTTGCAGAAAACGTGAAGCGCACACGAGCGGCGGTGGATGAGCCGATACTTAAAAGTTTTTTTCGAAAACTTGGGAAACGAATTAACCCTCCGATGACTGAATATTTTTTTTTGCTTTATGAGGTGAATAGGTCACTGGGGCCCTACAACCGTTTTTGACTATCAGTTGTTCATTGATCTCCGTAGAGTATAGACGTGTTTCGGCTTGCGAGTGAATAGTAAGATCAAAAAAACAGTAAAATCAGTAAGAAAGAGACATTTGAGGAATTTCCCATAGGCTCCAATTAGCGTGTTGGCAATGTGTTCGGCCGACGTGTCATAAGTCGTGTGTTCGATTCCGTGTGCAGTAGACTTTTTTTTTGTATAAAATAAATACAAAAACAATTAATTTAAATTGTTCATCACGTGATGGATTGTGGAGAGCGGCCCGCTATGCAAGTAGCGGGATCTGCTGAGAGATCGGGTGAGGCATCAAGTGAGGCAAATCCCCAACTCGATACAACGTCCCAACCAACCAACTTCCGCTGAAAAGCTGCTGGGCGGAGTGAGGGAAGGGGCGCATTCAACGTCATCGACAGTAGCAAAAAATCGTACTACACAATTTATTGTCGACAACCCAAATGTCTCAGATGGTGGTGAAAGCCACTATCTGAGAGAGAACACCTTCGCTTCCTTGGCTCCAACCGAATCAGAAGACGAAAAAGAAGAACTTGAGTCTCTAAGCAGCAGCATCAAAATGCTGGAACAAAGAGTTCTTGCTTTAAAGGAACTGCAAATGCTTAGAAGGAAGAGGGAAGAGCAAGACCATTCACAAAAACAACAGCAGACGCAGCTAGCTCAAAAACAGACACAACAACAACACAAGAAAAACACAATAACACAAGTGCTACAGCAACAACAACAACAACTTATTAAGCACCAGCAACAACAACAAGTGCAGCCACAGAATGTGCAGCCACAAAAAGGGAAGCAGCAAAAACAGCAGCAGCAAAAACATCAGCTGCTACAAAGACAGCAGCAGCAGCAAAAACAACAGCAGCAGCAAAAACAACAGCAGCAGCAAAAACAACAAAGAGTTCCACCTATAAATACTTTTAAGATGGAACTAAAGGAAACAATAGAACTGTGTAAGTCGGCCATAGGCAATAATTTTTATATTAAAAGGCTTAGCGCTATTATACAATTAAAAAATTACTGAAGGATTCGACGAAGGAGTTCTTTTCCTACACCCCGAAAGGGGATAAGCTGCAAACAATGCTGCTGACGGGATTAGAACCGTCGACTGATCCGGAGGAGCTCCTTGCACCGCTGAAAGAGAAGAAGTGCGAAGGGCTCCAATTCGTGGGGGTCAAGCCATACACCACAGCCAGAGCCAAAAGGGAGAAGCGGCAACTGCCGATTTTCCTTGTCCAGCTAAGTCCCACCAGCAATCTGGATGGTCTAAGGAGTATTAAAATCCTAGACTACCAGGTTGTCCATTGGGAAAAATTAAAGAGGAGTGAAAACATTTTACAATGTGTTCGCTGCCAAAGGTTCGGGCACGCCGCGTCGAACTGCGAAATGCAGCCTCGATGCGTGAAGTGCGGAAAGAACCACAAGTCCGAGGAATGCGCTCTGGGTAAGGACGGAGAGTCTGAAAAAAGCCAACTCTCTTGTGCTTTATGTAGGAACACGGGACACACCGCAAATTATCGGGATTGTCCCAAATTCCAGTACATCAAAAGAATAAACCTGGCCCGGCAGCAGAAAGTGAAAGTTAAACGTCCACCCGTGCATTTGCAAACTCCAGCCGTTACTCCCCATATTACCTACGCCCAAATGGCGGCAGGCACGGGAAATACGGTACAGCAAGCGAAGGTTGCTTCTCAGGCCCCAGCGCCCAAAGCACCTGAACCAGTACCTGACATGCTAGCTATCTTGCTCTCTATCCAGGGGCAGATGGCTCAGCTACAACGTCATTTAACTGAACAGACCGCGCGGGTGGATCAAGTATACGCACTGCTGCCTGGCCTAACGCACCTTTTGCCGTAATGGGTACGTACGTGGCGGAGCAAACCCTGAAGGTCCTTGCTGTGAATGTGAATTCACTGATTAGGCTCGAACGACGAGCCGCACTATTTAAGTTGCTTAAAGACCAAGCCCCCGATGTGCTTCTGGTTAGCGAAACTAAGCTTACCAAGAGACACAAAATGAGGCACAGAAGATACAAAATAGTACGGAGAAACCGACCCAACTCCATTCAGGGAGGTGGCGTTGCGATTTTCGTACGAAAAGGTATACATTTTAAAAGAGTATACAGTCGTGTAGTACGTAGGTTCCAGGTGCTGGAAGCATGCATCGTGTATATCCCTCTCCGTAGTGGAAAGCGGTTGTACATGGTGTCTGTCTATGCACCTAAGGCTACTCAATCCACCTTATTCATCTCAGAGCTCGAGACTCTTTTTCGATTCCTGAGGCTGGAATTGGAAGACAACTATTTTATTATCGGCGGAGATCTCAACGCCAAACATAATGATTGGGGAAATAATACACCAAATACTAGAGGGAACCTACTATTCAATTGGTGGGGTCAGCACAGTATAATGTATCGACACGGGCTTAAGGCGACGGATAGTCCGTCGTTTCCCAGACACGGGTCCTATTTGGATCTTCTGCTGTTCGACTGACGAATACAACTGACATGCACTAACCAACAAACTACAAACTGTCTATGCACTTTCGTGTATGACAGTGACCATTGCGGTCTCAGCACCGAAATAACTGTCCCCAACGAAATTACGGAATTGGATGAGTTTGTTCAAAGGCATTCCTACAATTACAGTAGGGTGCGTTGGACACACTTCACCAGATCACTGACTAGAGCACTCTCCTCGAATTCGCTCTACCCACCGTCCAACAGAAATCTGTCAAACGAGGAGATTTACAGATATCTAAGACTAATGGACGAGACAATTAAACGAACAATGGACAGAACAATACCTCGGTACCCACACACTGACGAAGAAGACTTATTCCGCAACGCAACTATTGACGCACTGCACCGACATAAAAGTAGACTGCTGTCAAGACTAAAAACCTTGTACAGACAGTTTACTGACAGACATAACCCGGAGATCATGACACTGAAGTAGTCGATTAAAAACCTCCAAACATTAATAAAAGAAAATTACAGAACATCTGTAAGTTTGTATTGGAACAATAAAATTCGGGCTGTAAACACCAGCAACCCGAATATGTTCCCGCAAATAAATAAAATATTTCGGAGAAAAGATCAAAACGACCTTTCGTGTCTTAAAATCGCCCGAACGTCGAACAACGAACAAATACTGGTAACAGCGGACATAGATCCAAATGAGGCTGTTGATGACGACAACTTCTTTGTGATCGAGGATCCGCAGGAGCAGGTAGAGGCTATAGGAGCGACTTTCCAGGAAGTGTACAAGGCGAATGTTATCATTGGCCCGAACCACGATCTGGAGAATAGAGTCCTTGTGCACAATTTCTACCTTCGAAATGAAATTGTGAATTGGCGATTCGAGAGCTCGGGTTTCACCCAGTTCAGTGACGAGAATATGGCAAATAATGTCATCACCAACGATAGGGTACTACCCCCGTTCATTTCGAAGGAAGAGCTCCAAACGATCTTCGAATCACTTAGAAGTAAGAAATCAGTGGGAACCGATGAAATACCGAACATTGTGCTTCGACATCTCCCTCTAGAAGCGGTGAACATTTATACCACCCTGTTTAATAATGCAATGAATAATGCACATTATCCAGCGCATTGGAAAACTGCGGTGGTACATCCCATCCCCAAAAGAGATAAAGACACCTCCAATCCGGCGAATCTCCGATCGATCAGTCTTCTTCCAAACATCAGTAAGGTGTTCGAGAAGGTGATCAATAGAGTCCTGACTAAGTGGGTTGAGGACAAACATATAGTTCCGGATAATCAATTCGGTTTCAAGGCGGGGCATGATATCATTCATGCTGCGGCTAAACTGGTTTCTGATATCCAATGGAACAAAGGCAAGAACCAGTGCACTGGTGCCTGCCTGATTGACTTGAAGAAGGCCTTCGATACCGTATGGTTAGAAGGACTCTTTTTCAAGCTGGACAGGTTGGGCATTAGTAAACCACTGCTGTATATTCTTTTCGATATGCTCTCCAGTAGACAGTTCATTGTGAAGAATGGCGATGTGACTTCTGCTGGAACATTTAACATTAAAAACGGTCTGCAACAAGGTGCGGTAAATTCGCCGATCCTGTTCAACATTTACACAAGTGATCTGAGAGGTTCACTTCACTTCACAAATCGGGTCCAACGATTCAGGTCATTAATATGCTTTTGCAGCGTGATTTCGACAAAATTAAGCGATATTGCGATGACTGGAAGTTGAAAATCAACTTTCAGAAGTCGGAAACTATTCTGTTTAGGACGCCTTTGTCTGGGGCCTCTAGGGATACCAGAAAGAATTGGCGAAAGTTTTCTATCGTCGGACAACACGGACAGCCACTTGCTTATCGAAATGTAGTCAGATACCTTGGGATCTGGCTAGATCAATTTCTGTATTTTAACAAACATATAGATGTTGCTCTGGCCAGAGCCAGAGGTGCTTTTGCCCTTACAAAGAGACTCTTTTATAATAGCCAACTCGATGCGAGGGTGAAGGTAATCTGCTACATGGCCCTTATCAGGACCATGCTTGTATTTGGATGTCCCGTGTGGTCCAACGTGAGATCAAGTTTATTGGAAAAGATTCGGGTGTTTGAGAGGGCTTGTCTTAGGACTTGTCTTCGCTTATACAGAACACCAGAGTCTCAGTACATAAAATTCTATCCTAATGAGGTCTTATACAATAGGGCGAACCTAATAAGAGTGGACAATTTCGTCATTAAGTTGACTCGAAGGCACGTTGCAAGAGCAATGACCTCATCGAACAACCTGATCTCTGGGGCTTACTACCCTAATTATATGTATCACGAGAGAGTTCGCTTTGACGGCTTTATTCCTCCAGAAGCGTTCCTCTATTTAGATAACAAAGGTCTGATCCAGGACAGATTGGCGGTGCCGCTAATCTTCCATGTCGCTCGAACACCTGCGGACAGGCGACTCAACTACGACAGAGACGTCGCACATGGCAGTGCGGAGCGTCTCCGGTTCAGTAGGGCGGTAGGGAGTCGCGACATGAGGGATGTCGCTTGGCAGCACCAACACTTTTGGTGGCTTGTAGAAGGGGAGGATGCTTCGTCGTCGAACTCCTCCAGTGATAGCTAGCTTCATGTGAAGCAAGGTGGCCAGCCTAATTTTTTTAGCCATGGTCGGCTTACATAGTTTTAGGTAGTTTTAAGTTAGATTTTAAGAAAAAAATATAAAAAAGCAAAAAAAAATACATAAAAATAAAAAATGAAAAAAAAACAAATATATATATATATACATATATGTATATATTATGTATATATGTATATATTATGTATATATGTATATATTATGTATATATGTAGTATATATATATATATATACGTATGGATTAGATGTAAGTAGGTTAAGATTTAGTTTTTAAGTAGTTTATAGGTTTAGTTTTAATTTTTATAGATAAAAAAGTCCAGACACTAAGTTTTTTTGATTAAAATTGATTTTCTTAGTTTTAATAAATGTAAAAAAAAAAATAAAATTAGACTGTAAGATTCGTCGAAAGACATAGTTTAAGTGTTAGGTATAACTTAGAGTGCCCGCATAGGGTCAGTAAGTTAGAATAAGATTATTTGTGAGTTATTTAAGCTAATTTTTAAGCATTTTTTTGTCTAGCATGTAAGAGTAATTTAAGTATATAAATAAAAAAAATGCATTTAAACTGACTGAACTGACCATTTTTGACTATAATACCTGCTAAAATTTGAATTGTTCGACCTTTTAAAAAGCAAATTTTATTGTTAGGCCATAATATATTAATAAAAATCAATTTTACCATGAACTTTTAATCTTTGTTATTTATTTTTCAAAATATATTAAATTTTACATGTGTTAAGTATTATTTCCACTACATTCATTACATCTATATATTTGCTCCAGGCATACGGGTTTTCTGTAGTTATGACATAGAGCCCTAGTCTTTCGTTGGCGTTTGTTTAGCCTACGGCAGAGGTAGCAGGATGGTCTATTTGATGTTGGTGCGAAGGCAGGTACATCTCCGTGTACTGGCATTTGAGTCATAATTACACCAAAAGCTTCCATCGCATTCCGTATTTTAGGGTATTTATACACGTGATGGTTATTAGCACGAATTTTCATGTTGAGCGTGGCTAATTGTTTAATTTGTACGTGCAGGAACGAACGCCGTTTGTCAGTTTGTTTGGTTGGAGCAAACTCATCATAAATTATAAATGCAGCCAATGCAGCTACGTCTATCATGTTGAAAAACATAGCTAGTGGCCATCGCCTGGTGGGCCTCTTACACGTATATATGCCCAGCATCTGGTCCATGGTACCTACACCCGACTTATTGTCATTGTAATCAAAAATGGCCAACGTTTTCAGCTTTGCATTGCTATTGTCTATAGCACACGTATAGTGCATAATTGACAATAAAATGACCGCTTTATTTTTCTTGGGCACATATGAACAGAATCCCACATCACCTTCGTGGAATTCAAATAACGTGCTAAGTACCGGACGGGTCTTATTTTTACAAAATTCCTTTGGAATAAATCTTTTATTTATGCCATATTTTGCCGGTTTTGAAGGTATATATTGTGTAAACCCCTGTACGGAAACAATTGTTCATCGACTATCAAAGAATCGTATGGTATGTAAACCGCTTCTAGGTTTGCTTGTATCATTGTCCAGACATCATCAATTGTCGCTGTCTTGCTGCTTTTTGGGCGTTCTGTGCGAGTGTTGACGTTGTCAACGCGGATACATTTCTTCATAAACAAAAACCGATCCCTGAGCATAGCAGCTTTATAAATAGGTGCATCGGAAACACCCCATAACTACTTGACTGGCTTATTATTTGATTGGCACAGTCCAGCATGCAATGTATCCATCTCCATCATATCGAAAGGTTGCCACTGTTTTTGCTTCTGATGGTGAGCATCATTCCATTCCTTGGTCACTTGTTGTCCTTTTCAGTTTGTTTCTCATAAAATAAGCAATGCAATCGGCTCCGTGATAATGGACTTGAATATTTGTAGCATTTTTTGCTGTGTAGGAGTCATTACTATCAAGTACAACATCATCAGCCTCATTTTCCGATTCATCGTCTTCATAATCTACGCTTATCTCGTTTTCGCAATCTGAGTCTTCAATAGAAATTTGTTGGTATGCCGGATCTGCTTCTTCATCGTCATCATCACTTGCATCACGCGCTAAACTTTCGAATTCAATATGTTCACTCTCCATTATCTATAATATGAATAAATCTAACGTAATTTCTAACAAATAGTACAAAAACAAGTAAAAAGCAAACTTACTTCAAATTCTATGTATAGTAATTCAGTTTTTCCAAAGCGAAGTAATATTTTCACTATATTTTATTTTCCTGCACAAAACACAACTGGACTCCCTAAAAGATACTTGATAAATAAATCCCAGACACAGATTCTGGAGATACTTAACAAATTAACCGCTGACACAGATTCTGGAATTTCCCATAATTACGAGTGTTAAAAAACAATCCTGCAAAAATTGGTTAACCCCAATAAAGTACATAAAAAAAGTAAATGCCAATAAAAGAATAAAATTATGCATCGATCACTTTAATTTTATTTTCAAAACACAGAAAACAATATGCTTCTGGAATACATGTTGAGTCGAAGGTATCATGCTTTGCAGAAAATGGTCGTAAAATCGCTTCAAAAATCAAAAAGGTCCCCAGGACCTATTCACTCGTCGAAGGGTTCAAGGATGTTCCTCCCGAAAACATATGGAATTTTGACGAAACCAATCTTACAGACGACCCAGGAAAAAAGAAAGTGATTGTCAAGAAAGGCTGTAAATATCCAGAAGTTATACGCAATGCGTCAAAAACCTCGGTTTCTGTTATGGTTTGATGCGCATAATTTTACGGCTACAATATCAGATGCTGCCAAGACTTAGAGAGCTAGAAGGAAAAATAGTGCTGCTGTGTGACAACTTATCTTCGCATATAACTGTAGATGCATTCTAAATGAGTCGCGAAAACCGGGTGCTTCTTGTTTGTCTACCTCCCAACAGTACCCATTTAACACAGCCGCTAGATGTTGCCTTTTTCCTGCCTTTAAAAATAGCATGGCGGAAGGTGTTGTTAGAATGGAAGAAGACTCGCGAAGGCATCCGAAACACATACATATAAAATGAAAACTTTCCACCACTCCTGTTAAAAATTATGACTATGATGACTTGCAACGTGGAAATAGTTGAGTCAGCCTTTCTTAACACTCTTCAGGAAAGAAGGACCGAGATCACAAAAATTGCGAAGAGCCGAAGGAAGAAAATGAACTTTCCAGCAGGAAAAAGTGTTTGTGCGGGTGAGACCATGGCTTTAGTTGAGACTACAGAGACTGAAAGTTCTACTCGTCATCAGGAGGATGTTGGCCAAAATGAGCTCAATGCTACTCAACATATGCCTAGCACATCTCGCCATAGAAACGTAGAAGCCATTGTTTTCGACGACAATTCTTGCGACGATAATAATTTTGAAGATCTTGTTAACGAAGACGAAGCAGAAACCCAATTTGTTGATTTCCTAGAAGGAAAAATATCTCAAGGCGATGTTAAGTTGAATCTGGGGGATGTTATTCGAGAGGTTGGCAAATTTTTCGCATTTTTGTACGAAGCGAAGAGACTGTAAAAATCAACGCGATGGAAAAGTCTTTAAAACTAAGGAAATGGCCCCCTCAAAGGGATGAATTTAGATACTCATGGACGGATGTTTTAGGCTCCATTCTGCCTCCGAAGAAGGTTTCAAACAGAGGAACTTTCTCCGCAATTGAGCTGCAATCTATGTTTGACAGATGATTCTGAATGTTGACTGATGAATGAATTTTTACGATGATTGATGATGCTTTTTTGTATTCCTTTTATGTTTATTACTTTTTTTCATGAAATCCATTTTGTTTTGTAAGCTATTATACTATATAATATTATATGTTAGTTAAAAAACCACGAATTTGAAGTTAAAGATGGATATTTTTTAATGTTAAAGTTAAATATTATTTAATGTTTTACTATACATATTTCAAGTTTTTTTAAGAAATAAAAATTGTCATTTGGTTTTTTCGTTAAATAAAAAAAAGTATGAGTTTTTTTCAGGAAAATAATCCTCAGAGCAATAGCTACGAAATCTCTTGACAACATTGCTCTAGCTCTTTAACTGCAGGCACAGTTACCCAAAGTTTCAGATTTAGCAAAGTAAACCCGTCCCTTGGATAATTTTGCCCCACTTTTAAGCCAGAAAAAGAAATATTATAAATTCTAATTTAAAACAATTCCAGGTCACATACTCGTACATACGTATTCTTTAATATCTCATGTATAAGAGAAATAGGAATAGATATTATTAAAATAATTTTTAACCATTTTTAAAAGTTCTTCGCAAAAAAACCTGCAAAAAACGGAGCAAGGTAACCCCAGTTTACGGTACATCTTTTACACAATGAATTGTAGCTTTTCACCGGAGTATAGGGCCAGATGTCTTTTACTCGGGATAAAATCATTAAAATCACGGCAGCATTTCCATGATGTAATATTTATGAGAGATTTGCTTTCTTACCAAATTAGATGTCCTACTCTTCTCCCAATGGTTCCTATTTATGCACCAAGTAGAGCTTTAAGAACTAGGCATAGTTTTAGTTTTAAGTTTTAAATGCATTTTATTTTCTTAACACTAACTCTTAAATTCTAACAAAAAATGCTTAAATGCTAGCTTACAATTACTTAACAATCTTATACTAACTTACTGGCCCCACACAGGCACTCTAAGCTACTCTGAATACTTATATCTATGTCTTTCGACTTTATTTACATTTTATTTATAAATATTTATTTTGTATACTTAAGGCTAAGGAAAAACAATTTTTAAACAAAAAACTTAGCATATGGACTTTTTATTTATTTTTTATAAAAACTTAATATCTAATTTAAAATAAACCTTAGCCTACTTAACCTGCATACACAATACACACATAGCCATTATACACAATTATATACATATATTAGTATATACCTTTGTATATACTAATAATATATGTATATATTTCTTAAATGCTAACCTAACCTATGTAAGCTGGCCATCGCTATTCACTGAGAAAACAGATTGGTCAGCTCTGCCTCATTAGTGAGGCTGGTACGTAATTGACGGAAACGACGACGAAACATCTTCCCCATCATTCAACCACCAGAAATGCTGGTCCTGCCGAACGACATCCCTACTGAACCTGTGGCAATCCAAACTGCCGTGTGCGACGTCTCTGCTGTAGTTGAGTCGCCTGTCCCCAGCTGTCCGAGCGACATGGAAGATTAACGGCACCGCTGATCTATCCTGGATCAACCCTACCTGATCCAGGTAGAAGAATGATTCCGGTGGAACGAAGCCGTCAGAGCGCACACTCTCGTGGTAAAGGTAATTGGGGTAGTAAGCCCCAGATATCAGATTATTCGTCGAGGTCATTGCTCTTGCAATGTGCCTTCGAGTCAGCTTAATTACGAAGTTGTCCACTCGTATTAGGTTCGCCCTGTTGTAAAGGACCTCATTAGGATAAAATTTCTTGTACTCCGACTCTGGTGTTCTGTACAAGCGAAGACAAGTCCTAAGACAAGCCCTGTCAAACACCCGAATCTTTTCCATTAAGCTTGCTCGTACATTGAACCATACGGGACACCCAAATATCAGCATGGGCCTGATAAGGGCCATGTAGCAGATTACCTTTACCCTCGTATCGAGTTGGCTGCTATAAAACAGTTTCTTTGTAAGGGCAAAAGCGCCTTCAGCTCTGGCCAGAGCAGCATCTACATTTTTGCCAAAATACAGAAACTGATCTAGCCAGATTCCAAGGTATCTGACTACATTTCGACAGGCAAGAGGTAGTCCATGTTGTCCAATCATAGAAAACGTTCGCCAATTTTTCCTGGTATCCCTAGAGGCTCCAGACAACGGCGTCCTAAAGAGAATGGTTTCCGACTTCTGAAAGTTGATTTTCAACTTCCAGTCATCGCACAATCGTCTTATCTTATCGAAGTCACTCTGCAAGAGAGTATTAATCACCTCGATTCTTGGACCTGTTCTGTACGCTATCAAATCGTCTGCGTACGCAATAGTATGGGGAAGTGAACCTATCAAGTCGCTTGTAAAAATGTTAAATAGGATCGGCGAATTGATCGCGCCTTGCTGAAGACCATTTTTAATTTGAAATATTCCAACAGAAGTCACATCACCATTTTTCACGATGAACTGTCTGTTAGTTAGCATATTATAAAGAATGTACAAGAGTGGTTTACTGATCCCCAACCTAGTCAGCTTATAGAAAAGACCCTCTAACCATACGGTGTGGAAGGCCTTCCCTAAGCCAACAAGGCAGGCACCAGTACATTGTTTTTTGTCTGTATTCCATTGGATATCGGACACCAGTTTAGACGCGGCATGTGAGATATCATGTCCCGCCTTAAAACCGAATTGATTATCCGGAACTATATGTTTGTCCTCAACCCACCTAGACAGAGCTCTATTGATTACTTTTTCAAAAACCTTACTGATATTCGGAAGGAGACTTATCGACCGGAGATTCGACGGATTGGATATATCCTTTCCCTTTTTGGGGATAGGTTGAACCATCGCCGTTTTCCAATGCGCTGGATAATGTGCATTATTCATTGCATTATTAAACAGGGTGGTGTAAATGTCCACCGCTTCTAGAGGAAGATGTCGAAGCACGATGTTCGGAATACCATCGGTCTCCACTGATTTCTTAGCCCTGATTGTGTCAAAGATCTCATGGAGTCCTTCCTTCGAAATGAACGGGGGTAGGTCAGCCTCGATGGCAATGACATTATTTGCCATATTTTCATCGCTGAACCGGGTGAAACCAGAGCCCTCGGATCGCCAGTTCCCTATTTCATTTCGAATGTAGCAGTTGTGCACCAAGACGCGATTGTACAGGTCATAATTAGGGCCAATGATATCAATGGCCTTGTATACTTCCTGGAAAGTCGCCCCTATGGCCTCAACTTTCTCCTGTGGATCCTCGATCACAAAGAAGTCGTCATCATCTGCGGCCTCGTTTGCATCGATATCTGCTATTGTCAGTAACCGTTCGTTGTCTGTTGTCCGGGCTATTTTAAGACACTGAAGGTCGTTTTGATTTTTTCTCCGAAATAGTTTATTGATTTGCGGGAACATATTCGGGTTGCTGGTGTTTACAGCCCGAACCTTGTTGTTCCAATACAAACTTACAGAAATTCTGTAATTCTCTTTTATTAGCGTTTGGATATTTTTACTCGACGACTTCAGTGTCCTAATCTCCGGGTCTTGTCGGTCAGTTAACTGTCTGTACACGTTTTTGAGTCTTGACAGAAGTCTACTTTTCTGTCGGTGCAGTGCGTCAATAGTAGGATTGCGGAACAGGTCTTCGTTAGTCGTAAGTCGATACCGCGGTATTGTAGTGTCCATAGTTTGTTTAATTGTCTCGTCCATTTGTTTTAGGTAATTGTCGATCTCCTCGTTTGACAAATTCCTATTGGACGGTGGGTGGAGCGTGTTCGAGGAGAGTACTCTTTTCAAAGTTGCGGAGAAGCGTGTCCGTCGAGTTTTACTGTAGTTCTAAGAATATCTTTGGACAAACTCCCCCAATTCCACAATTTCGTTGGGAACTGTAATTTCGGTGCTAAAACCGCAATGGTCACTGTCATACACGAATGTGCGCAGACAGTTTAATGTTTGTAAATTCGTACCTGTCAGTCGTATACGTTCGTCGTACAGTAGTAGATCCAAATACTTAAGACCCGCCTCTGGGAAACGACGGGTTATCCGTCGCTTTAAGACCGAGTCTGTACACCACCAATCGAGTAGTAGGTAGTAGTCCCTCTAGTATTTGGCAACTTATTTCCCCAATCTATGTGTCTAGCGTTGAAATCCCCGCCGATTATAAAATAATTCTCCCCTGATTCCAGCCTCAGAAGTCGAAAAAGCATGTCGAGCTCTGTAATGAATAAGGTGGATTGTGAAGCCTCAGGTGCATAAACAGAGGCCAAGTACAACCGCTTTCCACTGCGGAGTGGTATGTAAAAGATGACTGTCTCCAACACCCGGAACCTGCGAACACTCCCTTGTACACTCTGTGAAATTGTATACCTTTTTTTAATGAAGATCGCGACACCACCTCCACGTTTGAATCTGGGCCGGTTTCTTCTTCTAACAATATAATTATTGTACTCCAGTTTGTGCTTATCGGTTAGCTTGGTTTCGCTAGCGAAAAGCACATCAAGAGTTTGGTCATGTTCGATCCTAATCAGTGAATTAACATTCACCGCAAGGACCTTCAAAGTTCGCTCTACCATGGGCGTACCCATTACGTCATGTGTTGCATTAGGCCCGGCAGCAGCGCGTAGATCTGGTCCACCCGCTTGGCCTGTTCTTGTACTTGCTGCTGCGGCTGAGCCATCTGCCCTTGGATTGCGAGCAAGATGGTCAGCATGTTAGGTGCAGCTTCCGTTGTTCTCGGCATTGGCGCCTGAGAAGCAATAGTTCCTTGCTGTACCGTAGCCCCCCTACCTAACGCCATTTGCGCGTAGGAAATTTGGGACGTAACGGGTGGTGTTTGAAACCTAACAGTTTTGCTTTCTTAATGTCAGCGAACTTAGGACATCCCCGATAGTTTGCGGTGTGTCTCACGTTTCCTCATAAGAACTAGGCATCTTCTATTAGAAATTAACCACAGAACTAACTATGGTCAAAAAGGGCCTCTTTCAAGAGCCATACTAGCTTTCAAAAAAGTGTATTCACTCTTCGACTTGTCTCTATCTAGAGAAATTAAAAAGAAATTAACCTTTATAATTGTTTTTTAATTCTATCATTAAATCAAAAAATTAATTTATTTTCTTCTTTAATTTATATTTTTAAATGTCTACATCTGTTAGCCTTAAGCACTTGTAGATGAAATAAAATAAATAAAATTCAATTAAATACGAGTATGCTGGACATAATCCTTATAGATACAGTCATAGTTGGGAGGAAAGTGCAAGTGCCTACTATAGACGTCTACATCAACAGTCTTAAGGGAGATGCATACCTTGATACTGGGGCTAGAATAAGCATAACAGAAAGCCGAGTTTAACGTGCAAAGATACGTTTTCTGATGGTGTTTCTCTTGGAAAGAAATTGTTTATGCCACAGTAGCAAGCATCATAAAAGGAAAGAAGTTTCTGAAAATCAATTTTATCGCTTTACCTAAGGCAAGAAACAACCGAACTCTTCATGGGATAGACTTCCTAGAACAATGTGTCATTGTACTAAACGTAGCACAACGACGTTTACATTTTATTGATGATCCGGATAAACTTTTCGATTTTAAAATGACAAACAGTGAAGTTTGAAACCACGCAACGACAAGAACCAACATCATCAACAATCACCTAAACATACGGTTTTGGAAAATATGTCGACATGCCTCACATAACAAGATAGACGAAAACCTGTTAGTTCTATTGGGGACACACCAAAACAGAGAAAACCGAGCCACGGAATCCAAGTGGAGGGCAAGTCCGCTTTTCACTGAAGCACAGAGGGTAATATCACGAGAAGCTAGTGGTATTTTCAGGTCATTTCGGTAGGGTTACACTACGCTCTGAAAAAGGAAAACAATTGGTACTACACGAACAGCTACATCTTGAGAAGTTGCTGAAAGATCACAAAGATGTTTTTAGTGAAATCGCAATACCCATCGCTCACATTGTGCACTCCATCAATACAGGACCTGCAACTCCGATTTTCTTCGCCTCATACCGAGTACCCATCGCTCAAGGTAGCCATCGATGACTTGCTAAAGAGTGGAATTATCCCCATCCCCATAGGCGACGAATACTACATTCGAGTTTGCGTGGACTTCAGATCGTTACCTACTACCACGTATAGATGATCTATTGAACATCATGACTACTACTTTCCGTATAGTTTCAGATTATAGTAGCAGCAGCCGACCAGTTGAAGACAGCATTTACCATTTCTTTCGGCACTTATGTTGTTTTCATTCCAACGACTGATTGATAAATTCCGGAAAAACTTGCTAGTGATGGGAAAATGAAGAACAATGTTATTTTGATCACCTGAAATGACTTTTATCTACTGCACCAGTATTACAACAAATTAAAGAAGGTATACCTTTTGTGTTAAAAACCGATGCTAGCAGTTATGCATTCCGTGCAGTATTACTCCAGGTGATGAGAGGGATGGAGCAATCTGTTGAATACGCAAGCCGTTTGTTATTACCAGGATAACGTAACTACTCGACAAGGAAAATGGAAGCACTTGCTATCGTATGGGCAGTCCAAATGTCCCGAGGATACATTTAAGGTTCTGAAGTCAAAATTTTAACGGACCCTTGAAGTGACTAATTTAATTGAAATCACCTACCGGCACCTACTAGCAATATGGGTGTTTCAGCTACAGCCATACAACTATACAATTGGTTACAACCCAGGAAGAGACAACGCTGTTGTCGATATCTGCATGATATGCCCTATCGATGTCGACTTACAGAGATGTGGTGCGAAGGAACTCAGAGGTGATCCAGATTTAAAGACCATAATAGACGTGTTCCAGCGAGATTATGAAGGTATTATTGCTAAATGACGACGTTCTCTATAGCTACTGCTTCGAAGAAGACTCTGAAAATGGTCAACTCGTGGTACCCAAGTCCATAAAATCCCTGGTTTTGCTAACATACCGTGACGATGCGACAGCTGGACACTATGGTCTGGATAGAACATTAGCCCGAATTTCGAAACTCTACTACTGGACTGAGATGAGATTTAGCGTCGCCAAACATGACAAGAATTGCCTCGAGTCCCAACGATATAAGGCTACAAACCCTAATCCAGCTGTACCACTCCAAACAACCCCTAGTTGATATATTTGGACCCTTACCTGTTACCATAGAAGGCTGTCAATGAATTCTCATAGTGGAGGACCTATGCAGCCGTTGGTTTGAATTATTTCCACTAAGGGAAGGAACTGCTGAAAGTTGTGCTCTCACACTCCTCAAGGAAGTATTTCTACGTTATAGTATTCCGAGAAGACTTTACAGTGATAATGGAACCCAATTCATAGCTACCTTAATGAAAAAACTTACCTACTGTAAAGCAATCCTTTACACCCATATATCACCTTGAGGTGAACCCTGTAGAAAGGAAGAATAGGGATCTTAAGATGCATCTATTCTGGATGGAAACAAACACACGTCGTGGAATCTAAAGCTGCCGCCAATAAGATTCGCAGTGAATATAGCAAAATGTCAGGGTACTAGATTTTCCACCGCCTAAACAACATTTGGGAGAGAACTTCGAACACCAGATGAGGTTTATCATGATCTTAAAGCAATTATCCGAAAACTTCATTCCACC
Organism: Volucella bombylans; assembly: GCA_949129095.1. NCBI lineage: Eukaryota > Metazoa > Arthropoda > Insecta > Diptera > Syrphidae > Volucella > Volucella bombylans. Next base: position 117,399,187 of record OX422142.1, on the reverse strand, counting down.
AATAACCCCACATCTGCTAAGGTTGGCGGATATGCTAAAACTATCTCGAGCGACATCAGAGAAAGTACAGGACAAGAATAAGATCCACGCAGACAAGAGGAGAAAGCCCCATCACTTGAAGTGGTTGACAAAGTCCTTGTAAAAGCGCATCCCAAAGTTTCACATCTAAGTTCGCACGAAGAAGGGATGGTTCCTACATCATACTAGCGAAATAGGGTGCAACAGTCATGCCATCGATTTGAGGGATATTGGATGCCTATAGATACTAGTGAATTTGGAAAATGATGAAAATCAAAATGGTCCACGTTGATGAATCGAATCAAACCGTTACGGGGCGTACTATCACTATTGCCATGGATTATGATGGACCATAAAATCTACAAGATCCTTACAGAAGAGTGGTGTACAGTTGTGTGTAAAGCGGATGACACATGAATAACCGTCACGAGTTCCGAAAATTATAGGACCTGAAGTAGTCTGACGAAAAAAGACATTCAAGCTGCTCTAATCAATTTTTTTTCTATATTAAAGCCTGTACCAAATATACTCGTACTAATTTGCTAAGTTCTTCGTTACTGTTCATTCAAAGGTTAGTTAATCCCTTTCAATCTCTTTGCATATACTTTTAGGTCATAATCTATATTGCACATCCTTTCACCTGCACTAAAATGCACTTACCCTGAAATCTCCTCAACTACTTAGGCCTGGTTGTCACTAATTAATTACCTGAGTGGTGTAGCAAATTAATTTCAAATTGATATGTCAAATATTCTTAGATGCATACGTGCATACCGGCAGGACACTTCCGAGGAAATTAATCCAATCAATGACTCCATTAATTATGCCGATTATATAGGCAAATTCTCTGTGAAATTTATTGGAGGACCCGCCCCAACTACGAGTAGCATACTCTGGCAACAGATTAATTTCCCCTGACATAGCACTCTCAATTCGATGTCCTTGTTGTCCTTGGATATTAAATAATTTTTTTTTTGTTTTGTTTCTTTTTTCTGTTCCCACTTTAGAGCCCCGTGTAGACCTATATACATATACATAGAAACAAAGAGAGCAACAAAACCTTACTACGATTAAGAGTATCTCATGGCAAAAATTGTATTTCTTTCGTGGATTTATAGCGCGCAATGGTTAACTTCTGTGGGAGTACGAGAATAGCAATGATTAAGACAAGGAGAACGAGGAGAGTATAAGTCGTAAGTTGTCGTATCAACAATTTATAGCGTAAACTTGATGTTATGTCGTTCCAAGCGCTGTGTTCCAGTTGTTGTTCTTATTGTCGCCTAGAAACTTTCCGCCAAAATAGTATATTTCAAGAAAATACGGATTTTATAGATACTCGTACATATCTACATGGGTACGTCGATATAGACCAACAAACAAATGTGTATGTATTTACTCGTACATTAGTACATACTCGAATTCAAGCAACTTGTAACCGTAGTTCGAAAGGAAGAGAACAACAAAAAAAAAAAACAAAGGCATTCAAATGGCGCCACAAAAACATGGATACTTGTACATCCGCTGATAAGGATGAAGCGCTTTTAGAGGACAACTATGTGGGCTGACTTAAGGGGCTGGGTGGTTTGTTGTATAGAAGAGTCGGCAGAAAAGGACAATAACAGTACAACAAATGAAATTATGTATAAAAATTACCATCGACAGTAGATAGCTGTAGTAGTTGTACGAGTAGCGAGAGTTGAACATATCACAAGGATGGAGGTAAATAAAATGTAATGTACGATGTTGCTGTTATCTCATACCCTCGTACTGCTTAGATCTAACTCTGGATTGCCGCCGCAAAATGCTGATTAAATTAAATTGAAATATATACTCGCACATGTTCGGGTATATACATACATTTGAACATAGCGGATAAGGACAAAAGCAGAACTGTAGACTAAAACTGAAACTGAACACTAAACACAATTGAGCCGGCAATTTTTGGAATATGTAAACAAGCAAAATGTGAAAATTTAATGAAAATTCTCTCTCCCGTCTTTTCCATTCGATTCGAATGGCAAGTTAGTTGGTTTTGCCATTGTCAACCTTGACAATAGACTGAAGTAGAAAAGTAAACGAAAAATTTGCTTCAAACAGGACGAGCAACGGAGCCTGGCTATCGCACGGCGAAATCAAAACATACGAATACTGAGATTATAAACGGAGTTTCGGATACGAGTATGTATTGTATATTAGCTCTTCGGTGATATTTGGATGGTTAATGGAAGTAAAAACAACATGATTCGAAGGTATATTCAGATATACTATAACGCTAAGTAGGTGGCCGAGGCAAGGGTGAATCTGAAAATACCTACCTACGGGTAGCATTTTTAAAGTGGACATGGAGGAATTTCTGTAAGTTGTCATCCACTTTTGTTTTTCATTTAAATTTTTGAAGAAAATCGAAGAGAAACATTCCTCTCCCAGATTACGCAGAATCAACGACTGTTCTTTCAAGGCTGAGCTACCAGAAAAAAGATAGTAGAATAGACCAACGAAAAAGTCTATACTTCCTCCAGCATTGCATATGGACAATGCAATCAGTACACAGAGAAAGGTCTTACAAAAATCAACAAATGAAGATGATTTGCGTCTATATATTCGAAGGCGGAAATCGAAGTCCATTACCTATTACCTATCGCTTAGCATAGTAAGAAGTCGAACTGGACCAACGGGACGGACGCTGGTTAACAGCAGGTTTGTTTCAAATAGCGCTTCCTTCACAGGAAAAAATTGTTCGTGCCTGGAAGTTATACACAACTGTCGGCTTCAGCTAGTAACGAGAGGAGTAAATCTCGTAGAGAAATTCCTGATCCAAGGTGGATCTTTGACGCACTAAGAATATCCTTGTCAACACGCATTAAATTGTTAAATATATAAAAGAGACGCTTTAAACTGGTTCACTTTAGAGACCGATGATGTGGATCGTATCAGGCTAGGCTGCGCTCCGGCCGATTTAAATATTAATCGCCCTTATAACCAGCAAATGGCATGCATACAGGAGCGGTTTATCGATGTATTGATCGAGCTCCGTATTGCAGACCTATAGCGCGACAGTTTTCTCTACCGACCAGGATACCACTTCGTCGTATGATTCAATGAGGCCACTGCAAGATAGTCGAGGAACTTTTTCCCAAAAGTCAAAGAAAAACATGTTCTGAACGTGTTACTTTCACGATACCACATGTCACAGGTGGGTTCTTTCTACAAAATATTATTCTGGCTCATGAGAAAGTGTTCGCGTTTTTAGGCGTTCAACGCACAGAAAACAACCCTAAAACCTGGAAAGAGTAAAGGATGGTGTTTTCCACGAACGACAATAACATGAAGTATTACATAGTGTGATTCAACAAGACGTGAAGGATTTGTTTTTTGAATAAAGCAAACAATTTTTGAGATATCGCTGAAACCTTTTTAAAGTAGACGTATGGGGATTATTTATGGAACACAATATCTTCAAAATAACCAACTAGGCTCTGTTTGCAGACCCTCATACTTTTGTCGGAATTTTCAATCACCCTTTCACATAGTTGAGGCTCTATCAGCAACCAAACCGAGTGGTGGTCGTCGGCTTCAATTCTTCCGTCAATTGGACCTTGCAGACAATTGGAAATTCGGTGCACTGTGGCTGTGAAAAGGTCAAGTTCCTGACAACGGCGACGATTGGAGCTCTTTGGGTCGTTTTTAACACTTTTCTTTACTGCGACGATATTTTCCATTGAACATCCGAGGCGAACACGTTTCGGCATCTTCACATCTCCCTCTATTGGAAGATTATAGTGAAAAAAAAAAATGGTTTGAAGATATGGTTAGAAATTGCAGTTTATTATTTATTATAATTTGTAGAGTTGTTTATTATGATTTGCAGTTTATTTAGATATATATGATAAATAAAAAAACACATACAACAACCGGGAAATTGAATAATTTATATAACAAATTTAATGCGATGTTTTCGCATGTTTTCGTAGCGATTGATGACGGCATCAACGGTTGACTTAATATCGCAGTGAGTATGTGCAAGTGCTAATCCTGCTGGCTGAACTTGCAGGTAAAGCATCTAGGATTCGCAATAAAATGTGGGTCATTGGATAGAGGTCTCAATCACAAGACTGCAATAATTTTACAGCGTCAAATGAAGAATCATAGTGCTCGCTCTCCCATTTTAATACCCACACATCCAGTTCGATTCCTAATAGTTTTTCAGCTACAGCTTCAGATTCTTTGAAAAAACAATTATATTCCTCAGCAAGAGCGCTTCTAGCCGTATCTTTCGAAGCTTTATTTTTTAATTTCAATAGATCGGGGAAAAGAATAAATAGTTGATACATGTCGAGTGTTTCCGGTGTAAATCGTCCTTTCAGGTCTTCAACGACGTTGTCAAGCATCGGAATAAAAATTTATCGCCTGTAATATTGGAAAGGGTCATTCGCTGGTACGTTGCAGCGACTTTGATTTTTCTTGATCCTTTCTGTATCGATTCTGTTGATTATACTCAATTGAGGATTTTCTTGAGATTTTAAGAAATCGTTAGCACTCAGCACTGCATCTTTGTGATACTCGAAAGTACCATGTCTTACAAAGGCATCGTCTTTCCCTAGTAATTTAACGAATGACGTTAGAGCTTCCTTTACTAACTTGCCAAGAGACGTAAGATTCTGATGACATCCAACATTTTCATTCACAAAAAACGGCAGTATCTGCAAGAAATGCCTTGCTGGACGTCAGAGAAAATGAGCCATTCAAAATTATCCAAAAACGTTTGTTTCGCATATCTTCGTTCTTTTTTCCCTTGCCTTTGTTTGTGGATAGAGAATGGAAATTTGCAGTTTTTTTGGAGGCATCCACGGATTCAATAACAGCTCTCTCTTTCTGAGATCATCGATATTCATACCAATATAACTACCAAGATTTAAATTTTGATTTGATGCATTTCTAGTACTTATATACTATATATATAAATACTTCCCGGAATTTATTCAGAAAATTAAAAGTAGAAGTTTATTCTAAATCTATATTGTCCCCTTCAAAGTAATCCCCATCGACTGCAACACACTTATGCCAGCGCTTGATCCAATCCTCGAAACATTTTTTATATTCGGTTGTCGGTATGTCCATCAGTGCTTCCTGTGATTTGTCCATTACTTCCTCTCGGCTGCTGAAACGCGTTTCCCGTAGTGGTTTTTTAACTCGATTCAACAGAAAGAAGTCACTGGGAGCCAAATCAGGTGAATTCGGTGGCTATTGGATGGTATTTGTTGCATTTTTCGTCAAAAAATTACGAATAATGATGGCACTATGCGACGTGCGTTATCATGGTGCAAAATCCACGAGTTTTCTGCCCACAATTCTGCTCGAATTGCTTCATGCAAACGTCTCATAACGCCCAAATAATACTCTTTGTTTACTGTCTGGCCTGGTAAAAATTCATGATGCACCATGAGCATTGCCTTCCTTTTTGACTGAAAACGACGTGTTTTTGTTTTGGTCTCGGCTCATTTGGTGAACTCCATTTACTTACCTGATGTCTGGATTGCGTGTCGTACTCATAAACCCACGTCTTGTCTCCAGTAATGATCCTGTTGATGAATGTGAAATCGGATTCAGCCTCGCAAATCATCTCTTTTGCGACGTCAACACGGTCTCTTTTTTGCATAGAATTGAGGTCTTTTATCACCAACTTTTCTGCTACACGACGGAAACCCAAATCATTAACCAAAATGTCTTGGACGGATCCAGAGGCAATGTTCAAGTCCTCCACTATCTCTCTGATGGTTAATTTGCGGTTATTGACCAACATTTCTTTTACTCCATAAATGTTTTCGTCGGTTTTCGATGTCGATGGTCTGCCAATGCGTTCATCATCTTTGATTGACTCACGACCACTTTTGAACCGCTCGTGCCACTGGTAAACGACCGTATTCTTTAGAGAATCGTTGCCGAAACACTTTTCCAACATTCCCATCGTTCGCGCGCCATTAAATTCGTTTTCTACGTTTTTTTCTACGTTGTTGCAAATTGAAATCCATTTCTAAAATTGTAAAACATCACCAACACACGAAATACACAAAGTTAGATGTACTCTTGGCTACGTAAATTTTCCAAATGTCAAGCTATGACGCTAAGATTTAGAGGGAACAACAGATTTACCAACTTACGAGTAACAGAACTCAAATCGGAATAATGGGAGGCCACACTGTGGTTATTCCTGGAACTTTTGATCAGGGTGGTTTATTCCATAGTTATATTTAAAAAAATAATATTCAATTTTCCGTGAAGTCAAGAAGTATTCATTGTTCGTAATTTATCAAAGAAAAAAACATTAGTTGCATCAACCTCGATCGAAAATAAATAAATTACTTGTATCAATATTTTATCGGAGATTCTATCAGATGAACTCAGCCAAGATGCATCTTTTTCTTGACATTAATCTAGGAATAAGATGAGTAAATACCATCTTCTAGAATCTTCTACTTTGTTTTCAATTGTTGATGGATAATAGCTTGTTATTTGTTGACTATTTTTATTTTTTCGTATGTTTTTATAGTCAGTTCTTTTTCGCTTTTGAGAACCTGACATCTTAGTAATAGAATTATTAGATGAAAGCGAGAACTAGGCTAGAGAGATTCAGTTTTACATTGAGACCAACCTGTAAATCAGTCATATTAAGAGCATCTGCTTATATCGTTTTCCTATCTTTTTAAATCCAATTATCTTGGTAAGGTGTCTACTTATTTTTTTAATGTTATTTTAATAATGCCGGTTACGTACAATAAGATAAAAATATTTTTTAGTACTAAGAAATTATCGATTAGCAAATTAAATAATCTTTAACTTAAAACTAAATTACAATAATAAATTTACAATTGTATGGCAATAGATATTAGTGGAGTTTATGTGGGGGAAGATACAAATTTAGGGTTGAGAAGTCAGGGAGGAAAAGTAGAGGATGACTGCACGGTTAGATATTAATTTGATTCGCGGTGGAAGGGAACTCCATAATTTAACAGCACGAATGAAAAAAAGACGCGATGAATTCAAGAACTGATAACGAAAAGGGACAATAGATAGATTTCTTAAGGAGTGATTAAAAACGAGTTTGTCAAATAAATAGGACGGAGACTTGCAAGTTATAATTTTGTGCAAAAATATACAATTTCTTGCATTGAGATACTGTTGTAGAGTGCAACCTAGTAATTTATTGGAGAATTCAGAGATATGGTTATATCTGCGGAGACCATATACATATCGTACAGCATCATTGAAAGCAACTAAGAGCTTACGTTGCGATAGTGAGTCCAAATCACTATAAACAACCTCAGCGTAGGTAATAATAGGCAATATCAAGGTAAGCACTAGCTTGCATCTTGTATCCAAAGGGGTAAAATAGGAAGTAAGCCACAAATTGCGGAGGCATCCGTAGACATGGCCGATAACTGCATTTGTGTGACTATATCCAGAAAGATTATGATCAATAACATAACCAAGGCTGGTGCACTGCTCCACAACAGTAATCTTAGTGTTATCTAGACAAATATCGGGAATTAAAATGAGATCACATTTTATTTTGCATATAGGAAGGTATTGAGAATTGGTCGGGTTTAGAAGCAATTTATTAGCGACGGACCAAGCAGATATATGGCGAAGATTCTCATTGATAAGATGGACTAATTCATCAAGCAAGAGAAGAGGTTTACCTAAGTGAAGCTGTACATCATCTGCATAAAGATGTACAGAAGTGTGGGTGCAGACATTAGGTAAATCGTTGATGAACATGGCGAACAATAAGGGACGGAGGATAGAGCCTTGCGAAACTCCTTGAAATAACGCCTTACGTGACGAGGATCTGCTATTTAAATTAACCCTTTGAAACCTCTCGGATAAATAGCTTTTTTTTTTATTTTTTTTTTATAATGAGCGCGCGCTCAAGGGGTTTGAGTACCCTTAAGGTGATTGTACACAGCGCGGGCAAAGGAAATTTAGGGAGGAAGAAAAGAGAGGTACCGATGTACATTGTTTTTAAATGTTTGCAAGTTATAACGACCAGGAAATACAGAGATCGGCAGGGCATTCCATAAGCGAATTGTACGGCTTAGGAACGAATCACGATATTTTAGAGTACGTCCGAAAATGGGCTTGAGAGTATACTGATGAGCATTCATAGCGAGACGGGTGTTACGGTTGAAAGTTTGAATGGGCGGAATGCTACTGGCGATTTCAGTAGAGCACTGGTGGTGGAAATAGCGATAAAACAAAGTGAGACACGAGACATTTCGTCCGTGTTCAAGGGTGTCCATTGATTGACTGATATTAGTATCGTCAATAAGTTTTATCACACGGTTTTGAATCCTATCTAGCAGGTGCAGAGATGTTTTAGGAGCACCTGACCAGATGTGGGAGTTGTACTCCAATTTTGGGCGGATGAATGCCTTATATATTGAGGCCAGATCAGAGGGGGTAAAATATTTCTTACATCGCTTGAGGAAACCTAGACATTTCGCAGCATTTTTGGCGACATCAAATATGTGGTCATTCCAACGTAAGTTGTCATTGACACACATACCGAGAATGGAAAGTTTTTCGGTTTCGACGATGCAAGGGCCATTCATAGATAATGGCTGGGTGTTTAAATTTCGCTTTAAAGACAGCAGACAGCATTGTGTTTTCTAAGCATTAAATTCCACTCTATTGATAGTTCCCCAATTGGTTATGCTGTTGATATCGGAATTTAATGAGCTTAGCATACGCTGCCGTTCTCGTACTACAGCCGAAGAGCAGGGCTGTGAGTCCGGGAACGAATATGAAAAGCAGAGAGTACTGTCATCAGCAAAGGAATATATTGGATTAGAAGTACTCGTAGCAGACAAGAGATCGTTAATGTGTGCTGGGGCACACCAGCATTTATTTTGTGAATATCAGACTTGAAACCGTCCAAGACAACTTGAATTGAACGTTCCGAAAGGTAATTTCTAATCCATTGAAGAAGAGAGTCATCGATCCCAAATGCACGCATTTTCGACAAAAGAGCCTGATGCCAAACTCTGTCAAATGCCTTAGAAATATCAAGTGCAACTATCTTGCTTTCGCCAGATTGATGTACGCTTTGGTTCCACTTTTCGGTGAGACATGCCATCAAATCACCAGTGGACCTGTTGCTACGAAAACCGTACTGCCGGTCATTGAGAAGTTTTCGGGTTTCGAGATATTTCATGAGCTGACGATTGATCAGTGTTTCCATGACCTTGGAAAGAAGGGACGTAAGTGCAATGGGTCTGTAGGAGGAGAGAGAAGATGATTCGAATTTTTTAGGGACGGGCTGGGCAAATGCTGTTTTCCATCTGCTCGGGAAGAGTCCTAAAGTGTAGGATTGATGAAAAAGCTTACGCAGTGGTTTTGCCAGCGAGGAAGAACACCTCTTCAGAAGAAGGGGAGATATACCATCTGGACCAGCGGATTTATGTATGTTGAGATCTTTAAGTACTCTTGCTACTACACGAGTGCGAAAGTAGATTCGTCCCATTGAAGATTCGACGCACTCAAGTGTAGGCGGAGACAAAGCTTTTGATTAGTTTGACGGCCCTGTCACTGAAACCAAAGAAGTTTTTAAGTTTCAAACTTAGAATATAATGATCTACCCTATCAAAAGCCTTAGAAAAGTCAAGCAAACAGAGTAGAGTAATGTGATCTTTGTCGTAGTCCTGTCTAATTTCCTCTAATAAGTTCACCATCGCTGTAGAACAACTATGATTAGTTCTGAAACCAGATTGCTTCGGGTAGAGAAGGTTGTTGTTTTTTAAATGGTCGAAAATTTGTTTTTCTAATACCTTTTCGAAGACTTTCGATAAACAAGGAAGTATGCTGATGGGTCTGAAATCAGCAGGCGAATCAGCTTTTGCTTTTTTGCAATTGGAATGACCTTTGCGAATTTCCAAGACTGGGGGAAGGTAGCAGTCACAATGCAGAAATTAATAATGTGAGTCAGGTGGCATAAGATAAGTGGTAAGATAAGTTTTACAAATCGAATGGGTATATTATCTTTACCGGTAGCGTCAGACTTGATTAACATTACACATTTAAAAACTTCTTCTTCACTTACGACTACAAAATCTTCTAGCAAAGGAATCGTGTCGTCTGAATTAAAATATAGACTATCATTATTATTATTGCTAGAATTGTTCACCTACAAAAAAGCCATTTAGTGTATCTGGGTCAAGATCGCAAGCCGGATTAGTTCCTTTGGAGACACCTATCATTTTAAGATTACTCAAAAGTTTTTTGGCAGGTAAGGAGGTATTCAACTTTAAAGCGTAATAGTTCTTTTTGGATGCACGTATTATTTTAGTAGCAAAATTTCGCGCCTTTATAAATACTTCCCAATCAATACTTCTTAATGAACGTTTCCATTTACTATGCAATTTATTACGAGCCTTAATTGCATTAATAACTTCAGAAGTAAACCAAGGACACTTTTGATTTCTTATTTTTATTGTTTTAGTCGGGACATGCCGATCAATCAGTTGGGTTACAATAGATTGAAAGTAATCAACTTTGTCATTTGGGTCAGAGAATAGTCTACATTGTAACCAGCGGGCTGATAAAGTTGCTAGCTTTAGTGCATCAATGTTAATAGATCTGAAATCTTTGTAAGTAAAGTAGTTAGCGGTAGTTAGTTTAGATAAATTTACATTATAAGTCAAAAAAAGTAAGTCATGGTCAGAAATGTCGAAAGATATTTGGTCAAAAAGAAGAACAAGCGCAGGATCGGAGACTATAGTAAGATCTAAAAGACTGGGTAAACGATTAGGGACGAAACGTGTCGGGTAATTATTGTTCACAATACTTAGGCCGACAGATGACACTAAATCTTTCATATGAAATGCACGTGAGTCATTTCTTATCAAGTCAGCATTAAAATCTCCACAAATAATTATGTTAACATAAAACGCACAATAGTCCGAAAGAGCTGAAAAAAACGGTGAGGGAGAACAACCACGGTTTTTAACATAGACACATGGCACAATACATTTAGTACTACAGTCAGTTATTTCAACCATGATAAACTCAATACCAGGTCCACTTGATTTAAGTATGCTAAAAGATTTAACAGATGACCTGCAGTAAATTGCCACTCCACTCCCTCCTATAGTATCAGTGATTCTATCATTTCTATGAATCTTATAGTTTGGTATGTCGTAGACTTCATCAGGAATATTAGGATTGAACCAGGTTTCACTTACACAAATAACATCAACACAAGAATCTATAAACAAGAACTTTAAATAGTCCAGTTAATTAATATTTAAACTACGAGCATTTAGGTAACAAACTCTGAGTCCTTCATATCATTTAGAAATTATATTAGTCAACGTGTGGGTCGATTTTTCATTCATACTGTTTACTTCGTTAGAGGTGGAACTTAAAACATCCACAGTATAAAGAGAAGACAAAAGAAGACGAGTTAAAGTGTCGATAAGGTGTTGAGAGAGGGATAGGGGAGGGATCGAACATTAATAGGAATAAGAAAATTTACAGAAAATGGCATTTTATAATAAAAATAAAAGAGAACAATAATAAAAAAAAAACAAAAACAAAGAGAGACAATATTCACACATTTGAAGAAGCAGCAGCAGCAGCAAGCAGATCATCGGTGCTTTCAATAGGAAAGTTTTTACCATTTGCCGTCTTCTTAACGAATAAATTTCCGTACCTGGTGTGTGCAACAAACAGTTGTTTTTTTCGTTTGAGGCTCAGTGCACTGTTTAAGAGAGCTCTTGTTTCCTTAAGGTAGCAGCTATTGTTGGAGTTGATACTAAGATCGTGCAGACGAAGTTCGGTGGCATTTTGTTTGCTGTAGTCAGCAGCTGATGTTAAAACAGCATTTCTCTCGTGAGAGCTGCTGAATTTTGAAACAATTGGAGGAGTACTCGTTATGTTCAGGCTGTTGCTTTTCTTTGTACCAAAAATGTTGATTAAAGGAGGCGGCTTACATCCAATTGAGTGACAAAGTCGATTGAATAAACTTTTGAGATTCTCATCGGGCTGAATCGGTATACAAAAGAGAACAGCGTCACAAGAGATTTCCTTTTTCTTAAGCGCATAAAGTTGCTTTTGCAGAGTTGCAATTTCCTAGCAATGCAATAAAGAGGTAGAGTTGGATTCAGTCTCAAGCTGTTCGACCCGATCAACTATGGTGGATATGGTATTGTTGATCTCATCAAATTTTTTGCTCCAGGCCTCAGAAATTTTATCAATCTTCTGAAGGAAATCATTATGAAGTTTCGATATTTCCTCCATAAAACTCTGCCGCAGTGAATTAAATTGCTTTGAGAGATGTTCTTCCAAAGTCTTTGCAGTAACAGGCAAACTGTCACTATTCAGTTGTTTTTGCGCGGGAGATTGAGTTGGTGTTAAAGGCACTGGCTTTGATGACGCAGCTTTTGTGCGAGTGTTCGGTGCCGACATGTTCGATGGTATGAGAAACACAAAACAAGCGGAATAGCAAACCGGCAAAAAACAGTATTTAATTTGAATTCAATTCAAACTTTTTCACGAAGTTAAGTTTTTATTAGTTTTACTGCTTAGTTTTTTGCACGAAATGGGACTATAATTGGCGACCCGTCACTTAAATTTAAGCTTACTAAGCTGAGTGAATATAAACACGTCTATCTCTGCCTGTTAGACATACTATACTTACAGCTTATGTATATTTTAATTTCAAAATGTATTTCGAAAAATATATCATGAACTTGCGAATAAAATACTAACACTTGAACCACTTTTAAGAATTCACTACAGATTTTTTTGACAGCTATCGGCTATCAGCTGTTCCCGATGAACTACATATGATTCGTTGATTTGTTCGATTTGAAGTTACAGGGTAGGATATGGTGTTATGCATTAACTCTGAATGGGTAGCCTCCATTATACGAAGGAAACAATACTTAATCTGTCAGCACAAGCTGAAGCGACATTGTGGAATAAAAATTGGTCAGTCCCTCGTTTGACAATTATTTTATGATAATATTGAAATTGTCAAAAGCGAGAGCGACTAAACGCAAAATTGTGGAATGGCCATAGAGCCATAGCAATCATATTCGTGCAGAATACCGCCACCGCCGCCCCTCCCTTTGGATCAGAGTTTGTCCTTTGTTATACACTTTCACAGATGGTTCCCATTTAGCCAACGAAACACTAATGTATGACGGACCAAATGAATTAAATGTTCAACGAAAGATCCAATATAGATCATGGTAAGATTATATATATTTTAAAAAAAAAACAACTGTTGGAGAAAATTCGTCGATTAGAGCTGTTACAGCGCTGTTACTTCAGTACATAAAGGGTGTCTTTCGGAAATATAGCCATCGCTGCAGTATCGACTAAAGAATACGAATTTTTGACCACTACTTCGAGCAGCTGGGCTCGCAAAAAGCCGTCTATCAGTTCCGTTTTATATGCGTAGCCAGTTACTTCATATATAACCGCAGAAAATAATCTGTTATCTTGTTATCTTGAAAGCTATTTCACAGGTCAACTACGCGAAATTATGCATTCATTGAATGTTGCCTTCGAAGAGTTGATTGTGGCGTAAGCCGTCTTTTTAAATTTACTGCTCTTCCACATAAATGCCATTCAACAGGGGAACGAAAAGATCAATAATCATGGATCTATAACCCTCTTCATTCACTGTAAAGTACTGATTAAATATGGACAAATGATTCCACCACACAACGCCTTTTGTGGATGCAACCGCAGCTAAATAAAGGCTTGTGAGTGCCAACGTGATTCTATAAATACTTTTCATGACTTCAAACAAAATCTGAACTCAGTGCAGTGAGGAACACTTGCTTCCAGTAGTCCTCAGCCAATTCCTGTGATTTCAGCATGCGCTTCTCTATGGCATTTGTATGGTAAGAAGGGCCGAATTTTGTGGTAAATGTAGCCTTAGTCCAGAATACTTAACTCGCCTTCTTATAGTTTTGAGCAACACTGCAGCTTTTCAAACATGGAGCTGTATGTTGTAGGGTGCACGTTTCAGATCATCAATTAGGCTTCGGCGGATGAAAGCATGCCCGATGACTGAACTTTCAGCTCAGTATGCCCCTTATTTAAGAAAGACAATCCAATATCTTGTAAGAACTATAGATGCATATCCCTATTTAATACCGCATATATCTGTACATACACGCCTGGTCCTTCCTATTCGACGTATTGTGTGAACGTCTTCCAGCACGACAGATCGGCCATTGACCAAATTTTCACACTAAAACCAATTCTAGAAAACACATACTTAGGTAAACGCTGCTACTGCGGTTTCGCAAAAGGACTCAAAACTCCTAACTCGGAAAACGAAATGCTTGCTCTTCAAAACATTATCCTGCCAGTACAGCTAAATGGGGCCAAGTGCCGGATGATAAGCAGGAAAGAAGAGCCCATATTGAAGGCTGTTAAGAGAAAATGTTTTCTTCGAATAATTGATCCATTATGCGAGGATGGCGTATGGAGGAAAAGATATAACCGCGATTTAGCTATCGCGAATGTCAGAGCCTTAGTCTAGACAACTGAAAACAGCATACGGGGCATTGAAGAGAGTGTAAGGCTGCTGTAGCTCAAGCAAGGATATTGCCCTTTTCTGCACCTCGTTAGGTAGTTATTATGACCTCTGACGACTGCAGTCGTAAACCTTTTCCATATATTGAATTGAATTTGGGGTATCTGCATTCATATCATTGTTTCATTCCTTCGAAAAATTCAAAACACTTGGAGGCCAAAGATCATCTTATGTTGAAAACGAAGTCAGCACTCTGATTGTACCTATGTAAATGGATCAAGCGAGGATCTGTTACTATCATTTGACTATTACCATAATGAGACACTGGACAATTTAAATGTCAAAGTTTTGTATCAAAGGATAAGATACGCAAAGTTGAGTCTTTACTTCTGTAAAAGTAGAGTATCAAATCAATTGTTTCAACTGGCCGTTCTTTGTGGAAATGCCGATTCTGCCTTCGAAATTATAATTTTCATTATTTTCTTATAGCCTGCATGCTGCAGAAAAAGGTGCGTAGCTAAAATTTTTAAAAATCTTTTTTTTTCACAATCAAAAACCACCCCCAACAACAGGTTTTATGCAAGCGCTCTTGAAAAATCCTTTCTCTCTCCACCATCTCTAGAATTAAGTTAATTTAGCCGTCCTTTATGCAACAGAGAATAGCAATTACAACACTTACGAATCATAAAACCGGCCCCTCTACAGAATCGGCTATAAAAGTCTCACTCAACCACAATGACATGAATTCGATTCTATTTTAAGAAGCTAGCACTTCATATCCCAATCCATAAACACATGACAAGTGCCATTAAAGCACCCGATATACGACAAGTATCCCATAATCAGTAAATTGATGCTTCCCAATAATGACCCATTTCATCGGCATTATTCTCGTTGAAAGTATCTAAAGTTGACAATTCCTTATTGCCATGCGAAAACGACAACTATGTAGAACGAGAACGAAAACTCCTCCGGACAACCGAGACAGCAACCAATTGAGTTAATTTCCAAAGAAACAATATAAATTTCCATCACAATGTCCTGGTCAACTGAGTAATCCTAAGACTACTAACATCCCTCAGCAGCAACATGGCAAAGCAAAAGTTTTCCTCGCAGCACACCTTCCAGCCGTCCTGTTAGACGATGTATGCCCCAACCAAGTATATACACAATTCGACAATGGTATTCCGATGCAATAGTTATGTTCGAATTAAATTAAAGCCACCCTCTGGCATGTAGTGCTTCTGTTCCTTCTTCAGCTCCAGAGACCACATTCCTGTAAAAACTCATGTCCACACACACTAAGCATCTGGTGGAGGGATATATCCGTATACCAGAAAACTCCTGCTGAGAAATAGAAACCAACAGCCGTGTCTGCTCGGTAGGAGTAAAATCAGTGCGGTGACATATGTTAGCTAATTCGTAGGATCGAACAAGTCCACACATATAAGAGAGAATACCTTCAGCAGCAGTATTTGGGTGTATAAACGAGCACAACATCCAGAGGAAGCCTTTCTTCTTTCACTTGCACTGGATGTCTAATGGTGAAGGTCCTTTTTTGCTTGACATTACAAATAAAATATCAGCAGTCGCCTTCTATTACTAGCATCCCACCTTGGTTACACCTTTTCTTGTAGTCTGGTCGGTATGGGAAAACTTCCTTCGAAATGAGTCGAATAGATTACGAGCACCACAATTCCTCACTCCAATCGACATCATACGACTAGCTGGACCTGAAAATAAAACAAATTCAAGTGCTCATAGGATCTTGAAATAAAGAACAAGCTCAGCAACAGCAGGACTAGTAGTAGCAGTAACAAACGCCCGAGCTAAGAAGACAATTTGAGTCAAATCAACTACACACACGGGTACTCGTCCTGGAGTATGGCCCTATACATGTAGACCACTACTTCTGGATGATATAGTGCTTCGCCTGAACAGGACACCATTATCCGATGATATTGTATGTAATTTCACGCCCATTGTGGAATGCATGAATAATGGCGACACCCAGGATTGCCACCTGCCAGAAAAACTTAAATATTCCAATATCCTTGCAAAAGCGGTTTAATTAAATCTACGGTAAGTCCTGTCAACTTTGGATATGGATGCAGCTAGTTTGTGCAACTTAACATAAGGGGCAGGCCTTCTAAAGGAATTTTTCAACCAGATTGGGGTTATGTTGTAGAGAATGGCATTTATGGAATAATCGAAATTCTATTTTTAGAAAGATGGCGCAAACACAACGATCTCAAGAGGAGCGAAGTGTGTGCAATATGACCGAGACGCGTCCATAAATGAGTATTGAGAATGACTACTCAACGTAAGTAGTAAGAATGTGGAAGGGATAATCATCCTAGTTCTACCATTATGTTATCGTATGCTGGCAAACAACGAAAACATAAAACATAATCCTAGCTATGATGAGACTTGCCTCCAGCATTTCAGTTTTTCAGCTCGATATGGTCACAAAGACCAACCCAAGTTCAGGAAGATTCTTCATAGCATTAAAAATCTAGCGAAATATAACACATTTGATGCCTTTGGTCCACTTTAATCCTTGATTGACTGCATTTAATTATGTAGCGAGGGTGGAGAGAAAATGCAACCTTGGCCAGCTTCTTTTCAGACCTTAAAGTCCTTAAAGCCTATGTTGGGGTGACAAGTCAAGTGATGCCTTAGAACCGATCAGAGTGCTCAAGTACGCGTATGATTGTAACCGTCATACGTTATAATGAGAGGCCTTTTGCAATACAGGACGGTATGCTCTCGGTACGTGAGCAATAAATGTGAGTATTGATCCGCAAACAACATGCCTCTTTAAGCTTCCCAAGCCTACGCAAAAGAGTAACAATATTGTAATCAACCAATACAGCTTTGAGTTCAAATAACACAACTGTTAGCTCCCTACACAATCATGACATGGACAGCGAAGTTCAAATAGGCACCTGGGATCTACAAACTCCCGACAGCCCTGAAGCAGTGACGGTCTACCATGGTGATGTGACCGCCATCCAAGGAATGCAATGAAGCGGCTCAGCGCATAGTATTTGGATGAGTATTTGGCATTACAATTTATGTGCGTTGAACATACCATACAAGCGAAGGGTCGTTTTAAAGCGGAACTTGACAACAACAGTCTTAATTATGCGCATAACCCAAAAGAGGAAAAAGACGACGCGGTTAAGAAAAACTCCTAGAGAGAACGTATGAGTAGTGTCCCAACCTTACTAAGCAATGCATGCAAGATCTACACTCTGTATTACGTGAAAGTCTATATCGATCGTTAAGGATGTAATACTCGTAGGTCCTACACGTCTATGGAGACGAACTGTACAGAGTCATATCTGGCCTTGGCATCTCTACCAAACGACTTCGGTTATGCAGTATACCGATGGAGAACTCCCGCTGATCTATCAAAGTTAGAGGAAGAATCACGAACATCTATCCTTTTGATGTTAAAAAATATCTTTGATAGAGCGACACTTAAGCCAACACCAGAGGAACAACAGGTATTTCAAAACGCTGTCCATTAATAAATAGCAAAAAGGGGTTTGGCGATCAATGAAATCAAAACAAACTATTCGGGTATGATGTCATCAAAAAGTGACAATCAACACTGACGCCTTATAAATTATAATTTCGAGGTGGCTAAAGAATTTACCTACCTAGGTTCTGCGATGAATTTCAGTAGTTCCATAAGCGCGGAGATCAAACGAATAAGCTCTAACAAACGCAATTTCTATGGGCTAAGAGGGCAATTGATTAACACAGCCCAACTTTGAGCAACGAAGTAGAGTTATACAAGACCCTCATCATTCATTCATTCCTGTCCTATTAGGTACATGGCGCAGGGGCATACTCAAAGGCAGTTGAAAGTTATCTTAGCTGCATTATTGAACAGCTATATTGAACATGGCATTAGCTACTGGGTTTGCAACATGCTTGGAAGTAGGAAAATAAACTGTTCCATCGGCAATGCTTAGTCAAAATGTCCGTAACCAGAGGAACCCTTCAGGGGGTAGTCATATCTCCACTCCTGTGGGTGCTGGTTATCAATGACAATGGGTATAAGTATGGGTATAAGTGCCACGGCATACGCAGATCACGTGGTTGTTCTAAAGACGATCAGCACCTGGGCAAAAAGCTGTGGGCTCCATGCCAACGCTTCCAAAACGGAACTGGTTCTTTTTACCAGAAAGCACAAGATATCGCAATTTAAACTTCCAAAACTCAACTGAATGGAACTGTCTCTATCAGACAGCGCGAATCATCGGACGGAAAGGGAGGACTGGGAAAAAAATCAATGATCAGGTCAAATGAAATTGCAATTTTCACAGATGGCTCAAAAACAGAGGAAGGAACAGGTTCTGGTATCTTCTCCGAAGACCCTGAACTAAGAGTGTCTATAAGACTACCGGACGCAAGCAGTGTCTTCCAATCAGGCTGTCCTCATGGCGGCTAAGCTAATGCAGACGAGATCGTTATCCGAAAGAGATATCGCTATCTACATCGATAGCCAGGCCACACTCAAGGCAATGGGATCAACCAACGTCAACTTTGATACAGTCAGGGGCTGTCGCACAGTACTCAAGCTACTATGCAGTCAGAAACGGGTAAGACTATGCCGGGTGCCACGACACTGCGGTATTAAAGGAAATGAACAAGCGGACGAGCTTGCAAGAGAAGGAGGGCTACTCGACAGTTGTGAGGTTGCCAACATCAAACCACCCCTTTGCATAGTGAGGGGCGCTATCGAGGAAAAAATCACAAAGACTGCCAACTCTGGAAAGGCACAGGGTTCGCTTTTTGACAGCAAAAGATCTATGAAGTTAATAAAATTAAATAGGGATAATCTTACGACAGGAATAGGAATCCTAACAGGACACTGTTTCCTGCAGAACACGCAACGAGACTCAAATTGTCAGATACTGATATTCGCAAATTCTGCGGTGATCTGCAAGCTGTTGAGGACATAACATACATACTTTGTGAATGAGAGGCAATATCGCGTAGTCGAAGAAAATTTTTTGGGAAATACTTTTTCGAAAACCTAGAGGAAATAGACGGCACGAACTTTAAAGGCCTTCCTGACTTTTGCAAGAAAATTTGGTTTTTTAGGTTTTTGCCATTTGAAGACAATTTCAAATGGTTCCACAGTGATCGCGATGGGCCCGTTTTGGTACCTGGTGTCTGTGTGATGGCATATCCATCACTCCCCTGTTTAACCTAACCTAACCTAACCTATCTTAGCTGCTTTGAGCGAAAGATTTTCCATATGATGTTCGATCCCGTTTGCTTTGTTGGAGTTTAGAGAAGAAGATGCATGAATGATGTATACCGTCTGTAAAATTGGCTTCACCTACAGTGATTAAAAATGCTATACATGGACATTCGTATTTCAGTCCAAAGGATCTTCGAATACACATCAGTGCGAAATCGCAAGACCTTCCCTAACGTGGCGCACATAGTTGGAAATTTAGTATGTGTACCTGGATGCAGTCAATTGGGAATCAAACTAGAGAGGCATGCTGTTGAACAGCCCCAGTCTGTAATATATCATAAAAAATAAAGTAATCTCCTCCAATGTGTATAGTTCTAAGTATAAGATGATGGTTGTGCCCGATTTTAACTTGGGCTTACATTGATTTCAGAGATCCGAATAGTAATTTCAAGGCATGGGTCTCCAAAAATTCTCTCATCTGGCTGGGAGCTCATTGGCTATCAGATGTAAATCGGCTAACCGCCTTTATTCCCTAACAAAGTGTCTCCAATGAAATGAATAGGCTATTCGCTTTGCAGAAATTAGTCAAGCCTTAAGTATCATCATTTTGACTTTCGGGAGCTTTTCAACTCGTGCTAAAACAAGAGTTCTTCGAGTAAGTGCTATTAAACATGTGTGGGATCAGCTGTGGGGTTATGATGAACACCTTCACAACTCTCTCTCCAACTGGTGTTGGAGATGTGATATCACTTATTATATCTCAGCAGTCCTGCGCCAAGTTTGCCTTCAGCGACCCAAGTGAATAGAAGTCATTATATCGTATACTTCGGAACGGAACTACGAGTATCATCGCATCCTAAGTTGTTGCCGATACACTTCATAATATGACGTTTTCAACGACTACATAAATGGCCAGAAATGTATCGTTGGACGACCGAATTCAAATTCCTCCTAGTCTGATTCACTATATTGTGGGCTTATGTGCTATTTGGTGTTAGCCTAAACTCGAGTTGTCGCCAGCACAATCAGAATGATTAAGATTGAAATTCTCGGCTGCGAGTGTAACATCAGCTGCAAGTTTTTCTAGAATGTCAATTCAAAGCCGGTAAAATAAAATCTCGATTCCAACTGTCGAAGTCGAAAAAAATATGCAGCAGCGACCTATACTCGAAGGAAATAATCCACAAGGTGTTGGTATGGTAGACGAAAGAAGATAGCAAGATAATGTCTGTCCAACATTGAGAATTGAAATTAAATGATTCCTGCTCCTTTCCAATATGCATTTGGTTATTAGTTTTGCCGCTGCCAGAATTGTGCAAACTCCTTCCTAGCTATTACATTCCATTTGAATGCCCTTCTTGATGAGCTGAGGTAATCGTAGATCGCGAATTAGAAATCTATTAGTATGCATTGGCTCTACGTGTCCAAGCCATCTCGGGCTTGTCCAAAAACTATGTCCAAACCCAATCACTCGAAGTCCAAAAACAATCACTCGAAGGATCTTGTGTTCAAAACGACCAAGGATTTTTCATCAAAATACGCTAACGTCTATGCTTCTGGGGCATAGAGCAGGTTTGAAATGATGCAAGTCTTATACATGATCTCATTGGTGTTTCTTAAGAATTCCCAAAGCCCAAAGGAAGAGCGATTGGCACATGTAACTCTTCGTTTAATTTCCGAATTTCCGATGAGGTGTTATCAAATTATCAAAGTTGGCAAAAGAGCCAAAGGAGAATTTCTGTCTATTCTGCCTGTCCGACTCGTCGTCGTTGTGCTCTCAATTTTCACAAGCAAGTTAAAAAAGTGTCAAGACAGGGCATCACCTTGTCTGAATACAACACAGGTCTCAGTGAGATTGCTTCCGAACTTTACGAAACAGCGAACTCTCTTCACTGTAGTTCTGCAGAATCTGACGAGCTTATCTCTATAGATGCTGTCATACGCGGCTTTGATTGAGATCATCAATCTCGTTCTTAGGTTTTCTCTAAGATCTGCCAAACTGTAAATATTTGATCAATGTTAACCGCACTGATAAGGAGCAATCAGATCATTGACAAATGGCTCTAGGTGTTCACAAAACACAGCAGACATCGTTTTGTAAATGACGTAAATAAGACTGATACTTCTTATTTGGCGCAGTTTAGGGAGTCTTCTTTTTTTTCAGCGGTTTTACTTTCATCTGATGATGTCCCAGAATAAGTCGGTGTACCTTATGCTCATATCTTGCTGCGAAAAATAGCTCGACAACTAAGCCATCCAGGTCGAGGTCCAACCCTTAATCTAGAAGAGTTGTTCCGCTTTGGATACTCCAGAGCCAGCAACTTTACGAAGGGACCGTCACCATCTCTATTCTGAAAATTCCTTACTGACTTCAACTCGAAATGTGTTGAAGTAGGTCATATAAGGAATCTGCAATGCTGTCTGTTGATTCACCCACTGATTCACTCATGCAAAATCAAGCGCCGTACGCCCTCTTTTTGAGGTTCAGTCATTGTTGACCGAACATTTTTGTGTTGCCTTTAAAGTTGTAAGTCAAGCCTAGTTGAACGAGACAAGTTCCCGGTGGGTACGACGAGGAGATGAAGCACAATTCATGAGTAGTCATAGTTACAGAACTTAGCATCGCCAAGTTGACGCCGGTCAGTTCCAATAACCAGAAACATCTCAGTGAGGGTCGCAGACATGCATAAGGAACTCAATAATCGCAGCAGACGAAAGGCTGAATAATTTTATGATGCGGCAAATACAGTCTAGTAATCTCAACAAGTGACCTAAGAAGGTTAAGCATTGAAAACATCCATCAGCCATCTTCTTTGAGGTCTCTGAGAAAATGACTCCTTATGACAATCTTGCAAATCTATGCAAGACCATTAACGTTGTATTCATATGCAGTACGAAATAGTGTCCAGGTGGTTGGAGCCTTGCTCTTAGAAGAACCTCAACAGAAAAGTATTTCATCCCCTTATAAATCAAGTCAAGCTTGTAGAATGCCACTACAGATGGCTAGCCTCAACGCAGAGACAAAATGGTTAAATGGAAGGTGAACACATAAAAGCCGAGATATCCAATTAATTTGGATAACAGACTATTAGGTGCAATTTTTCTAAATGCTTACCACAATACCCCACCCAATTAGTACAATCCCATCTGTTTCATCATGTCTTCCTATTAGTAGGCCTTACGTATGATTATCGCATCTTTTCCATCTCCTTCGTTATCTACCCAAAAGAAAAAAAAACGTCCAAAACCAAAAGAGCCCTCCAGCCTCCCCCTACCAAGCAGCAAAAAAAAAAAAAAAAAATAAGAGAAATTGATCCAATCAACTAAAACTCAAATATTCGTTCCTGCAGGCAAATGAGAATCAAATTAGATCCCTAATGGTAGACATATTGCTTAATCGAACCCTTATCTCATTTGTTGCCACCATCAGCACCCGAGTATCAGTACCATTGGCAGTACCAGCAGTACCAGAACCAACTACCAATGGAGCCCCTTTCCTCAAGTTAACTTTCTCAGTGTTTGCCATTTTCCGCTGAAGTTCAAATTTTTCATCTGCCAATCGGGCAAAGCATAAAAGATACGAGTACCCACGCGACAGGCGAAATCGCCCTCCTCCCTCTCAATTGAACTCTCTTGCAAATTTAGTCGTCATTCGCCACCCCGTCACCAACCCTCCGCCAACACACAATCATTCACCGTATGAAGTCTATCCCCTTCATACGATGTACAAACATTAAGAATTGGTAATCCCTTCTGTTTTTGCCACGAAACTCGGGTGGAGGGTGCAAAGAAAAATATAAAAAATAGAAAAAATCCTCAGTTCACCCATATCCGTCGAGCCCACCCTTATACTGCAGTATCCAGCCACCCCACCCCAATAGCAAAAGCCTTCTTTTCTTCTCATCTACGAGGATTATTTGCGTTCTCGGTTTCTTGGTTTTTTGGTGCCTTTCGTCTAACGTCTTAGGTTTCCGTTTTTCCCTTTTTATTCTCCAATTCCACCATCCCCCCCGTCTTACGAGTAACTCAATTTGTTTCTCTGTTTTTGATTTTTATTTCACTCGCTTTTTATTGGCGTTTTCAATAATAAAAACAAAGGAACGCAAGCAAAAAAAAAATTAAAAAAAAAAACAGCAAAACAAAGAAGAAGAAATAGAGCAAAATGGGTTGTCGATGGCAGGGAGAGTGGGAAAACCGAGGACTAGGATACAAAATACTCTACGAATATACTCGTAAGTCCTGCGAAGGGAGCATTAAGTGGTGGCAATTTCACGAGGTTTGCATGTTTTTCCAATTTGTGTAATGGAATTTGATTTTCCAAATGGATGATGGCAAATAACAGTTATTCTTCTTTTGACCGAGAGTGGGAGGCCGGGCCTGACATTGAGGCCGCGTCAGTTCAATGCAAATCGAACAACGAATCCTTCGGTAAAATATACTCGTATAGCGTGGTAAATAGTGGTGTGTAGAGTCCTTTGTGGCATGTATCCGTTACATATGAATTCAGGCAAACTGCATTCCAGTTCACGGATCCTTGGATACGCGACATGAGATTATCATGGCAACTTGTGGCACCAGCAGCCGTATTGTCCGTCATCGAAGTTCAACATAGTTGATTTCGTTATGTTTGGGACAAGTGTTGAGACTCAATATATGGATGGATATACGTTGATTTGAATGACATGCACTGTTGCCAGGATTTGTTGGGTTTTTCAGCACTTCATTGGAATCCATCGGCATTCAGTTATAGACCCATTGTATGCTGTTGCTGTCATTTTCTCCTAGCAGCAGAAGCATTGGCATTGGACAAAACATGACTCCAGCGATAGAGATACACGAACTTGCCCACTGACAGTGGTGAATTGTACGAATATTTGTCTCATGTAAGAGGGAATATGACATTCACTTGGTAAGTTGCAGTCTCGTCGATGTTATGAACGAGATAATGTAAGCAATCCAATTGGTGCGAGTGCCAATGGTTTTTTTCCGAGAAGTGGAATATCACCGAGGGAATACCTATCAAGGAAATTGAACAATCGAAAGTCCTGCCAATTCCGCAGAAATGATTTTTTCAAAATGTTTACCAGCGAGTTATTGGCATCTATAATTTTGAATTTAAACGTCGGATTTACAAGATTACTGGGATTGTATATTTTTTAAACACAAGCTTGTATAAGCGCATCATGTCTGTAAGCAATTACGAATTCTACAATTGGAAGTTATGTGTAAGAGCAATCGTCTAGCCATCTTCAAAATCCTCCGTATTCATTTTTTGGCAGCACATAAGTCACGGTATATTGAGTAATACAATGAAGTTCACGATGTACGAGTATTGCGTTTGTTTTCCGGCACTTACCATCCATTTTCACCCCGTTAAATGTGATTCGTCTTACTGTTGTCCGCTCAAGTAACTGACATGTGCAACTTTGTTCTAAATAATCTCATAATCAAACTATAGTATGTCGGTACTACAATGACCTTAGAAGAGAGATTAGCTTCGATTTTTCAGATTTTGAACGAAAGCTTGTCATACATAGGTACCATAATGTCATAATCGCCAACGCTAGAATTTGGCAATACCAATTCGTCCCAAAGGCGGCTGGGTGCGTACCTATAGGATAGGTCCTTATTGGGGTAAACCTGGCAATGGCCAGTGCTGCAACTATGAATACACATTCACTGTGCTTATTTTACTTCCCGACTACCATGCTTGTACTAGACTCATCCTACCGAACGTGGCTTGCAAAACGTATAAACGCAAGTTTTGTGCAAGGGAAATCAAAAGCACTATAATTTACTAACAGAAATAATCTGAATGTCTGAAGAAAGGCGTACGGGAGATACATTCACATCACTGCGCCAACAGTTGCTTCAACAGTCACTTGTCAAGGTCTAGTCAAGGTGTTGAATTAGAGATAAAGACTGTCGAGCCTCAAGGAGATCAACGGCAGCTCTCATACCCGGAAGTGAACTTCTGAATCCGGAATGTCCGGTCCTTTTCGAATGGGAAAGGGATCAGTAAAGGGCATAGCCCACCAAGTGAGAAGTTGTGTGTGGGGTTAACTACCCTGCCACGTAAAAAAGCTCAATTTAGCGAAACAACCAAAAACCTCAAATAAAGACTGCTGAAGACCCGGCAAAACGACGTTCGAGTCCCCACACGGAATGTTACAACCTTGGACAAACTGCGTGCCGCCGAACAATTAGCGGAGGCCCTTGACTACTTAAAGTAGGAAGAAACGCCAGATTTCGGCAAGATGTCTCGAGCATTCGGCACGTAAGCGAACGCCTTATAACAATACGCATCAAGGTTCTATTCACTAATATCAGCCCGATATACGCTGACCCCCTCACTGAAGAAAAAGACGACGCTACAAGAGAATGTTTTAGGTGATTTAACGATAAAAGGACATTTTTGGCAGTCGGGAACCATAGTCTCGAGCAATCGGCTCGAATCATCCCTATAACTGGCACACCATCTCTCCACTATAATATCCCCAAAGGGACATGGCGGTAACCTGATCATCAAAGCGTAAGACAAATTGATCATATTGCGATCGACGCAAGACATTCTAGCATTATGGATGTCCGATCGTTCCAAGTGGCGAACATAGACTCGGACCACTACCTGGTTGCAGCCAAGGTACGTCTAAAAATGTCCCAAACACCACAATAACGAAACAATACTGTGAGGAGATTTAACATAGAATAGCTACTATCCCAATAAACCGCCAGGATCTTTGCCAATGGCACATCTCTCAACCTCTCGACTTGTCTTATGTAACCAATATCAAATGCTGAAGACCAGCGGCATCGATTCCAAGAAACCAACTGTATCATATATAAACACTAATGGCATAAAATTATCTATTTATTAAAGCTAATATCATAGACATTAACATTAGCTTCAAGTGATTTGTTTCATATTGAATTTGTATACCTCTAAAAAGAATACCCTTTAGTTGTTTTCTAATATCTTTGTACCTTTTCTTGTCCATTCTCCTAGCTTCTTTTAACACTCCTAAGGTATTTCATCTACATAGCTTGTATTTGTTTTTCTTGTCTTCCAGTTTTCGCCTCCGCGTAGTAGCACAGGTACTCGTAAGTACATCGATTTAAAAATTTATATTTTTGTTCCTTGCGTGGTCTAGGAAATTTTTTCTTAATTCTGCGTACAGTCTATTGCATTTGACTCTTTTTTTCTCGCCATCATTTCGTCTTCCGAATTATCTCTGCTGTTTATAAACTACCCAGTTATTAATGTATATCTTTGCACCTGCTCAATGACTTCTCCATCCACCATTGCTCTTGCTACTCCAGTTTCATTTCCGATCACCACCACATTTGTATTATCAACATTGAACTCTAGTTTCTGAGTTTAGTTTATTATTAATATTGAATTCATTGTTCACATAAGACTTGTGTACAAAACACATCTTTTAAAAAATAGAACAAGCTTTGTACATTACTTTAATTTGAGTTTAGTTTAAGGAGTTTAGCTTAAATAAAAGAAAGAGAGAAGGAAAAGAAAGTACCAAGAAAAAGAAACACAAGGAAAAGAAGAGGTAGGAAAGTAGGCAACTGTTAGGAATTATTAGCATAATGAAGAAGCAATTTTTTCTTAAAGGCGGTTCTATTCGTCATGCGCTTTATATCTACGGGTAAACTATTCCAAAAGCGAATCGAGTTAACAAAAAATTGTCTAGATGTAGGCCGTTTTCGAAAATGTCATTTGATCGTCAAATTCATCGTCATTTGCAATACTTAAGGGTTTCGAACATCAAACTGCAAACGTCATTTGGTATCGTTGATCTGTGTCATCTACATGATTTTTTTCTTGCAAGAGCATTTGACGTTTTCGAACAGAGCAAAATGGAACCCTTAACAAAATTTATTGAGAAAATTGTGTTGGAAAATCTTAATGAGAGTACAAATGAAGGGGAATCCTTGGTCCTGCGTTAGGATGTCTCTGTGGACATAACTCTATAACGTCGTCTTGGATTTTTTACCACTTTGGAACGAGGATTCACATCCTAATCTTGCTGTTACAAGTAATTTTATGTTTCCTCGCGTCTATTGTTCCATAGAATCGTCGCATACCTGAGTAGGAGTAGGGGATGGGGTTCTAACAAGCATAATACTTACTTAAAACAAATAAATTAGTCGATTTTATGTACTTACTGTTCACGAGACTGAGATTCCCCTGAATATTCGGATTCATTAATTTTTTTTCCAATTTTATTAATGCACAGCGCGGATTTGTGGCTGCTTTTTTGCAGCGCAGTTGACGTTTATGAACATCTGCCCTGCAAACACTGCATTATCGAACATGCTGCAAATGTAGTGTGATGTTGTTTTCGAACAAATAACTTTCGCAGCTTGCGCTTAAGAACATTTTGCAAAAGCAATATGATGCAGATGACGTTTTCGAAAACGGCCATATTAACATATTTGCATCTTGGAATGATCACTTGCAACATTCTAACATTACACGGAAAATTAATTTTTTCAAATAGATAGTGATAGTACAGTTCGATATTTCATCAATTCATCGATTGACAAACCTACAATCTGATGGGAGTAGAAAGAGATATGTTCCTATGCTGAATAAGTATCTCTCACAGCTATTATAGGCAACATTCAGCTTTCGCCGAGATTCATAATCCATGTCGGAGTATAGTTCACACCCATATAATAGAATAGGCAGGATGTATGATTTTACAAGCTTTAACTTAACTTTGGAGGGAAGACAGTTGGAGGTTGGACTAAGTCCTCTAAGGGCTCCGTAAACTTTCGATGCAGTTTTTGTAATATGAGTCCTCCAGGTAAATTGTGGCTCATATAAAGAAGAGGAATGTCTTCTTTAGCTCGGTTAGCATTAATGATCATTGCTTTAGTCTTTGTTGGTTTCAGACTGAGTTTATTTTCAAATGACCACTTACGAATTGTTGGTAGTTGGTCGTTTAGATTAATTATCGCTTGCTTAATTTGGGATTTGGGAAAAACAGAATATATCTGCACATCATCTGCATATATACGACGTTTACAATTCACAAGACGCACGGCTAAGTCGCATTTATAACACATAAAGAGTAGGGGTCCTAAAAACGGATCCTTGGGGATCCTAATGGAACAAAAAGATAAGATGAGCGCTTTTTCTCATGACGACACCAAAATACATAGAGACCGGTCGAACAAGAATTGGTTCCGAAGTTTCATGACTAGTATTTTATTATCAATAGAATCAAATGCCTTAGAAAAGTCTAAAAACACAATTAGTGCTAACATTTTGTGGTCTAAGCCCTCACGCATATCTTTGCAAACCTTAAGTAAAGCTGTGGTGCAATTATGCATAGCACGGAAACCCGACTGACAGTTTATAATAAGCTGTTTATCGTTTAAATAATGTTTGAATTGTTTAGAAATGGAAGTATGGCAATGGGTCGATATTCAGTTTCTGGACGCGCGGTGGAGATTTCGGAATTGACACCACTTTAGCAATTTTTCAACTTTCAGGGAAAGTTGAAGTTGTGAGTATTGAATTAAACATATGGGTTATATGAGTGAGAATGACTGGAAGCAGGATTTTTATGAACTTGGAAACGATATTATCCCATCCAACTGCGTTAGATGTAATGTCAAGGATCGTTTTACCAACACTGATTTCGTCGGTACATTGTAGGGAGAAAGTGTTGTCGCTACTGCATTGCGATTCAGATATATTTGTTGGATTATGTATATCATATGCAGAAACAAATTTAGCATTAAATTCGTCTAAATTGATGAGGCTTGGAAGGGCTGGCTTTTCAGAAGTCAAATCGAGTGAGCGCACAGTTTTCCAAAAGTCGGTGTTTGAGCTAACTGCATTGAACTTGTTTGCATAAAATGACCTTTTATTTGATCTGATTAATGAATTTACTGCATTACGAACAAATATGAACTCTGTGTGTATTTCAGGACATTTGTACCATCTCCATAGGCTGTATAGGATATCCCGGGCTTTCATGAGATCAAAGACTTCTTTTATAAGCCAAGGTAATATGCATTTCTTTGACCTTATTTTTACCACTGGCACATACTTTTTAAAAAGGTATAAAATGTTCTCATTGAAATATTTAATATTTGAAAGCTGGTATCATCTGTTGCATATATCGGCTGCCAATTTATCGTCTGGCAGTCATGAAAGAGTACTACTAGATTAAGTTTTGTATAATCAAATGACTCGAAGAAATCATTATTCGTTACTTCTGAAAGTATGTTGACTGTTAACAGAATAATGTCGTGATGCGAAAATGCTGGAACAGGAAGTTCATCGTACCGAAGCACGAAATTTTCTTCAGACACTAACGCAATATCAATTAAAGGGGGTGTTTTGTTGGGTTCAAAATGAGTAGGATGGGTACTATTTACGAAACTGAGACGAAGGGACTCAATCAGTTCTTTAAAAGCATTATTTTCCTTTTCTAAGATGTTTAGGTTTAAGTCACTACATATAACGATTTTGGAATATAAAGGAGATAATTCCTCGAGCACATCTCTTATTAGTGTATGGTGTGCAACATCCGGAGCCATATAAAGGGTCCGCCATCTAACTTTTTTTTCAACTAGTGTTTATTTCGTGAATGGTAACACCTAGCTCATGTCTGATTTGACAGATAATTAGTTTTATCCTTCCGGTTAATAATGGAAAATAACTTCATTCTAGCCTACACAATCGGTCCAATTTTTAAGCACATTATCGATTGCGTGCAGCTGTATTTCACCAATGGCTTCACGAATATTGTCCTTTAAAGCGTCAATTGTCTCTGCAATCTTCAAAAACAGGGCGCAAAACATCGAGTGTAGCTTCGGCTGTGTGGCACGTAGCGCCGTCCGGTTGAAACCAATTGTTGCCAATATCCTTCTCTTCAATTTTTGTGAACAAAAATTCGTTCAACATGGCCCGATAACGATCGCCATTGACTGTAACGGCCACTCCTTGCTCATTTTCGAAGAAAAATGGCCCAATTATGCCTCTGGACCAAAATCCGCACCAAACAGCGACTCGTTTTGGGTGTATCGGTTTTTAAATGTATGCGTGCGGGTTTTCTGTGCCCCAAATGCGACATTTTTGCTTGTTTACATACCCGCCAAGATCAAAATGAGCTTCATCTGAAAAGATGATTTTTTTGGCAAAATCGGCATCTTCTCTAAGTCGATCGCAGGCCCACTTAGCGAAGCGAAAACGCATTGGATGGTCAGTTGGCTTCAACTCTGGAACCAATTGGACTTTGTATGGCACAAAGGTCTTTATGCAAAATTCGTCTCAATGATGTCTCCGAAATGTTCAATTGTTGAGAACGACGGTGAATTGATGTTGATGGCGCTTCACGCACACTTTCTGCGACAGCAGCAATATTCTCGGGTGTACGCACTGTTTTTGGATTTTCAGGCTTTGGTTTATCGATGAGGATGCCAGTTTCTTTCACTTTTTTCACAAGATAACGAACATACGGAGCTAACGGTGCTTCTCTTCTTCCAAAATCCGTACGCAATTTTCGCACACATTCCGCAACATTACCATGATTTTCAAAGTAATGTCGCAATATTTCCCAGCGTTGTTCAAGCGTATACACAACCATATTCGTTCAGCGGAAGGATAAATCTAATTATCTGTCAAATCAGACATGAGCTAAGTGTTACCATTCACGAAATAAGCACTAGTTGAAAAAAAACGTTAGATGGCGGACCCTTTATATGCACCCCAAGAGGAAAATTTCGTTAATAGTCCTAACCTCAATGAATACGTACTCCAATAAGTCGGTTGGTGATGATTTTTTTAATAATGTGACACTTATGACAGTTTTTTAAATAGATACCAACACCACCTCCTCCTTTGCGGCATCTGTGACCTGGAAAAAACTGCATATTATTTAAGCTTATTAGATTTGATTTTAACTCCGAGTCAAACCATGTCTCAGGTACACAAACAACATCGACTATACTATCACTAAACAAATAACGGAACTCATCAATTTTGTTTTTTAGACTTTGCGCATTTAAACAATATATATTAAAACCTTTTTTCGATTTGCAAAGAATATTAAATAAAGTTTTCGATTCGATGTCAATGGAAGTACCCCATTCCTATGAATTCATTTTAGCAAGTGCAACAGAAACAACAATTATAACAACAAGAGACACAAGCGCCTTTAGAGTGTATGCCATGGAAAATAGTAAAAAATATAGTTCTTAATAGATCTGCAGTGAGAGAGTTGAAAAAGAGATATAAAAAGAAAAGAAAAGAAAAGAAGAGGAGAAAAAAAGGTAAAATTACATCGTTTTTTTTTATGCGTCGAAGAAAAGTTCGTTGTTGACGTTGTAAGGTGACTTCTTGATGTCGTGCGACAACGGATGCGAGAGCATCTGCATCTCTGACTAAGATACTTCGTTGGTTCCTCTCCTTTCTCACCATAATGCTTCCATTCCTGGTAGGAACAGAGAAAAGTTGCTTTTGATGTTTCAGCCGTGTTGCTTGTTGTAGTAAGATGCGATTTTTTTTTTGGTGAGACTTTCGTTGACATAAAACACTGTTGAGGATCCCAGGCCGATGTCATTTAGACAAAGTTTCCTTCCATTTTTTTCCCCCGAAACTCTGTCACTGCTCTCAGAAAGCGATTTCTCTCTTGAGCAGAGTTGAATTTTAAAATGACTGGTGGATCAGCAGTATTATTTCTTGTCTGAGTACGGAAAACAGCATTAGGTTTTCGTCAGCCAAATGTGGTACACCAAACATAATAGCATCAGCAGCTATTTCTCTTCTCTCGAGAGCGTCGCTGCGTTTGTTTAATTCATCTAAGGTGTGGTGCGTAATGGGTTCTTCGTGAGAGCTGGCTTCCAGTTTTTCAACACGCTGCTGAAGATTTTTTACGCTCTGCTCGATTTCAAGAAACTTTGTTGACAAACTCTTTCCTACTCGTCTTAACTCTTGCATGAGATTTTCACATGATGGCTTCTGTGTGTTTCTTCATGTTTTTTTCAAACATATTTTCGAAGGCATCAACGGTGAGCATTTTTATTGATCCTGAAACAGATTTCTCTAGATTCGGAGCTGTACACATGGATGTGGGGGTAGCATTTTGTTTAGGCATAGAGACGGCACCATCTGTTTCATTCTCAAGCTTTCTTTGCGAACGAGTGGTCACTGGAATTGAGTACGCGGGTGAATTTGAATTCATTTTAGAGAGATTTATAGAGAGCAATAGCAATGATCAACACAGTTTCAAGATAATCCTTTTCATATATTTGTGCGTATCCTTTAGCAACTAGTCTAGTCTTTCTGCGTTCGATTGTGCCATCTGCGTTTCGTTTGGTTTTAAATACCCCCTTACAACCGATAACGTCCTTATCGATAGGCCGATCTACCAGTGTCCACGTTTTAGTTTTTGTTTAATAAATCATACTCAATTTTCAGTGCATCCTTCCAAGCATTTACGTTTTCCGATTTTTTAACATCTCTAATTGATTTAGGATCTCTGACTTCAGCCAGATTAGCTGTTTCACTCAGAAGTCTAGCTTTAAGGATGGGATTTTGTCTTTTTGCAGGGATTTTATTAATATCATTGCTATCTTCATTAGTGTTTTTGCCATCTAAATTTTCATTTATCTCAAATTTCTTTGACTCATCTTGAGAACCTTCATCAACTAATTCTGTCAACCTCTTTCTTTTTATCCTTATTTGAATCAAGTTCTTCTTTAACATTTAAATCTGATATACATATAACTTTCTCACCTTTAAAACATATTCATAAAATTTTCGTTTATTATTATTTTGGTTTGCTCTTCCAGTGAATATTAAATCTTGGCTTTTAGTAATCGAACGTCCACCCTTTTTCCACAACCTATATGGTTTACCATCTTCACAGAAACCAACTAACACAAATTCTTCACTCCTCGGCTCAAACTTTCCTAAGTTATCCTTTTTGTTTAAAACAAATGCATGTGAACCTATTTCTCTTAAGTGATATACTCTGAGAGTTTCTTTCTGGACCAAAGTTATTCTGCCATTTTATTGCGATTCGGGGCTATTGGGCATCTATTTCTGAGGTACGCCGTAAATTTGCTTCGATTTTTAGACATCGAGCCATTTCTACAAGTGTACGCTTCGATCGCTCGGCAATACCATGCTGCTGTGGTGTATTCGGACAGCTAAATTCATGTTAATTCCATGCATGCAACAAAATTCTGTAAAATGTTTACTTGTATATTCTGTCCCGTTATCTGATCTTATTCTTTTAATTTTTAAGTTTAATTCATTTTCGGCATAATTTTTAAATTCAATAAACTTTGACAACCTTTCAGACTTTTTCCGAAAGGACTACTCGTATCAATTGATCAAAAGTGAATCCGGGTGAATTGTTGGAAGGTCTTCGTTCGGCTGCTTAAACAAATCAGCTTGGACTATCAGCAAAAGTATCCGGATGCTGCTCGCGTTGTTCTTAACGATGAGTACGTTGACAACATAATAACGAGGACAATTCGAACTGTTGGCCCCTGCAAGTTCGTTTACCTAAAGAGAATTGTGAATTTTTTTTGGTTAAATTTCAACATTCCTCAGACTCTCTAATTAAGGTGCTTCGGATGGGTTGGAGTCCTACATCCGATGCTCACTCATTTCGAATGTCTAATTTTCGATTTTGTGCTATGCCATATTTGACAGACTACTATTCTTAGCTCCTTCTGTTATTCTATTAGAAAATCTTTTTCAAGAGCTTCGGTCATCAACACTAAACTTCTTCTCTGACGATCCACTACGATCGCTGGTTATGTTATCAACGGGAGCTACAGCGTTTTGAAAGGATCCGTGTACAACAAAATATTTTACAATCATGTGAGGAGGTTGAGCTATCAAACATGGATGCTTCTCGGATGCTTCAATAGTAGCCTATGGTGCTGTAAACTACGCTGTAAACTCTATTGGAACTCTGCGGTACACTGCTTCTAACGCTACTAACCATCAAAACATCGTTGTCAGTTACTCTGAAGGTGTTTGCATGGTGCGATTCACAAATCGTACTCCATTGGCTTCATCTCTACCCCCTTCGTTGGACTACATTTTCCGCAAACCGCTCTTCTGCTATACCGGAAAGAAATTCACGATATGCGTGATATCATATCACATCCGATTTGAATCCAACAGTTTGTGCTTCTTGTGGAATACTACTGTCTCGACTCATTGATCAGCATCTCTGTCGGGCTGTCTCCCTCACGGGAACGTTGGCCTATATCAAAATTCTCAGATTCACAACCAGATGATAAAACAACAGATACTATAAATCGTCATATATCTAAAGTTTCGTTGGGGTCGCGCTGTCACTGAGTGAATACCAAATCTCGAGGATTTTTGTTATCAGACACATTCAACTGATATTTCTTCCTTATAAGCAATCGGGATTGCTACTCTTACATTTCCTATAATATGAAACATCCTATCAATTTGCCTAATTGTCATGTCTCTTCTATTACAGTTGATGAAATCCATAGAAATCGCTTCCATCCTGGACTTTCCGAGACCTTTGCTATGGTTCGTCAACAGTATTGGATTCTGGGCAGCCCCAATTTGATACGCAGACTGGTGCATCAGTAGGTTAGGTTAGGTTAGGTAAGAGTGGCTGTTAGAAGTACCAACCCACTTAACCCTATTGGCCCACTGTGATGCAACGTGGATGTATGATTGCCTTACTAATGGAACCAGTTTGAGCTTATGATAAAGCGTAGGAGACTGTTAACGTCTATGTTTTCCAGATCGTTTAGGTCGTTGTAGAAGAAAGCTCCTATATGAAGCTTTCGTGTCTGGGAGAGAGCTGGACATATACAGAGTAGGTGGAGGATTGTCTCCTCCTCTTCCTCGTCCATGCAGCTTCTACAGAAGTCGTTTGTAAAAGCGCCAAGCCTTCTTTTTTGCTTGCCTATGAGGCAGTGTCCAGTGATGACACTTATTATGGCGCTGAGATGTTTTCTATTTAAAAGGATCAGATACTTAGAACCATTCAGATCCAGCTTTGGCCAGATCTCTTTGGTCGCTAGACATGTTTGCCCAGCAGTCCACCTAAGGTCTGTTGTTTTATTGGCATCCAGCTTTAGTGTTAGTTTGCACGTAGCGATTGGTATACCTATGCTACCTTTTTCCGATAGAATAGGTAGAGTGGTTCCAATTTTGGCGAGTTCACCGGCTCTGCAGTTTCCTGGAATGTCTCTATGGCACGGCACCCAACAAAGGTGAATGTTGATCTTGTCTGCCATCTCCATGTGAGATGATCGGCATTCAAGGGCGGTTTTAGAATATAATGAGACCGAGTCCAGGACTTGATGGCGGCCTGGCTATCCGAAAATATGCGGATATCCTTTGCAGATATCACGTTTTTCTTCAGCCAGAACAGAACATCTTTAATCGCCAAAATTCCCGCCTGGAACACGCTACAGTGATTTGGAAGACGGAAAGAGATGCTTAGATTTAGCTTATCTGAGAAAACACATCTGTCATCCGTGGTTTTAGATCCATCTGTGTAGATATGGATTGACTTGTCCTATGAAAGCATCTTTCTCCCAGAATGATCTAGAGAGGAAGCTTACATGGAAGATTTTGTCAAACCAAAGTTCAGGTATGGTGTAATCGATGTTCTCTGTGAGGATTCCTAATGTATTAACGTCTAATGAATTATTTGTCCACTGTTTAGTTGCAAATACTTGCCTGCTAAAATTGTCGAGCGGTGTCAAGTGAAACAGAATATTTAATGCCGCAGAGGGGGTAGACCGCAAGGCTCCGCTTGTGCATAGACATGCTGTTCTTTGGACTCTGCTTAGCTTAATGCAGTTGACTGCATTTTCAATGACCGTCCAACAGACAACCATCCCGTAAGTAAGTATCGGTCTTATGATCGAGATGTATAGCCTAGGGTTATGCGAGGTTGAAGGCCCCATTTATTCCCGATGGCCGTTTTGCAACAGAATGAAGCTAATGTAGCTTTATTGACTCTTTCCTGAATGTTGGGTTTTCAGTTCAGTTTCCTATCAAAAATGAGACCCAACTAGTTTGGTCGATCAGAAAAGACTAAACTGGTACCGTTTATTGAAGGAGAGTCTGTAATTGGAATTTTTATTTTCTGGAGAAGAGGACAAGATCAGTTTAAGGGGGTTTACTCCCAATCCACAGGGGTCTGCCCAATGTCTGTTCTGTTCTTCTGTTCTGTTCAAAATCTGTTCAAATTTAGTTGAAGGAGTTCTTTAATGGTATTAAGACGTTTACCTGAGATGGCTATTGCATCATCATTCGCATAGGTAATCACCTTGCTACCACCCGCTTCCAGATATATCAGCAGCTCATTAACAAATAAGTTCCAGAGAAGGGGAGAGAGGACACTGGCTTGCGGCGTACCTCTGCTGACACATCTTTTAGTAGAAGCCCCATCCAGTTTGGAGTTGATTATCCTGCTATTTAGCATAAGACTGATGAGACGTCTACCTGCAAAGTTGACCGCGCAGTCGTGATTGCGGATGTGTTGACGTTGCCAAAGGCACCCTCTATGTCCAGGAAAGCAACCATTGTGTACTCTCTATACTCTAGGGACTGTTCTATGTGGCTAGTCAGTGAATATAGAGCCGTTTAAACCGACTTTCCTTTACAGTAAACATGTTGAGCCGTTGACAGAAGTCTTGGATCAGTTTTAGCTCGTATATGGATATCAATCAGTCGTTTTAGAGTTTTCAGGAGGAAAGATCGCAGACTGCGGTCCTCTGTAACAACATGGGAGGATTTTCCGGCTTTGGGAATGAAAACTACATTGTCTTCTCTCCATAACAATGGAATGTGTATCAGTTCTACACAGCTCCTCATGATATTCTCTAGCGTATGCAAGATAACATCTGAGAACCTTTGTAGCTCGGCAGGTATTATACCGTCCGGACCTGCAGGCTTGTATGGTTTGAAGCTATGCAGCGTCCAGAGCAGTTTGTCTCTTGTAATCAGACCATGTAAACAGTAGTCCTGTTTGGGTTGCTACTGGCCGCGAGTTGGAAGCTACCTGGAAAGTGGGTGTCCAGTAGCAGGGCGAGTCATTTATCACTTGAGGTTGTCCAAGAGCCATCGGTTTTTTTCAAACAGCTAGGATTTGTAGAGAGGATTTTTCTTAGCCGCGATGCCTCAGAAGTTTCTGCGATTTTGTCACAGAATGATCTCCAGGATTGTCGCTTTGCCTTCTTCAGTTCTTTTTTGTAAAGTTTGAGGGATTCTTTGTATGAGTCCCAGCCAGTCACTTTTCTTGTGCTTTTTGCTGAGTTGAAAAGTTTTCTGCAAGTGTTTCTAAGCAGTCCCAGTGCTGATGTTCACAAGTGCGGCTTTTTCTTGCCTCTAGGTTGAATAAGTGGACAGGAAGCGGCCATAGTTCAGAGGATAGCGTTTCTGACAGTATTCCTCTGTATTTTGTCCAATCAGTTTTCCTATAATTCCGGAATGCTGGTTAGCTGGGAGGAGCATCACTCAGGATGAATTGGATGTCTGAAATTGGGTGTTCAGACGATACCATCCAGTTCGTTAGCATTTGAGTGATGTTGTCGGAGACTAGAGTGATACCTAGCACTTCCTGTCGGTTTCTTGTTATAAATGTGGGCTCATTGCCAATGTTGCAAACAATGAGGTTAGTGCTTATAATATAATCAAAAAGTGACTCACATCTATCGTTGATGTCGGTACTACCCCACACCGTGTGATGAGAGTTAGCGTCGCATCCGGTGATGAGGCCACCCTTTCTATATTATCACCAAGGAATTCTAAACTTACATTTGTCTCTTGTATAGAGCGGAGCATATACAGGCGTCCCAGGTCCACGAATCACGCCTTCTACGATCCACGGTTCCTGGATTAGGATTATGTCGTCTGCGTTTTTGGAGAGACGCAAAATGAGTGAGCCGAAACCTTTTAGAAACAAGGTCAAAATATAAAACCTCTTCCCCTGACTTAATTACAAAACGGTCTAACAACCTTAGCACAGATAAGAATAGGGCGCATTCAGACACCAATTAATTATGAACGTATATAACGAAATAAAATATTAACAATTTATTTTTAAAAAGGGGCCCCTGGACACTTTTATATTCCAAAAGGGCAAAATGCATGCTATTTTAAAAAAGTGGTCTCACTGTAGCCGACGGAAAAAAAAGGTAAAAGTACAACTTTAGTCGCACAACGGCAGCCCTGGTTGTGGTGACGAATAAATTCATTATCCATCCTTTGGTGGGTTCAAGTCGCATATATACCTATATTTATATATGATGCAGAAAGGTGCACCTTTAGTTACAGGAAGGTAGGCTTTTATACAGAACTTAGTAGCCAGGAGTTCTACACTGAAAATCATCGAGGGAATGAGTTGAGCTTCATGTATCCCATATCTAAGATGTAACATGTTAGAAATTCCAATTGAGTGAGACAAAACTGGATACGTTTTAGCGGAAGAATTCGCAAGATAAAGTCGATGGTAATCTCAGAGGCTGACCTAGCAATAGTCTTATTTCAGCTACTTTCATTCTTAAAACTCAAGTCAGTCGTCCCGTATCCGCTGGACCTGATTTTCCATGGCTTTTCAGCATGATTCCAGCAATTTCACATCGAATATTCGCCTCCAAGTCATCTAAGCTTGTTGGTACAGACCAGTGACTTAATATAGACTAAATAAAAGACTATAATGGTGGCAAACTGAGAAACTGAGAGAAATAGAGAGCAATATATCATAGAACGCATGATTGGACTCCGTGTTAAGGCCGTCGTTAATAGGAATCTGGTATCCATTCAAAGAGAAAATATGCCAGACAAATGCTAAATATCATTTCAGCAAACTAATCGACCTAACTTATGAGCAGTGTCTTATACACGACTTTAAAATCTTTATCCTTGATAGATTTAATATTAAAATAGGAAAGGAAAGAATCACTGATATGGAGAGGGGCGTAGACCTCCACATCAAAAAAAAGACATTCCCTTCGAGATTGATCCAGATTGACACAATGTCATCGATTTAAAAAAAAAAGGTGAAAGTATTTTTACTTGTATACGAGTATGTGCGAACGTTTCGAGAAACCAACCTCGATTTCGATGACCAAAATTCAGAGTTCTAAGAAGAAACTTGACGTATGTAGAACGACTGCAAGACCGAAGGAGCATATCCATACTCAACTGAAAAATTAAAAAGTAACAGCCGGTTGACACTATGCCTGGTAAATGGAATCTCAATATCGTTTCCCCGATTCTCCTTAGGGTGAGACCCTCTAAACTGTACCCACTATAGAGGAATCAGTCTTCTTAATAAACAATTTTATCCATCTGTAATTGGACACATTTATCCCTGCAACACTCGTTCTCTATAAAAATGACAAAGGAGAACGCTCGCTGCTAGATAAAATTCAGTATTGACTTCACCGAGGCGTTCGATATCAAAAAAAAAATTTCGACAAAGTGACGCATGGTTATAAAAAAATTTCAACAACATACTAGAAAGGATTGTGATAGACTCAAAGGCTTATATTGGAAGGACAATATTTTAAAGTCAGCACAAATGCCGTCAATGGAACATTTCCGGCCATTAAAACTAAAACGGCGAGGAGTAAAGTAGTTAAGTTATCGACAACGAAGAACGCCTTGAGCAACACTCCATTGATGAACCTCTTTAAGGAATCCCTGGTTCCATCAAACCTGTAAAGGGTGCAGAATAGTAATTCGGAATATTCAGAAAAATTGAGGAACTTCAATACCGAATTTTCACACAGATGCTGGACCTTTTATTCGATTTATACGGTAAACTACCGTCTGATGAACACATCGCTAATACAATTCTCTAATTGGTACACTAACAACCAAGTCCTTACTTCCGCAAGCAATTAGAATCATGATGTTGATACTTCAATTGGTGAGGGGATTAAGGCATTTAATGTCAGTTCAGCTCTTAGTTAAAGACGAAGCGTTTAACTGCTTTCCCCTAAACTATTACGTCGTCCAACAAGTTAAAAACATCACAACGCAAAACCAAAGTAATAATCGTCTTCCTTTTTTTAAAAATCCATCTCATGACTAGATAGCATAGTGGCCTTTTGTGCTAAGAACTTTAGACAATGGATCACTTTCCCCTGATGTACCCACCAGGCTGTTCACATCACAACAAAACGCAAACAGGAAAACAAAAAAACTCAAAACTTTGCTGGCCCCAAACGACTGCCCATAGATCTTTTTCGCAGGATTTCATTTCTACTTTTCTTGTTTTTTTTTTTTTTTTTTGTTCACTCTTCCAACGTCCTTTCGCTTGTGTGAGTACCGCAAACAGGCCATCACCAGCGAACCAACTAGCCGAGCTAACAAGTTTGGCCACTAACCAAACGATTTTTGGCATTCAATAGTCGGGGCATTTTAAAAAGTTTTACTCACCCTCAGTATCCTTTTCGCAGAATTTTGAAAGCAGTATGCAGTGCATTGCAGTACAGTCCTCCTTCAGACTCTGTACACGTACTCTACTCTATCCAAAAGTTGTTTTATACTTTTTTTTTTCTATTGTTTTTTTTTTTTGCTGCCCTACTCCTTCTCTGAGAGTACACTAGTTTTTTGCTGATAGTTCATTATTTCAGTAGGAAAAAATCATCATCACCCCAGGCGTAGTTCTAGCATTGTTAGGTGCTCAAACTCAAACAGTCAAATATGGCCTTCAGGGCATGGCAAGAGAGTGACTTCCCTGGCTACGTAAATCAGCGTGCTTTGTTAAATCAATAACACCACTCGAAGGAAGGATTATCCTTTGCCGAATTTCATTGTTGAACATATCATAGGATCGCTTGAATACAATGAATAGGAAACAAAAAAAGGAAACCGAAAAACCAGCCCTAAACGACGACGTTAAAGGAAAGGGAAGAAAAGAAAGTAAAAATGAACTGAACAT
Source organism: Volucella bombylans (assembly GCA_949129095.1). NCBI lineage: Eukaryota > Metazoa > Arthropoda > Insecta > Diptera > Syrphidae > Volucella > Volucella bombylans. The sequence goes on along the minus strand of OX422142.1, from coordinate 117,357,444 downwards.
ACCAAGCCAACACAAACGGTGTTGTGGGGTAAAACTGCAACTCTTGTCCCAAATAACCTAAAGAAATGTAGACTTACGTCGACAAGCGCTATTGTCACTGACCTAATCGGATATTCAGGACTCTGCTGCTGGTAACATACGAGTATATGTGTACTGGTTGGGCTTACTCTGCCAGGCATCGAGGTGCTGGATCATCATCACAGAGATGTGTTGCGCATTCAACAATGCCACCTGGTTGCTCTCTGCCGACCATCGGTCCCCAACCACCCAGAATTCCACTGATGCTGCATGTTCATGAGCAACCAGCGTACAGCATGTTCCTTGGTCAGTTGCCAAAATTGATTTTGCACAGGCCACTGCCTCCAATGTACGGTGATACATTGGTCGCCTGTACAAGCTATGCACACTATGGAGGAATAGAAGTAGTGACAGCAACAGCAGGAGCCAAAAAGGATACCCACAACCCATTCCAATTATATAACTTGTACATGGATGGCACCTTTAATTTTTGGTTTCGTTTATCGATTCCTTCTTGGTGTGGTTGTTGTTGTTCTGTGCTTTGTACCATTCATGGAGAAAATTAATTTTCTTCCTGTTGCTGGTCTCTAACTTTGTGTCCTGTACCCCGGTGCAGGCAGACACGCCTGTATGTATGCACTGGACTAGCCCTAACGCTCGGCAGTGATGCAACACTTTAGGCCAACAATTTGAAGGATTTGTGGACGACGATTTGGAGGTATGAGGAATGACACAAGCACACATAGTACTCCAGGACTTGTCAAATGAGTTGGAAAAATCCTTTTAAGCATTTCTCATTTCTTTAGAGTACTTGTATCTCATCACTCCGTTGCTCCTCTAACCATTTTTTGGGGTTAATATCTTTTGATCTCGGTCTGGTGTACCGGTATCTATGGAGCTACGGACATTTGTTCTAGGCCAAAGCCTATCGTAATGGCTCCCGTAATAGATTTTGTGTGCACTTTTGAGTGCGGTGGATGACAATTAAGTGTACAGACACCGAGTTATTGGATACAAAATTACTCGTATTCGTGCTCGTATCTGTCCTATGATGCGGCAGAGCATAATTATGCGGCAATCCGTTTTCAGTTTAAATGGAATATCTACTACTGCAGTCACTTTAAATGGTTAGCGTGTAGCCACAAAATCAAATTTATCGATTTGACCGACGGAAAGTATGGTTAGAGGGTTAAAATTTATGCATAACAGACATTTTGCAGCAAGAGTTTGAATATGGTCATTTTAGCCGTTGCCTTAAGAGATTGAAGTGCCGAATAATCGACACAAGGATGAATGGAATTATATTAGTACTCATGATTGTCTAAGGGATTGATCTGGATGAAAGCCATTGGGTTCTCAGCCTTATGAGCAGTAACTGGCAAAAGCTGATGTATTAGCTAAACCAACACGTCGCCGCCGGAGCCTAGTAATTGCCGTCTAATGCGAACATCAAAATCATAGTGCAACATCAAGGCTCCAGTAAGCAAACTAGAGTACTTTTCCAGCAACAGATGAAATGAGGGTGACAATTTAAAAATGACGCGAGGAAGCATTCATTTGATCTACCTTAAGCCTGGAGAGTCACATCGCCTTCAGTTTTACTCACAGCTAACCAAATTTTCTACGGAAGCTGTAACCGTAAACTAGCTAAAACGTAGGTGCAGCTCCTAAGAAGTCTTTCTATGAGCCATGTCTGTCAACTGCTGGAAACCGAGTCAACAGATAGTATGAAGTCCAGAAAATTATTGACCCCGCCGTTTTCATTGCTACTGAGGAGGAAAAAAGTTTCTATGCATTAGCATCGCAACTATGATAAGCAAAAGGTTTCTCAGATTACTCGTCAGGTCAGATGGTGGTATAAGACCCCGCAAACATCCAAAGCCACAAATGCTGTGCTTTCTACAATATTCCGAAGGCAGCTTTTGCCTTCCCAATTCTGCTACTAAGATAGAGTTTGGTCCCGCCGACAGTTGAGATAGTTCTTGTCTAATAATAATAACTTGTGTAGAACCAAAACCCTTTGCGCAAGCAACCAGAGAGCATCAACGTTATTAAGATGTTTCAGATAAGATGTCATTGTCCATTGAACACCTCTGCTTTTTTCCGACAGTGCTGTGCGGATAACATCGCCTATTATTACCAGAAAAATACAACCCTACCAAACTCCGCTTTCGGCTTCATAGACTTCTGATAGCATATCGTTGTGTAGAACACTACATTTTGCACCTTCGAACGTAGCTTTTATAACAGGATACTACTCCTAGGCAAGTCTTCCCATATACTTTTGGTAGCCTTCTCCAAAGAGCGCAGACCTATACTCGACGTATTGCTCTACGATGATCCGCAAGCCGTTTATATGATCGGTGCAGGAGGATCCAGAGCGAAAGCCTGTTTTCTCGGCATCGAGAGTTGAGTATAAATGTAATTTGATCCACTTAACCGGACACTGCCGACAGTATATATATCCCCCGCCAATTTCCGCAATCCATCATATTGCCATATTTCGGCATCTTGGCAATCATCTCTTGATTCCACTCCTGCTGAAAACGCTAATTTTCCCATGTATTAATATGATAGGTCTCATCATCAATGCGTGACGAGTTTGTTCTTGTTCTTTACCTGTCTTATATTTTTATCGCGGTTGCATCTCTCTATTACTGTTACTATGGAATCCAGTGAGAATCTGCGGGTTTACTACTTCAGATGGTTGATTTTGGTTCGAGACACTTGCATTGTCATCCATCCTCCATCTTCTGAGCTGGTCCTCATTTGATGCAGCATGCTGTTTGGTGCTACGTCTCCCTGTAAATTAGTTGGTAACAGTAGAAACTGTCCTACTATCGCACCGGTTTGCTGCCTCTTCAGCTTGTGCACCTAGCGCATTTATGTGGTTGCGCTTATCGCAGTATTTCCTTTCTTTTCACGCGGGACTGGGTTTCAAGTTCAGATTTCTCTGCTGTCAGGACTGAAGCAATCAGAACTTTGAGTAAAATACGCTCCTCGATCCAGGAGTCAGTCGATAACCATGTACTGTGGTTTCCCTGCCTTTCATCGATAAACCTATGCACTCCCGATATGAAAACATGTTCCATAGATCTCTAGTGTTCATCAATAATTGTTTGCAAGATGAGATGCTCCCTGAGTGGTTGGTTTACTGCGGGATCCTGGTGTCCGGTCTACCATGACTATTACGATGATAATAGGCTCTTCCGTGCTGCATGTTAACATGAGCCCTACACCGGATCATTTGCTTTTCCAGATTATACTATTGTAGTATAGTGTTCCCGGTTGGTGAAAGGTATTCTCATGCGTCTAATCATCGTATTTCACTCAGTCCCAAGATCTTCTGCTTCTATCGCGTGAACTCCGTTTCGAGTTGCAGGAATCTGGCGTTCTGAGAACCTTTTTGAGAGTCGAGGAGGCTCTTTATATTCCAGAATCCAATCGTTGTCCGTAATCGATAGCCAAAGGTCGTCAACAAAATAACGGTCCGTATTCGAGGCGTTTGTCTCCGTTTCGAAGAAATCAAATTATTTCTTTTTTTATATATGTATATACGGTCTCCAACTAGTGTGAGACTGGACATCCCAAAGTCTGGTGCGCTGGCCTTTTATACTCTGGATATTGTATTGTAGATAAGAAGGTCGTGGGATGATATTACTTTTGGATTGGGTTGTTTGTTGTTTTGGTCACACCGTGTCGTTTTCGGGAACTGACTACCTGATGTTTGCATGTAAAAAGTTTCGAAGGATTTGTGATGTGATTCCTTCTTCAACGGAAGAAATCGTAATTTCTTATGTATCATAGTGCATGGACAAAGTTGTACTCAATAGGTCCACACTGACATCAGCAGGTGCTTGTTTATGAACAACTTATTTTCGATGATAAGCTTGAAATACTTTTCAAGTAACCAGTCCATTTCTCTGTATTTGTTTTGGAATTCGTTAGGTCTTTTTTTTCACGTATGACTTACATTTCAACTTTTCGTCGAGTGTTATTCCGGAGTGTTAAGCTTCGGAATACAAACCGAGTTTATGAAGTTAGGCAACCTTATCGTTTTACTGTAAGTAAAGCTTACTTTAACAGATTTGGCTTCACTGAGCGCAATCCGTCAGGCCAGTTAGTAGTTCTTTCTTCAATTATTTTACCTACGACTTGTATATACGCATCTGTGGCTGCCGATGTCGCTGAGAACGAAGAAATATCAACCAGACGATGGGCCACGGGCATCACCAGACGGACCCTACAGCAAATTTTAGTGAAAGACTTACACCTTTTCCCGTACAAAGTGCAAACAATGCATCAGTTAATGCCTCCTGACCGTCAGTCGCGTGTAAATTACTATAAAGCCATCCTCAATCTCAACAACGAAGAGGACGATCTTGTGTCGAAAGTCATCATGAGCGACGAGGCGCATTTCCACTTAAGCGATTACGTCAATAATCAAAATCTTCATTTCTGGGGCACTGAAAATCCGCGTGTGACGCACGAAGAGCCATTACATTCTCTCAAAGCCACTGTGCGCTGCGGCGTTCACGCGGGAGGAGTGATTGGGCCGTATCTTTTTGAGGACGCCATCGGCAATAGGATCACTGTTATTGGCGAACGCTACAGGGCCATAATAAACGACTTCTTACTGCCGGAATTGGATGAGCGGGGTTTGGTGAATATATGGTTTCAACAAGACACAAAACCGCACACAAAGCATGAGCCACAATGGGTATTGTAAAGGAAGCGTTTCCTTGGTCGCTTAGTCTCCCGTTTTGGCAATTTAATCATAGCCAGCAAGATCGCCCGATTTAACCATCCCAGACTTCTTTCTTTGGGGCTACTTGAAGTCGCGGGTTTATGCCAACAAGCTTCAGACAATCGTAGCCCTTAAGGAGAATATTCGACAGAAATGCGAACAGTTATCACAGGAAATCTTGCGGAAAGTCATGGAAAATACGATAAAACCATTTGGCGGATATCATCTATTCCACTTAACAGAAAGAATTCCATCACTCAAAATCATTTTTTTTTCTTTAGTAAACAGTAATTCAAAAACAAAATTGGATGATTAATTTTGCGCCACCTTGTAGATATGTCATCAGCAAACGTACATAGTTAAAACGGCCCACTCTTGAGTTATATCTTGGGTATATGAGGGATAAAAAATCGGACCGAGAACACTTCCTTGAGGCAAACGTAGCTAAAACGGTCCACTCTTGCGTTATATCTTGGGTATATCCCCTAGAAGGGGACCGAGATCACTTCCTTGCGGAACGCCGGCTAAAATTTCTTCGAATTGTTAATTTCCGGAACTCGAGTGAAAACTGGAATTTCCGACTATGTTGTGAAGTTGTGAACATTCGTTCATAAATCGCAATAAGAATGGCGAACACTTAAAAAACTAGTTATCAAGCGTGCAATTCGGAAACGAGATTCTACAAAAAAATTAAATGTAGGTACACTTTATGGAGAGTGTCTGTGAAATTAATGCTCCAATTCCATATGTTAAATTTATTTTACCAGATCTAAATGTCTACAATTCTGTGATATAAGAACAATCTGCGATATAATTAAAAAGTGCAATATTAAGAGGGACGCTGCTGGTATCGATAGAGACATTATTTATCAATCTGTTAAAGCGATAGGCCAGCTATTATTTAAAATAATAAACTAATCTCTAAGTTCTGGTATATTTCCAAATGTTTGGGAGCAAACAATAGCAGTGCCACTAGAAAAAGCTGATAGAACTGTTTGTAACTGACCAGTTTTCTTTTCCGCCGAGGGCAGGTGAAAATCTTCCATCAGAAACTATGAGGATCGCAAGTGTGTGAGGATCATACGAGTAGTAGTGTGAGATTCTTACTCGCTAAAAACACCTCCCTTCAATAATTATGTTTAATACCGCAACTAAGTAAAACTTATCAACCAGCTTTTTCATCACAATATAAGCTCGTTTGGTAGGTGACTTTCCATTGAAAGATCCTACTTGTTCTGCTTTTTTAACGTGGCTTCAATTTATCGTGCCAAGTCCAGAGGTTTAGTTTTTTGAAGACGGCACAATAAATTTTGTTCGTCCAGAATTTTTAGGACTGTATTATTAATTTAATTTAATTTAATGGGGGCTAACGCGAAGGAGGGGCCGGACAAGCGTAATGTAAAGTGACCTTGTCACATAAGGGTTGCAAAATTCTTTAGACCAACGTTTGATAAAACCGAGCGATGAGTTGGCTTTGAGGATTATCTCATCCTTAAGTTTAACTCTCTATCGTATAAAATTCCAAGGTCGCGAAGGGATTGAGCCTGGGGTACAGGTTGGTCATGCAGAAAATAGGGTCGAGAGGGGGATTGATTGGAGTTACGAGACAAAGTCATAGATTGGCATTTGGAGACATTAAGCTCAAAGCAATTTTTTAGACACGAAGTAGAAAACCTATCGAGGTCTTCTTGAAGGAGAATAGAGTCTTGGGGTGAAGAAATAATTTTGGAGAACTTAGTGTCATCGGCGTAAATGGATACGGAGCAGTGTTTGATAATCATCTCAAGATCGTTTATAGTTAAAATAAAAAAGGGAGACTTAGATGGCTGCCTTGTGGGACACCAGAAGTGGCTAAAAACGGTGTTGAGAAAGCTGACATAAAGCGATAAAGGATATCTCCAGATAAGAAGATATCCATTTTAACAATATGGGGTCTAAACCGAGGAAAGTCAATTTTAAAAGGATCAGTTGTGTGATATTTTATCGAAGGCCTTAGCAAAATCTGTAGCAATAACGTCAATTTCGTTGCCATTTTCTAGGGCTGAAAGCGCAAACGATACGAATTCAACTAAGTTTGTAGTAGTTGATCTAACTTTTAGAAATCCGTGCTGACTGGGTGATATAAGTGACTTGCACTGAAAGCTTAGAACTTCATATAAAAAACTTTCGAACATTTTAGGTATGTGAGAAAGCTTAGCAATGGAACGATAGTTAGTTACTTCATTCTTTGATCCCTTTTTGTGAAGTCTTCCAAACTTCTGGGAATTCACCTTGTGTGAGGGACAGATTAAAGAGGGAGGAAAGTGGGTGCGAAAGATTGAAGGCGCACTTTTATAGAAATATTGCTGGGAGCCTATCTGGACCAGATACAAATTCATCATTGAGATTTTGTAACTTTTCTTCGATAAGGGTGGGATCAAGAGGTTAAGAGAGAGAGGGGCCAATGGAGAAATTGGGAAGGTACTTGAAATAGATGTAGTCGGGTACAAAGAGATTGTCGGCAAATGTTTAAAAAAGTTTGCAAAATAGTTGGCAATAATATGTGGGTCGGTCTATGATATATTATCGAACGGGTGAGAGGGAGGATAGCCGTCTGATTTTCTTTTGTAGTTGACGAATTGATAAAATGTCTTAGGATCGTTGATAAGGTTGGTTTTGCGCTGTGTCGAAAAAGCGCTGATAGAGGCAGTTATAGAGCTGGGTGAATTACAGGTAAGTTAAAAGATAGTTAGAGTAGTCATAATAAGAATTGGTAAGAAGAAAAACTGCCCATAATTTGTTTCTTCTGTTTCGTAAAGAGCGAAATCTTCTGTTGTACCATGGAGGGGAAATAGATGATGTTTTATGCCGGGAAAAGGGGACGTAGAGAGAAATGGAATTAAATATTTCACTGTAGAAAATGGAGACAGCATCAGATAAGGCTAGGTTGGTAAAATCAAAAGAACCTTTGCTAAGATAGTTATTGATTTTGTGCAAATTAGCTTCCATAAGTTGTAAGAACAGATGGTAGTTGAAGAAGTGGGCTGGGATGGAGAGTTATGGAAAAATGAGAGAAGAAGAGGGGGGTGAAAGTTGTCGACAGTTGATAGGATAAAGGAGCACAACGTTACTGTGGAATTAATAGGATCACTAGTGAAAATAAGGTCTAGTTGCCTACCGATAGAATTAGGGACGCCACTTACTTGGCACAGGCATGAGTCAGTTATGCTATCAATGACAAGACATTCCTTGGATGAACTGTCGTTTGCCGCGGTAAAAAATACGTGATCCATCCATCGGATGAATGCATTTTAACAGGGGGAGATTAAAGTCACCAAAGATAAGGATATCGTCGATGGAATCACTTAGGTCAATTGCTTTAATAGCAAGGATGTAGGATTCAGGTTGAGCTGGGAGAATGTAACAACACATAACGTTGGGAAGTGTTATTTTAATTGAAACAAAGTCAAATTTAACAGAAGAAGAGACAGCAATGAGAGATGAGTTGAGGTTATTGTGAATGGCAAGTAGGACACCTCTACATGGAGAATCAACTTTAGGGATGGCAGAATCATTAAACATAGGGAGAGAGTGATCGTCATCTTGGAAAGCATTATAAGAAGATGGAAATAGCTCCTGGCTCTTTATGTCGGGGATCAGATTGGTTTCTGTAAGAGCATAGACGTCGAAAGAGAGACCGTGTGATTTAGACAAGACAGCACGGGTTTTAGAGCGCATGCCTCTTACGTTTTGGTAGTAAAATATAAGAGGTAGTTTGTTGCGTGGAGAATGAAATGCATGCAAAGAAAGCAAGTTAGCAACGAAAAAATTTGTCATGGTCAGCTCGGCTGCGCTGAAGGTGAGAAACTCTTTTGGAGAGTACACAGCTGCGGAAAGCAGCGAGGTCATTCGCAACCTTTTGGGGAGGTTTGTCGAAGATTTCGTAGTTCCTGTTGTAAAGCTTTCTCAGACTGAGCTCATGACACTTGTTTTGGTTTTTCCCTCAAAGCAAACAGAGTCGGATTTGTCGTAAAGATATGCGAGAAAGAGACGTATATTTTCGTATATCTTGTTATCCCTTAGCCTAGAGAGAGCGTAACAGCATTCTGTGGTGTCTATATTCTTTTGGGTCAATTTAACGTTAGGCGGCGAAAGGGGATCAAAAATAGGGACTGGGGCCCGTGAAACCGAGGGAGAAGGCGAGCTAGAAGCTGGATTTAAGATATGCGAGCTGATAAAGTTTGGGTATTTGGCTCCTGTTGTAAGATCGAAATTGGGAAAGTAGTTGTTAGCATTCGTGGGAAGGGGTGTGGTTGGTTGAGTAGTGACGCTATCAGGGGCAGGGGTTAAATTAAATGAAACGCGTTTAGGCTTGGATGGAAGAGAGGCACTTGGTGTTTTTGTGGTGATTCGTGAAGGGGGGTGCTAAGGGATATAAACAGGAGGGGAAAAATTAGGAAATATATTGGTTTTAAGAGTCCAGTTGGGGTCAGCTTTAGGATGTGTATGGGGAATGCATCTGGGCGATTTATAATTATCTTTGGATGAGACCTTTTTCTTTTTTTTTTATGTTTTTGTTGGTTGGTTGATCCGTCCATTTGAAGACCCACATCTTTCCTAGCTTGAGGTTGGTATTGGATGGATTAACAAATAATCATTCGTATTTAGCCGGTAAATTAATTTTGAAATTCCGTTTGTTTTTGTGGTGAGGTGTTGGGAATATTGTGCATTGGTTGATGGCGTGATGCCATTCCTCTTTTTGAAAAATTCGGAAATCCAAGCAACATCTGCATAATTTGGAGCACCTTTGATGAGTAGGGTGGTGAACATCTGATTCGTAATGCGGAGTCGGTCTAGCCTGCGTTGCCACTCTGAAGGTGTCCACGTCGTGTTAAATTGTGTAACAAGTTTCCCGGTGGGCAGCGACAAGGGGGGTTGACTATAGAGCAATTGTATCACCATTAGATTTTTGGATCGATGGGCTGGTGCAAGGATTTGGAGGTTGGGTTTTCGGCACTGGATGTGGTAATGATTCGGCTTCAGTTTGTAATAATTCAATCATAATTGAAGTGTTGTAACTGTTGGGCGGTGGGGATGGGTTGGAAGACCATCAATTTTGTGGCATACTGTTCCAATGAGATTTCCTAAATCATTCAACACTGTTCTATTCGTGGTGAGTTCATCATTAAGCTCACTGATTTTATCGAGTATGATATCAAGCATGGACCCGTAATGAATTGAAAGTTGGTGATTGTTTGTTGCAGGTTCGAAATGGAGATTGGATGTGAATGACTTCCCGGAGAGAGTTGATGGAATTCCATGTTTTCATGCTTGAATCCATCATTGCGGATCCGATTGATATAAATTCACTTAAGACTGTATCAAGGTGGCGCTTGTATGTTTCTTCATTTCTAGATCTTGCACTTTCTAGTTCAATTAAACGCGCAACTTGTTTTTCAATGCTATGACCAAAGTCTTCCACACATCTTACACTTTGTTCAAAGATTGATAGTTTGTCCGTTACTAGTCTGACGAGTGAGTTATGGTTTGATTCATCGGAGTCACTGAGGCACTTGATTGCAAGGAGCACATGTGAGAGAGAAATACTGATACCCTCATCACAGAAGAACAGTAGATTTTCGGAGAACTCTTTAAGGAAGATCGAAGAAAACAAAACGCAAATTGCGGAGGAAAAAATTAAAAATGCACTAAACGCACTGTCGCGAAATGAACAGACTAGTAGGTCAACAATAAAAAGAAGGCGCGTCAGCGATAACAATTATTGGGTAAGAAATTAGGTTATTAGATTGATTTAAAGCGAAATAGGAAATTCACAAATTATGGAGTAAAGTTAGAGGGCGACTGAGTATAGCGACGGTTTAAACTGAACTTATGCTTATTAATAATTATTAATATGCCTGTTTAACCGGATCTTATGTTTCTTGCTTCATCTTCGACAGAAGTAACTCCAATTTCTCTTAGCACTTTATTTTCAAAAGTTTGTAAAATACTAATATTTGTTTTCTTGGTACAACCCCAGAGTTGTAAATCCACACTGGTTTTAGCACCTGCTTATCTAAAAGCAGCTTGTTTTCTACGCTAAGCTTGGAATATTTACCAATTATTTAGTTTCTAGTTCTTTACGTTTCTTTTCACGTGCGTCTTCCATTTGAGCGTTGCATCAAGTGTTATAACCAAATATTTAGTATCATTAGCAAACTGAATACAGAACGTCTCTCGATTTTCGTGGACACCTGCCTTTACGGCCTTATTCCACGGGATGCCCATACATCCATGGGGGCAAGGATACGTCTTGCCATCGCTCACAATGATATTCATATTCCACCCTTGGTATGAGTCGAGGCCGACCTAAAACCTATTACTACTCTTAGGGTCGCAGCACCCAGCACTTATTGCAACTCCACATTGAGTCAACCAAAGGAAAACCAAAGGAAAACCATAGGAAGACTATTTCCCACGATTTTGGGTTTAAACCACAGCCACCATGACGCTCCCACAAGGGGGCCTACCTCTAACAAGTCAGGCCCGGACCGAGATCCGGGGGGCTCCTGACTCCCATGGTACCGTTATTTAAGTCCTGGTAGGGACTACCGGCAAACTCAATACAGACCGAGTTTATGTGGATAGGCAGGTGACTTATTTTTCTGTAAGTAAAATTTACTTGCATAGATTTGGTACCGTTGCGAGCGATTCGCCTTTGCAGTTTCGCCGTTGATTCTTCTATTGTTTTTCCGACAGCTAAGATGGCAGTGTCGTCGGCAAAGGTTACAAGAACAGTACCCTCGACTTGTGGTATATCTCTTGTATAGTATATAAGAGATACAGGAGTGGACCGAGCACACTTTTCCCTACGGTAAAATATATATTTAAACTGCGATACGTCATTTCCGTATCTAACGCGAACAATTCTATTTTCAAGATACTTAGACAATTTGGTGCAAAATTTCGATGGCAAAATTTGCCGTATTTTTAACTTTAGACCTTCGTGCCAAACCTTGTCAAAGAAAGGCTTGTGAGACGTCAAGAAATACGCTTGAGCAAATCTCTTTTCTTTTCCACAACTTTTTCAATTACGTCGGTAATTCTATGCACCTGGTCAATAGTTGAATGCTTAATCTGAAATGCAAAATGATGGTTGGGGATAAGATTTTTCTCTTCAATAATTGACATTAAATGTTTGAGCAGGATCCTCTCAAAAAATTTTGACAAGATTGGAAGGAGAGAAATTGGTCTAAACGAATTTTTATCAATCGAAGGTTTACCTAGTTCTAGCACCATAATTACTTCTGCAATTTTCCATTGGCACGGAAAGTATTCTAGCCTAAAAGTTAGTGAGTGCTTTCAAGGGCAGCATTTTAGGGACTTCTCCGGCTATCAGGTCGTACCTGGGAGCTTTTTTCGGTTTTAAGTTCATTATAATATTCCTTAATTCAGCAAAAGTTGCGCTTGCTATTGTAAAGTTATCAGACACCCTTTTCTGATATACTAGTATAGTGTACTAGTGTTTGCCCATCAAAGGGCTTAAAAGTTTCTTCTAGCCTTTAAATGCTTGCCAAAGCAAGTAATTGGTTTCTTTTCCTGCCGTCAAGATTTCGACATACGTATTTACTACGCAATTTTTGTGGTTTTTTAGAGTCTCCTTGAGCATATTACAAAGTTTATTTAGGCGTCTTTTATCCTGGGGAGCTCGAATAAATTGCCATTTCTTCCGTGTTTTCCTCTTTTCCCTTACTCTGGCGGGTATGTTCCACGCAGCACATTGAAGGATTTCCACGAAGGAGTCAACTTCGATTTCAAGTTTAAGCGGTTATCTTATTGAAATTCTTATTGAAATTACCACGTTATCTTCGATTTCTTTCCTGAATCCTTCCCAATTGGTATTTCTCCAAGAGCGTGTCACTCATTGTCAGTATGACTGGAGAATGGTCGAAGGAAAGATCGAAGCTTTCCTCAACTTTTATATAATTGTTAGAAATTCCTTTAAAAACGAAGAAATCGACAAGATCGGGTATTTTCATTGTGTCTGTCGGTGAATAAGTCGGCTTACCCGTCAAATGGAAATCTCTGTTGTGTTCCATACCAGTTTCATAGTCCAATTTACCTTTTTGGGAAACACGTCTTGAGCCCCAAAAAGGCTGTTTAGCATTAAAGTCATCGCCAATTATAAAAACAGATCCAAGCGAAATAAATGGCTGAAATGGTAAAGGAATTGCGTTCGGTTTTTACGCGGCGTACGACAATTAGTTGCACAGGCTCGAGCCCTATTTTTTATATCTTCTTTATGCTCGATCGACTCTTTAATATACTCATATAAGGAGGATCCGCCTCTAGCATTTACCGATGGGTGATACGCGTAGTAATCCTTAAAACCCCTTATTTTTGGGCGCGACCAATTTTTCAAGTGGGTTTGTTTTGCTGCTCAAGTTTCGCGAGTATTCCCTGATTCATCGGCCCAACTTGGGCATACTACGAGTATATGTCAGATTCCCCGATAATTTACGTGTAACGCTTGACGGTCTTTCTTCAAACATTTTCGCCTTAATGCTTTTAATAACAGAGACATTTGGTTTTTCTTTTGTTTCTGTTATTTTATCGAGTCTTTGCTTTTTTCGGGGCACAGTTTTTGAAGATTTGTTTTGCGCCTTGAATAATTTATCTCGTATGTTTTGCAACTCTCAGGCTACTTCACATCCTTGGAAATTAGCTACATGTTTCCCTTTACAGTTAAAACAGATCGCAGGGGTTTGTCTGCTTACAACACAATCCTTTGAGAGATGAGTTCCTGCGCATTTGACGCAACGCGGTTCTCTTTGGCAATACGTTTGCGTGTGGTTAAATCCCTGGCAACGTTTGAACTGCGGAATTAATTTTGTGTTTTTACGCAAAGGATCAATTTTAATGACGATATTGAGGATTGCTTTTATGTCGTATATTTTTTGGATATTCTTTGTTTTTTTACCGTTACTTCCTTCCGTTCTAATTTCTTTTTTTCACGCTTTTCAATGTTTACTGCGCCAACGATTTTGAATCCCTTGACTCTCAGTTCACTAACGATATCCTCTTCTGGATGTAGTCCTCTAGTGACAACACGTATTTGCCTTTCGCATTTATTCTCGAAAGTGTTCCATTGGATTTTTTCCGTATTCAACTTCCGGTACAGTAAGCGATAGTTGTCAGCGTCCTTGATGTTAACTTTCCATACTTTGTTGTTGCGCGATGTTACTGTATAGTCAGAACGCGCCAACGTCTTCATAATATTTTGCAGTTTTTTGAAATCTGCAATCCCGGTTACGTGAATTGGCGGAGGTGGTCGTTGTTTATTTCTCTGGTTTATATCGGGAAATGTTTCTATTTTGTCTATTTTCCGACTTATCTCCTGTCACTTCTCGTTGAGTGATCATTTTGGGAGATGAACCGACTGTTCGTTTTTTTCCCGGATGTTTTTGCAAAATCCAATCGGTTTCGCGTCCTAAGTCTTTTTCGTCTGTTGCGCAGATTATTTTGTCCAACTCAACAGACACTTTTTCGTTTTCGGTGGCAACGTCATAGATCTTGTCTTTAGCTTTGAATTTTTCCAACTCTATTCTAAGCTCCTCGCAGATTGCTTCCATTTTGATTAGCCTGGATCGAAGTTCAATATTTTCGTCCTTCGGGATATTTTCTTTCGCTGAAGTCCATTGTTCATGTGCCGACGTTTTCGGTGTAGTTGGACTTCTTATTTTTATATCCTTTGTATAAGATCTAAGTGGAAGAGATATTGAAACCCACGAACTCTTTTCGAACAAGTTTATAAGATGCAATAATTGGCTCGCCCCAGAATCCATCCAGCCGACCTCTAAAGAGGGTGGATTTTCCAGCGAAGCTGGTCTGCCACCTGCGGTATTATTACCTTTTGTTTGGTTCATTGCATTTTTTTTGTATACAGCACGCGCTCGGTATACAGAGGGTGGATTTCAGTCGCCTCTTACGACAGGCATGCCTACCTCGGGTATATTCTAACCCCCACCCGAAGGGGTAAACTAACCTGTTGACTAACTATTTGCAAAAAAAATAAAATACTTATTAAAGAACAGTCTGGATATAGAAACAGACATTCACTGCACCAAATTATAAACAGTAGCATGGGAATGGAAAAAACCGATGGACGACGGAAAATCTGTTATACTCGTAGATGTTTTCCTGGATTTACAACGCGCTTTTAAGACAACGCATGTGTAATCGGATATGGTGTGACTGGGGAGGAAAATAAATGGTTCAAGTCTTACTTAACAGGGAGAGCGCAACAGACGAAAGTCTGCCTCACGTTTGAGACTCACTTCGCAGGTAACCTTATCAGAACCAGCTCACAATCAATTCCTATCAACCAAGTATTAGGTCATCAAACATGCTGTGCATCAGCATTAAAGGTTCTTTCGACAACGCTACCTCTTGACGGCATGTGTAAATCGGCCACACCACACGGCTTAGACGAATAGATAAAATCAATGCTAATGAATAAGAGCCTGATTGCGGATGATGACTGCGGCCAATATGTAATGGCTGAGGTAAACAAGTTGTCCTCTCTCCATTGCTATGGTGCATATTGGTCTACTTACTGCGTAATGCTCTCAATAGTTCTAACTCATGCATTATTGTAGAAATGGGCTTACAGTCATTCCTCTCAAAACAGAATTTGTTCTCTTTACGAGAAAGAGGAAGACTGGTCTTACTCATCTACTGCTTAAGGACATCACCATCCAGTGATCCAGGTGTCATCTTGGATAACAAAAATCTCTGGGCTTAACATGTGACGTCGAAAGCCTGTCACCGAGAAGGGTCTTTCGGATACGATAAGGCCAAGTATATCCTATAAGTCGGTTATCTGGTATATCACCATGCTGTGTTGGCTGCTTAAGCGATTTTCCTGGCACATCTGGCATTGACGTATCTAATTCCTCTTGGTATTTATATCATGGATTGCACTTCATAGTCATCTTCCTTTTAGAGAAAAGTGGGCTTTGGTACAACAAGCACTGGAAATTTGGTAACGTTGCGCATCAACTATCTCTTGACTCTGGGCCCTCGCACAATTAAAAAGCGAGAATAAAACAAATGACTGGTGTTATTTAACAGTTTTCAGATGACGCCATCGAAGTTGCTACGATTTGACCAGTTACAAGCTGCATTTCTAGGCCCTGTTGAGTGACTAGACCATAGCTAGTCCATACCAAGACCTAAAATACAATCCCGTGAAAGTCAGGGCCCCCGGACTGCGGTCCGGGTCTGACTGCGGAGGTAGGCCCCATCACGATGGTGGCTGTACCTATAGTTTAAAACCTAAAACATTGGAAGGGTCTTGCTGTTGGTTTCGACCCGATGTAGGGTTGCAAAAAGTAGTGGGTGCTGGAACCCTAAGAAAAGCAAGAGGTTAATGGGTAGGCCACGACTCATATTAAGCGTGAAGCTGTGTCTTCACCACCGTTCCGGTTTCGTATTCATAATATATGCAAGCGATGGCAGGGTGTATCCTTGCTTCAATGAATGTATGGGTATTTAGTGAGCTTAGGTCTACATGGCAGGTGTTCACTTAAAACACATGTCTTTTGACTCTTTCTCATGGACATGCTGTTTAATGCACTGCATCAGAACTCTGAGTCAACACGATATTGTCGTGTCGTCCCAAATGGCTACAAAACCAATTTAGGTTGCGGGCGCTGGTGTCATTCTGGAGGACGACAACGTTAGACCTCAATTTTCATTAGGAAAACTTGAGTCTGTCTTCCAAGCGGAGATATACGCAATCCTGATGGCAAAGAATAATAAAAATCGGTGGAAGGGACGAATCATTTGCGTCTGTATCGACAGTCAAAATTCGCATATAGCATTGCTGAACTCTCCGACCCTTCGAAGCTGGGCTATTCTGAACACAATCGGAAGACTGAATTCACTGAGCCTTGTCTGAGTTTCAGGTTACAATGGGATCACAGGAAATGAAATCGAAGGCGAACTTGCTAGGCAAAGCTCGCAGGAGAGTGTTCAGGATCCAAACCTACGTTAAGCTTCCATTGACAGCTGGGTTTCATATGAGCACAACTCCTCAGGTTGCTGGCAGACCAAACGAATGATTCCCAACGTCTCTAAAAGGTCATCGACTTTCCAGCTGTTCCTTAGTAGGAAAGACGACAAGCTGCTCATTGGCATCGTAAGGAGGCAGTACGCTTTTGCTAAGCATTTAAACGTGCTGGTTATAAGTGATAAAACATCCTGCTATGCTTACTGTAAAAGTGAAGACTACTCCGCGGAGCACTTCTTTGACCAGAAAATTAACTGATCTCAACCCTCTGTTTAATCGAATCCTATATTTCTCGTCTTCCCGGTCCTTACTTTCCCTGTTAAAATAAATATTACGCTTTGTTGGTTCCGTGTATGAGAATGCGTGACCACATTCCCAATTTAATTTAGGTGTCCAGGAATCCTGAGATAACACATGTGGAGTGTTTGTATTGTGCGTCGACCTTGTTGATATCATTGACAGTCCTCCTAATTCAGTGATTCAAAGAAGAGATAACAGAGACTTCATTTGTAGGTAGGTATCCCGATTTTTACATATTGTTTTGTGCATGAGGAAAGCCATAACGAAAATTGTTTTTTAAGTGGATTTAATCGCTTCGCCTGATTTCGTATACACCAACATCCAGACATCAAAATGGACCAAAAGCCTTCTACTTCTTCTTACCGCTTTGTGTGATAGAAGAAGTTTAGTCAGCTTCAGTTGCTGTGGATTCCAGCGATCTGTCGATGCAAAGGAGCTGCGGCTTTCCACAGAAAGCCTGATTTTACCTTTTAGTTGACTTTTAAATGATGTACTTCAGAGCGGGCCTATTTTGAAGTCCGTTCTGGTCATCAAATCGTCAAAAGCAATATCCATATCAACAACCTGTTTATTTTTGTGGAGCTTAAGTGTAACAGATTCACTATTTCTGGCACTCTCTCCACATTTTCAACCTAATCTATCAAATCCATTCCATAGAGCCGCAGAATGGGAATTGAAAGATCTGACGACTCATGGATCAGAAGATTGGTGGAAGTATCACTATTAGGGCTTGTATAGTAGAATCCGACCCCAGCCACAATCGAAAACACCATGAATTCATTGTCACTGGTCACTATAAAGAGTATATCATGAAATACATGAATCCGCTGCTTCAACGGATTGTTTACTTGTTTAACGTCCAATCCAGGATTCTACTCAAAACCGAAAACTCTTAGGATTATTCTAAACGTATCAAGGCAGTTGACACGAAAATAGCAGGTGCCTTAGTCTCGCAATATATCGACATAGGGAAGTTGCCACCTGATCCAAAAGACATCTAAGAAGAGAGAAGAAGGATACCTTCTCTAATATTTTCTGTCTTTAAATAATTATAAATAACATATGTGGGCATGGTATTACACTTTTTATGACAAAAAAATATATATATTTCTTACATCGCTTGAGGAAACCTAGACATTTCGCAACGTTTTTGGCAAAATCAAATATACGAATTTAATATAGGTTCCCGTATTGCATCCAATGAGCAGGGATGTGAATCCGAAAGAGTAACTTCTCAATAGCATCCCCCTTTAACCACTATACGGTCCCACTTACCAACAAACTGATTTAAGTGCACTACTCGGAACTACTCGTATAAGAGCACCCCCATAAGTTAGCTTATCACTAGCAACAAGGACTTGAAGAAACTTATCATTCACAAGCATCGTTTGCAATTAACTTAATGAAATAAAAATCAACTCCAACCAAACTATTAGGAGAAAGGACCAACACCGATTGTCAGATTGAATTTGTCTTACTTACGATTGCCCCTTGTGAAACCGAGAAAACTTTAATGCCTTTTCCACAGCATCCACTCAATGACAGGAACACCAAAAAGGGAAAACTTTCTGCAACCTGTATATCGAATTAATTTTTAAATCAACCACCATTCATAGCCCCGATTGTACGACTTGTTCATGTTATACCTCTCGTCTAGGTTTAGGTCTGCCTGAAGGATACCCTCAACGAAATTCACCTTTTCAAACAATCTGGACCGGAAAATAATCAACGGACGATTTTCTTCTCAGCAAAGTAATAAACAAAGCAATTTTGCTTGAAAACTTCCAACTGTTGTTGGAAGGGACAGGACAATGTGAATTTGTACGATTAGACTTTGTTCCAGAGTGGTGTGAGGTTAACACCTCAAAATAATACAAAGAAACACAACACACGAAAGCTAAAAGCGACGCGCCAAAATACTATCTACCAATATAGTGCGGCAAAGCACCTACAGACACTCTGGCGTCATTCTACAAAAGATTCCCGACCACATCCACATCCAAAACCAAAACAGCAACAGAAATTGCCCAACAAAAAGTTTTCCCGAACTCCTTTGTGGAGTCTTACGCCACCGTCATAGCTCCGAATGAAAGAAAACTCCACCAGCAAAGGACCAGTTCTTCAACTGTTTTTAGGGTGTCTAACGATGGTGTAGCGTCACGTAACCCACATCGAAGATCAAAATCGTATAGTTGCAGTCTAAAAAACAAGCAAATCCTGGTAACCGTAGATCCTGTGTTAAGGATGTTTCTAGCTTTGTGTACGCCACATAATGGCATTCATAGAGCAGCAGCCAAAGCGAAGGAAGCTTCGTCGGTGAAAACTTTCCCATCAGAAAGAGTTCCTGTTTCGGTGTGAAAGTCTCTACCTTCCAAACGATACAGGTAGCTTTAGATCTACTCACAATTTGCAATGCAAAATGTGTGTTGCACTATCTGAGGAGGAGGAAGGGGATTTTTAACTCTGAACTAATATGGAAATTCCTTAATATTTCTTCAAGGATTTGCTGGTGCCAGTAAACCGGTATCCAGCTCTCGGGCAGATTTCAATTGTTTCAATGTTGCACGAGGGATGGAGGCGAACCTTACGGCAACAAATTCAACAGCCCAATTGCATTTGAATTTCTATCACTCGGTTGCTGTTTGGTGGCGTGTCCTTTTTTTTTCTGTCCATGTCTATGCAGTTCTTGCAAACGATCATAGTCGGGGGTGTAATTTCCCTTAGATTGCTTTAACATGGCTCTGAGTAGGGTGGATGTTAGATGTATGGAGCATTGTACAGTTCCAGGAGTTGAAGAGAAATCGTTATGTGGTTGTGTCTTGGCACAAACATTTCATTGTAATGGGACCTGTTGCCTACTGTGCTGATATGCACCGGCTTTGTTGAAAACCCACTACAAAACACTTTTAGCCATCTCTTTCATTTCATCTCCCTTTCTCAGTATCTATCTGCCGCGTCGGTAAAATGCAGTAAAGCTCTGTCTTACTGAAGCTAGTATGTATTTCGTCGAGTGCCTCTGGAGTGCTAGTGATGCCAGAACATACAGTGGAAATGGCAAAATAGGTGGCCTCTGTAGCAATGCAAGGAATGTAAATTGCTTTTTCGTCTTCGTTAAGCGTGCAACAGTGTTGAATTGGGAAACATTTTGTTTAAAAAATGTTGTTGTTGGCTTTCTCAAGTACTTTAGCAAAGTTTTGTGGAGAAGAAGACCTTTCCGGTGGCTCTACCGAGTTAGAGAATACAGAGATGGTTCGGTTGGAGGAGTTTTCCCAAGTGGGCCAGCTCAACGGAAATAGCTCATTGTGGTACTGAAAGATAAATTGGAAATTTAAATAGGAAACTGAAAGAAGAGAGAACAGCAGAAAATAGTAGAAGGAAAAAAAAACAACGCAAAATTTAAATAAACATGTCGAGGGAGAGAAGAAATTCTAAAGGTTGTGGCTTTTTGATCCAAACCAGGGGTGAGATGGATTTACGCTTTTTAATCAAAGGCTCTTGAGACTTAGTTTAAATGAGAAGGGCACAGGTTTCGTTTTAGTTCTTCTGATTTTCATCTTATAGTTTAACAGAAACTACAAAACGGTGTGCTTTAATTTTAGAGAAAGATATTAAAGGATTCAGCTAAGTAAATGGCTGAGGGGATAGATTTCTGAACCAATCTGTTTTCAATTACAGCCTATTCGTTGATAATGATCTAAAACGTTAAGTACTCCAGGGGAAAACGAATTTTTGCTTAGGTTGCGATATAGTCATAGGTGGATCAAAAACCTCCACTTACCGCCTTCGTAGAGAGTATAAAAAACACAGCTTATCGCTGTTTTTATTTTCTGATTTGTGCTCATTACAGACTTTAAAATCACAGTTTTCTACATTTTGCGTCATCTTTTGTTGAGAACGCACATATATGCACCACCATCATCTTAATCATTAGCTGACACATAATAAAAAATGAAAGATTATACCAAAAATGTATTGACTAATATGCTGATCAGATTCAAATCTGGCGCTCTTTGTATATCAGTCGCCATATTTTCATAATTGTTACTATGTGAAAAACTGTAATCAAAATCTATATATTCATAACCCTTAGGGGAAACTCTGCTCATCTTTAATTTGTCTTTCGCTCAAAACAGTTCGATAACTTATACAGTGATGGTTCAAAAGCATACATTTCGTCGTGCAACTTCTACATTTTGCAAGACAGAAATGTACTTTCGCATTTTTTCGCAATCGTTGGCAGTCGGTCAATCTATCCTGAAAAGCAGGAGTTAATAGAGATCTTCCGGTCTAATCCCTTGATAGTTCAATGCACGTAGTTCATATTGCTTTTGCCAAAATCATAGCATGACAAGCTGCCATCAAACCCGATAAAGTGATGCAGAATATTTACTTACAGCCTCAACCAAAAAGTAAAACTTTAAAAACATATTAGTACGACATGCTGAATCGAAATAAGGAAATTAACGTCCACCTCTACCGCCAGCGTAGACTGGAGATTCACAGAGAAATGGCTCTGGAATATCGGCATCACCCTCAACCAGCTCGACAAGTCTATTAATTTTTGTTTTGAGTTTTATACAATTTAAGTTTAGCAATTTCAATAAGTTAAATAGTTTATTACTTTTACTTAACAAAAAACAATTTATTGGAGTAAGGTTTCCAGAACATCTAGCATCTCTTGGGCTCGACGCCTTGTATTTAGCGTGTGACGTATGGGTTGCAGAAAACGCTGGTCATCCATATAGTGTAGCAATGTCGTCATTTGGAAGATTGCATTCACATCTAAAACTTTAAAAGACGAATTACTGGGTCTGAAAATTTGAACTAGACGATGCTGTAAATTAGATATTTTATTTAGATGAGATTTCGCTGCATTTCCCCAGGCCAGAATCCCATATCTTATGCGTGATTCAGCTAGCGAGTAGTATACTTGCTTTTGCACGTCGAAATTTGAGTATCGCTTAACATACACCATTGCAAATATAGTGTTCTTTAGTTGAAGACGCAGGCCATTTACATGCTCACGCCATAAGAAGTGCTCGTCGATGGTTACTCCAAGATACTACTTCAATTGGTACGTAATTGGTTGGTAGTAGAGAGCAGTAATTTCGGTGGTGTATTTGGACAGCGTCCGCTCGTTTGGATGGGGCGCGTATGTGTATTACTTTTGTTTTAGATGCATTTATAATAAGGAAGTTATCATGACACTCCACGGCAGAATTGAAATTCTTGTGTTTGACCACGATTGCAATGTCATCGGCATATGCATAGGCAGTGCATTTTTTAAATAGTCGCAAAAGTTCGTTGGTAAATAATATAAACAAGATAGGGCCCAGTTTTGAACCTTGCGGTACACCGTGTTCACTAAGTTTTTCTTCGCTCACTGCATTAGACACTTTGACTTTAATTGTTCTATCAGTCAGATAGCTCCTTAGCCAGTTTGCCAGTACTCCTCTTAAACCATTTCTGTTGACACTGTCCAAAAGCTTTTCGTGCGCTAAATCAATAAGTAGCACAAGTACGTGATGGGTTTTGTTTAGGCCAGCATTTTTGAAAAGCATGCTGGTTTGGGTGTAGTACTTTGTGTTTAGTCAAAAACCGATTCAATCGACTGACTACTACTGCTGACAAAATCGTGATTGGCCGAAAGTTTCAATGTTGTTTTTTTTTCCTCCTTTATATACTGGTCGAATGGTCGACGTTTTCATCAGCTTTGGGACATTACACTGACATACACTTAAGTTTATAATTTTTGTAATTACTGGAGCAAGAGACACAGCATTTATTTTTAAACGAACTGGTCTAATATTGTCTGCTCCAGGACCTTTCTTATCGTTCAATCGACACAACATTAGATATACTTCTGATTCTGTTGCTTCTTCTATGTAAATGTTTCGTTGAAGTTGCTAGTTTTCGTGGTTTGGATTTTGGTATTGCAAACATGTAATATTTAAAATATTTTCCGAGATATAGCGTGCAGACATATACAAGACATGGTAGAGAAGGGTAGCGACGTACAAGTAGGCCATTAAAAAAATTTTTTATTGCCTCCCACACAGTGAAGAAAATATAGAAGCAGATGCAAATACTAATGCATCTGAAAAAACTGTTTAACGCTGATAGTGATGAAGTGCATATCGTTTTATAGAATTATACTACAATAGAAACATTAAACGCGTTTTTCTTGAAACAACGTTTCTTTGAATCTGAGTACACTTTAATTCGAAAACGACTGGATAAATCGCGTTAAAATGTGGCATGCTTCTTTAAATTGTCATAATTTGTCGGTGAACCTACAAAATTTTAAATATTTTGATAAGAAATATACATTTTTTAATGTTAAATAATGAAATTTTTACGAAAACTTTCAATTCACTATTTATTTTAAATTTTTTGCACATTTTCGAGGTTTAGCTACAAATTATATGGTACTTGTTATTAATGTTTTTTTTTCATTGGTGTGGATTCTAAAGTAAGAGTGGCCGCCATCCTGTCAATACAAAATGTATATACATTTTTAAATACTTTAAATATCACTAAGTAATACTTATATAGTTTTAATATTTTAGATTGCTTAATTTTTCAATTTTGCTTGCTTATTGCTTCAATGAAACGTTCACATATCATTTTTTACTGCATTATATTTCAATAAATTATAATGAAAGATTTCTTTTTAATTCATAGAAATTAAATAACGATTATACTATTTCAATTAAATTCCATCACAGTTTACGCATAATTTTAGCATTTTAGATACCAAATAGAATCCTTTTTAGTATTGTTCTTAGTATTAAATTAGTACATTGGCATTACTCTGTTCTTTAATGTCACATTTAAAAAACTTAGACATGACTTTCTGTACATTAAAATTTAACTCCATACTAACACTAAAGCCCAGTTTAAATTGATTATTAGTACAAACATTTTTGAAAGTGTGGAGATTATACTTAAGCTGTATACTAAATTTGGTTGTTAGTAAGGCCCATGGTATATAATTTGACCCGCGAAGCAAAATGCTTATCTGCAGGTGGTTGTTTAAAAAATTGGTTTTGAAGTGATTTTAAATGAATTCATTGTATACAATTAATTTTGTTTTGAGTTTTATACAATTTAAGTTTAGCAATTTCAATAAGTTAAATAGTTTATTACTTTTATTTTACAAAAAACAATTTATTGGAGTAAATACTCTCTTAGCTCTTTTTTTCTTTTCTTAAAGTTTGGAATGATTTTTATAAATTGAGGAAGTGTGTTGAGTAACTTTGGGATGACACATCTTAGTTCCCGATTTCCGTATGTGTTGAAGGTTTCCGGATCATCTAGCATCTCTTGGGCTCGACGTCTTGTATTTAGCGTGTGACGTATGGGTTGCAGAAAACACTGGTCATCCATATAGTGTAGCAATGTCGTCATCTGGAAGATTGCATTCACATCTAAAACTTTAAAAGACGAATTACTAGGTCTGAAAATTTGAACTAGACGATGATGTAAATTAGATATTTTATCTAGATGAGATTTCGTTGCATTTCCCCAGGCCGGAATCCCATATCTTATGCGTGATTCAGCTAGCGAGTAGTATACTTGCTTTTCCACGTCGGAATTTGAGTATCGCTTAACATACTCGTATACCATTGCAAATATAGTGTTCTTTAGTTGAAGACGAAGGCCATTTACATGCTCACGCCATAAGAAGTGCTCGTCGATGGTTACTCCAAGATACTACTATTACACAATTTTCCCCGCTCAAAGGTTAAAGTTATTCGATTGCCGGGCTGCCGGCAAAACCGAAAAACCAAAAAAAACTCAAACCAATTGAATAAAAACAAAAAAAAAACCGATCCACACTGTCGGTGGTTGTGATCCGTGTGACGATCTGTCACCTCGAATTCCTTGGAAACAGAAAATTCCCTGAGGGGAAATTGGTAATGGCAGCAATATAGTTTGCTGAACCAAGTGGCTGCTCAGCTGGGCTGGGTTCAGGGAAAAAGATATTTTTAAATAGATAAACTACCAATGCCTCAATAGAAAAAAAAAGATGTTAGGCGCCATGCACTTTTTTGCTCCGAGTGGAAGTGCAAAACCATCTACTACTAATACGTCGGAAGAAATAAACCAATATCCCGGGAGAAAAAAAATAAACTATACATTTTTTTTCTTGTCACTTTATAATGAAAGCTTTATTTGCGGAATGGAGGTAAAACAAAGTATGGCGGTAGCCGTTAAGCGGCAACGACAAAACAGTAAATCTAATGGCGGTACTGAAGGTACCACTCAATAGACTGAAACGCTAGTTGGGAACCCGATTTCGATTGCAAAAAAAAAAGGATTCGCCCGGGGTAAATAATACTACTTATCTGGTTAATTGATACTGTTATGCTCCTGTCCTGCCCGTCCTGATTTCGTTCGTATTTCCTCCTCGTTTTGGTATATCTTCAAGTCCTTGTTCTTTTTCCTTTCCTTTATCTTTATCCTTTTTTTTGTTTTAATTAATTTTTTTTTAACCTTTTTTAGTTGTTTTAAAGTCTTGTTTTTTTTGTCTTAAACTTTTGATGGTCAACCAAGAAGTGATTAACCCTATCCCGATGATATTAGCTCGAACCGTAGGTCTCACACATACACTCTTTCATGCATCCATTCATACGGATGCAACGGTCCAATTTTGGCCTTTGTGTGCAATGCTCCGCAAATTTGCTGAAGTGTGCCACCGTGCATTGGATTTCCGTTGCCTTCACTCTCTCATACACACACATTCGTGCTTCTTTCTTATTTCCCCAAATCTGGGGAAATTTCCTCCAAGATTGGGATTTCCCTTTGGCCCGAGCTAATATTTCCCTTTACGATCATTTCTTGGGGTTGCATTCAGTCTGAATGCAACACCAGTCCTTCCGAAAAGATAAAAAAAAGGAAAAAGGTAATTTGCCAACAATATATGGCCTACTCGTATTTCTACATCCTAATCATTACCCGTTTCTGATAATGATCGGGTGGCGTACCTTGAGGGCGAAACACGGAACTAATCACGAGACGGGTGCTGTCCAATGAAACTAAATATAAATAAAGACATCCCGGCGAATCCCCTTGTCAAGAATTAATTTAATGTGGACCGCGCAACTAGGGGTCCATTCTTTACAACACTTTTTGTTACAATTTTATTTTGTTCTTTTTGTGTTTAAGGTGGTGACCGTCCGTCACCAAATAGATTATCCGTGGCAGTCCGCCTGGTCCGATGGCTTTGTGTATTTATTGTACGCAGAGGGTTCCAGACCGTCCATCTGGCTCTAGACGTACCGCGTTGGGCTTAAGGTGACCATCCGGCACTCCCCCGAGACTCCCGTCTCTTCGTCTCGTGGATCTATTGGTTGTCCCCTCCGACAAGTATAAAAGCAGAAGGACAGAGCTCAAGAGCCCACCAATTCTTCCCGCTAATATACTTCTCCAAGGAGACAACGGACATAAAATGAACGGGTGGGTCAAAAAGCGGATCGGGCAGGAGAGACCGTGATGTGAGAGAGACGACTTTGTGAATGGCTCTTGTTTACTACAACGTTGGACGCTGGTCTCGCGCCTTCCTCCAAATGGTTGCTTCAATGGACCGTCCGTCCTACCTGCTGTGGTTGATCCTTCAAGATACTAGGAGGGTGCACCAATGGCTGATGGACCCATGCCTGCCCACCACCCTTCTAGGATTTTGAAGAACCAACGGAAAAAACTGTGGATGAATGAGACCGAAGGGAAAGGGAGAGAGTAGAACTTGTTGTGGTAAATTTTACCGCAACACTACTTCAATTGGTACCTAATTGGTTGGTAGTAGAGAGCAGTAATTTCGGTGGTGTATTTGGACAGCGTCCGCTCGTTTGGATGGGGCGCGTATGTGCATTACTTTTATTTTAGATGCATTTATAATAGGGAAGTTATCATGACACCACTTCGAGACAGCGTTAAATTCATCTTGCAATATCTCCACGGCAGAATTGAAATTCTTGTGTTTGACCACGATTGCAATGTCATCGGCATATGCATAGGCAGTGCATTTTTTTAAATAGTCGCAAAAGTTCGTTGGTAAATAATAATAAACAAGTGTTCACTAAGTTTTTCTTCGCTCACTGCATTAGACACTTTGACTTTAATTGTTCTATCAGTCAGATAGCTCCTTAGCCAGTTTGCCAGTACTCCTCTTAAACCATTTCTGTTGACACTGTCCAAAAGCTTTTCGTGCGCTAAAGTATCGAACGCTTTGCTGAAATCATAAGTAGCACAAGTACGTGATGGGTTTTGTTTAGGCCAGCATTAACCGTATTGGTAAATTCCCCCAACAAAGATCCGATACTTTAACTTTTTTGAAAAGCATGCTGGTTAGGGTGTATACTTTGTGTTTAGTCAAAAACCGATTCAATCGACTGACTACTACTGCTGATAAAATCGCGATTGGCCGGAAGTTTCTATGTTGTTTTTTGTTCTTCTTTATATACTGGTCGAATGATCGACGTTTTCATCAGCTTTGGGACATTACACTGACATACACTTAAGTTTATAATTTTTGTAATTACTGGAGCAAGAGACACAGCATTTATTTTTAAACCAACTGGTCTAATATTGTCTGCTCCAGGACCTTTCTTATCGTTCAATCGATACAACATTAGATATACTTCCGATTCTGTTGCTTCTTCTATGTAAATGTTTCGTTGAAGTTGCTAGTTTTCGTGGTTTGATATTTTGGTATTGCAAACATGTAAAATCTTTGATACCTGGTTCGAAAATTGCTCCGCAAATTTATCAACAATATTGTTTACACCTTGGTCAGTACCCGGGAAATTATTTTGAATGGTTGCATCTATTGAAGGTTTCTTTCTTCCAAGAAGTTCATTTATAATGCTCCATGTTTTCCTCGGATCGTTATTTGCGCTTGTAAATTGTTGTTTGTAATAATTCGCTTTAACACGGTGGATATTTCTATTAACGGCATTTCTGAAATTCTTGTACTCGTTTTCATACCTTTTACTCCTCGGGCTATTTTTCCATCTCCTGTAAATCTCGTCCCTTTTTTGCACATTGGAACTATCGAGCGTAATCCATGGTTTATGTTTTCGGGTTTTGTTGGTTGATTTAATTTTACTTGCTTCGGTATATATGTTTTTCATTTCTCTTACGAAATTATTGTACAGCGTTTCAACATCGTTTTCCTTGAGCATATTTGTGTGTTCGTGTTTGTGTATTCTATCAACTCATTAACTTTTTGTTGATTGATGTGTTTAGTTTTAGCTTTAACAGGTAACTCTAAGTTTTTTGTTTTTTAAGTTTTTTGTTGCATACAAAACGGTCGATCACTGCTGAGAATATATCAGTTTTAGTGACGCTTACATAGATATGATCTATAAGAGTTGCAGTATTATTTCTTATGTCAAACGCGAAGGCCGTTTGATGACGTTTGTTAAACCTTTCGAGGCCATCATCTCCATGTATTTTAATACAAGGGAGTTATTCCCATCTTCGGTATTTATGTTGACATCGCCTAATAAAACGTTTTCCTTGTTTTCTTTGATGATTTCATTTAACTCGTCTATGAATCTCGTAATACTCCTGCTTGGTGGTCTATAAATTGCATGAATCTGTTTTTGTTTACCTTCATCAGTGAGATCTAGGTGCATGCCTTCGTAATTTATTGAATTAGTTGGTATTATTTTAGATGTTACATTGTTTTTAATATATATTGCGACACCTCCGCCTTTCATTTTATCACGATTAATAAATTCGGGTTTAAACCCATATATCTATATAACATAACACATTTTCGATTTCCGCAATAAAAGTATGGATCTTATGTTAAAACTAACACAACAAAATGTAATTTCTTTTAAGAAATTATTTTTCGATGCCGGTTACACCATGTATTACCCTAAAGTCTACGTCAGCTTCACTATATACGTTTTCCATTTTGATTTTTTTGCTTCGTTCTTCTAATCCGATCATATGCATCAAATTAGTTGGTCATCTTGTTTACATCGTTGCAAGTACCGATGTGTATTGTTTCGCGGTTTTCAGTTTTTTTTGCAAGCATTTTGCCTGTTGTCTCCCACACAAATTTCCAGGTACACTCTCTGGCTTTGTTTTTTGTCAGCCAGGGAAGGTGTTTATTTGTTGGTGTGAGCTGATTATTGATAAATACAGATGCATCGTTTTCTGTTGGTGCAGCTTGATCATTGCAAGTATTTTCCCTAATTTTCTTTAGAGAAATATTGCGTATAATTTTCGCCTTTTTGGTGACGTTTGTCTTGCACGTGTGGCTCGCAAAAGAGGCTATTATTGTTGATTTGTTTGGGTTTTTTTTATTTGTTCTGTAGATGTTAGTGATATCAGATTCGTTTATGTTGTAATCAATTGTTTTGCCAAGTGCATGAACGATTTCAGTTAAATTTTCATTTTGTGTCGGTGGTATGTATGTTTTTAATTTCAATGTTGTTTTTTAGTAATTGCTGTTCGAGTGTGTTAATTTTTGTTTCCATCAAACATATTTGTTGATCTTTTTTCATGTTGCTTTCTTTGAGTTCTTTTATTTCGTTTGAAAGTTTCTGTAGTGCCTCATTGTTTGATGTCATGTGCTGTTTTATTTCTTCGTATTTGCTAGCAATAAATTCACAGCTGTTATTAATTTCAGACATTTCTTTTCTCATTTTTCGCATTTCTAGTAATATGATCTGGTTATTGCTGTCATGTGTTGTTGCTGGGACGTTTGATATTGGTGTTATGTCGTGTTGTTGCTGGACATGAGGAGAACTGACGCTTCTCATTCTTTTGGACATCGAACTGCAGTTGTTTCAACTGGTGTCTCTTTGAGTGCAGAATGAGCTGTGAGCTCCTTTCTGCAGGCTGGACATTTCCATTCCTCCTTTCTGATCGTACTCATTTTCCGATAGGATTTTTCAGAAATCGTGGTGAATCCATAGTGCATTTTTCGTTCACACCTGAAGCATGTCATGAAGTCTCCTTCGGGGGGGAGTTCTGTAAAGCATTCGGCACATGGATCCATATTGAACATAATCAACTTTTGTAAACAAAAACAGATAATAATGTATGAATGTATGCGTGAGTGGACGACAAAGAGAGGGAAGGAAATAAATGCAGTTAAGCAGATTGCTGTTTTTAATAAAATTAATAGGGAATGGAAAAAGAACTTTAATTGATTTTATCAGGGTTTTATACGTTTGGATTTTGCAAACAAAGTTAAAAGTCACTGTCTTTGATTCACTATTATATAGTAAGAATTTTCCAAAATTAAATAGACGCTTTGTCACCAAATTGCAATCACTACTTGAGAGAGGATAATAAACGCAACCGATCACGTCAAAAGAAAAATCTGACTCAATAGATTTTAGAAGCAAAATAAAGGGTAGAAAAAGTAGCGCTCTATGGTCTAACACATATTTTCAGCGACCACGCAAAGAAACTGAAATACTATGTGGGGTCAAAAGTAACCTTTATTCAATATAGTCCCATTTTAGCTTGATCCCGTCCGATAAGTAATTTTCCGGAAGGTCTGCAAAATACTCCTCCGTGGCGTCGATGAATTCCTCGCGTGAGCTGAATTTTTTTTATTGATGAGCCATCTTTTGAGGTTTGGGAAGTGATAATAGTCCGAGGGAGCCAAATCGGGCGAATACGGTGGATGCGACAGCAATTGGAGTCGTAAGTCATTGATTTTAGCCGTGGTTGCGATGATCTTGTGCGCCGGCGCATTGTCTAGCAAAAACAAAAATTTGTTCGCTTCATGTGAGGCCGTTTTGCAGCGATTTCGGCCTTCTATCGCTCCAATAATGCACAGAAATACTCGCTGTTGATGGTTTTTCCTTTTTCGAGGTAGTCCACGAAGAGTATGCCATGACAATCCCAGAAAACCGACGCCATAACCTTTTCGACCCATCGAGCCTCCATCGGCCGCTTCGGAGCACTCGTGCCGGCTTCAGTCCATTGCCGGGCACTCATTCTGTTCTCTGGTGTATAATAGTGGATCCAAGTTTCATGAACAGTTACCATCGACGCCAAAAGTCCGCCCGATTCCCCATCAGCAAGTCCATACACTCTTTCGAAGTGCTCTCGAGATCGTGTTTTTGGTCAGGAGTGAGCATGCGCTGCATACAGCGGCAGGATAACTTTTTCATATGCAGAATATTGCCCAAAATATGGCGCGTGCGCTCAGTACTAATCTTTGTGGTATCTGCTAGCTCGCGCAACTTCACTTTCCGGTCAGCCAACACAATTTCATTTATTTTTTTGATATTGTCCTCTGTAACCGCATCGTTCGGCCTGCCGCTCTGGACTTGATCGGTAGTGGAGTTGCGGCCACCACGAAACTCTCGAAACCAATATTTGACGGTATAATCTGACGGAGCATTTGCCCCATAATATTTATACAACTTTTCTTTTGTTTCTTTCGCTGTTTTGCCTTTCAAAAAATAATGTTTTCTGAGAGAACGAAAATCGTTGTTTTCCATTCTCAACATGATGCCAAACACGTCAACAACAATCAGCTGTCAAAACAAAACTAAAGACAGCACTGAAATTTGGCATGTCTGCCTAAATATGAACAGACTTCAAGGCACCATAACTTTTTTTGCAGTAGCAGCGCATTCTGGCGGTCAAGGAGGTTACTTTTCACCCCACCCAGTACTTCTAAACAAATTACTTAAGACTAATTTGGAAGAAGACTGGAGTATTTACAGATCGAAGCAAAATGAATCCGGATTTCGAAGAGTGTCTCTCATAAAGACTTTTACGGAAAAATCTAAACACTCAGTGTAACCAGTAGAATAGTCAATGTCCTCAAAAAGAGAAATCAGTCAGACCGGAACCGCTCAAAACACCTAATGGGCCGGCCCTACACTGAGTTTAAATTAGGGAGTTCTGTCTTCCCAGGTGACCTAATCAGAACCAGCTTACAACAAGCTCCTATCACCGAAGCTGCAAACAAGTAAGCTTTATAACACAACAAGTTGTATTGTGATTAGTATCTGTCAACGGTTGTAGTGACGGATGAAGCAATCAAACACGCTTTTGCTTTCTTTGATGGCTTCAAGCCGTTGGCATACTCGTATGTCTATTTAGACCACAAAAAGATATTGATTATTCACATTGCTTTGTGAATACATCCACTCTCCGAAATTCAGCATGTCTGCCTGTTTTTGATTCTACTAAAACGATTTAGATGAAGGAGAGGAACAAACTCAGAATTGAAAAAAAAAGAAACACTTGATTCAGAACGTTATAAAATTTATTTGAACAAGAGTATACTCATCCGTCGGCTGCGGTTGAAATCCAAGTGGACGAGAATATTGGAGATTAAAGATCATGACAACGAACCACCACGCACATACACATAGGCACATCATGCGTGCATTATTTTGTTGGTGTTGAAGTGCATAGAATTACGATGGTGTGCAGATCGTACGATGGATTTTGGTGCACATGCATTAGTGTGAATGTGTGGGTGGCGAATCGTCTGATATCTTAAACAGTAAGTGCATGACCGAAGTACAGTGAGTAACAAATGCTATCAATTAATATTATATCTACAAAATATACAAATACCAACGAATAAATATATGTCCATTCCTGAACATCCCGGCCCCCCTGGAACTAGTTTTCAGGAACATGGTAGAACAGCTAATTTTGTTATTGGGCGTACAAACGAGCCCCGACTCGTCTTAATTGTCGCCACACGAACATGTCCATCTGCTCCTGGTGCTACTGCTTCAATTTTACCGAGAAGCCACTTTGTTGGAGGAAGATTCGGTTCCTTTAGCACAACTATGTCGCCAGGTTTTAAGCTTGTGTTGGTTTTCTGCCACTTCGACCGCGTCTGAAGTGTTGTAAGATATTCATTACTCCAGCGTTTCCAAAATCCTTGCACCATATTTTGGAGGTGATTCCAGTGTTGTAAACGATTTAAAGGTGTGCTCAACAGGCAAGCATCTGGAACAGCCGTATATGGTTTACCTATAAGAAAATAAGGGGGCGTTAGAGGATTTAAATCATCATCAGACACATAACACAAAGGACGAGAATTCAAAATAGACTCAATTTGAGTGAGTACTGTGTATAGTTCCTCAAATGTCAAAATGAAAGATCCAATAACTCGGCGTAGGTGTAGTTTGACCGTCTTTACACCAGCCTCCCATAAACCGCCGAAATGTGGTGCAGATGGTGGGATAAAATGCCATGCGATGTTGTCCCTGACCAGCGATGTAGCGATGCTTTCATTGTGGGTCTCTGACATAAGTAACTTATGCATATCATTTAGCCAACGACGAGCACTTTGAAAATTGGTTCCATTATCGCTATAGATATTGGAACGAGATACAAACCGGCACAAGGCAGCGAGGAAAGCATCAGTAGTGAGATCATTCACCAGTTCCAAATGAACAGCCGTTGTTGATAAGCATACGAACAGTGCAATGTATGCTTTTGAAAATTTAGGATTACGACCTCGAGAGAGCCTTATGGTGATTGGTCCAGCATAATCGCACCCAGTGTTAGTGAAAGGGCGGCTTGGTCCATTTCTCTGAGCTGCTAAATCACCCATCAGTTGATGGCTTGTTTGCTTCCGTTGCATAAAGCAGATCTTACAGTTGCGGACTATCTTCCGGATGAGATTTCGGCTACCCAAAATCCAATAACGCTGTCGAACTATTGCAAATGTCTCAGATACTCCGGTATGTAAGTAGTTGTTGTGTATATCTGCTATAATGAGAGAAGAAATTCTATTATTGTTAGGAAGAAGAATAGGGTATTTAATGCTATATGAAACCGGTGCATGTTTGATTCTTCCCCCAACGCGAGGCAGCCCCTCTTCATCAATAAAGGGAGAGTATTTGAGGAGTTTCGATTTGGCAGGCAATTGGTGATTATTTATTAGGGACCGAATATCCGCACTGAATGATTTTAATTGGATCGTTTTGAGGATAAGAGTTTTCGCTTTTTGTATCTCACTCAAGCTGAGACAATAAGTACAGAGACTTAGTGTTTTTACGCGACAATTGATCGAAAATCGAATGCAATACGCGATTGTTCTTTGCAAACGATACCACGAAGAGAAACGTTCAGCTAGTTTTTCGATGATATCAGTTTCAGTTAACGAAACCAACACTTGATGTGGTTGTTTTTCCTCGACATCATGAAAGTGAGAACCTTGTGAAAGAAATTTTAATTTTGGCCAATGTTCTTCATCTGTGGATAGCCATGATGGACCGTTCCACCACAGGCTGTGAGTTGCGAGATTGGAAGGAGCTACACCCCTCGAAGCGCAGTCCGCAGGATTCGATTCCGACGCGATATGATGCCAAGAATGTCGTGGAATCGTTTCGAGTATGGCGGCTGTGCGGTTGGCCACGAAGGTTGTCCAACGACGACGTGGTGACGAAAGCCAATGTAGTACGATCTCGGAATCGCACCACGCGAATGTTTTAGATGATATTTAACAGTCTAGTCAAGAGTAATGCGCCACATAGTTCCAATCGCGGGATCGAAACTGGTTTGACAGGAGCCACTTTAGTTTTAGCTGCAATTATAGTGACTTTATATGTTCCGTCTTCCATTCTACAGCGACTGTAAACGACAGCAGAGTAAGCTAATGACGATGAATCCGAGAAGCCATGTAACTCCTCTTGTATAGATGTAAATATATGTCTTGGAATGCGAAGTTTCTCAAAATAGTGGAGTTCCTGTCTGTAAATGTTCCACCGTTGCGCTAGAAGTTCAGGCAAGGGATCATCCCAGCTAAGGTTATAATCAGATGACCATAGTTCTTGAAAAAGCATTTTGAACAATATTATAGATGGGGCTAGCAATCCTAAAGGGTCGAAAATTCGTGATACTTCCGAGAGTAGGGTACGTTTGGTTGACGACGAGGAAAGAGGGTGTTTTGACAATGTAAACGAGTATTCGTCAGCTATCGGATCCAAAAACATGCCAAGCACCTTAATGAGCGAATTCGACCGCTTGGGGTCGAAAATAGAGTATTCGCATTCATCCCTTGGTATACTAGAGAGCAAGGGCCAACAATTCGAACTCCATTTTCGGAGCTCAAGTTTAGCCATAGATAAAAGAGTAACAAGCTCCGATTTTGTAGCGATAAGATCTTCAATTAAGTTTGAACCTGTCATTGCACCATCAACATATACATCATTTAAGAGGATTTGAGATGCTGTGG
The DNA here is from genome assembly GCA_949129095.1 of Volucella bombylans. NCBI lineage: Eukaryota > Metazoa > Arthropoda > Insecta > Diptera > Syrphidae > Volucella > Volucella bombylans. The sequence continues at coordinate 117,322,131 of OX422142.1, read as the reverse complement.
GGTATTGCGTTCTATAATCAACTGCCAACTGCTTCAGAACTCGAACCGACAAAAACGGAGCGGACGCGGTACCGTACGTTACAGTGCGTAAACGAAAATGTTCAATATCTTTCATAGGATTATCACGCCAAACAATACGCTGAAAATCTGTGTGTTGATCGTCCACCCAAATTTGACGAAACATCTTTACAACATCGGCCGTAAAAACATATCGGTGCTGTCGAAATCGCAGACATACACCAAACAAATCCCGCTGGATCGGAGGACCTACCAACAATGCACTGTTTAAGGATCGACCATAGGAGTCTTTAGCAGACCCGTCGAAGACAACGCGTAGTTTCGTAGAGCTGCTGTCCGATTTTAACACTGCGTGATGTGGTAATTAGAACGATTTACCTGGAATTGACTCTATTTCATCGGAAGAAATCTGCTCCATATGGCCAAGCTCTAAGTACTCTTTCATGAAATCACGATACAACCGATACAATTGAGGATTACACCGGAATCTCTGCTCCATAGAATGCAACCGCGAGACAGCCGATAAAATCGAATTTCCGAATGTAATATCTGGTGTTTTGAAGGGCAATGAAACAACATATTTTCCATCCTGAGAGCGAGCGAATGTTTGTTGAAAGTGCTGCACAGCCGGGTCGTTGATGAATAATTCGTCCTTAGGAGGTGCGACATCTTCTAACTCCCAAAAACGTCGAAGTAAAAGATCTATGTCAGCTATTGAGTGTAATGACGATAGGGTGTTTTCCAGCAATCTCGTATCAAACAGTTCCCCGGTAATTACCCAACCAAACGAACTACAGTGGGCAAGTGGGACACCTTTGGAGCCTTTAATTTGATCGCCCTTCAGTATGCACCAAAGTTTATCAGCACCTAGTATGACGTCTATAGGAGCAGGAACGTTAAAATAAGGGTCAGCCAAATCTAACTCCTTTATATGTGACCATGAAGAAGCATCAAATGAGTGTGTTGGTAAATTCGAAGTTAGTTTGCTTAAAACAAAGGCCTCGATGAACAAAGAAGTTGAATTTACAAGCGAACACAGTTGAATAGCGATACATCCTTTTGTATAACCAGCTTCCATGGAGGACAAACCGGAAATGGGAATTCGAGCATGGGTACGAGGATATCCGAGCCTCTGAGCGAAAGATTCAGCAACGAAAGACGATTGAGACCCGGAATCTAGCAAAACCCGACAAGTAATAAGATTTCCCCTAATATCCTTAACGTTGGCCAATACTGTTGGTAAAATGGTTTGTCTTCGAAGATTGATTTTAATCGAGTGGTTATTAACAAGTGACGAAGTGGATGGACGATTAGAAATCGATATCGAATTAGATTGGGGCTGGCTGGTTACCGAAGGTAAGGATTTCGTATTCGAATCTGGAGATGAAACTAAGGGCGACGATTGATTTATATTATAATCTTCAGGATGGACCAACGAGTGATGATGCGATTTACAAACACGACACCGGAAAGTGGATCGACATTTGTTCGACGAATGCCCAACCCGAAGGCAATTAAAACATAATGCATTTGTTTTCACAAAACTGCGACGAGAGTTAACATCTAATGCTACGAATTTGGCACACTGAGATAGTGTATGTTCCAATTTGCACCTGGGGCACTGCGATTTTGTTTCTGAAGCTTCAACAACATGCGATCGAATTGGAGCGGATTGTTTTGCACGCGACGAAATAGATCTATTGACCGACTGGCATGATTCGAGAGCATCACACCTTGATTGCAGAAATTCTAAAAGTTCATTTATTGTGCAATCATCCCGAGAGCCGACGTTCTCTGCCCAAGCTTGATTGGTGTCCGAGTCAAGTTTGTTAAGCAACAGATAAATGAGCCACGGATCACGATCTGTCTGTTTTAATGCTTTTAAACCACGCACAACTTCATCTTCCCCGTCAGTGATTTTCCGAAGAGCATGTACATTACTTATAGTAGTTGCCGGAAGCGCCAAAAAAGATTGTATGAATGACTTCACTATTAAATTTACCCTGTCGTACCGCGCTTCTAAACGTTCCCATGCACCGAGAAAGTTTCCATCCGAAATAGGAATATGTTTAATAAGGTTGGCCGCATCATCCCGAAGGAATGACTTGAAACTTTTGTGTTTCAGTAAGGTTTGTCTTACTATCAACAGACCCTACGAAAAGATCACGAAAAGTTGGCCAATCCTTATAGTTTCCCGAAAACGATGGAATCATGATAGGAGGTAAATTAACCGAAACGGAGTTTTGCCCTGATGACGCGTTGAGTTTTTAAAGAAACGTTGATTGTTGATTGACAAACCGTTCTAATACTGAACCGTCAGACTCCTTTTGAGGAACACCTTGTCTTTCGCGAATCGCCTTCACATGTTTCGAATGAGCCACGAAATATCTACATATATTCATATGCGGCGAATTCATTTTCTATGACCACGAGGTCATTTCCTTTTACATGAGGCAAATAGTCATTGTGTAACGAAGAAAATTCTAACCACGTTTCATCTAGTTTATTTAACCGTATCTCTAAAATTTCAAGGGTAGTAGATTGTTCGATTGCATCCGCAAATGTGGATGCACGATCTAATCGCCCTTGTGCATTTTCTCGTTGCAATTTTAGTTTTAGAGCACCTCATTTTTAACTATCACAAACTTGAAAATTCACAGTGAAACGAAATACGAAGATTATGATGTCAGTTTATGTACGAGTATTTAGATAGCGTGCGAGAGTTTTCCGCCTTAAGATATTATACAAAACGTTGTATAATTGAAAGGAAATATGAAATTATGTATTTAGATGGCAAAGTTTAATTTTTCACCGAATGCACCGATTCACACGTGGAATTTTCAACAAAGTCAAATGGTCTATTTTACGCCTACGCGGTTCACTTTTTTAATCCGGCTCGAAGGACCATAATGTTTTTGATTCTACTAAAACGATTTAGATGTGCAGATCGTACGATGGATTCGGGTGCACATGCATTAGTGTGAATGTGTGGGTGGCGAATCGTCTAATATCTTAAACAGTAAGTGCATGACCTAAGTACAGTGAGTAACAAATGCTCCTCATGCTAAAGCTCTCAATAGTTCCGACTTCTACTTCCAGGCATATGTAGATAATGTAGCTGTACAGCCCTATACGTAATCGACGATTGGTGCAATTTCATTCAGTCCTCTAAAAACTGAGTTTATTCTCTTTACAAGGAGACTGTTCTGAATCATATAGTGCCGTTTCTCCAACAAAACTAAGTATTTAGGTGGCGTTCTGGATATCAAACTTATTTGATCTGAACGCATCACCTTGAAAACCTCAAAAGCGTTGTTGGCCTTCTGGCAGTGTAAATGCGCCTTCGGTAAGACATGAGGCTTGACACCGAGGTGTTTCCTCTGAATACACACGGCTATGAGAAGACAAATTATATTCATGAAAATACGTCGTTGCTACCGAATTATCTGCATCTGTAGCGACACACAAAAACTTGCCATAAAAGCCTTGCTGAACGATAGTTCGAGAATGCAAGACTTATCTGGAAGAAGTTGGAAAGCAAGTTCGATGAACTTGTTGGGCAATGTTCAGAGAAGAGCTTTTCAGGACCTGAACTGCGTTAGGGCTACCCGCATGTTAAGTTACAGCTGCCGTTGACATTTGGGTTTCATATGAGCATAACTGCAGATGGCATGACTCTGCAGTTTACCGATAGACCAAACGAATGCTTAGCGACATCTGGAAGAGGTCAGCGACTTTTCTGCTTTCCCTCAATAGGAACGACTGCCCACTGCTTACTGGTGTTATGACGGGGTACTTCGCTTACGCTAGATACTTAACATAAGTGCTCTAGGAATAAGTGCGGAATTCATAGATTGCAACTGTCCATTTGGATGTAAATATTCATTGTTTTCGCTAGTTTGTCATTCTGTGTCATTTATTGCCAGCTTTCCCAATTCGAATTTTCAAAGAGGAATTGGAAATTTGTTGACGAGTGAGCGTACGTTATGGCATGATGAAGGATTGGCGAATTTACCGTACCTTGTTTCAGAACGTTTTTAATGTTAAATGTTCCAGCAGAAGTCACATCGCCATTCTTCACGATGAACTGTCTGCTGGAGAGCATATCAAAAAGAATATACGGCAGTGGTTTACTAATGAACAACCTGCCCAGCTTGAAAAAGAGTCCCTCTAACCATACGGCATCGAAGGCCTTCTCCAAGACAATCAGGCAGGCACGAGTGCATTTGTTCTTGCCTTTGTTCCATTGTATATCAGAAACCAGTTTAGACGCAGCATGAATGATACTCGTATCAAGCCCCGCCTTAAAACCGAATTGATTATCCGGAACTATATGTTTGTCCTCAACCCACTTAGTCAGGACTCTGTTGGTCACCTTCTCGAAAACCTTACTGATGTGGAAGGAGACTGATCTACCGGAGATTCGCCGGATTGAAAGTGTCTTTATCTCTTTTGGGAATGGGAAGTACCACCGCAGTTTTCCAAAGCGCTGGACAATGTACATTATTCATTGCATTATTAAACAGGGTGGAATAAATATTCACCGCTTCTAGTGGGAGATGTCGAAGCGCAATGTTCGGTATTTCATCGGTTCTCACTGATTTCTTAATTCTAAGTGATTCGAAGATCGTTTGGAGCTCTTCCTTCGAAATGAACGGGGGTAGTACCCTATCGTTGGTGCTGACATTATTTGCCATATTTTCGTCACTGAACTGGGTGAAACCCGAGCTCTCGAATTTCCAATTCACTATTTCATTTCGAAGGTAGAAATTGTGCACAAGGACTGGTTCGGACCAATGATAACATTCGCCTTATACACTCCCTGGAAATTCGCTCCTATAACCGCTACCTTCTTCTGTGGATCCTCGATCACAAGGACGTTGTCATTATCAACGGCCTCATTTGGATCGATGCCTGCTGCTACCAGCATTTGTTCGTTGTTCGTTATTCGTTATTCGTCGTTCGGGCGATTTTAAGACACAAAAGGTCGTTTTGATTTGTAATAATTTTCCTTTATTAATTTTTAATCGACGATTTCATTGTCATGATCTCCGGGTTATGTCTGTCAGTGAACAAGGTTTTTCAAGTCTTGACAGCAGTCTACTTTTATGCCGGTGCAGCGCGTCAATAGTTGCGTTGCGGAATAAGTCTTTGTTGTCAGTGTGTTGGTACAGAGGTATCGTTTTGTCCATTGTTCGTTTGATCGTCTCGTCCATTAGTCTAGATATCTGTCAATCACCTCGTTAGACAGATTTCTGTTGGACGGTGAGTGGGAACCGATGCTTTCATCGTGGAGAGACCGTTGACTACTACCAATACTACTATTACTTGTCTACATACTGATGAGTGGAGTGTTATCGCAAGTCATTGGTAAACCTTTCTGAAGTAGGACTGTACTATTTGGGCCCATTTGGGTTGATTACAAATGGCTTAAAGCAGGCACGACTGGCAGAAACTCATACACTATTCACAATAAACTAGCATGTCTCTTCAAAAGCGCAGTTCAATACAACTCCTTCCCTGCGGATCGCGAATACGCTGCAGTTAGAAATTCTTTCCTCCCACCAATATTTCAGGAATAAATTTAAGTACGTGTCTTGCGAAATCATCACTCATTTTTCGAATAGATCAGCTCTTATACCAAGTCGGATTTTATTTTGAATATTGAAAGTACTATAATACTTAAGGTGGGTTCAGCTATACAGTGAACTATTTGATATATGTAACCCGAATATATTATTATTTTTTTCTTATAATGAGCGCGCGGTCAAGGGGTTTGTGTACCCTTAAAATGTTTGCACACAGCGCGGACAAAGGAAATTTAGGTACCGATGTACATTGTTTTTAAATGTTTGCAAATTATAAAGACCAGGAAATACAGAGATCGGCAGGGCATTCCATAAGCGAGGATGTTACGGTTGAAAGTTTGAACGGGCGGAATGCTACTGGCGATTTCAATGGAGAACTGGTGGTGGAAATAGCGATAAAACAAATTGATACAGGAGACATTACGTCCGGTGTTCAAGCGTGTCAATTAATTGGCTGGTATTGGTATCATCTATAAGTTTAACGCACGGTTTTGAATCCTATCTATCATTGACACACATACCGAGAATAGAAAGTTTTTCGGTTTCGACGATGTAAGTACCATTCATGGATAATGGCTGGATGTTTAAATTTCGCTTTAACGACAGCAGACGGCATTGTGTTTTGGAAGCATTAAATTCCACTCTGTTGATAGTTCACCAATTGGTTATGCTGTTGATATCGGAATTTAATGAGCTTAGCATACGCTGCCGTTCTCATTCTACAGCCGAAGAGCAGGGCCGGGAACGAGTAGGAAAAGCAGAGAGTACTGTCATCAGCAAAGGAATATATTGGATTAGAATTAGCAGACAAGAGACCGTTAATGAAAATTAAAAAGAGTGTCAGTGACAGAACAGAGCCCTGGGGCACACCAGCATTTATTTTGTGAATATCAGACAACTTGAATTGAACGTTCCGAAAGGTAATTTCTAATCCATTGAAGAAGAGAGTCGTCAATCCCAAATACACGCATTTTCGACAAAAGAGCCCGATGCCAAACTCTGTCAAATGCCTTAGAAATATCAAGTGCAACTATCTTGCTTTCGCCAGATTGATGTACGCTTTGGTTCCACTTTTCGGTGAGACATGCCATCAAATCACCAGTGGACCTGTTGCTACGAAAACCGTACTGCCGGTCGTTGAGAAGTTTTCGTGTTTCGAGATATTTCATGAGCTGACGATTTATCAGTGTTTCCATGACCTTGGAAAGAAGGGACGTAAGTGCAATGGGTCTGTAGGAGGAGAGAGACAATGATTCGCCTTTTTTAGGAACGGGCTGGACAAATGCTGTTTTCCATCTACTCGGGAAGAGTCCTAAAGTGTAGGATTGATGAAAAAGCTTACGTAGTGGTTTTGCCAGCGAGGAAGAACACCTCTTCAGAAGAAGGGGAGATATACCATCTGGACCAGGGGATTTATGTATGTTGAGATCTTTAAGTACTCTTGCTACCACACGAGTGCGAAAGTAGATTCGTCCCATTGAAGATTCGACGCACTCAAGTGTAGGCGGAGATAAAGCACAATCTGGGAGTGTTGAGCTGGCCGCAAAGTGTGCAGCAAGCAGATTGGCCTTATCCAAAGAGCTGACAGCTGGAATGTCATTGTAAATGAGCGTTGGGATGGAGGATGAGGCGGAATTTCTAATGTTTTTGACGAACCACCAACAATTTTTACTGCCTTTGGGACATTGCAGTATTTTTTGCCTCAGTTTTTGGTCGTATATTAATTTCACACGCTTAAGAAAGGCGTTGCAGTCATTTCTGGCTCGTTTGAACTTTTTTCGGTTTTCCTCTGTCGGGTTGGTCTTGAAGGACCGAAAAAACATTTCTCTAACGCTGACGGCCTCTTTACAGCTCGAGTCGTACCATGCCTTTTCTTTCGGTTTGATACTCTTCATCCGATGAGGAACAAAGGATCTCATTCCAAAGAGAATGTTGTCTGCAATCATATCAGCACCGGCATCCACGTCGTTATCGAGGAAGCATAACGACCAGTTAAAATTCCTAAAGAAGCTGTTAAGACCGATCCAGTTGGCTTTCTCGTATCGCCATACGGTTTTTTTAGGAATTTTTTCTCTAACTGTGTGGTCGGTGTACGAGAATTAGCTGATATGGTCCGACGAGCCTAGAGGGGAGAGCACATCAATGGTGTATTTATCAGGGTGAGAAGTTAAAAACAAGTCCAGGGTGTTGGCGGTATGACTATCAACGTCTGGTATTCGCGTGGGCTCATTTATAAGCTGCGTTAGGTTGTTTTCGCAGCGAAGATTTCAACACACCGTCCTTCGGGTGTTGTCTGTCCAGAATGTCGAAGCCACCCAGAATTGTGTATATTGAAGTCGCCCGTAATAGCGATTTCAGTATGAGGATACAGGGATACAATTCTTTGAATGGAGTCAGACAGCGCATCAAACTCGTTAAAAGTTGAATTGCTGTCCAGTTTGGAGCTTCTGTAAATAAAGCAATAGTGGATAATTTGCTTACGGAGATGGAATTTTAACCACATGAAGTTGAATTCCGGATTGGAAAATGGATCACATTGTGGTGGAGTTTGGTAAGCTACATCACTACGCACATAAATGGCGAGACCGCGGTGAGAGAAGAATAATGGCACTAGTTTATAGCCAGGTAGCTTCAGATCAGAATGATCTGAGAGGTGTGGGCGGGGATCTGCCTGTGTTTCACTAAGTGCCAAAACAGCTGGTCTGCACTTTCAGACGTGAACGTACCCAGAGGAGTGACTACTTTTTAGCCCGCGTTAATTCTTTCAATCGAAACGACTAAGGATATCATAATCTGCTTTCGATTGGGTCTATGCTTTTGCGCCATAAAGTAGGACTGGGATGATCAAGGTCTAATATAGAGTCTTCTTAATTTTACGGGATAGGACCTTCTTAGCGCAAAGAAACAGCGATTCGCAAGAGTGATTCTTCGTTTTATTTCTGTTGAGGTGTTGTTGGCAAAATTCGAAGCAAAACCATGGTTGACTATGTCCTTCACTACATCGAAATTGTAGCTGTGGCGTTCTGCCCAGTCCGTCGACGTTGTGTGTCCCTTCTTCTTCACAGCATATACTTGGTTTTGTTCTCATTCACTGCCAAACCCATTTTGGCAGCGTCCCTTTCAATACCAGCGAACCAACCGGTGGCAACCCGCTGAGTTTTCCCAATTATGTCGATATCATCGAAGTAGGCGACTTTCAAAAGATTGTGACTCCAGTGTTGACTTGTGAGTTTCGCACAATTCTATTATTTCAAGTAAGAATGATGTTAAAAAAGTCACATGATAGCGCACCTCGGTTAAGTCATTACCGACCTTGACGTAGCAATGAGCGTTCTCAGTCGTCATTCTGTCCAGACGGACGACCTTGTCAGGGATATCAAAACTAAACATGGCTTTATATAGCTCGTTTCTATAAATGCTGCCATACGCGGCCTTAATATCTATGAAAAGATGCTGGGTATCGATTTGGATTTCTTGAGTTTTTTCCAGGATCTGCCAGAATTTGAAGATTCGGTCGATTGTGGTCTTTCCTTTTCTGAAACCGCACATATTCATATAATATGGCCGATAAGATCTCGTATCCGATATTGAGCTGAGTTATGTCTCTATAGTTGGCGCAGCTGAGGGGGTCTCTTTTTTTGTGGATCGGGCATAGGGTGCTGAGATTCATCAGGCTGTTGCAACTCCCGGGGAGGATAGCTTATTCCGCGATTTTTAAAAGAAATTTTAAATAATTCAATAGAAAAAGGGGTGCCGGGCTACCGGCAACCAAAAAAAAACAAAAAAAACAAAACTACTCGTATGACACGAGCCAACAAAAGGAACCGCAACCACACGGATGGTGGTTAGTAATCGAATGAAGAAGAATGCGCAAAACCGAAACAAGCCCAAAAGGGAATCGCGTGAAAACCGGAATTGCAACCAGCAGCTGGTTCCAAGCTGCGCACACCGACAAAGGGGGAAATTAAACGTAAACAATTGGACGCCACCCGATTTTTATGGAAAATCGGGAAAACAAAAAACAACCCCTTGGGTTGTCACCAAAGGGGTTGCCCACCTCAAGATTTAACCAACAAACTACTACACAAAATTTGACGGCCGACGGAAGGCCCACGATTCCGTACGATCACAAACTGGGTGACTCACTAGGAGGTAACGAGATCACGAACGTTTTGAAAATAACCGCTCAAGGGTTACGGGGTTTGCGCGCAAAAACGGTAAAGAGCCTTACGGGATCACCGAATCACAAGGTTCCCACTTATCGGGAAGTTTACACAACTATGTGGGTATTTATAATTTAAACAAAAATTCAAAGTGGTACCTATCTCTTTTCCTGCCTACTTGGGGTCGCTCCTATCTGGATGTTGGGGTTGATGAGGGGAGTGTATACTTCCCGCCGCTGTCACTCTCGTCGTCGCTTCGTCCGTCAGTTTTTCGTCTTTTCCTCCCTGGGGTTTTGTGGTTTTTTTTTTCTTCGTGTTCGTCCTTGGTGGTGGGTTTATTTTTCTTGTCCGTTCGTTGTATATTTCTCCTTTAGTGTTTATTCTTGTTGTTTAATTTGTGTATTTCGTTCGTTCGTTTGGTGACTTTCCTTTAGCTATATTTTTTTTTCTTTCTTCTGTTTGTTCGTTGGTTAGTTTTGTTTCGTTCTCTGTTTTACTTTTCCTTTTTTTTCTTTTCCTGGTGTATTTTCCGCTGTGACGGCTAGATATTAATTACCTAGACGCGCATTTCGGCTAGTTGCCTCTCACACACACACACACACTCATGCATGGTTCCACTAATTCAGCTGTCAGAACAAAGGGACCCACTTCCAGAGCTCTGACAGCCTCCCTATGGAACCACCCAATCACACCAGTCGATGTTTTGTCGTGTTCGTTCTGTCTGTCGAGTGTCTGCTTAGGTCCATATTACACCCTCGGACCCGGAACACTGGGGAACAATTAAGGGGAACTCAAATAGTGACCGCCAAGTAGGAAGAAAACTTTTACTGCGGGGCCCGTAAGTCTTCTTGCAGACACGAGTGAGGGGAACGGATCGTGGGGAATCGTGAGCTTTCTTTCACAATTATTGTTTTTGCATTTGGGGTTTTACAAATTCTATGGCTGGAAGAGCAAACAATATCGAGTTTAGGGTGGGCTCTCGGCCATTGCTGTGGTGTCGACATTTTCGGTCATCAAGGGGATGGGGGCGAGGGGGGGGGGGTGTCCGCTAGAGTCTCCAGGCCGTCCGCCTGGCTCTATCAGGGGTACCTATATGGTCATCTCTGGAGCGGTAGGCCGGTGGAGGGAACTGGATCCAAAGGATCTAGTAAATCCCACCTGTACCGTGGCATCCAGAGCATGACGGGAAGAAAAGAACGGGGACGAAACAAGAAAAGGCAGGAGGGCAGAGGGGTGAAAGAGACAACAACAGGATCAAAGGGAATGGAGGATTATTGGGGCGTGATTTGCACGTAACAAGGCATACACTCTACTGACCAGATCGAAGAAATGAGTTTTGTGCACCCTCTCCACAAAGTCATTTTCGGCACTTTTGAATACCTCGACCGGTAAGCCGTCAGATATTGCTATCCTTACTTCTGCCTGGCCAGGTGGATGGAAGTTTTGGCTATCATCATCTAAGTCGAATGGTCTATTCTGCAAGACGGCGGCATGTTGGGCTTCTTCGCCGTCATACAGTTGACAGAAAATTTTTCCCATATTCCCTGGACTGACGGGGACTCCACTACAAGATTTTTTTCATCCGTACAGGCCTTCTGTGCGGGTCTTCTTGCCTTGGCAAGTACTTGTTACCTGTTTGTAAAACTTTCGGACATTCTTCCTGGAATACAACTTCTCAATATCTTCAATCGCGCGCTTCTCATGATGTTTTTTATTCTTCTGGAGAGGCTGATGTTCTTCCTGTCGCTCGTAGAGCTTACGAGCAGCTCTCGTTTCTCATTGCAGCGCAGCTTTGTAGGCTTTTTTGTTTGGCTGCATGTACCTCCCGGAATTCTTCATCAAACCAGTGATTTATTGGCGCTGTTCGAGTGAAACCCAGCACATCAGTAGCGATGTCTCTAATGTTGGCATCGTTGTCACTGGTCTCCGGTACCTGATGCTGACGGCATAGGGCTTGTTGAGAGATTTTGGGATACGAGTTCGGCGAAGATTCTGGCGGTCTCTTGCGATTGCAGCTTTTCTACGTTTTCATTGTTGTGGGGCTTGGCAAATTCGCATTTTCAAGAAAGTGGTGATCCGAGTCAATGTTTGCTCCTCAGAACGTTCGGACATCTAGAATACTGGAGGCATGTCTTACTGCTATTGCAATGTGATCAACTTGATTTAGTGTTGGATGATCTGTAGACCGCCATATCCTCATGATGAGGAAACCATGTGCATTCGAATAAGCGCTGTTGCTTTCTCCCACAGTAATCACCGTAGTATATGTACATCGCAGCTTTTCATCCCCCTTATGTCCAGCCCATCCCATCGCACTTCCTCTATGGCGGTGATATCTGCGTAATAGCGGTCTACTTATTGTTCGGCTGCACGTGGCCTGTTAAGTGTCTGATATTTCCATGTGCAGACCTGAAGGTCGTTGTCGCTTAAACGTTTACTAGAGTCGTGAGCAGTGAGTACGTTTTTTCCGAGGCCATTAGTTGGTTCCTCCAATATTTTAATCCCTGCCGTATAGGGTTGTAAGCTATATGACTGCGTAGGCCAGTACAATGCTACTGGCCGGACATGTCCTTGGCATTTTCACCTGCATGAGTAAGGGTTTACTGCTCGATTGTTGCACTGCTGGCCCAATCCAAGTTACAGTACGCTCAGCAGGTTTCACGATCAATCGCCACGCAGGCCCCCTGTGTTCTTAAAGGCGTCTAATTCTAAATCACATTTTCTGTTGCTTTCTTTATGTTATGACCAACTACTCTCCAGCAACACTAACATAAAGATGTTGAGGACAACCAGGGATCAATTTAGTCTCTAAATTCACGAATTCGCGATATTCATGCGTTCCAGTTTGGAGCGAGTTTGTGGCATTCTCTGGTCGGATACGGAAACAGGCACGTCGTTTTTAAGTCCAATTACCAAACTTAGGTCTGAAATATACTACTGTGGCTTACGACACGGCAAGGAGTTCTTTGTGCAAGTTGTTCGAAGAATTTGAAATTGGGTTTTGGTAAGTTATTAAGCCAGCAGTGTACCTATGGTATATGTGGATAGATTCTATCCTCGTCAAAATATTACACATCCCATCTTCATATCTCGGAATTACAATACAACTGCTCTCAAACATAAGAAAAGGAACCATGACGCTAATTTGTCTCGTACCCCTCATGCGACTGACGCTATAAATTGTCTTTTATTCCTCACAGATATCCAGAGATAGGAGGTGAAAAAATAAAGCTAGTCCAGCACTACTGATAGATTGTAGCACACCGTTGACGCACAGACAAATTTCTAGAGTTATACAGCTGATCTATTTATCCAGGGCAAACACACATAAATTTACGAGGAGGGCAGAGTGACAACTTAAGTGAAGCTCTACTTCCGTTTTCTTTCACTGGAAAACTATACTCAACCAGTGATGAGCAATTGCAAATATTTTTTGCCTTTTTGTACGTCCTTGAGGGAAAAATGGAGGAAAAACTCGTAAACCAAATCACACCATGAAGTAGCAATTACGGTAATAAATCTCAGGTCTAGACACTTTGACAGTCTTACAGTCTCCATATTTCCTAATTAACTTCGCACTAATGTCACATTGACGAGATCTCCCCAATCTAACTCATCCCTTGTCTTGATTGCAGACTCAAGTGCTCTAATTGAATTGTAGCGCCTGTCAGAAAGAGAAAAAGCCAAACTGCCTGCAATTAACAGCTCCAAACAAGATTTTAATTGCTCTGATATCACGTAAACACCCAACGATTAAACAACCAAAAGCACAAAATTAATACTATCGAAGTCGACAGACGCACCTCCTTCTCAGAGCAGCCCCTGTTCGAGAGTCACTTTGATCTTATCACTTACAACGCGCAAGGTTTATTACAGTCCTGAGAGTTATTCATTAGCCTCATGTAAGTCATTCGCATAATGAATTCATCCTTAAGCTCTACTGGCCCCAACCCCTTTCAAAATGAATAAAATCGCGATAGCGATATCAAGAAAACGATTTAATACGAGTACACCCTATCCCAGGAGGCATTTAATTAAGTGCCGCCACGTCAAATCATTTCATATTTACGAAAGCACCACAATAATTTGCCATCACCACTGTCAGTCTCAGTTAGTTTTGGAATGCTTGAGGATTCCAGTGCTAATTATTGACAGCAACAACAGCAGAAACCGCCCCAGAAAGAGAGGCTGCACCTTGATTTCAGCTCTAAAGCAGCCCAAATTACGCGGCAAGGATGTCAGAATTGAAATTTAAATTTAGTTGGCACCACTTTGAGAGCCAAATTGACGCCTTTGTTTGATTTTGATTTCACCCGACTGTGTGATGGCATTAGTATTCGGTCTCTTTTTTTTTTTTTGGTTCCTCAATTTCCCGCACCCTACCATACCGTCACTCGTAGTCCATTAAGCTATTCAGTTTCAGGATATAATTTCATACACTGTCAGGAGAAAGTTTTCCAGGCAAAGTGTGCAACAGCACTCGCTGTACCAAACCACACCGCACCCTACCGCACTAAAAAGAGTGCGAGCGGTGAAAATGAGACATGGCTCTCATAATGACACAACTTCAAGTTTTGTGCGAGTGTGTCAGAGCTCAGGGCGCGTTTTGCCATTGCCATACATTCAAGTCCGGAACCCACTTTTACTCCCACACTGCATTTTCGGCGGAACCGGAAAATCTCCAAAAAGGATTTCTTTCTTCCGACAAGGAAGAGGAGAAAGTTTTTCACTTCTCCTGTTTTTTTTGTTTTTGTTTTTTTTTTTTGTTGGCCGTTCTTCGTCCTCATGTCTCGTCCCGTTCCGTAACATGGCTTTGCCTTGTTGACACTAATGTCTTTTTGAAAATTTTTCAATTTGAATAATTGTGAAAGTTTTCGAAAATGTTCCCACATCTCTTGGAACAGAGGTGGAGTTTGGGAGCATAATGGTAATTCGGGTGCTTTCGCTTACAATGGGCGTCTGGAGCAGTTCTATGGTGGCTGTCCTTCTCGAGACTGAGTGGTGTATTCCAATTTTGTGGAGAGATTTGGATATCTGCATCTACTGGTTCATCATCAGTCGTAAGTACTGTGAAAGTAGACTGAGGTCGGTTTCTTTAGAGCACCGAATTTTCCAAAGAGCTGGAGACAAAAAAAAAACACCAAAACTGAAAACGGAAGAAATGTCAGAAACATTTTTTTCTTGAAAATTATCTTTCGCAGATTAAGGATCAGGAAACTAAGAGCTCTTCGTCAAAGAGGGTGTGGTTTTCGAAAAATAAGATTTGGAAGAACTTTTCCAGGATGTAATTGGCATGAGTTGTAAAGTTTTTGAGAATTTCGAAAACTTTCATGTCCGGCGAATTGAATTTAATTAACAAGGGCTTATAGTATTGGTTTAGTTGTTAAGTATGTGTCTAACGTTGGAGTTCCATTGAATTTAAAGTGTTGATAGATGAACTTTGAAACACTTGTCACCTCCTATTCAACAGGTTGTTGAGGTGAAATATGCACACAATAAACATCAGTTTTATATCGAATCCTATAGATCTATCTTTTAGTTATTGAGATCACCACATTACTGATGATCATTGTAGTATCCAATGCGTACATCAGTAAGGTCGTGTAATGTAAAATGTCGACAAGTTTGCCTCTCCTAAAAAGAAAACCAAAAGCAACTTCTGCGTGGCAAAATCGCAAACACATACTCGTAAAGCACGCGGTAGGTAGGTATTTGTTCTGTTGGTGAAACGCGTAGACTCAAAAAAAAGTAAAAAAGCACTCTCTTTCGCCAAATCAAAGGGTGTTATTGTGCCTGCTCTATCTCGTTCGGTTGCATGGGAATTCAATCCACTCAACATGAGAGTTGGAACACACATTGCTGGAGGTGACTTATACGGTGTGGTACCTAAAGATACTATGGTCAAGCACAAGATGTTGGACCTGGCACCAAGGGTACAGTTCGTTATATTACACCAGCTGGCAACTACCATGTCGAGCACGTTGTTTTGGAAACCGAATTCGATGGAGAGATCAGCAAACACAGTATGTTGTAAGGACGTCAATCACGTCCAGTAGTACGACTGTCATTCCCACATCTGTCGGTTGTGGTAAAACTGTCATCTCACAAGCCTTGTCCAAGTACTCCAATTCGGATGTCATCTTCTACATCTGAAGTACTTCGTGATTTCCGCGAGTTGTCAGTTGAAATCGAGGGTGTCACCGAATCGATCATGAAACGTACTGCTCTTGTTGCCCATACATCCTGTCGCTGCTCGTGAGGCTTACATATACACTGGTATCACTTTGTCCGAATACTTCCGTGATATGGGTTACAACATATTCTGGATGGCTAATTCTACCTCTCGATGCCGATTTTGGTTACCCAGCCTGCTTGGGTGCTCGTTTGACCTCCTTCTACGAACCTTCCGGTCGTGTCAAGTGTTTGGGTAACCCAGAACGTGAGGGTTCCGTTTCTATTGTCGGTGGTGATTTATCCAATCCTGTGACTTCTGCTACATTTGGTATTGCACAGGTTTTCTGGGGTTTGGATAAGAAATAGAACTTTGTCGAATTCGTACCACTATGGACCAAGGTCAAAGAAATCCTACAAGAGGAAGAAGATCTTTCGGAACTTGTACAACTCGTCCATAAGGCTTCGTTGACTGAGACCGATAAGATCACTCTCGAGGTTGCCAAGCTGCTCATGGATGATTTCCAACAACAGAACTCCTAGAGTAAGTGCGGCAAATGTGGCCCACGCTTAACATTTTTTTTTAAATAAAACCATAAATTTAAGTCTAATTCATTTATTTATTTTTTTAACAGTCTTACAAGTCACATTTATTTCAATCTTTAGAAACTTTAATTAAAAAAAAACAAACATAACAGAAAATTAAAAACAAAAAGTTAAATGAACTCCATAATTCAGTTTTGAAAAAATTGCGGCTAAAATAGCCCACCTGGTGGGCAATGGTTTTTCGATGAACTTTAACTTTAACAACAGCAAAATTCACATATACAATATTGTTCTTCATTGCCTGCGCAGCCTTCATGTGCCCTTATCTTCAGAGAATGCATTTAGCATCTGCGTGATTACTTCTATCAGGACTAAGGTCGGAACCATCATCTGGAATGAAATTACTGTCATGACTTTCTTATGAAGAAGACTGTTCTTCGCGAATGCGTTTCTTTTTTTCGATATGTTCTGTTCGTCTCCCAACATCAGATTCTTAAGAACCTTCTGGAATTAAAGTTTAAGATGCATTAAAATTATTACATTAAGTTCTGTATGATGATATTTCTACCTTTCTAGTTTCTTTTCCCTCTCATCTTTTAATTTGTGTAACCCGGACAGGAATAGGAGAAATTTCATGTGGAGTAAAAAAGGTCGGTGATGGATTTGAAGAAATATGTAGTTCCCGAGGCCTACGATTCCTATTCATCTGGATGTTTTGATTGTTAAATATTTGAGTCTTTTTCAGCAAAAGTTGGAGGTTTGGATTTCATTATTTCCGAAATAAATCTTATTCCAGCTGAAGTCGATGGTACATTTTGATCTGGCTCCATCTGCATCACCCCCTCAATATCACATGGATTGGTAGGCGCAAGATTGAGATTCTGTTGAAGTTGGCACATTCTTCTGCTGCTAAAAAATCGTGGTCCTGAAAGATATTTCTATCAAATGGGCATATCTCTGTCGACGAAAAACCATTAACTGCGATCTCTCCAGTTTGAGTCTTAAGGAAGGCTAGAACGAATAGCTCAATTAAGTCGTAACATGTTAAGGCTTTTGCATCGTCGAATTTCCTCAGTCAAGTATTTTTTTAAGGGTCCCATGAAGGTCTTGTCAAGCGGCTGTATTTTATGGCTCAAATGCAGAGGAATCGATAGAATGTGCACATGATTTGTTCTTGCAAGGTCCACAAGATGGGCTTGCATGCCCATCCATTATAAGCAGCACCGGTGACTATGAGGATGGTTTGATTGTGTGTTTGAGTGTTTGAACCACTTTGTAAATAAGTTAGTTTGCACCCATCCGGATGGATGATTTGCATATATGGAGCCTGATGGCGCACCTTTCATTAACTGGGGGTTGTCTTCCTCGGAAAGATGAACATAGGAGGAGCAAATGAACCTCCTGCACTCATGTACAATATTGAAGTTATCAAAGAACCTCTTTCAGCTGAAGTTAATGCTCCAACTTGTTCTCGACCTTTCAACGCAAGTACTTTAGACATTTTCGATGGGACAACAGAAATGCCCGTTTCCACCCACGTTATATATATTATTTGGAGCGAAATGGTACTTGTTCATAAGCAATTCCAGGTTGTCGAAAATCCGGAAGCGCACGCTAAGGATGTTCCAGTAGGCTGACGGAACGACAACGATGGATGTCGTCGAAGAAACAAACGAAGCCAGTCCCTGCCTGTAACTTCCTTGACAATAGAAAATGGATTTGGAATCCTGTTTTTAATGGCATCCTCGAAAGCTAACGACCTTATGTCGTTTCTTGTTAGGCCAAATAGTTTTTTTTCCATTTATAATTCTGGTGGAAATCTGGATATTCTTTCTTCCTAATTTGGCACTTACCACTTCTTCCAATGGTACTCTTTTTTGCCACGCCTCACTGTGGTTCTCTGAACAATATATGTTTGGGACGCCTTCAAAGATCCCATTATTTTGTTGTTGATTGCCGATATGGCGTCCATCATGTTCTCCTTCCGCCAAGTCTTCCGTGGCCTTTAACTTTGTTTAGATATTTTAGCCTTCAAAATAAAAAATAAAAGTGTAATCGAGAAAACGTGTCAAATATGACCATATTTCCAACACATGGGGTAGGTCACATGAAACACACTTCATAAACTTGGTTTTAAATTATAATATCACCCAAATTAAGAAAATATTTAACACTATCTAAGAAGACAGTTGCTATGCTGAGGAACATCATTGCCTTCTACGACATGGCCCGTCATTCAGTTGAATCCACCGCTCAGTCCGACAATATCATGTGAAATGTGATCAGAGAGTTCATGGCAACATTATGTATAAACTGTCTTCCATGAAGTTCAAGGACTCCGTGAAGCATGGTGAAGCTAAGATCAAGGCCGACTTGGATCAACTGTTTCTTGTTTATATTGTTAAATAGTAGTTAAACTTTTAAAAAACAAAAAAAAATTACCCAAGTCCTTACATTGTAAATGAAATGCCCAAAAAGGTCATTTTTTTTGCCTAATCCGTTTACTTGGATTTAAGCAGTAACAACAACTTATTTTCTTTTTTCTAAGTGTTAAGACACTTTATTCTCGTCCGTCAGAAAAATGACCTTCCAAATAAAGAGAGCATAAGAAATTTTAAAATGTATGCAGTTCAGTATTAAACGCACCGAGGGGTGAAATTATTTTAATTATCATTCCATCGAATTGTTTATAAGCCAATTGTACTTGTACTTTGAAAGAAGTAAGTGAAAACTTGACACGTAGCACAAGGTTTCTCTACTAGAGGGCCCAGCAAACAAATGTGTATATTACAGATGCTCAAATGGCTAGCCAACTCGATGCAGTGCTCGTGGATAGAAGATTGGGTTTGAGTATACTGAATGCAAACGTCAGGAAGAGACAATTTTGACCCTTATCACTTTCTGGAAGGCTGGAAAAACGAAAAAAATGTGGACTCCTGCGAATTACTCATAACCCGCCAAACATTTGGTATAGAAGTACTCTTAAATACGGAAAAGAAAGGAGACTTAATCACTCATCTTATTCATTTAGAATAAGAGCTTTAGTCCGGGCTAGACCTGCACTTAGCCGGTAAACATCTACAGTTAGCGAGTACTTTGACCGAAGAGATTCAGAACTCTAAGATGCTTGAGAACTATTTCCACTTCTGCGCACCAACTAAATCGAGCCTTATTGCACTGCGTTGTCTCTTGGCGAAAGTGTCAATGACCCGTTGAACGGGAGACCTAATATCTACTCGCTCTATAAGCCTTAGTCATCACGGGTGGCTGATATACATTTTTTCATATCAGATTCGTCTTACTGTTGTATCTCGACGTCGAGGATCCGTCAATCTTGCATTCAAAACTAACAACTATCTTTTCATTTCATTTCATTATATATACATATCTTACAGTATTATAAAAATTTTATACAAGACTAATATAAAAATAATGTGGTGAAATTTTGTATTTTCTATACATGCAGTATTAAAAATAGTGTAAAATGCCACTTCAATGAACTTTAAACTTAGTATATTAAAATTTATTGAATAACTTTGTTGACTATTAACATTGTTTAAAATCTTAAGCAATTAAATTGCTTTAACTTTGACTCTACTGAGAAACCTCATAAAAACGCTTTTGTCTTTCCAAACTTTCAACCTCTGCCCAAGAGCTCCGCATGTTCCGAAAAAGCTCATCAACCCAGTTGTTCTCTGCAAGAAGATCGTTCAGAATTTCTGTTGAACTCTTTCCAGGATAATCTTTTTGTTGCTCCTCAACACGTCTTGTACATAGAAAAAATAGATTATGCTTTTCATGTGCGATTTTATGAAATATGTCAGCTCTGGCAGCACATATTCGACAAAGTAGAATATCCTTCTCATAAGCAACTCTCATATCAACTGGTATTGTTTGCATTGTATTAGTGTTATATGGATGACCAAAAAGTAAAAACCTCACTGATATACCAGGTTGATGACAACCCCCACAATTTTTTTGATTTACATTATTTTTCCCCCATTCTGTAAATACATGGCATCGAGGCCATGTTTCTATAGAAACAATGACACTGCGAGTCCATGGTGTTATAGAAAGTAATTTTCTTTTACAGTTTTCCATTATTCCATCTATGGCTCGAACGCTCGATAAAAAGTATTCGTCTTTTTCTCTATTGATTTCTGAAAGGAAACTGGGATCTAAAACTTGGGAGATCGTTGTTTGAATATAAATTTCAAAGTGATCTCGATAATTCAAATAATCTTCCATTATTTTCTCAATAAATTGTTCTGTATCATCAGCAAGTAATTCAGTTCGCATAAATTCAACAATAGTTTCAGTATGACTTTGAATTTGTATTCGCACTGGTGCTTTGAGATAGAGCTTCTTTGTATCAAGATTCCATGATGCATACTTGGACATGTTGCGATAAAACATTTTGCCATTCTGACAAAATGGTTCATATTTTTGTAAGATACATTTTGAATCTACTTGCCAAATAATTGGCCAATCATTTACTAAATCAGCCCTCAAAACAATAAAGTCGCCTGTCTTGAAATTGTCAACTACAGTATGATTTCCTGAAGTAGTGGTAACTTCGGCTAATGTAGTTGGTGTTACAGAGTCTGATGGCATTTGTTTAACATTATCATGTTCTGTATCTAATTTAATTTTTTTGTTGGTTGTAGATGTCTTAACACGGCGAATTTTACGCTTGGCACCAAGATTTCCCACCCGAACATCGCCGCTATCATCGTCTTGAGGAGTCCATACTGGATCTGCGTCAGAATCGGCAAATTCTTCGGGTTCATCACGTTCAGTTGTTAAAGGGGACGATTGCAATACCTCATTAATACTGCGGGATTTCGCTTTTCGTAAAGATTGCTCTCGTCGGGGTAGCAAAGCCAATGGATCTTGATGCGAATTCTGTTGCTGGTTTTGCCTTTGTTGCATAGTTGTACTTTGAAGCTCATACGAGTGCGCGTGTGACGGTCGTTGCTGTGAGTTTTCTTGATTTTGTTGAATAGCAGCAGCAATATTTTGTGCTTGAGGTCGTTTTTTTGGAGTATTTGTGTTTGACTAATTATTTTTATTTTGTGGGCATCGTCCGAGCTAATAGCCATACCTTCATTATTGACTATGGGTTCTACTGAAGTTTCTATCACAGGAACAGAAGTTGCAACCTCTACGGCAGGTGCAGATGATATAGTTGAGGTTTGATTTATATCGATAGACTTTCTTTTATTGCTTTGGATCGAATCAACTTGCCCGGTCGATTTCAGGTAATTGAATTTTCTACCAGTCTTTATCATAGGGGGAGGTGATTCATCCCTCTCACCTTGCAGAAATTTAAGGTAACTATCCATAAAACCGGACTTTTTCGTTGTTAAGGACTTTTTCTCAAAAATCTGGTATGAATTCGGAACTGTTGCTATTTGTGCATTTCTATTCAGTTGATTTATATCACGGCTATAAACATTGCTAGTTGAAAGTTGATCACCTATATTAGGTTTTGAATTAACATTTGAAAGAAAATGAAGTTCGTCTTCAATGTTGGGGACGATAACTTTGTACGTTGTACGAGTACTTTCTGTTGCTTCAAACTGAGTTTCAATAGAATTGTTCTGTTGCTGTTGTAAAGATTGAGATTGTTGACCACTTTGTTGTGCCTGTTGTGGTTCTTGTGCATGGTCTTGCGGCAAGGGGGTCAAATTATATGCGTAAGGATTTTGATTCATACAAGCAGCATATTGTGTTGATACCTGTTGAGGGAATACCGGATAATATTGAGAAACTTGCGATATGTGGCCATGTGTTTGAGGTGACTTAACGTGGGCTGGCTGTGGTATGGGCTGATGCGGTGGTTGATTACCGAAACCTGAAACATTATTTTCAAATTTTTGGGGAGTCCATCGATTGTTGTAGTCGTAAAAGGAACTATTTTGCTGTTGAATATGCACAGATTGATGTTGTTGTGTTTGATGATGTTGAATTGAATGTTGCTGCCTTGAAGCTGCTTGAGTTTGTATTGGACCACTATTTTGTTGTGGCGTCTTCAAATAGTCATTGTTCGGCAAAAGAGTTTTTTTGGGTTGCCTTTTTCGAGGTGTTTTTTTTTTGTTGTAATTGGTTTTTGAACTTCTTCAATCTTTGTCGTGTTTTGAATCTGTGACGCTATTGAAATATTTGCAGTCAGAACATTTTCAGAAGAATGTTGTTTCATTTGTTGTTGCTTGTCTACTACTGTTTGTGGAGATGGGACTTGCAAAACATTATTGGTAGTTTGTTGATGAAGCTGCGAAGAATCTTGCGTTGGGTCTACATTTTGGAGGGCTGATTCTATTATTGTTTGCCTTATTTGCAATGATGAAGGAAATACATATAGATTATTTTCTTGTAAAGATGGAGAGTGAACTGAATAAAACTTTTGGCCATGTTTGCTGTTGTCAAGCAACTTTTCAGCAGTGTTGGTAACCCAACAATCGGACTGTTGCAAATGTTGATGTTGCTGATGCGACTGCTGTTGTTGAGCTTGAAGGGCACTTGTTATCACAGACGAATATACAACACCTGTTGCTGGTGAAAGTGGATTATTGCTAACGCTACTTCTTTCGTAATTATTGTTGCGATCATTATTGATATTAGCACCGCGGCTAACGGATGAGACTTCATGTGGGGTTTGAGCTTGTTGCGTTGGCGTATTTGATTTATAAACTATAATATGGCTTGAGTTATTAGTCGCCTCACTATTCGGCGCACTGCTTACAGATGGCGGAGGCGAACCAACGGAAGAACAAAGAGAAGGACTTTCATATATCGGATAAGCTGGGCTGGGAATTTGACTCTGACTCTGCTGTTGAGCAGATTGATGGCTATTCACTGAAGTCTGCTCTCTCGGTGTTACCACTTTAACAGGACTGGAAGCTGGAAACTTATTTACCAGCCCAGAGGCTGAATTGATTGCAGCAGCTGTAATGTTGTTCGTGAGTTTTCCGTCAACAAAAGTATAAAAACACTCTTCGGGACGATTACAGTTTTCTTCTGAAACTGCATGAATAATTTGATTATCTATTTGTATAGTAACCTGGTCATTTTGTTGTTCGTGGTTTCCGATATATATGAGATCTCCATAACTTTTTGACTGAGCTTTCGTATGAAGATTTACTTGTTTAGAATTGTTTACCTTTTCTTCCGGATTTACATTTTGTTGTTGTTGTTGTTGTTGTTGTTGCTGCTGCTGCTGCTGCTGTTGTTGTTGTTGTTGCTGCTGCTGCTGTACTACAAGGAAAGAATTTGTAGACATTTGTTAAGGCGCACCAACTACAGAAGTGTTCCAACTTAATGTTGTAGATGCAGTTACAGTTGTAGTCGGTGAAGGCGAAGCACCACTAGAGGAAGAATTTTCAGCATAATAATTGGGAGCTGATAAGCTTACTCCTTGATTTGATGTGTAACCTATAGCAACAGGTTGCGAACGACAATTTTCGTGTTTTTCTACTGTTGCAGGTATTCCAATTTGCCGATGCGATGTGCTGACCGCAGAAGAAGCATAATGTGCCGGCTTAGGCTGAACAGCAGCTTGTGCGGCATGGTGATATATTTGCTGAAATACTGGATTGTATCCTCCTATTGGACTGGGAGGTACGAAATTCCCACTTGTTGCATTGAAACCAGCAATGCTTGAGTGTGCTGCCTGCAAAAGGAGAGATTGCGCCGAAGTGCCAGCCGCAGTCGAAATCGATGTCAAATGAGGATGTTGAAAATCATCACTTGAACCCGAAGCCGATGGCACAATGCGATTATATGCATATGCCCAAGGGCTTGAATTTGGATCCATTTTGTGCACTGTTCACTTTCTATCCTTGTTGAATGAAGTTTTAATTTATCGCTTCCAATAATTCATTGTTTAAAATGTTTTCACAAGCAAAAATCTTTACTTTAATTAGCTCTCAGGTTAACTAACTACTTTATATGATTTAGTATTGCTGTTAACATTACTTTTTTTGCCTAAAGCCTTGATTTAATAATATTTATGCTTATAATTTATAGTTTGCTTGTTTTTTTTTGTTAACATAAACAGTAGTAATTTGTTAGCGAAATGATTTTTATTTAAAAATGAACACTTTGAGATAGTGTATGACTCGTTTAGTACATATCTTCAGACAAAAAGTAAATGATTCAATAATAATATTTAATTTACTTTCGGTTTTTACAACTTAATTTTTTTTCCCAAAATAAAGCACTAGCAAATCCACCTTACTCGAACCCGCCATATTGGTTTTTGATTTGGGTGCAAGACTAATAAGGGTTTAATTCTCTTCAAATTTATGCCCCCCCAACATACAATTCCATATTATAATCTCGAGTGAAAGATACCATAGTAAATAGCTTTCATTAAGTGCTTCGAACAGAGGTTTTTAAGATAGAAGAAGCTTCGAAGAGTGCTTTGAAAGTATTTTTTTAAGGACTCTGTATGGCTTACAAATGACATTCTAGAATCAATTGTGAGTTCAAGATATTTGAATTCGTCTACTTTCTCAATCAAGAAGCAATTATCACTGCAATTAATTCTGCTGCAAAAAGTTGGAAGCTGGTTGGAAACACAATTGCAGATTTCTAGTCCACACTTTTGGCATTCTGATGCATATAGGGGTAGCTAAAAGCTAATGCTCAAATGGTCTTCAGTGAACCAAATTCTTAGTAGGCTTAGATCCCAATTTATGTCGGAGATTAGGTCCAGAACCATACGCACACCCAACATCATCTGCGAAGGCCGTAAGTCTACACCTGAAATTCAATGAAAATAGTGAATTTATGTATATTAAGAATAAAATGGGCCCCAACAAGGAACCTTGAGGAACACCTATATTTAATGAACAAATCTCGCTTCTCACATCTTCAATCTTCACTCTTTGAGTTCTGTTTGATAAATATGATCTAAACCAGTCCAGCATGAACCCACGAAAACCAACTCTTTCCATTTTATTTAATAGTATTATATGGTTGACCATGTCAAAGGCTTTCGTAATGTCGACAAATAAACCCACAGTGAACTTTTTACTGTCAAGGTTAGTGAAAGTATTAGAGCAAAAACTTAGAAGGACGGTAGATTTACCTTGCTGAAAACCAAATTGTACTGGATGAAAAAACTTAACCTTATCCAAGTAAGATAAAATTCTTTTTTTAATTACTTTTTCAAACACCTTGCTAAAAGTTGGCAAAAGAGAAATAGGCCTATAGTTTTTGATATCATCCACAGAACCTTTTTTATATAGCGGAACTACGTCAGCACATTTGGGCACATCGGGGATGGTCCCGGAGAATATACTGCGGTTAAAAATGACCGCCAGTACGTCAACCACGAAGCGTGAGATGCGTTTTAATAATATGTTCGAAATACCATCACAACAGCGTGAATTTGTGCTTTTAAGAGATCCAATTGCTTTTAAGAGCTCCAAAGCAGTAATAGGTTCGAAGGCGAAACTAATTTCTTGTGATTGATCACCACAACTTTCTAAATTGGTACATTGAGTGCATCTTCTTTTAGCTCTTGTTGCGTGCAAATCACGCCCCAAAAATCCTCCACTCCCTTTTCCATCTGTTGTCTGTTGACCTCTGTATTTATCCTCCCCCTTCTTGTGCTGTCCCTTCTTTTCTTTTTCCGTCATGCTCTGGATGCCACGGTACAGGTGGGATTCACTGGATCCTATAAATTCAGTTCCCTCCACCGGCCTACCGCTCCAGAGATGACCATATAGGTACCCCTGATAGAGCCAGGCGGACGGCCTGGAGACTCTAACGGACGGACGGTCCGCCCCGTGATGCCCCGAGATGTCAACACCATCAACAATGGCCGCGAGCCCACCATATTTAATATTGTTTGCCCAACACTATAAATTTGTATAACCCCCTACCCCACCAAAAGTTAAAAATTATTAAGGAAAGCCCACAATTCCCCGCGGTCGTTCTACTGTTCCATATGTCTGCAAGAAGGTTTACTGACTCCCCATTGGACCCCTAATAAGCTAAGTTTTCCTCTCTATCCGGCGGTCCCAATGGAAGCTCTTAACGATAGCTTCGGTTTCGGGTCAGAGGGCTGGCTTCGAACCAAAGCAATCACTTGGACGACAAAACAAACAGAACGAACAAACACGACCCACAAACATAGAACATCGAAGTGTGTGATTGGCTGGGGATTCGTGAGAAGCTGTTGGAGCTCTGGATGTGATTCCCTTTGCTCTAACAGCTGAATTGACGGAACCCCATGTGTGTGTGTGTGTGTGTGTGTGGACGAATGGCGGCGATAGCCAAAAAGCGCGGTAAGCTCATTCGATAGCTTATCGTCTTGTTGGCCAGAGCCTCAAAAAAAAAGAGAGAAGAAAAAAAAAGAAAAAAAAACAAACAAACGAAGACAAAAAAATCAACGACAAAGAGAAGAAAAAAAAAACGAAAACCATAAAAATAACAAGAACGAGAACAAGAACAGGGACAACAAAATTTAAACAACCGAGGACGAGAAACACACCAAAGGACAAAGGAAATTACAACACACAACGGACACGACCGGACAAAAGTCGGTGATTGTGGCGGAGACGGCTTACCCTCCTCCACCAGCAGAGACCCCGCTAGAGAGCGACCCCGCATAGGCAGGAAACCCATTAGACAGCTAAGTACCCTTTTTAAATAACACATATTTGTGCAGTAAACCCGCGTCCGTAAGCCTTCTTACCGTTTTCCGTTGAAACCGTTCGTAAGACGGTTAGATTTCTCCAATTGCGCGACCCGCTAACTTTAACGGAACGACAACGCGGAACTGTGGGCCTTCCATTAGCCGACTCATAAAATTAAAATTAATTTATTTTTTTTAAAACTTTGGTTGGTAAATTCGGCATACCCTGTGATTCCCCAAATCAAAAAAAAAAAAAACAAATATATATGTATGAATTCCCCATCAGGGAAAAGACAATTCGTGTGGTTTTTTTTCTCATCTGTTTTCCCAATTTCGCATTAAAAATTGGGTGGCGCCTATCTCTTGTGTTTGTTTTCAGCTTTTGTGTTGATCGATCATCCCGAACCCCCCCTTGCTGAGCAGCCGGTGTGTGCAGCTAACCAACAGCTGCTTGTTGCAATTCCGGTTTTCGCGATTCCCTCTTGGGCGGCACATTCGCTTTTGTGTAGTCCTTTCCATTCGCTTATCAACCACCACCTGTGTGGTTGCGGTTCGTTCCACTCTCTCGTTTTATTGATTGTTGTTTTGCCGGCAGCCCGGCATTTGTCATTTTAAATAAATTAAATTTTTTTCTCCCCGGGTTTTGCAACACTTTGTGTTGGTAGAAAATTTGATACTGACGTAAAATAGCAATTGAATGCATTAACAACGTTAAGTTTATGTGAAAGTTCGCAATTGTTCACACAGATTGAAATAGGTTTGCTTGTAGAAGGAGATCTGTTCAAAATATCATTTACTACTTTCCATTCCGATTTCAGGTTACCCCTAGCGGAAATGAATTTGTTGAGGTAATAGCTATCACGGCATAAGGGAATCTCCTTCTTTAGTTCAAGGCACATCTTTCTAAACTTATTCTTCAACCTAAGGTTATGGGTATTCTTTGAGCACTTTATTCTTAGCTTATTTTTTCTGGTTACTTTATCAATTAGATGGATAGAGATCCAGGGTTTAAGCATTTTATTACATTTTTTCAACGGAATTGTGAAGGAGCAGCTTGTTATAAGATTAGTGAGGCAACTAATAAAGACATCATAGGAAACAGAAGCATCATTTTCCAGGTAAACATCGTCCCATCGTTCATGAATAAGAAGATTTGCTAGCTTTGTAAAATCGATTTGTATCTTTGGTTTTCGGGAGGCATTTGCTTCGCTATTTGTAGTTTTGCTTTTAAAAGTGTTTACCAAAAGACCTACCTTTGAGTGATCAGTGATTCGCATGTCATATGTACACTTTTCACAGGTGCTCATCGGAAGGTCTGCAAAAAGTCCATAAATATGGTCCAAACACCTACCCGAAGCCAATCTTGTGGGTTCATCAATGAAGCTAGAAAGGCCATGAGCAGCCAAGAGGTTTAAATATTAGGTCAAAGTTTCGCTACTATCTAGAAGGTTCAGAATAAAGTCTCCGAAGATAATCAAGTTTCTTGATTCTTGTTTGTCCAAAAGACAAGAAAACTCCTCTATGAACGCAATAACATTGAACATATGCAGTCGATAGACGGACAACAGAACAAAATTTAATTGATTAAATCCTACAGAAATCTCAGAAAATCGACACACTCCACTTCGTTTACTACTAGTTCTTCTTTAACAAAAC
This sequence comes from Volucella bombylans, assembly GCA_949129095.1. Taxonomy (NCBI): domain Eukaryota; kingdom Metazoa; phylum Arthropoda; class Insecta; order Diptera; family Syrphidae; genus Volucella; species Volucella bombylans. Next base: position 117,293,341 of record OX422142.1, on the reverse strand, counting down.
AGCCAACACCGCCTGCAGCATAATTATCATTTGGATTAGCAAGGAAAACATAACCCGGCAAACGATAGTCGGAAGGCAATGAAAAGAATCAAGATGGAGAGCCAGAGATGCAAAATTTTCTCTTAAACTTCTAACATCCTGGTGTATAACAAAAAGTTTGTTTGTGCAGTATGAACTGTCAGTAAAAACATTATTTAAACTCAAATCGAGGATAGAAAAGTCATCATCTGTATCATTAAATTCAGAATTCATTAGTATATAAAGTTAAACACGCTCAAGATCATAAAAAGATCTAATGGAGATGACTTCTCTCTTCCTTACTTCTTTTGCCTGCATGAAGAGTGCCCGGTTGTATGATGTAAGAGAATCGTTGATGTAGATTTCGCTTTCTCTTTTACCTCCTCTGTTGCTGCAGTGGGCAGTTGTGTTGGGCATTAGATTTCCCTTCTTCTTCTTCTTTTCGTTCATAATTCTTTGTTTGATCGATAGGTCAGTGAACAGTCCATGTTTCAGCTGCACAGAGAAGTATCCTTGTTGAGGGAACTTTTGAAGAACAGTCCGTCCGGCTTTTGTTTGCGAGTTTTGGTGAGATTCCTTGCGACATTTACGGAGCTGCGAGAGTTTTCCATCATCGTTCTTCACAATCTGCACTGATCTACAAGGAAGCCAAAACTAAAACTGACACTTTATGGTTCGTCGCCAAAGATGCTGTCACACGAGTATGTGCCCTTCTACTTATTCTTCATACTACATATATATTTCTCCCACGTATCTACAATGCTTCTTCGTCACTCGTTGGGGTTAGTTAAATTTGCGAATCCGTCATTTACAGACCATTGAATTTTGGATCACTTTGTTAGTGAGGCATTTATTGATTTTTGTGCAGAATTATTCTTCCTTCGGCCTCTTCCCTGAACCGCTACCGAAATTTGACCCGCTATTGCTTTTTGGACTGATTTTCTGGCGATCTTCGTTGAACATCTATTAGATCTCGTGTTGTTACACCCTCCTATTTCGTGTACGTTGTCGAACATTGCGTTGCGCATGTTAAAGCTAGATGAACGACTAGGGAATATAATAAACATTTAAGCTTAAGCGGCATTTTTGTGTCAGAAAAAACACTGGAGTTTTCGCTGCAAGTCATAGGTCTTGTTGGTGGCAGGAATACCGATATTCTATACCAGGACTTAAATCACGGTACTGCGGGAAGGCAGGCGCTGACTTTGGCCCGGTCCCGACTTGTTGAGACAGGCCTCCTTATGGGAGCGTCACTGTGGCTGTGTTTTAAACCTAAAATCGATTTTTCAGTTGGTTTCGACACTATGTAGAGTTGCAATAATTACTGGGTGCTGTGGTCCTAAGTTAAGTAAGAGGTCGGCCTCGACTAATGAGTATGGGTGAAATTTGTGCACCCAACACAATATCTGCTTTGGTTTCAATGGATTAACGGAGAGTAATACGAGAGAGATATAATGGGAGAGATACGCCTTGTATTTTTGCTCCCAGGAATGTTGCAAAGTTTATGTCAGGAGTTCACTTAAAACACATAAGACGTTCTGGGTGCGACATCATTATCGCAATTTTGGTTAACGACAGAGGTTGGGTTTTGCACGTAGAATGTGCCTTTTTGTTACCACGACTCGTGTGACCTGGTTGATGATATGTGCCTAGATGCAGCCTGTGAAATTAAGATTAGGAATACGGATAGATCTGGTATTCCTTTACCCGAGATGTCATTAAGGTCGTCGAAGAATGATTGGTTTAGTGCACGCAGTCTGGTTCTTGTTAACACCGGTCATTTGCAGAGAGTTTCATTCTTACTTTCATTCCCGTCCCGACAGTGGGGGTTTGGCCGCATGGTCTCCAATTGGCCTATGCCCCGTGATGATCGCCATCTTTCGCTTTATTCATATTGCAGGTTGGCCATGTTATCCTTGATATGGCGCAGTTAGTTAATCCCTTCCAGTGGAGGTTTGCCTTCTGCAGGTGGATTTGTCTTTTAACTGCTCCTAGCACTCTCGTTTCCTTATGTCTCTGTGCCCTGGAACCCAGATCAGTGTGACCCTCAAGCGTTCGCACAAGCGGGCAAACTCGTTGCAACACTCCCGAACTATTTTGGAGTATATAATAGCTAAATCGATAGCTTTGATAGCGGCTTGGTTAGTCACGCCAGAGTTGGGTGCAAGCCTCTCGGATTGCTACTAGTTCCGTCTGGAAGACGCTGACAAAATCCGACAAGCGATATGATATTGATAATTTCAATGTTTCAGAGTAGACACCAACACCACAGTTCATCTTTGATCCGTCGGTGTAGATGACCGTGTCGAAGTCCTTTACTACGAGTACTTCGTTTTTCTTCCACTGAGCTCTGGTGGGAAATCGTCCAAGTTTTTCTTGAAGTTTAGTTTAGGTGTGATGTAGTTAGTTGAAAACCTGACCATGCCGTTTGTTAACGAGTTCAGGATGTTGCTGTGGCCATAAGGCCATGCAGTCCAGCACACATATCCTTTGAATCTGACTACGCTTCATAATGTAGGATTTTTTGTGTATAAGTCGAAAAGCGGAAGACGCAGGAGCAGCAGCACGACCTCAATTTTCCCGTGGTACCTATATTTTCTGTTCTTTAGAGCCTTTTTAATTTCATGAGGTTGTAAAGTTTCCTCAACGCGGGCCACCATACTAATGATTCGTAGGTGACATACGGTCATCTTTGGTTGAAGTCCCCACTTCTTTCCAAAGATTTTGCTGCAGGCATAGAAGGTGACACATGCCTTCCTTATCCTGTATTCAATGTTTTGCTTACAGCTAAGTTTTGGGTCAAGCATGATACCCAGATAACTAGCGCTGGCGGATACCTATCCAACTTCTTAATGCGCAGCTCGATCAGCTCGAGATGCTGTTAATAGCCCTGGAAATATTTTCCACAGAAACGATTGGCTTAATATTGTTTTGGGATGCAAGTTGCATTTGCCGAGTCCTCCCGGGTTCCGTACTCATATAACTGCATCCGAGAAAGTGTGTTTTATCAGGAGTTCCAGGGTGTCTCCGCAGAGGATTTTGTCTATCATCAGAATTTTTCTAAACCGTTTAGTGGCCTCGACATCGAAACTCAGCTCGTAGAGGATCCATCTGTGATCTGAGAATGGCTCCAGATTGCAAACTCTCCGATTTTCGAATCTGAAGTTGTCATACTGTATGCCTCGCGTTGGTGTTGTAGTCCATCAGTAGGATGTCCTTCTTTGTGTTATGGTAGCTGCAAATTTCTCCACTTCCTTTGTCGGTGGAGCCATACATAAGCCATATATGCTGATAAGAGGTATGTTGTTTGGTTTAACAACTCGGTTGAGCTAAGGTTGGGACTTAAAAATCTTTGATATATTACTTAGCGAGTATGCATATTCTGAATTGGGCAACCAAACGCCGGCCCTGAGTCTCCTTGGGATGTTATTAGCTGAGATAGGCTTGAGCTACAAGCCATCCCACTGATCGCTAACCTTATCAACGCAATCACTAAGGAAGTTCTAGGAGAATTGGTTCTAGCATTTGATTACTCAATGTCCCCTAGCCATATGGGCGGAGTCAAAACTAGGCAGAAGTTCCCTTTGGTTGTTGCTGAGGTAATCCATCACCATGTCAGAAAGCTTGGTTTCAATGCTTCCCCACGCCTCGGCTATGGCTTTCCTGTTTGTCGAGAACTCGTCCACTAGTTTGACCTGGAGGTAATCTCTGGCCACCACGGTCGCTTTTCAACCGCACTTTGCAACAACGTATTTAGTTTGCTTGTGGTTTTAGCAGCCATACCTACGGCAACCTTGGTTTTCTTCGAGGCAGGGAGTTAGAGGATCTCATCTAGAGACCTGTTGCACTTCGCGGCCTGTCTTGGTTTATTTTTCAGGTACTCGCTATACTCGTCAACGATTACCTGGTATAATATCTTTCCCGCCTGGTCCTTTTCGTGGACCTTTCCGGCCGCCTTATTTTTGGTGATCTTGCCTAAAACGAAGAGGGTTATCTGGTACCTGCTCTTCATAGCTTTCACTGCGGTCTTATGTTTTTTCTATTGTTGTTTTTGTACAGTTGGCTGGTTAGTGGTAATGGTGATAGCCTTAGTACTCACGCCGCTTGGTGGACAGACGATTGTCTACTGACTGGAAGCCAGCAATTCGTCCTCTGATGAGGTGCCAACCTCTGGCAGTCTCAGCTGGTCTTTTGTTAGATTTTGTGTTGTGAGGATGTCTAATGCAATGCCTCTACTACTAACTTTGTCGGTTTCATTATTTCCCCTATACTTAGTCCACGCTTATTCTTTTCGTTTCATTGTTCCAATACCACATTTCTTAATTTATGTGGAGCCCGGCTTTTGCACTTACTTACTTACTTTAAGTGGCATTACAGTCCGGGGTGAACCTGGCCCTCAGTCAACAAGCGTCTCCAGCCAGCTCGATTCCTAGCTAGCTGCCTCCAGTTTCGCACGCTAAGTTGGCTGAGGTCCCCTTTCACTTACGTGAGCCACCTGAGTTTTGGATTTCCTCTATTTCGCTGTCCCTCGGGAGCGGATTCGAAGACTTTTCGGACCGGAACATTGTGTCCATACGCTCTACTTGACCCAGCCATCTCAATCTTTGGATCCTCACTCTTCTGGTTAGGTCGATGTCACTGTACAGTCCGCAGAGTTCATTGTTGTATCTCCTCCTCTATTCTCCGTCAATGCAGACTGAACCGAAGATCGCCCGAAGAATTTTTCTCTCGAAGCAACCAAGAACACCCTCATCCATTTTTGATAATGTCCATGCCTCTTATAAATGGTGACTTTTGTTGTCCGAGAGAGGGCTTTGCTACTCAATTGCCTTCTTAGCCCAAAGAAACAGCGGTTGGCAAGAGTTATTCTTCATTTAATTTCAGCGCTGGTTTCGTTGCCTCTATTTATAGCGGAGCCTAGGTAGACAAAGTCCTTAACTACCTCAATACCTGTCGAGGGTGACGTTCTGTCCGAGTCGTTGGTGTTGGTTGTCCTTTTTGCTTGACAGCATATACTTGGTTTTGCCCCCGGTGACCGCTAAACCCATTTTCTCTGCTTCCGTCTCAATACTCGCGAAAGCGCCACTGACATCACGCTGCTTTCTCCAAATTATGTCAACATCGTCGACATATGCGAGTAGTTGGACGGAATTTTGAAAGATAGTGCCTCGGTGACATCTTTACCGACCTTGATGGAGCAGCGTGCATTCTCCATCGTCATCTTCACAGACGGACGAGTTTGCTCTCTATAGCTGTCATACGCAGCCTTAAAGTCGATGAATAGATGGTGTGTATCGATCTGAAACTCATGGGTCTTCTCCAAGATCTGCCGTAGTGTGAATATTTGGTCAATGGTGGACTTTCCTGGCCTGAAGCCACACTGATAGGGACCTATGAGGCTGTTGACGAACAGCTTCAGGCGTTCACACAATATAGCAGATAAGATCTTCTATTCGATATTAAGGAGATTAATGCCTCTGTAATTGGCGCAGTTCTCCTTTTTTGAGAATCGAACAAACAATGCTGAGGTTTCATTCATCGGCCATACAGATGAGTTGGTGTATGCCCCTTTCCAAGTCATTGCCTGCGGCTTTGAAGAGCTCGGCAGTTAGGCCGTCCGCTTCAGCAGCTTTATTGGACTTAAGCTTAAATATAGCTGTCTTCACTTCGTCCAAATCGGGTGGACGGAATTGTTGGTCATCATCGTCCAAGTTTAAAGGTTGATTCTACCTTACAGCAGTATTTGGTTCGTCATCGCCGTTATACAGTCTGCAGAAATGGTCTTTTCAAATCCTCAGCATCGACTGCGATTCTACCACGATGTTCCCTTGTTCATCTCTACAGGCTTCGGTTCGGGGTTTGTTTATATGCATCTTCCTTAGCTGCATGTGCTCGCCGGCATTCATCATCGAACCAGGGGTTTCGTTGTGGTGTACGAGTGAAACCCAGCACATTAGAAGCGGCACCTCTGATGGCGTTTTGGTAGTATTTCCAATGGTCTTCGATGCTTGATGCTGGCGATATTGGACCTCTTAAGAGATTAAGAGACACTCGATCGGAAAAGGACTTGGCGATCTCTTGCGATTGTAGCCGTCTGACGTCGAATTTCCTCACAGTATTAGTTTGTCTTGGCGTAGTTTGGGATATCCGCAACCGTACCTTGGCTAGAACAAGTTAATGGTCCGAGTCGATGTTGGCACCTCGGAACGTATGGACATCCATACTACTGGAGGAGTGTCTTGCGTCTATCGCAATGTGATCAATCTGGTTGAATGTTGATTGATCAGGAGTTCTCCAAGTCCCCTTGTGTATATCGAGATGTGGGAACCGCGTGCTAGCTACAACAATGTTTCACCCCGCCGCAAAATCGATTAGCCTGAATCCGTTATCGGAGGTGTGTAGTGTAGGCTATATTTTCCGATCGTTCCACCAAAGATACCCTCTCTTCCTAGCTTTGCATTAAAATCATCGAGGACAATTTTAATGTCATAGCTTGATGCGGAGCCCGATTAGGTTTACCGACTTCAGATATGGGTGTCAAATTTCAGTTTTAATGCATCTCAGGCTTATTTTATGTGGTACAGTGACCTAAAAAATGTCAGACGAACAAACCGCTCCAACATTCTGTAAACGGTTGTTGTTATACGCAGCTTAAAAGCCAATAAATTGCTAGTGAGCATCGACCTGGATTTCTAAGGTTTTCTTTAGAATCTTCCGTAGTTGGCAATTTAAGACTCGACGAGTGGTTCACATAATACACCAGGCAAGATCTTGTACACAATATTAGAGAGATTGATGCCCGTCTAGTCCAACAAATTTATTTTCCATAAATTTAGAACTTGCTATATATTTACAGCATTTTAGCCGCGTGGGCCTTTAGCTTTTTATCGCCTCAGTTAAATTGTTCATTCTGCCTGCCAACAGAGTTTGGGCGGTTTAAGTATTTGCAGTGTCACGACTCTTTTTGGCTTGACTCTACATTCCCTCGCTCACCCACATCTTATGTACTTTCCAACGCCGCTTCGTAGGCAAGTTGTTTTGCTACATATACTTGACTTCATCAAGCCAGGGGCTTAGCGGACATTTCGTCATCGATGCTACTCATTTTGAGCATGGGCGCCAGTCCAATAACTCAGGCGTAGTTTGATAATAAACGGGGGTAGAGCAAAGCTGGTCTTATGCAACAAAAAAAAAACTTCAGAATTGTAACTTATGTGCATATCATTTGAACAACGACATACATGTTTGGAGGCTTTTCAGCGGCCAGTCAGTATATGAGATCTGAGTACTGGTAGCCCGACAGAGGCTTAATTCTGTACAACCTCCCTTATGGGAGCGTTATAGTGGCTGTGGTATATACCTACAAATGCAGGAGACTGGCGGAGGTTTTACTCTCGACCAAAAGGGAAGTTTAGCCTATACGATGACTTAGAACTGGTACTGGTCTGAATGGATTTTCCCCAAGACAATCGAGATCGAGAATAGGGATTATTCCCTTATGAGCGTAGGCGCTCTGTGGACTTATGCCGCCAAGGCAGGCTCCCACGTAAAACATTAGACACATTTCTGATCTTCGACATTTGATATTAGTTGCAAAGGGACTTGTCGAATAAATATGCTCAATTGCTCACGGTATTTCAACGTTTTTGTTTTGTGACTTCTGATATATGTGACTTAGCTTCGCTGTAACTTCAGGTTATAGCCCGAATCTGTATTGAACTCTTAGAATATGCTGAAAGGGGACCTTAAATAGCAGTAGAAATATTCTGTCCCCCAACAAGACCGATTAGCATTAGTCTTTAACCTTTTTTAGACATGTCCTACTGTCCCACTATTTTTTTTCTTTGTTAGAATTGTAAAACATTCCTTGATTGTATGAATTTATTTTTATTTTGTTGAACATGATCACACGTGAAGCTGTTGGTAGAGATTTCATGCTCGGTGGGAATTATTTGCAGGTATTTTTCCATCAGCTTATAATAAATCTGCACCCAAATAGATGCTTCCTCTGTTTTCTATCTCACAGATTTTCATTTATCCGGCCCATTCAACTGTACGTGGCCTCCTCAACGTACGTTTATTACAAGTTCTGATCTAAACATCGTTTCCTTGGATGCGCAAGCTCATCAACAGTGAGTCCAATCTTATCTGTGACTGAAGCTTTTACATGCTAAGGTAACTAGCCCCACACACAAACCCCAACCAGGAGGAACGGCTACTTTCCAGAAAACCTAGTGCAAAATGTAAGAGAGCTTGTAACCCGCTTCGAAGGTATCTATCTATTATATTGTAGATTTATTCGCAACCATCTCTGTTTCAATACACTGACTAGACCTCAGCTCCAACAACACCACCACTCTTTCTCCTTCTGGGGTTCAATAATCTCTGACAGAGTAGTATACTCGTAGTATTGTGCTGTAAAATTGCAAATCAAGCTCGATTTGACTAGACCAGTGCGGTGGCTACGACAGGAAGCTAAAATAAGCACAACAAATGTGAAGTTGTAGTTACAGTACTGAACATTGCCAGGTTGATGACCCTCAGTGGCTCCAACCCTCCAACCATTCATCGTCTACGGAAAAATATAACTTTCAACGGCTATAATGCGAATATGGTAGTCATAAATCCTACGATACAAGTTCACTGACTCAGACACGTCTAGTGAATAGGTCACAATGTTTCAACCCTGGTTTTGGAATCTCATCCACCAGACGATTGATATGGCAATCACGAAACTCACACAACTTAATGTGACAAACTGAAGGTTTTATGCTTGGGATCGAAGGTCGAGGACACTCGAAATCCTACTTTCATATCTGCAAGAACAAGAAATGGTGCTGCTCAGGTAGCGCCGGGGATATGCTAAGGACATTTTTGACTTTCTCTAGTTTAGGCAGCAACGAGAATTCCACGTAATCATATATTCGCATCCTCGACAAATTAGTTTACTTAGAGTTTTTGCAATTGAATTTACGAGCAGATCGTTTCCGAAAAGGCCATGGCCTATTTCTGCTTCTCATACATCTTTGCATTATATCAGACAAGATCTACGGGTAGAAGTACAATCATTCACTTAAACACTCTCCAAACCTGCCCATTGTCATCCCTTTGTTGCGAATCGGTGAATTTCCACTATCCCATCGACTAACTATCCACAAAGTTATTTTATTGCCAGAGTTTCTTTTATTGTATTGTACTTCGACATATCCTAGCGGAAGAAATCACAGCAAGCACATCGTGCAGTTCAGTTTTTCGAATTGAATGCACAAATTTTCAATCACACCAATTGTCCAAGTATGTACTCCATCAGATTCCCATTCTCTCACTTATGGCTAACTGGTGGCTCACAACAAACGCATTTGTATTGATCTAGACTAAAGTACCACATAGAGTTACTGCCTCCAAAGGACTTTATGTATGTACGTCGTCGGGACCAAGTCATTGCAGAAAGTTTACACGACGCTAAACTTTACAAGTGCCGTCCCATTCTTCTTCTTATCTCAAAAGTTTAAAATCATATCCTTGGGCTACACATTTGGTCATATCCTAGAAGGGTGGCATTCGAATTCCCACTCTGAAAGCGCATTCCACCCTGAATCTGGAACTTAGATCGAAAGTATCACAAGTGCACAAACGATTTACCGCCCATTCAACAGAATGAGTATGCCAAGAAGAAGAAGCAGTTCCAACTCCTTTACTGTTTTGTTATTCCTACTCTTGGCCAAAAGGATTGTTTGTGCGAACACATACTTCTGGTTCTAGATCTGGGTCTGGGTCCTTGTCCGGGAAATGACCACCAGCAATTCGAATTATTTGTGGATGACCTGCGTTGCGCTGCGAAGTTTGGCCTTAACGTTCGCCATGCGGATCTCTGGAAATGAAATGAAACTTTGGTCATTTATTAAGATGAACGGTCTAAGGCATCTTATCCAGACCACCTATTCCACTACACCAATTCAGTAGTGCATTCGGAAAACCAAACAAGGACAAAGACACCAACATACGAACCCAAGTAACAGTCGTTTCGCGCATAAGGCCAAGAAAACTCAAACGAAATTTCCTTGGATTAATTCCAAAGAAAAACTTTGTCGCATTCTCACATCGTTCGTCCTACGTATTAGTTGCAGGACTCATTCAACAACAACAAAAAAAACAAATAGAATCAGACCAAAGCGGTGTCTACGACTAGGTGGAGAGTGAAAAGTGGAAAGTTGAAACTTAACTTATATCCTTTTATACGAGTAGATGTTACAGAAATTTCCATTATTTCCTGAGAGAGAAACTTTTCCTCAACCCAAACTGGAGGCGGAGCAGTAGTAGCTGGATGTGTACACTGTACAATGTACATGTGTGCATGTGCATGTATTATACGTTAGTTGTCGAGTATGTTCGAGTATGTTCTGTTACTAGGGTGGATTTCTAGTAGATATGCAACCCTTATACCAGAAGTCCTTAAGGCCAGAAAAATCAACCTTTTCCGCCCGTTCATCACTCCCACTATTTTGCCCAAAAATTCGAAAGTGAATTCTATTGTCAAAGTCGTAATGAGTCGGCAAGGTGGCTTGCCATTGTCAGAGTGCCGAAAGGCATCCGCAAAGGAGTTTGCAGTTTTAGTTGCATTACATTGTCAAATAGGAATTTAAAGAATTGCTCCGGGCCAATGTTGAATTAAACAACTAGTTGCGCCCCAGTGTAAAGTCATTGAGAAATTAAAGTCGTAAATAAATACGACTTATTGAGTGACAATCTGGTGCGCAGTACACTTAGTTGAATATTAATGATGCAGATCCTGTTTAATGCCAAACGGTTCGAAAAGTCCCGAGACTGACTAATAGATGGCGACTCCAATAACACATCTGTAACAGTGTAGCAGTTCGATACGAGCGCCTCTAGTTGTCATCTTGGCGAATGATCAGATGTCCTTTTTGATCTACTCCTTTTTTATTCTTTCTGTTGTTTTTCAAATTTTGCACAGACAACGTGTGTCCTTACTTTGACATCGTGACATCGTAGAGTTTTATTTAAAGTTATTGTGGTAAATATTATCTCACAACCCCGAAAAAAGAAATATTATCATCATTCCAATGCCGGGAGACGAGCTAACGGTGAAAGAACCATCCACATCGCTGGAAACTGCAACCTCTTCAGACCGGAATGGTGTTTCTAATCCAGGTAACATATTTCCAACAGCTAACCAGCATTTATCTCTAACCAACTTTGCTTCGGACATAAATACCCTCGAGAAAGTCATGGCTCCTCCGTTCTGGACAAAGGAACCAGAGCTGTGGTTTGCTGCCATTGAAGTCAAGTTCCAGATAAATCGGATACAATCAGACACATCAAAATTCAATGTCGTCGTATCCAAATTGGAACCAGACCTTTTGTCGCTCATCAAAGAGCATGTTTTACACCCCCTCACAGGATCAAAAGTATGACACCATAAAGCACGCTCTTCTCAATAGATTTTGCCAAACCCAAGAACAAAAATTCAGAAAATTAGTTTCCGGTCTTCAGCTTGATGGCAGAAAACCTTCGTTCCTTCTCGCCGAAATGGAAGCTTTAAACGAGGGAAAACTAGACGCACGTTTCGTACGGACACTGTGGTACGATCAGTTGCCGGATCAATTGAAGATCGCCATTGCTTCTGGGATTGCCTTTCCAACGAAGCACTAGCTAAGCTTGCGGACAATGTGTGGGATATCACACGTAATATCGAAACCAAAATAATGGCTGTACATAAGTCCACCGAACAAACAGCCTCCTCGACAATTGCAACGCATAGCCCATCAACTTGTTCCACCGCTGCCTTGGAGAAAAGGGTTGAAGATCTTACACATCAAATGGAAAGGATGTGGAAGGAATTGCGAAGTTTGCGCAATCGTTCTCGCAGTCGTTCCATTTCCAAACATAATTCCAGAGCAGCAGGTTCAAAATATTGCTTCTACCACCAGAAATTCGGCAAAGAAGCGAAGCTCTGTACCCAACCATGCATCTACAAACAGGAAAACTAATTTCCTCACCAGTAGCAATGGCAGTTACTGGTGATGCTGAAAAAACCCCCCGACTCTTTTTATGCGACCAAGGCACTAGACAACGTTTTCTCGTCGACACTGGAGCAGATCTTTTCATCATCCCTTCCACCATCAAGCTTTAAACTACATGCAGCCAACGGAACACGCATCGCTACTTACGGACAGAAGGCCCTCACGTTGAACTTTGGCTTACGACGTCCTATCCGATGGATTTTTAAGTAGCAGATGTCCCCTACGGCATTGTTGGCGTGGATTTACTTACATCACTACCAGCTGATCGTGGACGTAAAAAAACGTAGTGTCTCGGATGGACAAACTGGGATCAAAGCAAATTGTTCTCTCGGCTCCGCTACTATAGTCGGCATAACCAGAATCGATAAAAACGATCCGTGCGCATCCCTGCTTAAACAATTTCCAGAAATACCCACCAGGGCAAAGTCATTCACAACTGTCAAACACAACGTCGTTCATCATATCGAAACAACAGGAGCACCAGTCTACGAGAGGGCAAGAAGGCTTTCACCGGAACTGCTAAAATGCGCCAAGCAAGAATTCAACTACATGGTTGAACAAGGCTATTGTCAACCTTCAAAAAGTACATGGGCAAGTCCGTTGCATAAAAAACAGGTAACTGACCCCCATGTGGCGATTATCGACGCCTTAATGCGCAAACAGTTTCCGATCGCTACCCTATTGCTCACATCAGTGATTACGCCTCAATTTTTCACAAAAAAACAGTTTTTTCGAAAATTGATCTCGAGCGTGCTTATCATCAAATACCAGTTCGACCAGAAGATGTACCTAAAACAGCAGTGATAACACCTTTCGGGTTATATGAATTTTTGGTGATGCCATTTAGGCTCTGCAATGCCGGCCAGACGTTCAGCGGTTCATCAGACAAGTCCTTGATGGCCTTGAATTTGTATACGCCTATTTGGACGACCTTCTCGTAGCCTCAACAAGTAAAGAAGAACATACAGAACATCTAACTATAATCTTCATGCGCCTCCGAGACTATGGGTTGTCCATCAACCGCGACAAATGCGACTTCTTTGTGGATATAATAGAATTCCTTGGTCATCTCATCTCAGCCGACGGTACCCAGCCGCTTCCAGATAAAATTCAAGCCATTTTGACATACAAACAGCCCGAAACTTTGGCGCAACTGCGTCGCTTTCTGTGCATGGTAAATTTTTATAGACGTCATCTGAAAAACGCAGATGCTACACAGGCACCACTCCACGCACTAGTCAAAGATGTTCGAAAAAAAGATCAGCGACCGGTGGATTGGACAGAAAGGGCTCTGGCAGCATTAGAGGAATGCAAAAATTACTTATCGAATGCAACCCTGTTTGCTCATCCTGCCCCGTATGGCGAACTCCGATTGTCTACGGACGCATCCGGGAAGGCCGTTGGAGCTGTGCTGGAGCAACGTAATGGTAACATCTGGGAACCAGTTGGCTCCTTTTCGAAAAAATTAACCAACGCAGAGATTAACAACAGTGTCTACGACAAGGAATTAGCAGCAATTTATCACACAGTCAAGTTTTTTAGACCTTGGGTAGAAGGATATAATCTAAATGTTAGAACAGACCACAAGCCACTAACACATGCGTTCCAACAGCGTTCTGAAAAAGCCTCGCCTCGTCAACTCAGGCACCTTAACTTTATAAGTCAATTCACAACAACAATTGTATCAGTTAAGGGACTCGACAATGTTGTTGCAGACACCCTGTCCAGAGTCGATGCCGCAACAAGCGTACACAAATTCGACACCATCGACTTAGAAGCTTTAGCGAATGCTCAGGTGAGTGATAATGAACTGCAAAATCGTTTACAAAGCAATACAACTGCCCTAAAAATTCAAAAATTATCCATGGGTCCGAATCTTAAGGAAGTTTACTGCGATGTGTCACAACAAAACATTCGACCATTCGTACCCTAAACATTTAGACAAACAGTTTTTCTAAACTTTCACAATTTATCTCATCCTGGAAGCAAAGGTACTTGCAAATTAATCTGCACACGCTATGTCTGGCCGCCAATGAAGAAGGATATCACTCAATGGGTTCGTCAATTAATACCCTGTCAACGGTCTAAGGTTGGAAGACACGTACATTTGCAGCCTTTAAGATTTGATGAAGCTGATCAGCGATTTGACCACATCCATGTGGACATCGTTGGACCGTTGTCTGAATCATATGGATACAGATACTGTCTAACGATGATCGACCCATTTTCCAGATGGCCGGAAGCAATTCCCATCAAGGAGATGACTGCTGAAACCGTAGCCAAAGAGTTCTTCGTCAATTAGATTGCACGTTTCGGTTACACAAAAACGATTACAACTGATCAGGGATCACAGTTCGAATCCGCTCTTTTCAAAACGATGACCCAAATGATCGGAAGCAAACGTGTTCGCACAACTGCGTATCCTCCAGCTGCAAACGGGATGGTAGAGCGATGGCATCGTATCTTAAAGGCTGCTATCCGCTGTCACCAAACAAATCGTTGGACCGAAACCCTCCCGGCGATTCTCCTCAGTCTCCAGGTAAGATTTTCTCATATGAAGATCCTCCAAGCAATCCCAATATCTTTTTGGAAGAGTTCCGTGTGCAAATGCGAAGCCTTAAACCAATACCAGCCACGCACCACTACAATAATAGAAATATATTTTATTTTAAAGATCTGTATTCATGTAGCCACATATTTTTGCGCCGCATCTAATACACTGATAAAACACTGATATTTAATAAATGATGCTGAACGCTCTCGGTGCCCAAATGAGGCTATTACGCTGGAAAACATCAAAAACCTCCTCAAAATCTTCATGCAAAATCTAAACAATTTTGACTCTGTCTTCCAAAAGAGATTAGCCTACCTCGACCTTGTCAATCAAATCATGTTAAGTCAGAATTAATAATGACTATAAAATTCCTGTCTTTCAATATCTCAGCATTGATAGAGCACAGCAGAAGAATTGAATTACAGAAAATTCTGCTAGACAACAATATTGCCTGAGTCCCAGAATGTATGTTAATCTGGCCACATATAACTTTATCCCTAACAACACCCAGCAAGGTGTCGCTATAGCCATAAAAAAAAACATTGACTACGACCCCGTTAATTTGAGCTCCAACCTCTTTCCTTCCTTCGTTCTCAGCATCAAGAACCAAAATAATAATGTCCAAAAAAACCCCCCCATTGGTTCTATTTACATACCTACTAATCGTGCAGCTATCCCCTTAATTTAAGAACTTAAAAAATTAAATGAATTAGTCAGCTCTTTTGATGGTGCTATCCTAGGGGGCGACCTAAATGCCAGAAGCCCCAACTGAGGAGGCACTAGGTATAACATTAATGGCTCCAGTCTCGAAAGCTGGCTTGAAAACCATAATCCATCTTTGACTAATCTAACTACACCCTCCCCCACCTTCCCAAGGAGTTCCTCTTTTATTGATCACTTCCTAGTATCCAATCACCTTCTAAATCATTTCAATCAAAATTATTCCATAACATCTCAACCGACCTTCAAGGAACACTTCCCTCTTTGTCTTGAAATCAGTATCGAAAGTTCAGAAATTGTCTTATGCGATTTAAATACCTACCACTCGTTTAAAGATACCATCTGGGACAACTTCAACGAAGATCTTACAAAGCTCTCCTACCGAGTACTGCAACTTATCTAACTCAGAAATTAAAATATGACATACTGTAAAATGTTTGTGCGGGTACAAATAATAGAACTTATTCTTTTCAAAACAAATCACTTTATTCAGTACAGTTACAATTCACTATTTAATTGTTTCTCTCAGTACAATTCAATTTCTCAACCACTTATACTTTTCTTATCTTTTACTTAAACCACTTAATCACTTCTCCTAATTAACACTTCAAATTACACTTTAGAACTAATTTGCATACCTTTGGGATGCTGGTATTTATACTCGAATGACATACTTCGAGAACAATCCTCGCCATCCAGCGTCCCATACAATTTCCAATTTGCTAGAAAATTCGATTCCACTCTCCAGTCGAGACTTTGTTATTCCAGTATCGAAATCTTCTGGTCTGTGAATCTAGATGTCGCCACTCACATTTAAGTGGTTATCACATTGCTCCCTCCCTACAATTGTTCGTCCCGAACAACTTCGTCATTCAGCATCCCGTTGAAATGACACATTCTATCCAAATGGACCACATTCAATTTTTCTCGGTCCCCACGCTGGATCCGGTAGACAACGTCATTAATGCGGGTTATCACCTTGTATGGACCTTCCCAGTCCTGTTGCAATTTTGGTGATTTGCCTTTCTTACGCTGAGGATTATACAGCCAAACCAGATCTCCTTCGTTGAAACCGGAAGATTTCGCCTTGATATCGTACCTAGTCTTCATGCGGCTGCTGGCTAGCTTCATCTTTTCTCTGGTGTCTGCGAATTTTGCTTCACTTGGCAACCGAATTGTTTGACCAAATAAGATCTCGGGTGGTGTGTGTCCTGTTGAGCTATAACCGCGTTTCGGTAGGCCATTAAGAAGAGGGGTATGTGTCGATCCCAATCCCGCTGGCAGTTGTAACCTTAGATAGATGCTCATTCAAGGTCCGATTGAATCGCTCGACCATTCCATCAGATTGAGGGTGTAGTGGCGTTGTCCTTGTCTTTCTTATTCCCAAATATTGGCATATTTCCTGGAAGACTTTTGATTCAAAGTTTCGCCCTTGATCAGAGTGCAGCTCCATTGGGACCCCAAATCTGCTCACCCAGTTGTTGACTATCTGTTCGGCTACGGTCTTAGCCTCTTGTTTTGGGATGGCAAACACTTCCGGCCACTTACTGAAGTAATCCATGACTACGAGAGTATATCGGTTTCCATTAAAGGTTTCGGGAAACGGCCCAGCGATGTCGATGGCTATTCGTTCGAAAGGTGCTCCGACATTGTATTGTTGCATTTGTCCACGTGGCTTTACTTTTGGACCCTTGGTAGCCGCACATCTTATGCACTTTTTGCACCAATTCTCGACATCTTGTTTAGCGCTTAGCCAATAGAAACGTTCCCTTACCTTTTCCAACGTCTTGTTTATTCCCAAATGTCCTCCTGAGATTCCGTCATGTATTTCATGGAGCGCTTGGTTGACTCTGGACCGTGGCACAATTAGCTGCATACGAGATGTTGTCCCATCTGCACTTTCCCATTTTCTCTTCAGCAATCCATCTTGCACAAAAAGCGAGTCCCACTGTGCCAAGTATGCCTTCAGAGTTTAGCTCCGATCTGATATCTGCTGCCAGCTTGGTCTTTCCTCGTGTTCTTTCCAGGCCAATATTGGTTCGATGTCATTGTCTGCCTGTTGGGAGGAACGGATTTCGTCTGTACTCCAACCCTCTATTGGCTCAGTCCTGATCGTTTGGATAGTTGCCTGTTCTTTCGCTTCTTTACCACTGACTACTTCTGCTGGGAGGCTTTCATTGCATTGTTTTACCTGTGAGACTGGGATAATTACCCTGGAGTCGACTCCTGCTACAGACTTCTGCCCCGCGAAGTAAGCATTTCCTAACTGATGGCTTCTGGAAATTTAACCGGTTTCTTGGTAACTGTTTCTGCTGGTTTTTCTTTCTGTTTGCCTGTAACCCCAGTGCCGTCAGCCTTCTCGTCGTACTGGTTCTTTACAATGCCCTTGCAGATGTCCTACTTTATCGCAGTTCCAGCAGTGCATCCTTCGTCTCTCACGCGGGATATTTCGTTGCATAGTTGTTGGTCTTGAGCAGGAGCATTCACCAGATACTATTTCCCTGACGAAATGCATTCCTTTGGAAGCCTGATTGGATGCTTCCATCGCCAGAGCGAAGGCAAGTGCTTCAGCAAGGGTTCTTTTCCCGGCCATCCTTACTGCTGATTGTAGCTTCAAATCTGCAATTCCCCTGATAAATGCATCTTTTGCCATTTCGTCGATAATTTCCTGGCCTGCGGTGGGGTATGACAAATGTACCAGTCTACTCACGTCTGCTTGGAGCTGCTGAAGTGTTTCTCCTCTTTGCTGCGTTAGGCTTTGCAATTGGACCTTGTAGACCTCCTGCATGTGGCTATCCCCAAACCGTTTCTCTATAGCCTGTACTAAAGTCACATAATCTTTATGCTTTTCGATGTTTGCAACAATTCTGCTGCAGGACCGTGCAAGGCCATTGTTAGGGCAAAGCACTTTTCCTCATTGTCCCAGTCGTTTGCACAGGCAGCCATTTCAAACTGCTTCTTATAAGTAGACCATGAGGTCTGGCCATCGAATGAGGGAGGCTTCAAATCTTTTCTCCTTGGACCGCTTAAAGAACATTCTCGCAGTTTCTGTTTTCGCACTGTGTCGAGCTCTTTTGTTAGTTATTGAACTTTGCTGTCCATCTCTTCGAATTTTTCGCCAACATTCTTCTCTATTCTATCAAATTTGTCATCAACGTTCTTCTCTATTCTTTCAAATTTGTCATCGATTTCTTCGAATTTTTGCTGGAGAATGTTCTTTTGTTCTTACAGATTATTCTTTTGTTCATCCATTTTCTGTTGAAGACCGTGCAGATTGTTGGTTTGTTCGTTGAATTTTTGTTCAATGCTACTCTTCTGCTCGTCTAAATTTTTCTTTTGTTCATCCAGCTTTTGTTCTTTTGTTCGTCCATTTTCTGTTCCAGACTGTTCTTCTGTTCGTCCATTTTTTGTTCCAGACTGTTCTTCTGTTCTTCCATATTTTTCTTTTGTTCGTCCATTTTTAATAAGAGGAGTTGCATCATTGCAGCCATGTCATTGCCGGTACTTGTCTGTTCATCCTCGTCAACATCAAAGGAATATGCATCAGGATCATGTTCCTCGTTGTTCAAAGCCACCTGAAGTCGGAGCACCAGGTCACTTTTGCCTCCACTGGCGCTGAGGCTTCTCTTGTTCAACTCGGATTTCAGTTGGACGAGGGTCAACTGCAATAGTTTTCGACCCATTCTAGCTTTTTCAAATAGTCAAAAAACACTTTTTTTTTACACACAATAAGTCCTATCACACTTCTGACACCAATGTAAAATGTTTGTGCGGGTACAAATAATAGAACTTATTCTTTTCAATACAAATCACTTTATTCAGTACAGTTACAATTCACTATTTAATTGTTTCTCTCAGTACAATCCAATTTCTCAACCACTTATACTTTTCTTATCTTTTACTTAAACCACTAAATCACTTCTCCTAAATCACTTCTCCTAATTAACAATTCAAATTACACTTTAGAACTGATTTGCATACCTTGGGGATGCTGGTATTTATACTCGAATGTCATACTTCGAGAACAATGCTCGCCATCCAGCGTCCCATACAATTTCCAATTTGCTAGAAAATTCGATTCCACTCTCCAGTCGAGACTTTGTTATTCCAGTATCGAAATTTTCTGATCTGTGAATATAGATGTCGCTACTCACATTTAAGTGGTTATCACAATACATTGATATCTCCAGGGAAATACCCTCCCGTAAAAAATATAAAAACATCTTTGGCAAAAGCAGTTGAAAAGAATATTTCACAACTCTCTTAATAGAGTAAACGATCCCTACCTAGCATTATCATCAAGGATCTCGCTGCTAAAAAAAATAATAAAAGACAAGGTCAGGATCTGGTTAAATAAACAATTCCAAAACAGAATTTCCAAAATTACCCCTAACCCGGGGGCATTTAAGGAAGTTTTTAGAATTATAGGCAAGAAAAAGAGGTTCCATTGTGAAAAAGTGACAGTAAACAGTGAGAATTTTACTAATGAAAATAGCATAGCTTCTGCCTTTGAAAATTATTTTAAAGAGATTTATAAAAACAAAATCCCAGACTTTAACCCCAGAGTCATAAACAATACCATACACCAAGTTCAACAAATTAGATTTTCCAAACCTACCCATATCCTCAATTTCGAAATAGACAACTCTGCCCTCTCATCGACTGCCCCTTTCTTCACTAACACCGAGGAAGTGCAAACACTTCTAAACCAATTAAACTCTATGAAATCAGCTGACCAGGACGTCATCACCAATTTTTTTCTGAAAAAAATATCATCTAGGGCGGTAAACTTTCTTACAATTTTGCTCAATAATTACATTAATATAAGATATATTCCGACTGCGTGGAAGATAGCCAAAATTATCCCTATACAAAAAAAGCGAAACAACAATGAAATAAGTAATTTCAGACCGATATCTCTCCTTTCAAACACTGGTACACTCCTTGAAAGAATTATTCTCAACCATATGTTTTACCCTGAGGATAACCCCATCGATTTTATCCCAGACCACCAATTTGGCTTCCTTTATACTCTACTGTGCATCCTCTCCTGAAATTCCACAATGATATCACACTCAACCTCAAAAAAAAAATGCACCGTTGCCTGTACGCTACACGTAGAAAAAGCTTTCGATAGCGTCTGGAGGGACGGGCTTCTTTTCAAAATATCGCAGCTATGCAGATTTTTAATGATAACCAGATCAAGCACAAAAGGACTCTTAAGTCTAGAGTTAACTCCGCTCATACCTCTAAGTCACCCAACCAACCCAACCAACCCAAGCTACCTGAGAACCGCAACCTTACGGATAAGCCTAAGCGCAATATACAATCCAGGCCCTCCCATCGAGACCCCAACTGGAGTTTTAAAGTTGGCTTATTTCCCTCGTTTTCATTTGCTTTCCCCTCCTCATCAAAAGAGCATAAAGATGTCTTCCTCCCCACAAAATCTGTCCCACCCAAACGTGTCACTTCAATCTCCTACAAAAATCCAAGACTCACTTTCCGCCTCCTATCCGAATTTCATTTGCTCCCACACAGTTAATCCTCCGTCATCCACGTTGGCTGTTGACCATAATTCCTCCAATACTCTCGAAATCCCAACCTCCACAATTCTTGACCCCTTGCTTCCTCCCGCAGTTAAACTAACCAAGAAGCTAGCCGACGTGGGAAATGACGGCCGTTATGTCCTTTCCCGCCTGAGGGACCGTCGGCTATATCAACACGTACGACTCTACCTTGCTTACTTGCACGATAAACCCGATTCTATCTACATCGATGGTACCACTCGTACAAATCTAATGGTTTCAATCCAACAGGAAGGACTCCCCACTGATCCCAAAGATCTTCAACGAATTTTTATCGATTTTTACAACAATTTCAATATATCTTCTGCAAACGTCGATAATGATTACTCCTCATACGCCTCTCATGTCTCTTCCAAACGTCTCTTGCATCTCCAAAAAACGCGCTCTAGTTTTAAAAACTACTATCGTCCCTAACATGCCTTACAATCCACCAAACAATCGACTATCACTCTACTACCAAAATGTGAGGGGGTTGCGTTCAAAAACATCTTCTATAACATATATCTCAACTCTCAAAAGCTGCCATATGATATTTTTGCTTTAACCGAAACTAATCTAATATCAAGGATTCGGAACTATTCACACCTGAATTCCGTTTATTTCGCGACGATGGACGTGAAAATAATGACGATTCTATAGGACGAGGTGTCCTTCTGGCAATCAAAATTCGGTTGAACCTTGAGCTCGTCAAAAAGTCATCTACAGCCGATTTCGAATTCATCTGTGTTAAAGTTACTCCCTCCAAACACAAACTTTGTATCCTCTGTTGCTATGTTCGCCCCTCCCAACCAATACACACTTATCAGCTCGCAACTAATGCGGTTGATTCCCTCTTCGAAATCACAGATCCCTGTGATGAAATCATTGTTCTCCGTGACTTTAATCTCCTTCACCTCCAAAGAAGAATCCTATCTTGTTGGCACAAATGCAACTTCTGACAGAGAAATCCTCTTAATAGATTTGCCTCACAAACTCTGGTCTTTTTCAAATAATCCCAATTTCTAACTTCATGGGTCGGAAACTAGATCTGATCTTTACATCCTCTCGAGTCCGAACTTCTTATTTCAAAATTAGACAGCCTCCACCCACCTCTCCTCGTTATTTATTCATATGTTAACAATAATTCCTTGAGGCTTTTACAAACTCCATTACACTTCGATTTCCGTAAAACCAATTACACTAAGCTCAACAATCTTCTCAAAAATGTTGATTTTAGTTTACTTCAAAACAGTAACTTAACCGCAGATTCTGCTGTAGTTATCTTCTACGATAAGATTTTCCACTGTATAAGGCAAACTACTCCTTTTATTCGACGCAGAAATCCTTCGTCATCACCTCCCTGGTATAACAAAGAACTTCGTACACTTCGTAATAAGACAAACAGGTTATGACAACAATACGTTAAATCTAGTTCTGACTTTGACCAAAAAAACTGCCTCCTAGCTTACAATCATTTCTCCCAACTTGCTGAATAACGCTACCAAATATATCTCAGCCAAATGTAATCTTCCATCATCTCAGACGCTAAAAAATTCTACTAATTTATTAACACAAAAAAAATTCCGATTGCTATCCATCAACTCTCAAATTTTCTAATATGTCTTCCGATGACTCAACAATCATCGCTAATCTATTTGCGAACTTCTTCAGTCAATCGTTTTCGGCCCAATCTGATGACATCGATCCTGAATACTTTTCTTACCTGAACAACTGTTGTCAAATATCTCCCTCGTCAGTTGAAATTACTTCAGCGCAGTTACTAGACAAAATACATAAACTGAAAGACCATTTTCCCTAAGTCCTGATGGATTGCCCGCAGTTGTCTTAAAAAAATGTGCTGATAATCTAATAATCCCCTCACTAGTATTTTCAAACTATCTTTGTCTGAAGGGCTCTTTCCTCATCTGTGGAAAAGCGCTTTTATTACCCCTATTCACAAAAAAGGATCAAAGCGCGATATCTCCAATTATCACCCCATTGCTAAACTATACTGCATCCCCAAGGTTTTTGAAAGTATTATATTTGCAATGTAAATCTATATTTGCAACCAACCAACATGGTTTTCTTAAAGGCAGATCAACGATCACCAACCTCATTGAGTTTGTTTCTAGTTCACTATGCGCACTAGAGCAAGAGAAAGAAATTGATGTAATCGCCACGGACTTCAGTAAGGCCTTTGATAAAATCTCGCACAAGTTAATTTTATTCCAACTCAAAGCTCTTGGTTTCGAACCTAAACTGACCTCTTGATTAATTCCTACATTAAAAAAGGCTCCTATTTTGTTTATTTTCATTCCCATTTTTCTGACCCAATACTCGCCACTTCGGGTGTTCCACAAGGCAGTCATCTCGGTCCATTAATTTTTATTTTAACTATTAACGATGTTGTTAACGTCATAAGTATCTATCTATGCCGATGATATGAAAATCTATAGACAGATCTCAAGCCTCTCTGACTCTCAACCTTTACAAGATGATCTTAATAGATTCTCCATATGGTGCCATAAAAACTTTCTCGAGCTCCACATAGAAAAATGCCAAGCCATTTCTTACTCCCGGAGTCGTTTGACACTTCCAACCCGCACCTACTATTTATCAAACCAAAGAGTTGCTGTAGTTACTTTAATGCGGGACTTGGGTGTCATTTGTTATACACAGCTTAATTTTCGCAACCATATTGACTCCGTAATTAGGAAAGTTAACCCCGCTCTCGGATTTGTTAAACGATGGTCAAAAGAATTCTCCGACCCCTATGTCACCAAATCACTGTACATAACCTTTGTTCGTCCATTTCTCAAGTACGCCAGCGAGATATGGTCTCCTTACTATGATGTACATATTCTGCGCATTGAAGCTGTCCAACGTAGATTCCTGCGTTTCGCATTACGTTGGCTACCTTGGGCTGACCACAATATTTTACTCCGACTCCTGTCTTTGGAAAAACGTCGGGAGTCCGCTGATATTCTCTTCATATACAAACTCTTAACCGGCATCATTGACTGTCCCACAATACTCTCCCAAATCCCAATCAATACCAACCCGTGTCATTTAAAATCTGTCCACCTTTTTCGTCCGAATAATCACAGGACAACTTATGGTCTCAACGATCCACTGTGTCGTATGCTACGTGAAACAAATCGGATACGTCAAGTGTTCAATTTCCACTGCAGCAGTCCAGCCCTTCAAAATTCCCTAAATAACCATTTTTCCCGTCAATAGACCTTAGCTTAAGTAGTTATACTCATAAGTCATAGTTTTAAGTTTAGTTTGGATTAAATTAAAAATAAAACATTATAAAACAAACAGAGCGCATTCTGTCATAAAAATTGTTAATAAAAATAAAATATCTACGACGTCTCAAATCGAAAGGCTCAATATTTCAGACCATTCAAAAACATTTTGTAAATTGCTTCTGAAAGAATCAAAGACTACAAAATACAACAGCCACGAAAAAGAACTTTCCCAAAATATTTATTATAGATCACAAAGCGCCTATAAATTTTTGAGAGATACGAGTAGACTTGGCTTTAAACTTCCTCACATTTCCTCTTTCTGTAGATGGGCTCCTGTAAAAGGATTACAACCAGGATATGAAAACAATGCTCATTAGTATCTTAAGTCAAAGTTCGCTTTATTAAACCAGCGAGAACGTTGTGTAGTCCTGATATTTGATGAAATTAGGATTCGTAAAAACCTCACACATACTCGTAATATAAAAAATGATTTAATAGATGGTTTCGAAGACATTGGTGTGGAAAGAAGTAGATTGTTTGCTAATGAAATATGTGTTTTCATGCTAAATGGTTTGTTTGATAGTTGGAAAAGTGTTTTAAACTACTTTGTGTCAGCAAACGGTGTAAATGGCGATAACCTAAGCAAAATTATAAAAAACAATTTGAAAATCTGTCAAGAACTTGCTCTAAAGGTATGTATGCATGGCCAATAATAGAAAAGCTTATAAAATGTTAGGTGTTTCTGAAGAAAACCCATTTATAATTTTTAATGATGAAAAAATATTTAGTTTTTATGATTTCCCTCATTTGTTAAAATCCCTTGGTAATGTTCTATTGAAATCAGATCTACAAACTGCAGATGGTAAAGTGTCTTTCGATATTATCAGAGAAATATACAATTTGGAAGTTAACAACGTAGCTAAGGCATGTTTAAAATTTAGAAGTTGTCATATAGCACCTGTGGCAATACTGTGAAATTGAACGAAAGATTGAACGAAAGAGAAAGAACGAATAGTAGATAAGTTGGAGGCATTGTCAATCGAGCATTCATATCGGTCCGTCGGTTTCGGCATTTTGTAATAAAATAAGAGAAAATACTTTTTGCGTTTTTATTGTATTCATGTCTACGCCCTATACACCAAATGTCTTCGAAAAAATGCATGTTCACCCTGCAATGCAAATATTTAGCCGGACAACTGTGACATCGATTCAAACAGCTTTTGAACTTAATTGCTTAAAAAAAGCTCTAATAAAGCTGTAACAATGAAAGAGTTCGTACTAAAAGTGAACAATGTATTTGACTGCATGGATAGTGGTTACATTATGACAAGAATTTTTTAAGGCGGGGAGTTCAGCTAGAGAATCCAGCTTATAATGAGTTGAAAAAATTTTTGTCTTACTTAAAAGATATACAGAAATCATAAAGATATAAAAAACCTTCCAAGAAACGTTTGTTTAAAAGGAATGGAACAAACTGTAAACGGGGTCGTATTACTCTGTCATGATATAAGTAATGGCCTATATGAGAATGAAGATTATTTACTAACAAAGAGAATTCATCAAGACGTATTAGAAAATTTACTTTCTATTATTCGCATCAAAGGTGGTTACAACAAAAATCAGTCTGTTTACGAATTTAATATTTTGATGTCGAAAATTCTCTAGTCAAATCTTATTAATTTTTCTCCTTTCAGTAACTGTGATGATGATGATGTAGAATTTTTAAGCGTAGACTAATCCCCAACTCAAACTAATATTCCAGAAACTTCTTTATTGCTTAAGGATCGTAAGAAAATCGTATGCGATGAAACTCTGTACGAAAAAGTCATTTGTGATATGGAATTCGAAACTAAAACCACATTAGAAACAACAGCAATGCGATATTTTACTAGATACGAGTATTTTTTTTATGTTTTTCAGATTCTAAATCTGATTTCGCAACACTACCCCCTCCTTAAGACTCAAAGCTCCGACTGAGTTGTAGGTAAGTTAACGTACGGTGCGAGTCGGTTCACGTGTACCACTCTTTGTCTTCTTTCACCAGGTACTTGGACATTCGAAGAGCACCTGCAAAATTTAAAGCAAGTATTTGAGCGGTTACGAACGGCTAAATTAAAGTTAAATCCAAGGAAGTGTAAATTTTTAAAAACTGAAGTTGCCTACCTTGGTCATGTCGTGTCTGTCAATGGATTGAGCACTGACACGCAGAAAATAAAAGCTGTTCAACTCTGGCCAGATCCAAAGACCAAGCGGCAAGCTCGAGGCTTCCTTGGTCTTTGCTCGTATTACCGGCGATTTATTCAAGGATTTTCGACACTTGCGAAGCCCCTCTCAGAACTCACGGAAGAAAAACAATAACATCGTCCAAGTAGAATAGTGCAATCTTCCATGTGAGCCCTCGCAGTACTTCATCCATCACCCTCTCAAACGTCACTGGGGCATTACAGAGGCCAAACGGCATGACGTTGAAGTGCCATAGCCCACTGCCGTTTGTGAAGGTTGTTTTCTCCTTGTCCCTCTCATCCATTTCTACCTGCCAATAACCGCTGTGAAGGTCCATTGTGGAAAACCATTTCGCACCCGCCATTGTTGAAAAGAGGTCCTCCATGAGCGGGAGGCGGTAAGAATCTTTTTTAGTCACCTCATTCAATTGTCTATAATCCACGCAGAACCTTGATGAGCCGTCTTTTTTCTTCACTAGAACGATCGGTTCTGCCCAGGGGCTATTCGAACGTTCTATCACTCCCCTGTTACTCATATCCTTAATGAGCTCCTCTATCTCTTCTCGTTTGGCCATTGGAACTCTTTATCTGGGTAGTTTAATGGGTTTTGCTGTCGCCGTGTCGATTTTATGTCTCGCGATTCTCGTTCGTCCGAAATCCTCCGGTCCTTTTGAGAAAATTTCTTGAAATTCATTCAACAATTTCTCAAACTCCTTCAGCTGCTCTTTGGACAGATCGGGGTGCTCTTCCTGCAACAGATCACTCATTCCTGCCACTTTGCTGTACGCGGAGTTTTTTGGAATCTCGCATAACTCTACCGATTCCATTATTCCCACCACAGTGTTTTTAGGTAGAACAGTATCACGTGATGAAACGTTTGTCATCCTTACGAAGAACGTTCTGTCGTCGGGGTCGATGAGGCTTCTTCCGATCGCTACTCCTTTTGGCAGTTCAAAACCTGGCGCAGGCTCCACAAGTGCTGCCAGCCCTCTTACAGTCGTCGGTCGGTTTACTTCAACCAGAGCTTCGCTTTCGGCTCTAAGGGTTTCGGACGCCGCAAGTGTTACTAGCTGTGATGCTGATCCGGCTGGCAACTTTAGAGGATGCTTTTTACCTTTTACTTCAATTCAAAGTCTAAGTGGCACTTTTGCTTCAACAAAAAATCGATTCCTAAAATATCTGGTACTTCGTGCGGCACTATAGCAAAACAATGAGAATATTCCTTATTGTTAATAACAAAACTCACCTCTGCCATTCACTCCAAATCGCTCCTCCGGAAATGCCTACCAACTTTATCGCAGAACCACTTGGAATATTCGTGTCGGAAAGATGTTTCGCTGCCAGCACAGATACATTGGCTCCAGAGTCTACAACAAAAAAGCTTCTTCGGCCTCCGATAAATCCTTCCAGAGAGAGACTTGCATCTCCCGTGGTGCCGATGAAAGTGTGGCGGAAATCACGTTCTTCCTTATGGTTGCCAGCTTCTGCGGCATCTTGGAACTGGTTTTGCTCTTCATATCTGTAACTCGTTGTTTCGTCATTTCATTTCATTTTAAATGCATTTTTATTATTTTTCATTCATTAACACTTAACCGCTATACAAAAAAACGCTTAAAAATTAGCTTAAGTAACTTAAAAATAATCTTATTGTAACTTACTGGCCCCATGCAGGCACTCTAAATTAAACATAATACTTAATCTATGTCTTTCGACGTTTCTTACAGACTATTTTTATTTTTGTTTTACATTTATTAAAACTAAAACTAAGAAAATAAACTTTAAGTAGAAAAACTTAGTATATGGACTTTTTGTTATAATATAAAACTTAAAACTAAACGTATAAACTATTTACAACTATATCTTAACCTACTTAATCCTACTTAAACTATCTAATCCTATACCATATACCATATTTTAGAGTATCAGAGTGTTACCCACTTCTGCTCTAATATAATTTTTTTTTTTTTTTGTGATTTTTATTTTTTTTTATTTTTTTTTTTCTTAAATCTACCCTAATTCTACCTAACACTATGTAAGCGGGCCACGGCTAATCAAATGTGCAGAAGACCGACTTTGCTTCCTATGAAGCTACGTATTACTGGAGGAATTCGACGACGAAACTGCTCCTCCTTCATCTAGCCACCAGAATTGTTGGTGCTGCCGAGCAACATCCCTTATGTCGCGACTCCCTACCGACCTACTGAACCGGAGGCGCTCCGCACTGCCATGTGCGACGTCTCTGTCGTAGTTGAGTCGCCTGTCCGCAGCTGTTCGAGCAACGTGGAAGATTAGCGGCACCGCCAATCTGTCCTGGATCAGACCTTTCATATCTAGGTAGAGGAACGCTTCTGGGGGAACAAAGCTATCAAAGCGAACTCTCTCATGATACATGTAATTGGGGTAGAAAGCCCCGGAGATCAGGTTGTTCGATGAGGTCATTGCTCTTGCAATGTGCCTTCGAGTCAACTTAATGACGAAATTGTCCACTCTTATCAGGTTCGCCCTATTGTACAAGACCTCATTAGGATAGAATTTTATGTACTCAGACTCTGGTGTTCTGTATAAGCGAAGACCAGTCCTAAGACAAGCCCTCTCAAACACCCGAATCTTTTCCAATAAACTTGCTCTTACGTTGAACCACACGGGACATCCAAACACAAGCATAGGCCTGATAAGGGCCATGTAGCAGATAACCTTTACCCTCGCATCGAGTTGGCTGTTATAAAACAGTCTCTTTGTAAGGGCAAAAGCACCTTTGGCTCTGGCCAGAGCAACATCTATATGTTTGTTAAAATACAGATATTGATCCAGCCAGATCCCAAGGTATCTGACTACATTTCGACAAGCAAGTGGCTGCCCGTGCTGTCCCACGATCGAGAACTTTCGCCAATTCTTTCAGGTATCCCTAGAGGCCCCAGACAAAGGCGTCCTAAACAAAATGGTTTCCGACTTCTGAAAATTGATTTTCAACTTCCAGTCATCGCAATATCGTTTAATTTTATCGAAATCACGTTGCAAGAGTATATTAATGACCTCAATCTTTGGACCTGATCTGTACGCAATTAAGTCGTCTGCGTACGCTATGGCATGGTGAAGTGAACCTATCAGATCACTTGTGTAAATGCTGAATAGGATCGGCGAATTTACCGCACCTTGTTGCAGACCGTTTTTAATGTTAAAAGTTCCAGCAGAAGTCACATCGCCATTTTTCACGATGAACTGTCTACTGGAAAGCATGTCAAAAAGAATATACAGCAATGGTTTACTAATGCCCAACCTGTCCAGCTTGAAAAAGAGTCCCTCTAACCATACGGTATCGAAGGCTTTTTCCAAGTCAATCAGGCAGGCACCGGTGCACTGATTCTTGCCTTTGTTCCATTGGATATCAGAAACCAGTTTAGACGCAGCATGAATAACATCATGCCCCGCCTTGAAACCGAATTGATTATCCGGAACTATATGTTTGTCCTCAACCCACTTGGTCAGGACTCTATTGATCACCTTCTCGAAAACCTTACTGATGTTTGGAAGGAGACTGATCGACCGGAGATTTGCCGGATTGGATGTGTCTTTATCCCTTTTGGGGATGGGATGTACCACCGCCGTTTTCCAATGCGCTGGATAATGTGCATTATTCATTGCATTATTAAACAGGGTGGTATATATGTCCACCGCTTCTAGTGGGAGATGTCGAAGCACAATGTTCGGTATTTCATCGGTTCCCACTGATTTCTTACTTCTAAGCGATTCGAAGATCGTTTGGAGCTCTGCCTTCGAAATGAACGGTGGTAGTACCCTCTCATTGGTGATGACATTATTTGCCATATTCTCGTCACTGAACTGGGTGAAACCCGAGCTCTCGAATCGCCAATTCACAATTTCATTTCGAAGGTAGAAATTGTGCACAAGGACTCGATTTTCCAGGTCGTGGTTCGGGCCAATGATGTCATTCGCCTTGTATACTTCCTGGAAAGTCGCTCCTATAGCCTCTACCTGCTCCTGCGGATCCTCGATCACAAAGAAGTTGTCATCATCAACAGCTTCATTTGGATCTATGCCTGCTGCTGTAAGTATGTTCTCGTTGTATGTCGTTCGGGCGATTTTAAGACACGAAAGGTCGTTGTGATCTTTCCTCCGAAATATTTTATTTATTTGCGGGAACATATTCGGGTTGCTGGTGTTTACAGCCCGAATTTTGTTGTTCCAATACAAACTTACAGCTGCTCTGTAATTTTCTTTTATTAATGTTTGGAGGTTTTTAATCGACGACTTCAGTGTCATGATCTCCGGGTTATGTCTGTCAGTAAACTGTCTGTACAAGGTTTTTAGTCTTGACAGCAGTCTACTTTTATGTCGGTGCAGTGCGTCAATAGTTGCGTTGCGGAATATGTCTTCTTCGTCAGTGTGTTGGTACCGAGGTATCGTTTTGTCCATTGTTCGTTTAATTGTCTCGTCCATTAGTTTTAGATATCTGTCAATCTCCTCGTTTGACAGATTTCTATTGGACGGTGGGTACAGCGAATTCGAGGAGAGTGCTCTCGTCATTTTTCTGGAGAAGTGTGTCCAACGCACCCTACTATAATTGTAGGCATGCCTTTGAACAAACTCGTCCAATTCCGCAGCTTCGTTCGGAACGGTTATTTCGGTACTGAGTCCGCAATGGTCACTGTCATACACGAAAGTTCGTAGACAGTTTATGGTTTGTTGGTTTGTGCATGTCAGGTGTATTCGTGTGTCGAACAGCAGGAGATCCTAATAGGACCCGTGTCTAGGAAACGACGG
Organism: Volucella bombylans; assembly: GCA_949129095.1. NCBI lineage: Eukaryota > Metazoa > Arthropoda > Insecta > Diptera > Syrphidae > Volucella > Volucella bombylans. Next base: position 117,262,183 of record OX422142.1, on the reverse strand, counting down.
ACTGTCCGTCGCCTTAAGGCCGAGTCGATACATTATATTGTGCTGACCCCACCAATTGAATAGTAGGTTCCCTCTAGTATTTGGAGTATTATTTCCCCAATCGCTATGTTTGGCGTTGAAATCTCCGCCGATAATAAAGTAGTTCTCCTCCAATTCCAGTCTTAGGAATCGAAAAAGTGTCTCGAGCTCTGAGATGAATAAAGTGGATTGAGTAGCCTTAGGTGCATAAACAGACACCATGTATAACCGCCTTCCACTACGGAGAGGGATATACACGATGCATGCCTCCAGCACCTGGAACCTACGTACTACACGACTGTATACTCTTTTAAAACGAATACCTTTTCGTACGAAAATCGCAACGCCTCCTCCCTGAATGGAGTTGGGTCGGTTTCTCCGTACTATTTTATATCTTTTGTGCCTCATTTTGTGTCTCTTGGTAAGCTTAGTTTCGCTAACCAAGAGCACATCAGGGGCTTGGTCTTTAAGCAACTTAAATAGTGTGGCTCTTCGTTCGAACCTAATCAGTGAATTAACATTCACTGCAAGGACCTTCAGGGTTTGCTCCGCCATGTGCGTACCCATTACGACTGGAGGTGCGTTAGGCCCGGCAGCAGCGCGTATATTTGATCTACCCGCTTAGCCTGTTCCTGTATTTGACGCTGCAGCTGAGCCATCTGCCCCTGAATAGAGAGCAAAATAGCCAGCATGTCAGGTACAGGTTCCGGTGCTCTAGGCGCTGGGGCCTGAGAAGCTACCTTTGGTTGTTGTACCGTATTTCCCCTACCTGCCGCCATTTGGGCGTAGGTAACATGGGGAGTAACGGCTGGTGTTTGTGTCTGCACGAGTGGACGTTTGATTTCCACTTTCTGCTGCCGAGCCAGATTTACTCTTTTGATGTATTGGAATTTGGGACAACCCCGATAATTTGCGGTGTGTCCCGTGTTCCTACATAACGCGCAAGAGAGTTGGCTTTTTTCTGACGCTCCGTCCTTGCCCAGAGCGCATTCCTCGGACTTGTGGTTCTTTCCGCACTTCACGCATCGAGGCTGCATTTCGCAGTTCGACGCGGCGTGCCCGAACCTTTGGCAACGAACACATTGTAAAATGTTTTCGCTCCTCTTTAATTTTTCCCAGTGTACAACCTGGTAGTCTAGGACTTTAATGCTCCTTAGACCATCCAGTTTGCTGTTGGGACTTAGCTGAACCAGGAAGAATGGTAGTTTCCGCTTCTCCCTTTTGGCTCTAGCCGTGACGAATGGCTTAACCCCTACGAATTTGAGCTCTTCGCACTCCTTCTCTTTCAGCAGTGCAAGGAGCTCCTCCGGATCAGTCGACTGTTCTAACCCCCTCAGCAGCATTGTCTGCAGCTTTTCACCTTTCGGTGTGAAGGAGAAGAACTCCGTCGTCGAATCCCTTAACAAGTTTTTAATTTTATGATAGCGCTCCACTGTATTGCAGTGGATCGCGTGCCTATCTAAACTAAGTCTTTTAACAAAAAAATTATTGCCTATGGCCGACTTACATAATTCTATCGTATCTTTCAACTCCATCTTGAATGTGTTGATTGGAGGTACTCGTTGCTTAGTTGATTTCTGTGGTTGTTTTTGTTGTTGCTGTTGTTGTTGTTGCTTTTGTTGTAGCTGTTGTTTCTGCTTCTGCTGTTGCTTTTGCTGTTGCTGCTGTTGTTGCTGATGTTGTTGTGATTTTTGTTGTTGTTGCTGCGTTTGTATGTTTTGTTGTTTTGTCGAATTTTTCTGTATGTTTTTTTGCGGAAGAGACTCGCTTATTTGTGACTGCTTCTGTGAGTCATGGAGTTGCTGCTCCTTCTGTCTCCTCGCATTTTGCTTTTCTTTAATAGCCAGTACCTTTAGTTGCAGCTCGTTGATACTGCTATATATTGCTTGCATTTCTTCCTCTTCGTCGTCTGACTCCGTGGCGGCTAACGATGAGAAAGTGTTACCACCTCCCATATAATGTCCTTCTCCGCCGTCAGATACGTATGGGAAATCGTATTTCTCAATTTCTTCTCTGTTTTGTTGTTGTGCTGCTGCCCTTGTCGATGTTGTTGGCGCCTCTTCCCTCACTCTACCAGGCAGCTTTTCAGTAGACGTTGAAAGGGAAGGGCGTTTCACAAGATTAGGAGAAGGCCTCAGCTTCCTCCTCCTCTTAGCGGTAATTTCTGGTTTCCCAGAATGAGAATGGGCCGACATTACGGCCTGATCATCCGATGACAACAAGCCATCTGCTGGTCCCGCTATTTGAATAGCGGACCGCCCACTTTCACTCATTGTCTGACTGTTCACTTATTTATTGTTTTTTTTTACTTTTAAAAATCGAAATAAAAATAAAAAGTCCGATATGTTTCGGGGATCGAACCCACGACCTCTGCTTTACCGGCAGACACCACTACCACTGGGCCACCGAAGCACTTGGCCAAAACGTTTCTGGTTGTTCTTTTATTACGAGTAATTTCGCTTTTAACTAGAAGCCGACACGTTTATTCTCCACGGAGATCTATGAACGACTGACTCGTTGTTTCGTATTCATAGTCCGTTGTACAATCCCCGTCCGTCATTGTTTGTTTAGAAGTGCATGAATTTTTAACGGTGGGTAACTGCTTCTTGTTGCCACTGTGCTTTAATTTTTTTGATATCGTTGATGCAGAACTGCTTTCCACCATAAAAACTTTCCTTCGTTTGTTCCGCGCACTCAGTTCCTGGGCCAGATTAACAGCAGTGGGGTGGCCGTGGTGTAGTGGTAGTACCAAACGCTTCTCACTCGGAGGGTCCAGGTTCGAATCCTGCCCATGGCAAAAATCAGTTTTTCATTGTATAATTGGAACTCAGACAAAAAAATTCTGCGTGTGAAGGCATAACACTGACACGTAGATTTGGTTGTTATAAGAGTATCAAGCAATGAAAAAAATACTGGGAATTATATCTCGAATCACTCTGAGTGAAGAAAAACTCTCCGTCCTATTCGGACTCCCACCCCTGGAGAGCAAACATAGAAACCAAACACACCTGAGTCTCAAACCACTACAAAAACAATTTTCCTTTCTCCTCCTTCTATCTTTCCGCCCGCGCCCAGGCAACAGTAAAAGGGTATCAACCCCTTAGGCGCGCGTAAATTATAAAAAAAAAAAAAAAAAAAAATCCGTCAAAGTAGAAGGACTTCCGACAGTTATTAAATCCTGTATGGAGTCATTCCTCAGTCCCTCTATAAACTAGCTGACCATGGCCTCCTGTACGACATTTGCTGGACATCCAGGAAGAGCAGAAGCTACCAGTCGCTGAAGAGCTAAGGCAAATTCGGAGAAACTCCCTTTGGGCGCCTGCACACGACATCGCAGCTGAGTGAAGCCAGATCTGCTATTTTCGCAGAATCGCTGCCGCAATAAACTAACTAGTGCTTCGTAGTCTGGGTAACAGTCCACAGGTAAAGCGCTCAATACCGAAAGTGGTTCTCCTCTTAACTGCATCGCTAACACGTTTGCTTTTTCTTTAGGTGTCCAACTAGCACATCTTGCGGCAATCTCAAATTGCCGTTGGTAATCTGTCCACGAACCGGTACCATCAAACGGCTGTACGGACACCGGAATAGTTGGCCGTCCGGGGAAGGATTGAGATGCATCAAAACCCGATGCAGTGGTTGGAATACTAGGCTCCTTCGGTAAAGCTATAGCCGTCATCGGTGTCACCTCCAACTCGCTGTGATGAAAATCGGTAGCTTGTCCCCTTGCTGCTACGTTTTGGGCACCTTTGTTGCCGCTAACACTGTTCGAACGACATTTGGGCGACGAATGCAGTCCCTTGTTGACAGCATTGGTAAATGAAAGACAACTCACCGTCCGTTCTAACTCCTCCATCTTCTTTTCGATCTCCAAGTTCCGAGACGCAAGCTCTTGTTTCCATTCAGATAGCCTCTGGTCCCAAAGCTGGCTTTGGCTTGCTATATATTCCTGCAGCATTGTCCGTAATGATGACGATTCACTTGAGCTTGGAGGATTTGTCTTCCTTTCTGGCACGACTTTTTTTGGATCCATTCCGCTTATTGTGGTTAGCTATCTTCTGATAAGCAATCACAACCCCACACCTGACACCAGTGTAACGAAATTCGTCCAGACCTAAGATAGCCGAACGAAAACAACAGAAATTTAACCAGAGATTAAAATGAAACTACGAAAATTCTGGTTCCCGAGAGGTAAACTTTTCTTTATTGTTTTATTTTTATTTCTTTCGTTCAATTTTAATTAGTCTTGAATGTCCCTGTTGCTTCGACTGCTAACTCGTAACTTCCTTTTTCCCAGTCTTGTGTCCGGTTTATATGCATCGATTCTTTTCTGTTTGTCCCGCTGTCTTTCTTCTGTTTTAAGATCTCCAGTTTTCGGGCATCCGTTGTAACGTCTTTAAATCCACCGCTCATTCGCATGGTTGTTATACGTCACAGGAAACGGCAACTATTTTCTTCGTTGACTTTGTTCATCTTTCTTCTTCCTTTTTATGTGATGGTCTCTCTTCTTCTTCTTATCTCTATGGCTGACAACTTGATCTTGAATGCAAAACAGTGTTCGACAAACAGAAGACATCATCAAGCTGTCAAAATCGGGTGCGTAAACAAAACGTGAAGTAAGAATTTGTACGAGTTGTTTTCTTTTAATTTTTGTTGCTTTCTTTTTTTTATGTTTTTCAGATTCTAAATCTGATTTCGCAACAATATCTTGCTTTTAAAATGCTTTTAAGGAACAAATGTTTAACTTGTTCCAAACTATTTTTAAAAATAACATATCCTTTGGAATTTTTCATCTTTGCAAAATATTATTCTAACTTTGGAAGTCTAAAGACACCAACTAGTGAATTTTTTAACGTTTGTAAAGTTCACTTCAAAATATTTAATAGACAAGCGCAAACCAGTCAACGCGAAAACGAAAAGAATAACTACGCGGCAGACAATACAACGCGAAATACGGAACAGCAGTACGATCCTGCACAAATAACACGTCTCCAGGAACTTCAATTTCAATTGATGCAACAAATGCAAGCAATTAGACCCACCGAAGTAGAGGCAAATCACACGCAGGTCAGACCACCACCATTCTGGAGAGAAAACGTCAGGCTGTGGTTTTCACAACTGGAGGCCCAATTTGCACTTATAAATCTACGTTCTGATAACAGGAAATTTAATGTCGTCGTGGCACATCTCGACCTTGTGACAGCAACAGAAGTCCAGAACATAATTGTAAACCCACCACAAGGTAACGCTTTTGACACATTAAAAGAAGAACTTATCTTGCGCTTGGCCCCATCTAGAGAGCAACAGATTAGACAAATGCTGGACAAAGAACAACTCGGCGACAGAAAGCCCTCGCAATTTCTAAGGCATTTAAGGAACCTGAGCGGCACGACAATGACAGACGACGCTTTAAAAGCCATTTGGATGGATAGACTTCCTACTATCGCTCAGTCAATCCTTGCAGCACATACAACAACAACACTCAACGAGTTAGGCGCTATTGCGGACCAAATAAATGAAGTCATCCCACAACATCAAATAAATTACATCTCTCCAGCTGAAAACTCTTCAGTCTCCCGTTTGGCACAACAAGTTGAGGAATTAAGCAGGCAGGTACAAACGCTATCTATAGGATGAAACAGTTTTATACGCAATCACTCACGCTCCCGCTCACGACATAGGAGCAAACAACGGCGCCAATAGTCCTCACCCTCAGCAGACCGACAATAATTCGCATTCGCAGAATAAAAACAGTATGTGTTATTACCATTGTCGGTTTGGCACCAAAGCTATCAAATGCCTACCACCATGTAACTTCATGCAGGGAAACGACGAGGGGTGTCATTAATGGTAAATGGCAACCAACTCTCCAGCCGCCTATTTGTTACCGATAAGAAGACAAAAGTCCAGTTTCTCATAGACACAGGCTCGGACGTGTCAGTGTTTCCACCTTTACGTTTGCGGCATCGAAGCAAAGCTTCTGAATACACTCTTTTTGCTGCGAATGGAACAACAATGGATGCCTCACTGTCCCCGTTGACCTTGGACTCCGGCGGGATTTCACCTGGCGCTTTGTCGTTGCCAACGTTAGTAAGCCAATCATCGGAGCCGATTTCCTCGCATTTTACCGACTTATTGTAGATGTAGCCCATAGCAGACTAATTGATGGGATTACCGACCTATCGATACGAGGCTTAAGTGCATATACAAAATGTGTTCAAGTAAAATCAGTGTCTGGTGAATCCCCATACATTCAACTCCTCAAGGAATTCCCCAACTTAACAAGACCAGATGCTACCTTTAAGGATATCCTTCACACTACTGTGCACCATATCAAAGCAACGCTCGGACCTCCAGTTTCTTGTAAAGCTCGTCGTTTGGCTCCTGATAAAATGATATTTGCTAAAAACGAGTTCGAGACTATGATTAAAATGGGTATCGCTCGTCGCTCAAAAGGTTGCTGGTCCTCACCACTCCACCTCGCACCAAAAAAATCTGGCGATTGTCGTCCATGTGGCGACTACAGGCTGTTGAATGCTTGCACGATTCCGGATAACTATCCACCACGTAACATACAGGACTATGCAGCGAACCTTGCAGGTAAAAAAATTTTCTCCAAATTGACCTTTAATCAGATACCAGTGGCTACTGATGATATTGAGAAAGCAGCTATAATCACACCATTCAGTCTCTTCGAATTTCCTTTTATGACTTTTGGTCTAAGGAACGCTTGCCAAACATTCCAACGATTCATCGACGAAGTGACGGCTGGACTCGCATTCTGTTTTCCATACATCGACGATATTTTGGTGGCGTCCGAAGATGAAGAACAACATCTACAACATCTTCGAAGGCTTTTCAAACGCCTCAGTGAACATGGTGTAGTGATAATTTGGCAAAAAGTGAATTTGGCATGCAGACGACGACATTTCTAGGATTTTCTATCTCGGCAGATGGCACAAAACCACTTGAAGAGGGTGTTAAAGCAATTATAAATTTTAAACCACCAGAAACAGTAACACAATTGCGAAGATTCTTAGGATCAGTCAATTTCTACAGACGTTTCATCAAGAATGCTGCAGGACTTCAAGCACCGCTCAACGAATGCCTAAAAGGAGAAAACAATAAAGGAAATAAACCTGTCGTATGGACACAATCGCTTCAACAATCATTTACTTTGTGCAAGGAAGGTCTCATAAACGCTGCCATGTTGGCATACCCCGATCCGACTCTGCCATGGGGATTATTCACTGATGCCTCAGACAAAGCGATGGGTGCAGTCCTACAACAAAAAACTAATCTCGGATGGCAACCGCTGTCTTATTTTGCAAAAGGGTTCAGCTCAGCACAACAAAAATACAGCACCTACGACAGGGAGCTTCTGGCAGTCTACTCTTCAATCAAGCATTTTCGATTCATGCTTGAAGCCAGAAATTTTACGATCTACACCGACCACAAGCCATTGGTCTTTGCTTTCAATCAAAAACCCGAAAAATCGTCTCCGAGGCAATTCAGCTGTCTTGATTTCATTGGACAATTTTCAACAGATATCAAACACATCTCGGGCGTCGATAATGTCATCGCAGACACACTGTCTAGAATCGAACCTATTAGCAAACCAATCGATGTCAACGACTTAGCAGCAGCGCAATCAGGTGACATAGAATTGAATAACCTTTTAACTTCCAATTCTGTATTACAGCTTATAAAAGTTCAACTGCCGAATTCACCATTACAACTCTACTGTGACGTATCTCAAAACACAGCCCTGAGCACCTGCGATTTAGTTAGTTTTTTTTTTTTTTAGTTTTAAACGCATTTTATTTTCTAATCAATAACTCTTACATACTAACAAAAAATGCTTAAATGCTAGCTTAAAATTACTTAACAAACTTATACTAACTTACTGGCCCCACACAGGCACTCTAAGCTACTCTAAATTCTTATACTATGTCTTTCGACTTTATTAACATTTTCTTTGTGGATATTTATTTACTATACTTAAAGCTAAGAAAAAATATTGTTAACAAAAAACTTAGCCTATGGATGTAATTTTTTATTTTTTTATAAAAACTTAATATCTAACTTAAAATAAACCTTAGTCTACTTAACCTATATACACAATACATACATACAGACATAAAGACATTATGCACAATAATATACATATACTAGTATATACCTTTATATATACCAGTATATGTATATATTTCTTAAATGCTAACCTAAACCTATGTAAGCTGGCCATCGCTATTTACTGGGCAAATAGATTGGTCAGCTCTGCCTCATTAGTGAGGCTGGTCCGTAATTGACGGAAACGACGACGAAGCATCTTCTCCATCTGGTGGTTGAATACCAGAAATGCTGGTGCTGCCGAACGACATCCCTCTTATCGCGATTCCCCACCGCTCTACTGAACCTGAGTCGATCCACACTGCCATGTGCGACGTCTCTGTTGTAGTTGAGTCGCCTGTCCCCAGCTGTCCGAGCGACATGGAAGATTAACGGGACCGCTGATATATCCTGGATCAACCCTTTCTGATCTAGGTAGAGGAATGCTTCCGGTGGAACGAAGCCGTCAGATCGCACACTCTCGTGGTAAAGGTAATTGGGGTAGTAAGCCCCAGATATCAGGTTATTCATCGAGGTCATTGCTCTTGCAATGTGCCTTCGAGTCAGCTTAATTACGAAGTTGTCCACTCGTATTAGGTTTGCCCTATTGTAAAGGACCTCATTAGGATAAAATTTCTTGTACTCCGACTCTGGTGTTCTGTACAAGCGAAGACAAGCCCTAAGGCAAGCCCTCTCAAACACCCGAATCTTTTCCATTAAGCTTGCTCGTACATTGAACCACACGGGACAACCAAATACCAGCATGGGCCTAATAAGGGCCATGTAGCAGATTACCTTTACCCTCACATCGAGTTGGCTGCTATAAAACAGTCTCTTTGTAAGGGCAAAAGCACCTCTAGCTCTTGCCAGAGCAGCATCTATATTTTTGCCAAAATACAGAAACTGATCTAGCCAGATCCCAAGGTATCTGACTACATTTCGACAGGCAAGAGGCTGTCCGTGCTGTCCAATGATTGAGAACTTTCGCCAATTTTTTCTGGTATCCCTAGAGGCTCCAGACAACGGCGTCCTAAAGAGAATGGTTTCCGACTTCTGAAAGTTGATTTTCAACTTCCAGTCATCGCAAAATCGTCTTATCTTATCGAAGTCACGCTGCAAGAGAGTATTAATGACCTCGATTTTTGGACCTGTTCTGTACGCTACCAAATCGTCTGCGTACGCAATAGTATGGGGAAGTGAACCTATCAAGTCGCTTGTATAAATGTTAAATAGGATCGGCGAATTGACCGCGCCTTGCTGAAGACCATTTTTAATTTGAAATATTCCAACAGAAGTCACATCGCCATTTTTCACGATGAACTGTCTGTTGGTTAGCATATTATAAAGAATGTACAAGAGAGGTTTGTTGATCCCCAGCCTAGTCAGCCTATAGAAAAGACCCTCTAACCATACGGTGTCGAAGGCCTTCTCCAAGTCAACAAGGCAGGCACCAGTGCACTGTTTCTTGCCTTTGTTCCATTGGATATCGGACACCAGTTTAGACGCGGCATGTGAGATATCATGTCCCGCCTTAAAACCGAATTGATTATACGGAACTATATGTTTGTCCTCAACCCACCTAGACAGAGCTCTATTGATTACCCTTTCAAAAACCTTACTGATATTCGGAAGGAGACTTATCGACCGGAGATTCGCCGGATTGGATATATCCTTTCCCTTTTTGGGGATAGGTTGAACCACCGCCGTTTTCCAATGCGCTGGATAATGTGCATTATTCATTGCATTATTAAACAGGGTGGTGTAAATGTCCACCGCTTCTAGAGGAAGATGTCGAAGCACGATGTTTGGAATACCATCGGTCCCCACTGACTTCTTAGCCCTGATTGTGTCGAAGATCTCACGGAGTTTTTGCTTCGAAATGAACGGGGGTAGGTCACCTTCTCTGGCAATGACGTTATTTGCCATATTTTCGTCGCTAAACCGGGTGAAACCAGAGCCCTCGGATCGCCAGCTCCCTATTTCATTTCGAATGCAGAAGTCGTGCACCAAGACGCGACTGTCCAGGTCGCAATTAGGGCCAATGGTATCAATGGCCTTGTATACTTCCTGGAAAGTCGCCCCTATGGTCTCAACCTTCTCCTGCGGATCCTCGATCACAAAGAAGTCGTCATCGTCAGCGGCTTCATTTGGATCAATACCTGCTATTGTCAGTAACCGTTCGTTTTCTGTTGTCCGGGCTATTTTAAGACACTGAAGGTCGTTTTGTTTTTTTCTCCGAAATAGTTTATTGATTTGCGGAAACATGTTCGGGTTGCTGGTGTTTACAGCCCGAACCTTGTTGTTCCAATATGAGCTTACAGCAATTCTGTAATTTTCTTTTATTAACTTTTGCACATTTTTAATCGACGACTTCAGCGTCCTAATCTCCGGATCTTGTCTGTCAGTTAACTGTCTGTACAAGTTTTTGAGTCTTGACAGAAGTCTACTTTTCTGTCGGTGCAGTGCGTCAATAGTAGGATTGCGGAACAGGTCTTCGTTAGTTGTACGTCGATACCGCGGTATGGTAGTGTCCATAGTTTGTTTAATTGTCTCGTCCATCTGTTTTAGGTAATTGTCGATCTCCTCGTTTGACAAATTCCTATTGGACGGTGGGTGGAGCGTGTTCGAGGAGAGCGCTCTGTTCAAGGTTGCGGAGAAGCGCGTCCATCGAGTCTTACTGTAGTTGTAAGAATATCTTTGGACAAACTCCTCCAATTCCGCAATTTCGTTGGGAACTGTAATTTCGGTGCTAAAACCGCAATGGTCGCTGTCATACACGAATGTGCGCAGACAGTTTAGCGTTTGTAAATTCGTACCTGTCAGTCGTATACGTTCGTCGTACAGCAGTAGATCCAAATAAGACCCGCCTCTGGGAAACGACGGGTTATCCGTCGCTTTAAGACCGAGTCTGTACATGACATCGTGCTGACCCCACCAATCGAGTAGTAGGTTCCCTCTAGTATTTGGCAAATTATTTCCCCAATCTCTGTGTCTAGCGTTGAAATCCCCGCCGATTATAAAATAATTCTCCCCCGATTCCAGCCTCAGAAGTCGAAAAAGCGTGTCGAGCTCTGTAATAAATAGGGCGGATTGTGAAGCCTCAGGTGCATAAACAGAGGCCAAGTACAGCCGCTTTCCACTGCGAAGCGGGATGTAAATGACAACTGCCTCCAACACCCGGAACCTGCGCAACACTCCCTTGTACACTCTGTGAAATTTTATACCTTCTTTAATGAAGATCGCGACACCACCTCCACGTTTGGATCTGGGCCGGTTTCTTCTTCTAACAATATAATTATTGTACTCCAGTTTGTGATTATCGGTTAGCTTGGTTTCGCTAGCGAAAAGCACATCAGGAGTTTGGTCTTGTAGCAATTTAAACATCGCGGCTCTTCGTTCGATCCTAATCAGTGAATTAACATTCACCGCAAGGACCTTCAAAGTTTGCTCCACCATGTGCGTACCCATTACGACATGTGTTGCGTTAGGCCCGGCAGCAGCGCGTAAATCTGGTCCACCCGCTTGGCCTGTTCTTGCACCTGCTTTTGCAGCTGAGCCATCTGCCCTTGGATTGCGAGCAAGATGGCTAGCATGTTAGGTGCAGCTTCCGTTGTTCTCGGCATTGGCGCCGGAGAAGCAACAGTCGCTTGCTGTACCGTAGCCCCCCTACCTGACGCCATTTGGGCGTAGGAAATTTGGGACGTGACGGCTGGTGTTTGAAATCTAAGAGGTGAACATTTGACCTCCACCTTCTGCTGCCGAGCCAGTTTTGCTTCCTTAATGTCCGCGAACTTAGGACAACCCCGATAGTTTGCGGTGTGTCCCATGTTTCCACATAACACGCACGAGAGCTTCGATCTATCGGATGCTCCGTCAACACCCAGAGGACACTCCTCGGAACTGTGGTTCTTAGCGCACTTCACGCATCGAGGCTGCATTTGGCAGTTCGACGCGGCGTGCCCGAACCTTTGGCAGCGAACGCATTGTATAACGCCTTCGCTCCTTTTTAGTTTTTCCCAGTGAACCACCTGGTAGTCTAGGACATTGATACTCCTTAGACTATCCAGACGGCTTTCGGGACTGAGCTGCACCAGGAAGAACGGCAGACTCCGTTTCTCCCGCCTGGCTCTAGCTGTGGTAAATGGCTTTACCCCCACAAATTTGAGTCCTTCGCACTCCTTCTCTTTGAGCAGTGCCAGGATCTCCTCAGGATCAGAAGACGGTTCCAACCCCTTCAGCAGCATCGATTGCCGCTTTTCACACTTTGGTGTAAATAAGTAGTGCTCCGTCGTCGTTTCCTTTAGGAGCTCTTTCACTTTCGCGTAGCCCTCCACTGATTTACAGTGGATGGCATGGCGATCGTTCCCCAATCTCATAATTTTAAAATTATTACCAATGACCAACTTACACAGGTCCTTGGTTTCATTTACGTATAGTTTATAGGTGTTTATAGGAGGCACCTTCTCCTTCTTCTTCTGCTGCTGCTGTTTTTTTAGCTGCTGTGTTTTCAGCTGCTGTTGTTTTTGCGTATGTTGCTGTTTCTGCTGCTGCTGTTGTTTCTGCGGTTGCTGTTGTTTCTGCTGCTGCTGTTTTTGTTGTTGCTGCAGTTGCTGTTTCTGCTCTTGTTGTTGTTGTTTTAGGGAGCTCTCTACTTCTGATTGCTCCCTCTGCCTTCGTGCAATTTGCCGCTGTTTAATAGCAAGCATGTCTTGCTCCAGCTTTTGTATGCTGCTTTTTATGTGATTAATTGCGTCATCTTCGTCTTCCGACTCAGATGACGCCAGAGAGGCGAAGCTGTTGGCGCCCCCCTCCTCTTTATCTTCTTCAGCTGTGGAAACAGCACTTATTTTTTTTTTGACAGATTAGGAGGTGTATTCAGCCTCTTCCTCCTTTTGCTGGCTTTCGCCACGGTTATGGGAAGAGCGGGGCGCTCTCCACCATCCATCACGTGATTTTTGTTGTTTTTCCTTCTTATTGCCTGATGGTTTATATTTTTTCACAATTTTATGAGAAAAAAAAAAATAGGAATTTTTGCATTGCCAAGTTCAAGATTCGAACACATCCATGTGTATGGATGAAACCAAACACACCTGAGTTTCAAACCACTACAAAAACAATTTTCCTTTCTCCTCCTTCTATCTTTCCGCCCGCGCCCTGGCAACAGTAAAAGGGTATCTAACCCCTTAGGCGCGCGTAAAATTATAAAAAAAAAAAAAAAAAAAAAAAACATCCATGTGGATTTCGTAGGACCGCTTCCGTATTCAAGAGGTTCAAGATTTTGTCTCACCATCGTAGATCGATTCTCTCGTTGGGCTGAAGCTTATCTCCTCGAAGACTCAACAGCTGATAGCCTAGCAAGGACGCTCTTTAGTAATTGGATAGCTCGCTTCGGTGTGCCACTAAAGATAACATCAGACCGAGGTAGACAATTTCTCTCCGATTTGTTCCAGGCGCTAGCAAAATTGTTCGCAATCAACCACTTGGCGACCACTGCGTACCACCCTGCAGCTAATGGCATGGTTGAGAGGCTGCATCGGCAACTAAAAGCCGCTATTGAGTGCCATGAATCCCCTTCCTGGGTCGACGAACTTCCAATCGTTCTCCTAGGGCTCAGAACTTCTTTCAAGGAAGATGTAAAAGCAACGGCAGCTGACATGGTGTATGGAGAAACCATTCGTGTACCTGGAAAATTTTTGTGTCCACGACTAAACAACACAGATCCCGAAAGTTTTGTCAGCCTGCTTCGACGTCATTTTGAAACTCTGCAACCTGTACCAGCTTCTCGTCACGGATCAAAGTCAACATTTATTTTCAAGAATTTGAATTCAGCATCACACGTATTCATCAGGCGAGATTCACTAAGGAGCGCATTACAGCAGCCGTATGAAGAACCTTTTCCCGTTTTGAAACGAACCGACAAACACTTCGCCGTTCAAATCAGGGGCAAAACTCAAACGGTTTCCATTGATCGGCTAAAACCGGCCTATCTCTTATCAACAGACGACCCAATACAACAGCCAGATATCAGCGCATCATCATCAGCTCCACCACCTAAATCAACAACCATCACTACAAAGACACGCTCGGGAAGACGAGTTGTCATTCCAGATAGATACATTGCTCACACAGCCAGGTGTGGGTAAGGTGTTTTATAACTTGTTTCGTGACTTGTAAAATATTATATTTTTTTTATTATAAAAGTAAGTCACTCGGAGGGGAGTGAAGTAGCGACGTCTTAGCCGCGAAATATTTAAATATGCTAATTTGATGTAAACAAAGAGTTTCGAAGATAAAGGCATAGATGTCGTCACTAACCAAGTTAGCGCAACATATATAAATGCAAACGTTGCTATGTCCCTCTCTCTCTCTCCATTCAGCCGAGTTGTCAAAGGCACGTACATATTGTATTAATTTCCGATTGTAATAAAATAGTGAATTAAAGAATCAAAAAGACCTCACATCCAAAAATCAAAAAATTCTAATTTTATCTGGAAAAAAACGTAAAACAACTATTCAATAAACACAACATTAAAGAGAGCATATTCTGCTTTGACCTTCGTACGGTTCTCAAATATAATGTTTATTATCAGTCAAATTTGATTTAAAAAAATTACGTTGCGAAAAACGGAAAACTTCTATCCAACAAACAGAACACGCAACTTGATAATACAAAACAATTAAGAGTAACATCATGCGACTAACGAGTGGACAAATAATTCATTTGGCCACAACAACATTCTTAATACATTAAGAATGGTCACAGAGAACATCGATTACACCATATCTGAACTTCGGTTTGACAAAAACTTCCATGTACGAGTAAGCTTCCCCTCTAGATCATTCTGGGAGGAAGATGCTTTCATGGAGTACAAGTCAATCCATCTCTACACAGATGAATTTAAAATCGAGCGGAATTTGTGGCGGTGTTTTCTCAGATAAGCTAAATCTAAGCTTCTCTTTCCGTCTTCCAAAACCCTGTAGCGTGTTTCAGGCGAACATTTTGGCGATTAAAGAAGCTCTGTCATGGCTGAAGAAAAAGGTGATATCTGCAAAGGATATCCGCATATTTTCGGATAGTCAGGCCGCCATCAAGTCCTGGACTCGGTCTCATTATATTCTAAAACCGCCCTTGAAAGCCGATCATCTCACATGGAGATGGCAGACAAGATTCACCTTTGTTGGGTGCCGGGCCATAGAGACATTCCAGGGAACTGCAGAGCCGATGAACTTGCCAAAATTGGAACCACTCTACCTATTCTACCGCAAAAAGGTAGTATAGGTATACCAATCGCTACGTGCAAACTAACACTAAAGCTGGATGCCTATAAAAGAACAGACCTTAAGTGGACTGCTGGGCAAACATGTCTAGCGACCAAACAGATCTGGCCAAACCTGGATCTGAATCGCTCTAAGTGTCTGATTCTTTTACATAGGAAACATCTCAGCGCAATAATAGGTGTCATTACTGGAAGCACTGCCTCATACGGAAGCACGCAAGAAGGCTTGGCACTTTTACAAATAATTTCTGTAGAAGCTGCATGGACGAGAAATAGTATGAGACAATCCTCCACCTACTCTGTACATGTCCAGCCCTCTCCCAGAGAAGAAAGCTTCATCTAGGAGTTTTCTTCTACAACGACCTAAACAATCTGGAAAACATAGACGTTAACAGTCTCCTACGCTTTATTATAAGCTCAAACTGGTTCCATTAGTAAGAGGATCATAGATCCACGTGGCATTGCAATGGGCCAATAGGCCTAAGTGGGTTTAGTATTTCCAACAGCCACTCTTACCTAACCTAACCTAACCTACCAAATCTTTACGGCACTGTGCACTTGTCGATGAGTCATTGGTATAGTGCTTTCAGGATTTCTAATAGGGACTCGCTCAGGTGAGTGTTGTGCAACGTCGTCGCCCGGATTTATGGTAGAACTGGTTGCTGTTTCAGTTTCCTTTTCCAAAGTGCCATCATTTCGAAGATAGTATACCCCAAGGCTTAAGTTATTTAGGCTTCCTTCTGCTAGTAGTGGATTAATAGTTATATCAAATTGATTTGTTGATGGAACTTTATCAGCTTGCGAAGCTTCTGCAGCAATAACCTCCAAAACAGACCTTACTTCAACACCAATAGCACTTAATTTTTCGGACAGGCTTTCAATAACTTCGGCAGTAATTTAAAACTCATCCACTGAAGGTGATTTTGTCGACTTTGGAGCTTCAGCAATTACTAAATTTTCATCGGTGTTCTTAACGCATTTAGAAAAATCGATAGCAGTTGGATTTAGTGGATAAAGACCGCATTTGCGAAAGCCGTTCTTGATTGTTGTTGCCATATCTTTATTTTTCATTATGCATTCATTGAAAAGAGGGCAAAATTGTTTTTTTTGTGAGTGATTGTCCTAGATTTCTTGTTTGCCACTCACGAACAGTCTTTTTCCATTCTGATTTAAGGGGATTAAATACACTTACGTCTGCTGGTTGCATAATATGGGTTGTATTGGGTGGCAATGCATATAAAATGATTTGTTCCTTCCTACAAAATTCGTTTAACTCCAAAGTCGAATGGGATTTGTGACCATCAACAAATAATATAACTGGACGTTTTACTTGGTCTGTCAGTAAGCCTTTATGTACACAATTAGCCACGTAATCATAAAATGTTTCACTGCGCATCCTACCGCTCTCGCTTTTCCCTAAGATCCTAGATTTGGGCATACCGGACAGCCGGTTTTTTAGTTAAAAAACACTGTCCGCATACTGACATTATTAAAGAAACATGCAAAATTCTTTATTTATAGATACACATAGGTATGGTTTAAATGTATTAAAACATGAATTTAAAATTTGCATTAAAGTTTCAGTACCAGAATTAGTATAAAATTTGGGCTCCAGTATCCGGAAACCAAATAATTTGCATAGAACTTAACAATATTTTCGTTTTTTTTATTGAACACATAAATTATTTATATTTAAATGAAATTAAACCTAATTTGATGTGCAAATGCAATAAATAATGCTTAAAATACTTACATTTTGAAAATAGCGTCACTATTTTTATTAGAGAAAAAACGCACTTAGCTGCACACTTCACGACTACCGCGTACTAACTAATGCGTATTTCGCAAACCAGTTATCGCATCTATTGGAAACTACGTGTGTGCATGAAAGAAACATAGAGGGTTGTGTTTTTTATGTATTTTTCACACTAGAGCCGGAATATTCTAACGTATTTTTTTTTTCAACTAGTGCTTATTTCGTGAATGGTAACACATAGCTCATGTCTGATTTGACAGATAATTAGTTTTATCCTTCCGCTGAACGAATATGGTTATGTATACGCTTGAACAACGCTGGGAAATATTGCGACATTACTTTGAAAATCATGGTAATGTTGCAGAATGTGTGCGAAAATTGCGTACGGATTTTGGAAGAAGAGAAGCACCGTCAGCTCCGTATGTTCGTTATCTTGTGAAAAAAATGAAAGAAACTGGCATCCTCATCGATAAACCAAAGCGTGAAAAGTCAAAAACAGTGCGTACACCCGAGAATATTGCTGCTGTGGCAGAAAGTGTGCGTGAAGTGCCATCAACATCAATTCACCGTCCTCAACAAATGAACATTTTGGAGACATCATTGAGACGAATTTTGCATAGAGACCTTGGTATGACGCCATATAACGTCCAATTGGTTCAGGAGTTGAAGCCAACTGACCATCCAATGCGTTTTCGCTTCGCTAAGTGGGCCTGCGATCGACTTAGAGAAGATGCCGATTTTGCCAAAAAAATCATCTTTTCAGATGAAGCTCATTTTGGTCTTGGCGGGTATGTAAACAAGCAAAATTGTCGCATTTGGGGTACAGAAAACCCGCACGCATACATTGAAAAGCCGATACACCCAAAACGAGTCACTGTTTGGTGCGGATTTTGGTCCAGAGGCATAATTGGGCCATTTTTCTTCGAAAATGAGCAAGGAGTGGCCGTTACAGTCAATGGCGATCGCTATCGGGCCATGTTGAACGAATTTTTGTTCACAAAAATTGAAGAGGAGGATATTGGCAACATTTGGTTTCAACAGGACGGCGCTACGTGCCACACAGCCGAAGCTACACTCAATGTTTTGCGCTCTGTTTTTGAAGATCGCATTATCAGCCGCAGAGCTGATGTCGTTTGGCCACCTCGGAGCTGCGATTTGACACCGTTGGACTATTATTTGTGGGGTGCCGTAAAAGATAAGTATTACGCCGACAAGCCAGAGACAATTACAATTGACGCTTTAAAGACAATATTCGTGAAGCCATTAGTGAATAGTGAAATACAGCTGCACACAATCGATAATGTGCTTAAAAATTGGACCGATCGTGTAGGCTACTGCATGGCCAGCCGAGGCAGCCATTTGAATGAAATTATTTTCCATTATTAACCGGAAGGATAAAACTAATTATCTGTCAAATCAGACATGAGCTAAGTGTTACCATTCACGAAATAAGCACTAGTTGAAAAAACGTTAGATGGCGGACCCTTTATTATTTTTTGACAATAAACGACGAAGTGTCAGCACTGTCCGGATACTAGTGCCTCTACCCTACTTGAATCGTAAAGCGAAAGTGCGTACGATAGGTGACATCGTAAAGGTATTTTTACGTGTGACACTAGTAAACGGACACTAAATTCAACAATCAACAACTTACCGAAGCAACCGCCTAACAACTCATCAATTGTCAACTTGACAGCTAAGCACCATGTTTTTTTTGTTTTTTGTTCGTTTTGTGAGAACTTTCAGGCGAGTAGAATTGTGGTTTTTATTTTTTTTTATTTTAATCCAAATAAATTGAATTCATCGCCTGTACATTGATGTCAGAAGTAGGATGAAGTTCAAGAGGTTCAGCAAATAGGTTATGATTGTCTCGCGCCTCCGAATTCAGCAGAAGGTGAAGCCGGTCACCTAAGCCCCATCCCGGTAGGTTGCTAAGTATCGCCACCTGAAAGTCCAATAAAGCTAAAGCCTCAGCAATTTGATGGAACTGCTACGAGCTGGGAGGACTACAGAATTCAATTCGACATTGTGGCCTCCACTAATGGCTGGACTGATCGTAGCTGTGTAATAACTGTTTTCCAACCTAATTGCAACAGATCGGGAACTATACTCGTCATTAATTAAAGCATTAGAGCTTCGATTTCTGGGTCAAGCAAAGCAGGTATCCCATGCTCAAATGCGCGCGAGAGTACAGCGCCCAAGGGAGGAGTTGCCCGCTTTTGCTACGGACGTAGGACGACTAGTTCGAACCGTTTTTAAAGAGTGTCCGCGAAAAGCCCAAGTTAAAATAGCCACAATGCAATTTATTGATGGAATTTCGGATAAGTACGTGGAAGACATGGTACGCATTTGTGAACCCAAAACTTTGTCAGAAGCCTTGACCAAAGCTATTGTGTTAAAAGCCGCACGCCTAATTACACTTGCAAACCACACAACACGTGCAGCAAAGGTGAGTGGAGGTATCCCGACACAACCGCAGTGCAATAGGCAACGACGATGTTGGACAGCAAGAGCTCAACCATTCGGGAAACGACTACGAGTAGGTGTCAGTGGTGAAGGGCAACCACTGGCGAAGAATACAAGCCCTACGTTTCTTTTCAATGCAGCTTCAAAGTTTCGGCCATCGTGGGTGGTATCAAATGCGAAATTTTGGTGGAGACTGGTTCCTCCATAACGCTAGTACACCGAAGTCGTATACCAGAGAATATCCATCTGCAGCCAAAGAATTGGAACACGTACGTTCGATTGGATAACATTTATCGTCGTCTAACAATAACGGTGGTAGACTTCCAACTTCCAGGTAATGGCCATGGAATCATATGAACTGATTTTCTTGTCCCACTGGAATGTGTGATAAATTTCGCATATAATATGCTCTTTGCAGGTAAATGTAAAATTCGACTGATTCCAGAGCAGAGTACGAATAGCACTGCCGTCGGAACAGTGGATCCCATCCCAGATGCATGTACTGGTATAGTAGTTAACTTGTCGACTACGAATGATGTGACCGTTTCTTCGCTCGCTACATCTATTGTACTATCCCATGGTCTGAAGATGTTGTAATAGAACCAGAGTATTGCTGTTTGCCGAAGGGAATTTTAGTCGCCAAGTCTATAAACACTTTGTTTAATGGTGTTGCCAATACTGCGAAGTTAGCTTCTATTGAAGAGATCTCGGAGCGGAGGAGTACATCAAATGAAGGGAAGGTCAGCGCCATTGAACTTCCAGAGCATTTGCGCGATCTTTTTAAATTATCTTCAGAAGATTTAAATGCGCATAATGTAGACTATTGAAGGATTCTTTGATTGAGTTTATGGATGTGTGTTCTCGAAATCTTCTAGCGATATAGGACGAACAACATTTTTTTTTTTTTAAAGAACTTAATAGTCAAGTGGGTATGAATACACTTAAAGTGCACGTGTTAAGTTTTTTGGAAAATGGGATAGAGGGGGAAAGAAAGATGTTTGGGCTCAGTGGTTATTTCACTCCATGGAAATGGGTGGGATCCAACGTTTAATGGGGAGACTAAATTCTTAGTGGAGGTTGGCTTTTTGTTGATTTTTCTAGTCAACTACTCATCATACTTGATTTTCGTTAATTGTAAAAGTGACTTTCGGCCGAGGCTTCCGATTTGGAAGCCAGTCCACTACCACATGAGCCACGGCCTTCCACATTAACCAAGCATCGAATTAACGTTTGAAGTACGAACCCTATAAAACAGCCTCCTCGTCGATTGCCACTGGCCAAGTAAGATGAGTGCCGGCAGATTTTAAATGAGATGTTACGAAGTGACATTATTGACCCATCCGAAAGCCCTTCAATAGTCATGGTACAAAAAAAGAACTGAAGTACGAGGTTCTGCGTCGGCTAGGATCGACGACACAATTGATCCTGTGAGTGGCTCTACCTTGTTCAGTACACTTGATTGCCAATCAGGATACTGGCAAGTAGAAATGGAGTCGGCAGATAAAGACAAGACGGCGTTTGTTACGAAAGATGGCCTATGGAATTTTAAAATCCTGAGTTTTTTCATGAGTTTATGGAACACTTCCATACTTTACTGTTTGGGCGGAAGTTTCTAGTGCGTACGGATTATGCAGCATTGAATTAGTTGATAAAATTTAAGAGCCCAGAAGGACAACTCGCTCACTGGATAGAAAGACTGCAACAATACGACTATATCGTGCAGCATCGTGCAGGTAGCCTTCATCACGATATTTTAGAGTACACCCGAAAATGGGCTTGAGGGTATACTGATGAGCATTCGTAGCGAGACGGGTGTTACGGTTGAAAGTTTGAATGGGCGGAATGCTACTGGCGATTTCAGTGGAGCACTGGTGGTGGAAATAGCGATAAAACAAAGTCAGACACGAGACATTTCGTCGGTGTTCGAGGGTGTCCATTGATTGACTGATATAAGTTTTATCGCACGGTTTTGAATCCTATCTAGCAGGTGCAGAGATGTTTTAGGAGCACCTGACCTGATGTGGGAGTTGTACTCCTATTTTGGGCGGATGAATGCCTTATATATTGAGGCCCGATCAGAGGGGGTAAAATATTTCTTACATCGCTTGAGGAAACCTAGAAATTTAGCAGCATTTTTGGCGACATCAAATATGTGGTCATTCCAACGTAAGTTGTCGTGGACACACATACCGAGAATGGAAAGTTTTTCGGTTTCGACGATGCAAGTGCCATTCATGGATAATGGCTGGGTGTTTAAATTTCGCTTTAACGACAGCAGACAGCATTGTGTTTTGGAAGCATTAAATTCCACTCTGTTGATAGTTCCCCAATTGGTTATGCTGTTGATATCGGAATTTAATGAGCTTAGCATACGCTGCCGTTCTCGTTCTACAGCCGAAGAGCAGGGCCGTGAGTCCGGGAACGAGTATGAAAAGCAGAGAGTACTGTCATCAGCAAAGGAATATATTGGATTAGAATTAGCAGACAAGAGATCGTTAATGAAAATTAAAAAGAGTGTCAGTGACAGAACAGAGCCCTGGGGCACACCAGCATTTATTTTGTGAATATCAGACAACTTGAATTGAACGTTCCGAAAGGTAATTTCTAATCCATTGAAGAAGAGAGTCGTCAATCCCAAATACACGCATTTTCGACAAAAGAGCCCGATGCCAAACTCTGTCAAATGCCTTAGAAATATCAAGTGCAACTATCTTGCTTTCGCCAGATTGATGTACGCTTTGGTTCCACTTTTCGGTGAGACATGCCATCAAATCACCAGTGGACCTGTTGCTACGAAAACCGTACTGCCGGTCGTTGAGAAGTTTTCGTGTTTCGAGATATTTCATGAGCTGACGATTTATCAGTGTTTCCATGACCTTGGAAAGAAGGGACGTAAGTGCAATGGGTCTGTAGGAGGAGAGAGACGATGATTCGCCTTTTTTAGGAACGGGCTGGACAAATGCTGTTTTCCATCTACTCGGGAAGAGTCCTAAAGTGTAGGATTGATGAAAAAGCTTACGCAGTGATTTTGCCAGCGAGGAAGAACACCTCTTCAGAAGAAGGGGAGATATACCATCTGGACCAGCGGATTTATGTATGTTGAGATCTTTAAGTACTCTTGCTACTACACGAGTGCGAAAGTAGATTTGTCCCATTGAAGATTTGACGCACTCAAGTGTAGGCGGAGACAAAGCACAATCTGGGAGTGTGGAGCTGGCCGCAAAGTGTGCAGCAAGCAGATTGGCCTTATCCAAAGAGCTGACAGCTGGAATGTCATTGTAAATGAGCGTTGGGATGGAGGATGAGGCGGAATTTCTAATGTTTTTGACGAACGACCAAAAATTTTTACTGCCTTTGGGACATTGCAGTATTTTTTGCCTCAGTTTTTGGTCGTATAGGAATTTCACACGCTTAAGAAAGGCGTTGCAGTCATTTTTGGCTCATTTGAACTTTTTTCGGTTTTCCTCCGTCGGGTTGGTCTTGTAGGACCGAAAAAACATTTCTCTAGCCCTGACGGCCTCTTTACAGCTCGAGTCGTACCATGCCTTTTCTTTTGGTTTGATACTCTTCACCCGATGAGGTATAAAGGATCTTATTCCAAAGAGAATGGTGTCTGTAATCATATCAGCACCGGCATCCACGTCGTTATCGAGGAAGCATAACGACCAGTTGAAATTCCTAAAGAAGCTGTTAAGACCGCTCCAGTTGGCTTTCTCGTATCGCCGTACGGTTCTTTTAGGAATTTTTTCTCTAACTGTGTGGTCGGTGTACGAGAATTAGCTGATATGGTCCGACGAGCCTAGAGGGGAGAGCACATCAATGGTGTATTTATAAGGGTGAGAAGTTAAAAACAAGTCCAGGGTGTTGGCGGTATGACTATCAACGTCTGGTATTCGCGTGGGCTCACTTACATTGCTGCGTTACGTTGTTTATTGGCTACGTCTACCCTGAATTCCCTAGTCATAATCACAGACAAACACCGACGATACTAAGCAAGCTACGAAGTGAAAATTCTAACATTGATTTACCGGATCAAATTGTTGTAGGTGTTATGCCCTTGCAACAATATGAAACAGTACACAAACAAAATTTTCACTCACAACCCGCTATCTATCAGTTGTTACATACACTCAGCCACTGCCCGTATCGTATGGTAAATACAGTAATGGCATGATTGAGTGCAAGCAACTTCGAACAGTGGGATACCCGCACTGTGTGATTTTTTTTCCACTGCATTGCATTTTTTTTTTATTTATTTTTTTTTTTGCACACGCGCGCGGTGGTTTTTTTTTGGACAGCACACAACACAACACTAGTTGACTTGTGCACTCGTCGGTGGTCGACTCGGTACAATTTGGACACAGTTTTCTGCTCTCGGATTAGCAGATGATGTACTATGCAAATGCTGGGTTCCACTTACTTCTCATCAGAAAGAGCAATGGTTGCCGATTATTGCTGGTGCGATGAGAGAAGATGTGCTGAAGATATTCCATGACAGCATTTTTGGTGGCGACTTTGACATTAACAAGATCTACGATGGGCTTAGCAGACGCTGCTATTGGATTAGTGCTAGACGTGATGTTGCAGATTATTGTGCGGAATGTGAGACATGTGGTGCTAGAAAGGGGCCGAAGGGCAATTAAAAATCTATTTATCTGGCGAGCCGTTTCAGCGCGTAGCAGTTGATATTTTGGGCCCTCTTCCGACAACAGCAAATGGCAACAAATACGTCTTGGTGCTATGGACTGAAGTGTTGCCGATAGCGGACCAAACCGCAGATACGGTGGCGAAGGCATTGATGTCTCGGGTGTTTTCTCGTTTCGGAATTCCTCGTGAGTTGCACTCCGACCAGGCACGCAACTTCGAATCCGAGGTATTTAAAAGCGTCATGGAAATCCTGGAATACACAAAACCAGAACGACACCGCTCCATCCCCAATCCGATGGGTTAGTCGAAAGGATAAATAAGACCATACTCGACTTTCTAGCAAAGTTTATATATGAACGTCAATCGAATTGGGACGAGCTGCTACCTCTGTTCGCTATGGCCTACAGAGCAGTGTCTCAAGATTCTATTAAAGAGTGTCCACACAAAATGCTTTTCGGGCGAGATATTCGACTACCACCCGATTTGCTATTTGGTTTGACCCCAGAAAATGGTGCTTCCGCTATTGGCTACGCAAAGGAACTTAAAGAAAAACTCCATAACATACACGAAAAAGCTCGCTGTCAGATGATTAAAGCTGCTTATCGCATGAAGAACAGATACAATTTATCATCAAATGGTGTCAATTTCAAATAACGGGATCACGTGTGGTTTCACAATCCCAAGCGAAGAGTGGACAGATCACCGAAGCTACAATCGGACTTGGAGGTTCCGTACAGGATTGTAATGGTGTTGGCTGACGTCACTTATAAAATTCAACGCACACCAAGGACGAAACCGAAGATCGTGCACATTGACAGACTTGCGAAATACAGAGGCAAAGAGGTTTCCGTGCGAAATCAATCGAATAGTCAAGAAACCGTGTCGATTTCGGTCTAGGTAGGGGGGAATGTTACTAACGTGTGACACTAGTAATCAGACCCTAAATTCAACAATCAACAACTTACCGACTCAAGAGCCTAACAACTCATCAACTGTCAACTTGACAACTAAGCACCATGTTCGTTGAGAGAGAACTGTCAGGCGAGGAGAATCGTGATTCTTTTTTTTTTTTTTTTTTAATCCGAATAAATTGAATTCATCCCCTATATATTTGCAACAATATCAATAGACCATGTACATCATATCTTGCACTAGTATTTGGATATGCAGTCGCTCACTCATTTTCGTCGTGATAAGAAGTGCTTCAGCTCACAAGCAAAATTAAACTGTGAATTAAAGTTTAAATTAATAACTAGACATAGCGATTGATAGGCCCCAAATAGCCTAGTGCGTGTGTTACCCAGTCGCGATATCAGAGGTAGTGGGTTCGAACCCCGATATATCCCAAGTCGTTTTTTTTTTTGTTTTTTTTTTTTTGTAGCTGTCTTTAATTTCCAAAACATTAAAATACTATAAAAGTATCACGTGATGGAAAAAACGAGCGACCCGCTCGACAAAAAACGGTCAAAGTGGATGACGTGATGTCATCGTCGGACTATACAGCACAGACTGCTAACCCAGCCGATGGATAAAAAAAAACAGCAAAGAGGAGGAGGAAGCTAAAACGAACTCCCAGCCCTGCAAAGCACCCTGTTCTATCTGCCTCAGCGGAAAAGATACTGGTTGATGCAAATAAAGGGGCCATATTATCAACATCAGTGTCCGATGTGAGGGAGGACCGCTACATGGGAGGAGCAAATAGTTTCGTCACATTGGCAGACCCAGATTCAAACGACGAAGAAGAACAAGTCGAGTCGCTGAATAGTACAATCAAAATGATAGAGCAGCAGATAATTGACATAAAAGCCAAACAAATGGCAAGGAGAGAAAGGGAGCAGCAAAATCCCTACCAAAAACAACACGAGCAAATGGAGCAATCCAAACAACAATCGGAACAGCAACAACCACATATGATTAAGCCGCAAAGACTGCCGAAATAAAAACAGCAACCTAAGCCTCAGTTGCAACAACAACAACAGCAGAAACAGCTACAAAAAAAGCAGCAACAACGCAGAAACAAAAGCAACAACAACACCAAGAACAGCAACAGCAGCAGAAACAAAAACAAAAGGTGCCACCAATCAACACTTTCAAGATGGAACTGCAAGACACAATACAGTTATGTAAGCGATTCACTGCAACTCAGTGGAGCGCTATAATAAGATAAAGCAATTACGAGTATTAAAGGACACGACGACGGAGTTCTTCTCCTTCACACCGAAGGATGAAAAGCTGCAAACTATGCTGCTGAAGGGGTTAGAGCCGTCTACTGACCCGGAGGAACTTCTCGCACTGCTCAAAGAGAAGGAGTGCGCCGAGTTCAAATTCGTGGGGGTTAAGCCATTCGTCACAGCTAGAGCCAAAAGGGAGAAGCGGAAGCTAGCATTCTTCCTAGTTCAGCTGACTCCCAATAGCAAATTGGATGGTCTAAGGAGCATCAAAGTCCTGGACTACCAGATTGTGGCATGGGAAAAAGTAAAGCGGAGCGACAACATTTTACAATGTGTTCGCTGCCAAAGGTACGGGCACGCCGCGTCGAACTGCGAAATGCAGCCTCGATGCGTGAAGTGTGGAAAGAACCACAAATCTGAGGAATGCGCTCTGGGTAAGGACGGAGCGTCAGAAAAAAGTCAACTCTCTTGTGCCTTATGTAGGAACACGGGACACACCGCAAATTATCGGGGTTGTCCCAAATTCCAATACATCAAAAGAGTAAATCTGGCTCGGCAGCAGAAAGTGGAAGTTAAACATCCACCCGTGCATATAAAAACTCCAGCCGTTACTCCCAATGTTACCTACGCCCAAATGGCGGCAGGTAGGGGAAATACGGTACAGCAGGCGAAGATTGCTTCTCAGGCCCCAGCGCCCAGAGCACCGGAACCAGTACCTGACATGCTAGTTATCTTGCTCTCTATCCAGGGGCAGATGGCTCAGCTACAACGTCATTTGACTGAACAGACCGCGCGGGTGGATCAAGTATACGCGCTGTTGCCTGGCCTAACGCACCTTTTGCCGTAATGGGTACGTACGTGGCGGAGCAGACTCTGAAGGTCCTTGCTGTGAATGTCAATTCACTGATTAGGCTCGAACGACGAGCCGCACTATTTAAGTTGCTTAAAGACCAAGCCCCTGATGTGCTTTTGGTTAGCGAAACTAAGCTTACCAAGAGACACAAATTGAGGCACAGAAGATACAAAATAATACGGAGAAACCGACCCAACTCCATTCAGGGAGGTGGCGTTGCAATTTTCGTACGAAAAGGTATACGTTTTAAAAGAGTATACAGTCGTGTAGTACGTAGGTTCCAGGTGCTGGAAGCATGCACCGTGTATGTGCAGTCTGTCTATGCACCTAAGACTACTCAATCCACCTTATTTATCTCAGAGCTCGAGACACTTTTTCGATTTCTGAGGCTGGAATTGGAAGACAACTATTTTATTATCGGCGGAGATTTCAACGCCTAACATAGTGATTGGGGAAATAATACACCAAATACTAGAGGGAACCTACTATTCAATTGGTGGGGTCAACACAGTGTTATGTATCGACTCGGCCTTAAGGCGACGGATAGTCCGTCGTTTCCTAGACACGGGTCCTATTTGGATCTTTTGCTATTCGATTCACGAATACAACTGACATGCACTAACCAACAAACTACAAAC
This sequence comes from Volucella bombylans, assembly GCA_949129095.1. Taxonomy (NCBI): domain Eukaryota; kingdom Metazoa; phylum Arthropoda; class Insecta; order Diptera; family Syrphidae; genus Volucella; species Volucella bombylans. Next base: position 117,234,248 of record OX422142.1, on the reverse strand, counting down.
TGTCTACGCACTTTCGTGTATGACAGTGACCATCGCGGTTTCAGCACCGAAATAACTGTTCCCAACGAAATTGCGGAATTGGATGAGTTTGTTCAAAGGCATTCCTACAATTATAGTAGGGTGCGTTGGACACACTTCACCAGAACACTGACAAGAGCACTCTCCTCGAATTCGCTCTACCCACCGTCCAACAGAAATCTGTCAAACGAGGAGATTGACAGGTATCTAAGACTAATGGACGAGACAATCAAACGAACAATGGACAAAACGATACCTCGGTACCAACACACTGACGAAGAAGACTTATTCCGCAACGCAACTATTGACGCACTGCACCGACAGAAAAGTGGACTGCTGTCAAGACTAAAAACCTTGTACAGACAGTTTACTGACAGACATAACCCGGAGATCATGACACTGAAGTCGTCGATTAAAAACCTCCAAACATTAATAAAAGAAAATTACAGAGCAGCTGTAAGTTTGTATTGGAACAATAAAATTCGGGCTGTAAACACCAGCAACCCGAATATGTTCCCGCAAATAAATAAAATATTTCGGAGAAATAATCAGAACGACGTTCCATGTCTTAAAATCGCCCGAACGACGAACAACGAACAAATACTGGTAGCAGCGGGCATAGATCTAGATGAGGCTGTTGATGATGACAACTTCTTTGTGATCGAGGATCCGCAGGAGCAAGTAGAGGCTATAGGAGCGACTTTCCAGGAAGTGTACAAGGCAAATGCTATCATTGGCCCGAACCACGATCTGGAGAATCGAGTCCTTTTGCACAATTCCTACCTTCGAAATGAAATTGTGAATTGGCGATTCGAGAGCTCGGGTTTCACCCAGTTCAGTGACGAAAATATGGCAAATAATGCCATCACCAACGATAGGGTACTACCCCCGTTCATTTCGAAGGAAGAGCTCCAAACGATCTTCGAATCGCTTAGAAGTAAGAAATCAGTGGGAACCGATGAAATACCGAACATTGTGCTTCGACATCTCCCTCTAGAAGCGGTGAACATTTATACCATCCTGTTTAATAATGCAATGAATAATGCACATTATCCAGCGCATTGGAAAACTGCGGTGGTACATCCCATCCCCAAAAGGGATAAAGACACTTCCAATCTGGCGAATCTCCGCTCGATGAGTCTTCTTCCAAACATCAGTAAAGTGTTCGAGAAGGTGATCAATAGAGTCCTGACTAAGTGGGTTGAGGACAAAAATATAGTTCCGGATAATCAGTTCGGTTTCAAGGCGGGGCATGATATAATTCATGCTGCGGCTAAACTGGTTTCTGATATCCAATGGAACAAAGGCAAGAACCAGTGCACTGGTGCCTGCCTGATTGACTTGAAGAAGGCCTTCGATACCGTATGGTTAGAAGGACTCTTTTTCAAGCTGGACAGGTTGGGCATTAGTAAATCACTGCTGTATATTCTTTTCGATATGCTCTCCAGTAGACAGTTCATCGTGAAGAATGGCGATGTGATTTCTGCTGTAACATTTAACATTAAAAACGGTCTGCAACAAGGTGCGGTAAATTCGCCGATCCTATTCAACATTTACACGAGTGATCTGATAGGTTCACTTCACCATGCCATAGCGTACGCAGACGACATAATCGCATACAGATCAGGTCCAAAGATTGAGGTCATTAATATACTTTTGCAGCGTGACTTCCACAAAATTAAGTGATATTGCGATGACTGGAAGTTGAAAATCAACTTTCAGAAGTCGGAAACCATTCTGTTTAGGACGCCTTTGTCTGGGGCCTCTAGGGATACCAGAAAGAATTGGCGAAAGTTTTTGATCGTGGGGCAGCACGGGCAGCCACTTACTGGTCGAAATGTAGTCAGATACCTTGGGATCTGGCTAGATCAATTTCTGTATTTTAACAAACATATAGAGGTTGCTCTAGCCAGAGCCAGAGGTGCTTTTGCCCTTACAAAGAGACTGTTTTATAACAGCCAACTCGATGCGAGGGTGAAGGTAATCTGCTACATGGCCCTTATCAGGCCCATGCTTGTATTTGGATGTCCCGTGTGGTTCAACGTGAGAGCAAGTTTATTGGAAAAGATTCGGGTGTTTGAGAGGGCTTGTCTTAGGACTTGTCTTCGCTTATACAGAACACCAGAGTCTGAGTACATAAAATTCTATCCTAATGAGGTCTTGTACAATAGGGCGAACCTGATAAGAGTGGACAATTTCGTCATTAAGTTGACTCGAAGGCACGTTGCAAGAGCAATGACCTCATCGAACAACCTGATCTCCGGGGCTTACTACCCTAATTATATGTATCACGAGAGAGTTCGCTTTGACGGCTTTATTCCTCCAGAAGCTCCTCTATCTAGATAGCAAAGGTCTGATCCAGGACAGATTGGCAGTGCCGCTTATCTTCCACGTTGCTCGAACAGCTGCGGACAGGCGACTCAACTACGACAGAGACGTCGCACACGGCAGTGCGGAGCTTCTCCGGTTCAGTAGGGCGGTAGGGAGTCGCGACATGAGGGATGTTGCTCAGCAGCACCAGCAAGTTTGGTGGCTAGTTGAAGGGAAGGATGCTTCGTCGTCGAATGCCTCCAGTAATACATAGCTTCATCTGAGGCAAAGTGGGTCAGCCTAATTTTTTTTTCTAGCCATGGCCGGCTTACATAGTTTTAGGTAGGTTTAAGTTGGTTTTAAGAAAAAAAAATATATAAAAACCAAAAAAAAACACAAAAATATATATATGCATGTATTTGTATATTATGTATATACATATTATGTATATATATATTTATGTATGTCTATGTTTGTGTTAGATGTAAGTAGGTTAAGTAGATTAAGATTTATTTTTAGGTAGTTTGTAGGCTTTTAGTTTTAAGTTTTATAAAAAATTAAAAAAATGTCCGCTCACTAAGTTTTTGCTTAAAATTTATTTTCTTAGTTTTAGTATGTAAAAATAGAAATAAAATTAGACTGTAAGGTTCGTCTGTTAGGTTAGTGTTAGGTTTAACTTAGAGTGCCCGCATGGGGCCAGTAAGTTAGTAAAAGATAATTTTAAGTTAATTAAGCTAATTTTTAAGCATTGTTTTGTCTAGCATGTAAGAGTAATTTAAGGTGTATAAATAAAATGCATACAAACTGAACTGAAACTGAGTATTTGGATATGCGAAAGCTCTGTTCGAAGTGTACCGCGTTTGCTCGCAGTTGACCAAAAACAACAACGTGCTGACGATTCAGAGTGCTGTTTGGAGCTTTTTAAAGGAAATGAAAATAATTTTCTCATGCGGTATGTGACAATGGGTGAAACATGGATTCCGTTACCTGTTTGTAAACCTCCAAAAAATGATCGCCGAAAAAATATATGGGTCCAATGAATAAGTGATTGCCGAAACTTCCATGACCACAAAAACTTTTGCCGTGTATACTAAGAGCTCCCTAAGGCCCTATATCTATCGGAAATTACTCAACTAAAGAGCTGGATTTAATAAGAAAAGGAATATGAGGTTAGTTCAAGACTAGATATAATCGAATGGGAAGCGACTCCCTGCCATTAAAGATGTCTCATTATTTCGTCGAAATTGCTGCCGAATAAAGCATATCAAAGCTTCGTCTAGACTCAGATTCGTGGGCCAGTATTCCATCGGCTCGGCACGGCTACCTAAAGCTTTAATAGTCCATCTAGAAGTTCGATCTGACTCCATTCCACAACATGCAAAATCCTAACACACAATCTCAGGAAAATTATCAGAGGCATCTCGATGTCCTCATTAAAAAAAACATCACCACATATATGTATCTTGGTTACCTTGAGAGCGCTTACGGATACTTTCTTTTACCCCATAGTGCCCTCTATAAACGTCGTCGGCATTTACTAAAAAGGTAATTGGTGAGAACAAGCTTAATACCAGTTGATATTCTGTGTGATATAAGGAGCTGTGAACGTGAACGTACACAAACTATTGATACAAAACAGAAACAAATGAGAACTGTATATGTGGACCGATAACATGCTGACGATATTTGACTATCGATTGAGAAAACAAGATAGTTTTCTGAACATCCTGCTGGCCTCAAGCCAAGTAAGTCCTCAAATTGCCAGATTTCTCCAACTCTTTGGCTCACTAACAATCCTGTCTTGCTCGAGTTTAAATGGTGTCTTCAAGACTTTGTTATCAACCATCGTTGACTCTCCCAAGACCTAAAATCCTTGCAAGAGGTAAACAGAAAACAAGTTGTTAAACCCAGAGTAAATCAGGACAGAGTAGTATCTCCAGTAGTGGATTTGTTGTTATTAATTTTTATAACCACCATGTCAAAGTTATAGAAACACTTCGTACCAATTATTGACTTGTAAGCCTCCTCACTCCGAAAACTACTCCTACACCGATCGAAATCGAACACAACCACCTTTGGTGCTATAAATGACCCATCTCCCCCACGACATTAAGCAAAGAAAAATAACTTATATCTCAGCCCACACGTCATTCCAAAGCAACAGCATGTCATCAATAATTTCCTACTTCTTCTTCATGTGGGTCAACTATTCGTACAAAAGTTTTCCACTTCAAATTCCACGTAAATCTATGCACAATGCTCTGCTCCCTCAGCGATGATTTCGCAAAACAATAAAATCACCCCCAACCCACCGATCCCAATGAGACAGAAGAACAGAAGAAAGAAAAAACAAGGAAAACGAAAATACATACTCGTAACAGAGACGACAGAACACTCTTGTCTTTTTGTTTTGAGTGATGTTCATCCGAAAGGCAGCAATTCCCAAGAACTGGGCAGAACACCACAAAACCACCGCACCATCCTGTGCCACCCCTCGAAAGAACAAAACAACTTTTATGTACGAATTCTCAAAGAGATCAAGTTAATGGCAGCAAATAAAAAGATACCGCCGACAATATAAACAAACACACGGGGGCACCAGTTAGAGGAGCATTCAGAGCAGCTGAGGCTGGGGAAGCCACAGAGGCATACAAAGACACAGGAGCACCGACCATCAACCACCGACCACCAGCAATTAAACAAATCAAAACACACATTTCGGTTTGATTGATTTTTATATGTGTGCTCGGGCTCGGTCCCGGATTGCAGGTTCCTTATCCCTGTCCCTCCCTATTCCACTCCTTATTGGTGGTTTTCACCTTTGGAACGATTTTGTTTGCGTTTGTCTTGTCAGAATCAATAAAAACTCCAGAGAACCTGGAGCAGCTATGGATAGTAGCAGCCTGCAAGTTAAAGACTGCTCTGTTCTGGATGCTCTGGGACCCAGTGGGTGGGCAGCAGTTTGTTTTTCTCCCAAACACAAACACACATACGATAGTGGATACATCAAATGAATTGGCAAATGCTACATGTTGCCCAATTCTATCATATGAAAGGCTCGCAGAGGTTAACGATATGGAAAAAGGACGTCCGCCATGGCATACTGATAGAACATCGTCCATAGTAAATAGATTCAGGCAGATGCCGCCGAAGATAACTAAAAAACCTCTATCACCTGGCTTCACTTCAAGTGTACAAGTATACGAGTATGTTGTGTATTGTAGACCATCCGGCATACTCAAAGGCGAAAAAATCAACTCAACTTCTCTTTACCAAGAAGTAAAGGGGAAGAGGTAAAGGGTGTGCGTGGGTGATGTTGCAGAGCACTATAAACCCAATTTTCTCAGCCGTGTGTTTGTTTTCGTTTACAAAATTGTTAAACAGAGTTTCTTTGCCGCTCGAAGAACAGAAACAGCAACAGCAACAACAACATTGGGGCTAAGGCGGCAAAATACAAAAAGGAGAAGCAGAGAAGCAGAAGCAGCACTTTCGGTAGAAGACTCCCCGGGCTATCAGTCGCACTTGGTTTTCAAGTGGCAGCGACTGACGGACACATGATGATACGAGTAGTGATGAAGCGCAGCGGTGGCTGAGGTGACAGCGGAGGCAGAAATTAAATTCGTTTACAAGCATAACGTGAGCAAGTGTTATAATTTCTTATTCGGCGGGGGTGGGACTTTGGTATTTTGTTTCGGAAAACTATGAAGCACCAGACAGCTTGGCTCCAGGCGGTGGATGAGGAAATGTTTTTCGGGATCAGCCACCTGGTAAGTGCGTGAACCTTTTTCTAAAATACACTCGAAAGTGGCAATCTTGTAAGCAAAGAAATTGTGCTTCCTGCAACGGCTTGCAGACATCCGAAGGTGTGAAGTTTTTAGTGTTTACCACAAAGGAACAGAGGTTACTTGTAAAGGCTTGCAATTTCCAGACAGAGTTTTGAGAAGGGAGGAAAATTATTCTTTTAGGCTGGCGCAAAAATACGAAGTGCGATTTGGATATGGAAATATGATTTACGAATGAACACAGGACTAACTTGAAAGGGAATACACAAGGAAATAGATAAAATGACATGGAACTTGCCAAAAGTCCCAAACATAACATTTGAACATTATTCGTGATATAGCTGTCACGATTCAAGTCTCAGTGATCTAAATGGTTGGTCTCAAGTCCATTTGAATTCGACATCTAGTAACCAAGGTGCCAAACTAACATACATCGAACTTGTAGTTGTGCACGACACTTACGTTTGATAGTAATTGAAAGTTAAACTTTCCAAAGATTGGAATGTTCGCTTCACTTTACATCAGCAAGTGAATCCATACTCACAACAGGATATAGTTTGTTACACCTCATCTCTCTCGACTTATCCATATGGAGGAATGAAATCGATTAAAGACTGAGCGTAAGCGTGTTTAGGTTTAGTCTACTTAATTACTGAGATGGCGTTATAGTACGGGGCTAACCTGCTTCACCTTAGACGTCCCTTGGGCTTTAACTCGAAGACTCTATGGGCGTGAAACGTTGTGTCTATTCGCTAAACATGGCCCAGTCACGTAGAACTTATGAACAGCCCTCTGGTGGGGGCCTGCTTGGGGTGTCTGTGTGGCTATTGATCGGGAAACTGCTGAGTGTAATAACAATCAAGTTCGTGGCGAAGTGATTGCCTTGCCTCCCAGTGGCGGTCCCAGGTAACAGCATGGGCAAACCTTTACTCATGCAAGGTAAAACGGCAAGGGCATGCCCTGCCAGTAGCATTATACTGACCTACGCCGTCATAGGACTTATATACAAAAGAGATTAAAATATGTGACGAACCAACTAATGGCCTTGAATGAAAATGGACTCACTGCTCATAACCCTAGGAAACGCTTAAAGGGCAATGACCTACGAATCTGCAAATGGAATTTTCAGACATTTAACAGGCCACGTGCAGCCTAACAATTAGTAGAGACCCTTGACTACTCTCAAGCAGATATCACCGCCATCTAGGAAGTGCGACAGGATGGGCCGGAAACTATAGTGATTGCAGCAAAAGACAAGCACGATGCCATCAAAGAATGTTTCTACGAGCTCCTCGACAAGACACATGAACAATGTCCGAAGTATGACGTTCAAATTGTACTAGGCGATTTTAATGCAAGTATAGAAAAGGAGGACATCTTTAGTAGTATATTGGTAAGCATAGCCTACATGTATGGCAACGATTTTAGGCTTATCGGCTTTGCAGCGGGACGAAATACCACTATAGGGGGCACACGGTTTCCTCATCTCAATATACACTAAGGGACATGGCGGTCTCCGGATCATCAAATGCTTCTCCAGAAGAAAAATAAAGAGCACGAGAAGAACGAGGTTGTATTCCAAGAATAACGTACGGAAGTTTTACCAACAAGTAAAAAGAACGTGTCAAGGAAAGAAGACCCGTACAGAAGCCTGCATAGGTGAAGAAGAAAATCTTGCAGTGGAGTCACAGTCGGTGCTGAGAATATGGAAAAACTTTTTCTGCAGACCTAAAAGCCTAAAATCCCGCCATCATCCAGAATAGACCATTCCACTTAGACGACGATAGCCAAAACTCCATTACACCTGACCAAAATGAAGTGAGGATATCAATATTTAAACTGAAAACCAACGAAATCAACTGACCGAGGTATTCAAAGTTGCTGGAAATGGATTTGTGGAGAGCGTGCATCAACTCATTTTTCAGACCTGGTCGGTATGTGTGTGCCAGATGAATGGAATCTCAGCACCGTATGCCCGATCCACAAAAAAAGAGGCCCCTCAACTGCAACAACTATATAAGTATAAGTTTCCTCAACATAACATAAAAGATCTTATCTACCATATTATGTGAAAAATCCCTGTGTTTTAATAGCCTTCGTGCAGGGCATTCAGTAAATAAATATCGATCATCGTTCCGCTGTCATGTGTGCAAAGCGCATTGCCTTGTGCATCTTGTCGAACAGAATCCGAACTTGTGTTCTTCTTCATCCATTGTACTTTGAACTCCTCATACATCAAACCGATACCCTCCGGGTCAACAGCTTTGCCTCTACCGATAGTCAATAACCATTTGCTCGGTGTTGGTTTTTCAAAGCGAGCGATTCTGTCAACCATATTAGGTGTGCAGGGTAAGACAATAAGCTGCAGAATTTTTATAGACTCCGGATCCCATGTCCCATTTGTCGTCGAATAGTTTGCTCAGAGATCTGAGGTGTCACCTCCATGGACGCAGGTAACACCCGCGGTTACTTGTCTTGCATAATAGATTCCGGCGTAACCAAAATTTCAAAGAAATGGACATCCAATCTACCTTCACGCGCATTGTTCAAATTGTTCTCACCTGTGCAATATCGAATTAGCAGATTCAACTTTTAATCCCCCCGGTTCTACTGATCTTCTTCTTAGTGCTGACAAAGTGTGATGCATTTTCAATGGAGAACAATTTCAGGGACATAACGGACTACCAATTGTTCAAAGTACGTTTTTCGGGTGAATTGTTGTAAGGTCTTTATCCAAATCATGTTGCGCCGTCCTCCAATCATTCTACACTTGATATGGACTGTGAAGAATTGTGAATTTCCTTTTATTAAATTTCAACATTCCTCAGACTCTCTGATTAAGGTACTCGGGATGGGTCGGAGTCCTACATACGATGCTCACTCATTTCGAATGTCTAATTTTCGATTTTATGCTATACCCGTTAGACGAATCTTGCTGTGCTCTCGGAAGCAACTAGCATATTTGACAGACTAGGATCCTTATCTCCTTCTGTTATTCAATTAGAAATTCTTTTTCAAGAGATTTGGTCATCAGCACTGAACCTCTTCTGGGACGATCCACTAACATAGAGTTTGGCTGATCGCTGGTTATGATATCAACGGGAGCTACATCATTTTGAAAGGATCCGTGTACCGCGAAATATTTTACAATCATGTGAGGAGGTTGAGCTATCAAACATGGATGCTTCAATGGTAGCCTACGATGCTGTAAATTACGCTCTTTAGTGGCTATTCCGCGATTTGAACTCTTCGGTGCACTGCTTCTAACGCGACTTATCGAAACCATCAAAACATCGTTGTCAGTTACTCTGAAGATGTCTGCATAGTGCGTTTCGCAAATCGTACTCCACTTGCTGCCATCACTACCCCCGTCGCTGGACTACATTTGTTGCAAACCGCTCTTCTGCTATATCGGAAAGAAATCCACGATATGCGTGGAATCATATCACTTCCGAATTGAATCCAACAGTTTGTGCTTCTTGTGGAGTACTACCGCCTCAACTCATTGATCACCATATCTGGCGGGATGTCTCCTTCACGGGAACTTTGGCCTACATCAAAACATTCGCGAGTGATATTTCTTCCTTATAAGCAATCGGGATTTGGATAGCAAGTCCAAACTCAAACAATATACACCCCTACTCGAAGATGATGGTCTGTTATGCGTTGAGTGTCGAATCAAATACACTTACGTTTCCTATAATATGAATAACACTTTGCCTAATTGTCATGTTTCTTCTATTACAGTTGATGAAATTCACAGCAATCGCTTCCATCCCGGACTTTCCGAGACGTTTGCTATCGTCCGTCAACCAATGCAAGTCATGCTTTTCGCGGCCTAAAGGTTACTACTTCGCAGGTCATGATAGACTTGCCGCAGGGTTACACAACTTTCACTTGGGCGGAACCCTAAATTCTTCAATGCGTATATTGCACTTCTTCTTTGCACTTAGAGCTGGTATGTGACTGAAAATTTGATGCTTTCTTAGCTGCTTTTCGTTGGTTCGTGTCAAAACACAGACAAGGAGCTCGCATATGTTTAGCGAGATGCAAACACTAATGCTGCCCGAAGCTCATAATGCTGATGATGATGTCGAATGACATTTCAACCCACCTTCCACCCCACGGTCAAATCGCATCTATGACTGGTCTTCCAGTCACCAATGACGTCCCGCAGTGGTCGGATATATATCTTTCTCCCTCTCCCATTCATCACCACGTGGAGGTGAAGGAAGTAATTGAAAGGCAGAAGCTTAAGTGTTAACGCTTGTGTCTTGATAAAACCCTTGGACTAGCATTGAAAACCCCAGAGGTATGGGTTACCTAGGCAAGATATACCTTATAAACCAAGTGGGTGGCCGTGGTGTAGTGGTACTAGTAATCGCTTCTCACTCGAAGAGGCAAGGTTCGAATCCTACCCATGACAAGTCTTTCAAGTTTCTCACTTATGTAATTGGAACTCAGACAGAAAAATTCTGCGTGTGAAGGCATAACACTAACACGTAGATTTGGCTGTTTTAGAGTTTCAAGCACAGAAAAAAATACTGTGAATTATACGTCGAATCACTCTGAGTGAAGAAAAAAACTCTCCGTCCTATTCGGACTCCCCCCCCCCCCCCCCCCTGGAGAGCGAATATCGAAACCAAACACACCTGAGTTTCAAACCACTGCAAAACAATTTTCCTTTCTCCTCCTTCTACCTTTCCGCCCACGCCCTGGCAACAGTAAAAGGGTATCTAACCCCTTAGGCGCGCGTAAATTATAAAAAAAAAAAAGTTATTGTTATGACCTAATGCTGGTGAGTGTCATTTTTATGTTTGGACACATTGCATCTAACTTTCATGAGGTACTGTTTACGTGTCGACATTTCAAGACTTCTACGAGTATGTCTGCCTCCAAAGACAAATTCAAATAATAATTTCTGTAGTAATCAATTGCCATCCAGGCAATTCCTTCATGCCATCAAGCAACGAGTGGTGGTCAAATATGGCTTTGTGATTACTGTAGTAGTTCGTGATCTTCTTACAATTTACTAAAGATTGCAAACACTTTTGCTCTTAGCACTTCTTCTGGGGTCGCCAAGAGTGAGTTTTTGGTTGTTTCAGTTACCCTGAAGGCGCAATACCAATTAATGGTTTCAGTATTTTATTTTGAGGAGGAGAGTGCTGTCGATCGTCGATAAAAGGCTTAATGGCCACTATCCCCCTTACAGAAGCCAAGACTAAGCCCTAACAAGCCAACAAGCCTTTTCGGATAGCAATTGTTAAGTAGGTTCAAAAATTTGAACTATTGGGACAAGTTATTGATGTGATAAACTGCTTGGACAGCTAGAAATATTGTTTCTGCTGCTCAAAGCATGTCCGGAAACGCAGGTTTGTCGATCTCAAGTATTGGGCATATCATAAACATAATCAATTAAAACGAATTCTGCATAAGCTTGTGTCATAAAGCTGTGAGGTTCAACTAATGCAAGAACTGATGCAGACCATTAGCAGCGTCATTGCTCTGCCAATTGCGTTTTGAAATCGTTCAAGAATTTAATCATTTTGAGCGCTGAGGCGCATTTCGGAATTCTGGCAGCGAAGTAGTCAGCTCTTGAACCGGGTGATGAGCCTCACATTGGATAACGAGCAACATGTCTTATCCATAGAGATGGTGTTGGTCCTGAGCAAGTCTACGGCCTTCAACATATTTTCAAGGCATCCGATGTTCCAGTTGATTTCGAGTCGTATTTGCTTTCCAAAGTCAACCATGTGTTGAGTGCTAAATTGCAGGATGTTGTCGCTTCAATTTCAAAGAAAAAAGTCTGCCTTAAGGGCATTTTGGCCACTCTTGACTATAGCGTTGCCCGCGAGCTGCAATCCTCAACATGAAACTTCGTAATTGAATGGAATAAGTGAACGTTGTGTACGTGCGCAGTTTACCCAGTTTCAATAGTCGTCCTAGGAACATTGACAAACTCAGGTCTAGAGCATGAATCAGTGCCCGGTGTAGTGGAATGTCTACAGATTATCACTGCCGAGAAATCTAAGCGCACGGTCAAATTGGCTTTTGACTATGCCGCTAAGAATAACCACAAGAAGGTCACCGCTGTACACAAAGCTACTCGTATTATTATATCATGAACCATAAAACAATATTTGGATGGATAGTGTCAGGTGCCTGTGTCACTGAGGGAAGCAGATCTGCAAATTGGTACAAAGGGCTTTGGAGTCCTCGTTCTCCATCCTTGGAAAGTTAGTAGCAAAATTCTGGAATATGGAAGAAATATCTAGCAGATCGCGCCACACAACGGTACAAAGAAATATGTGAAGAACATTTTAAGAGAAATCTTCACATTCTGCCGAATGGCAGTTAGGCTTTTCATTGGACGTAACCAGGAAAAGTTTTTTTTTCTGCTAGAGCGTATGCTGGACAAAACCTGGGAGCTGGAAAAGGAATATTAAAAATTTATTGAGGAATATACAATATAAAACTGGCACATACTCGTATGTCGCTAATTGAGCAGATGGTCACATGCCTCGCCAATGCGTTCTCCGTCTAGAAAGTGAGTCCACAAAACTAAGGGTGGATTTTGACGTTTCGTGAAAGACGACATCTTCTCTGTCATTCAATAATTTTCTGATGGTAGGTGCTAGTGTACAGGAAGAAATGTGCTCAATCATATTGCGATTTAGGAGCCACGAATTTGCCTTAACGGGAAACATACAAAAAATGTATTATTATTATTTATTAACATATAATGAATTACACGTTAACTTAAAGTATCAATAGCTCTAGCTACCAGGGCCTTCAGCTAGTTTTTAAAGAAAACGAAAGACAAAAAGGTTAATATTAAATACTATTTTGTAACTTGATAGAGGTTAGAAGGTTAAAAACTTGTCTTATATTTGTTTCAGAAGGAAACGAAAGAACTTTGCTTAGTTCTTTATTATTAAAAAATAAGTTATATAGTTCTTTTATTTTTGGGCAATCATATATTAAGTGTTTTAGTGTTAGTTGAATACTTTTTTGACAGATATGGCATTCTGGAGAGCCGGTTTTGTTTATTATGTGGCTATGTGTGATGAATGTGTGTCCGAGTCTAAGTCTTAAAAAGCATTTTATCATTTTATTTGATGAAGATGTTGGGTAAACGATCGGTATTCTTCCACTCCTCTTCGGCAGTTTTTCCGCCAGATACGAGTAGATTTAATTGTTCTTTCAATGTCTTCTTTGTTGTTAATGAAGAAAGTTATGAGAGGTTCGTTCAAGGGTCTTTTTGCTGCAGTATCGGCGAGTTCATTTCCCGGAATACCTGCATGTCCGGGGACCCAGTGTGTTGAACTGTATTCGATAATGGTTTTATTCGATCTGATTAAATTACATAATCTTTACAAAGTATGTTTAAGAAGGAGAAAAGTATATGTAGTAAAATGAGTAGCACAAACATATGCTATGGCATTTCGAATTACAGGGTGATTAAACAATGGTAATGAGTATTAATAAAAGCAAACAATTTTTGGCTAAGTTAATTAAGTAAAGCGAATAATATGATACTTAAATACATGTTAAGAGAAATGATGAGTGACATGGGAAAGATGAATCCAAAACATTCTGCCACAGGCTGAAAGACCTTAGTCTTTAAGAACAGGAAGATGGACTAGTTTGGTGAGTGCCCGTACGAACTCTCCATGTGCGGTTTTAACTGATACTACTCGTGTGCAACCATCCCTTCCTTGGGTTGACTCCTGTACGACCCCCAATATCCATTTAGATTGCGGCATATTTGGTTCTTTGAGGACCACTACGTCTCCGGGTTCGATGTTGCGCTTAAGTTGCTTCCATTTTGGGCGAATTTGAAGAGAAGTGAGGTACTCGTTATGGCAAAGTTTCTAAGAACCTCGCACCAGGTGTTGAAGTCTCTGGTAATTAGAAAGCAAATTAGGATTAAAATTATTCATATGGGGCTCGGAAATCGAAGTAAATGGACGACCAATTAAAAAAATGGGAAGGAGTGAGTGCGTCAAAGTCATCATCTGCTCGGGCGCAGAGTGGACGGGAGTTAAGTAATGTTTCGACGCGTGTTAAAAAGGTTTAAAATTCTTCATATGTAAGTATGTCATCACCAATGACTCTTTTAAGATGAAGCTTGACGGACTTTACTCCCGCCTCCCACAATCCTCCGAAGTTCGGTGATGAGGGTGGGATAAATCGCCACGAAATTCCTTCAGTTGATAAATGGTCTGCAACAATATCGCCTTGAGGTTCCGCAAGAAGTACTGAATGCATCTCAGTTAACTTCCTATAAGCTCCCTTGAAATTGGTTCCGTTGTCTGAAAAGAATTCGACGGGCTTCCCTCGGCGTGCGATAAAACGGTCTAGAGCAGCCAAAAGCGCCCCAGTCGACAAGCATCCAACGAGTTCCAAGTGGATTGCCTTGGTAACGAAGCAAACAAACAGTGAAATGTATGTCTTCACGAAGGTGGGGCGCCACCCACCTTCCACCACAAATGAAAATCCTTCAACTTCGAAGGGCGAATACCACGGGAGGCACAATCAGCTGGGTTGAATTTGGAGCAAACATAGTTCCAACAAGGACGGGGAATTAGCGACACGATTTCTGTTACACGATTTGCGATGAAAACGCTCCAGCGAGCTGGATCACCAGACAGCCAGTGCAGAACTATTTGTGAATCCGTCCTTGCATGTATTTGTACCGATTCATCTTATAGTGATCTTTTAAGTTTAGCGAAGAGTCGGCAAAGCAACAGCTCACCACATAATTCCAAGCGCGGAATAGTTAGTTCTTTGATGGGGGCAACTCTACTTTTTGCAGCAACTAAAGATGTTACAAATGATCCATCCGCATTTTGACTCTTGCAATAAATAACTGCTGACTAAGATTTTAGGGAAGAATCACAAAACCCATGATACTCCACCGAGCTGCTGTACCAAATTCGACGAGGAATCTCCAACCCCTGCATCAAAGGAATTTCAGAGCGGATATTAAACCACTCTTTCGCAATTTCGACAGGAACAGCGTCATCCCAGGATAGCTTGGATTTCCATAACTGTTGGAAAATGATTTTTAATGCAATAACGCTTGGTGCCATCCGGGAAGTGTCCGATAAGATTTCGCGTTTGGTACACGCCGGTCGCTCAGGTAAGGCAACCTTAAATTGAAATGAATCCTTAACTGGATTCCACAGTAAGCCCAATAACTTAACCGATTCATAAAATTCGCGTTCGAAAGAAGATTGTTCACGAGCTTCATCTGGCAGCGATTCTAAAAACTCTGAGCAGTTGGAGCTCCATTGTCTCAAATTGAAACCTGCGGATTCTAACAACCTAGTTACATTTTGGTGTACCTTGAAAAGTCCTTCAACAGTATCAGCACCTGTCAACAGGTCATCGACGTAAAAATCGTTCTGTAGTATTTCCGATGTCTCCGGGGATTCCTTCCAGGAGTCTATTGCAAGCTGGCGCAGTGTTCGAACGGACAGGTATGGGGCGCAAGATGTTCCGTATGAAACCGTAAGAAGTCGATAATGTTTGACCGGCTGAAATGACGACTCCCTCCACAAAATCCTCTGAAAATCGACATGTTTCCTAGCGACCCAAATTTGCCTAAACATTTTTTCAATATCTCCTGATATTGTGCAAGTATGACGTCGAAAGCGTAGTAGAACTGCTAATAAATCCCTTTGTATGGGAGGACCAATTACCAGAGTTTCATTCAGAGATGGATTCGAAGAAGTTTTATAAGAACCGTCAAACACGACTCTCATTTTGGTGGTAGTGCTATCTTCCTTAAATACTGGGTGATGCGGAAGGTAGTAAACGGAAGTACTAGATTTATCGATTTCTCCTGCCGCGATTTCCTACATATGTTTTAGCTTAATATACTCCGATATAAATGCGCAGTACCTTGTTTTGAGGACAGGATCTTTTACAAACCTTCGTTCGTTGCTCAGCAGACGACGAAGAGCACCTGACAACGTATTGCCGTAATCAAATGATTGGCTTGGTCGGAAAGGAAGTTCTACTACAAATTTTCCATCGGACGAGCGACTGTGAGTGGAAGAGAAATGTTCTTCTATCTGTGCGTAAGAATTTGAAATATGTGTCTCAATGGAATCAATATTCTCCTCAATTTCCCAGAATTTTTGCATTTCCACACCCACATCGACATGAAGGGCAACAGTTGAAAAAAATGGAACTGTTGTATCGTAAGTGGCCACCAGATTTCCTCCAAAAACCCAACCAAAAGTAGTCAAAATTACATTAGGAAAACCACGTTGTGTTCTGACAGGAGCTGAGTCTATGACATGAAATACGTAGTCGATCCCTAAAATTAGATCAACCGGCGCTCGTATATTAAATTTTGGGTCAGATCCTCTACGTCTATGTCTCTCCTCTATGTGATTTATGTTCTTATTGAAAACGAAATCAAATGACTGATTGGGTAGAGGATCGCTTAACTTCGATTAAATGTATGCAGTTAAATGAATTGAATTTTGGCCGAAACAAGAAAAAAGTTGAGTTGATATCCTTCCACGAGTGCACCCAACATATGCGCCACTTACTCCATTAAGAGACAAACGAGCATATTGACGATCTATTTCCAACCCTTGAACACACGATTCCGATATGAATGAAGCCTGAGACCCACTGTCTAGAAGAGCTCGACAGGCTTGTAATTGTCCAATGGAGTCAGCAACCAAAACGATAGCAGTTGGCAGTAAATTACTTGATGTGGATGTTGAAAACGAGACGCGATTATGAAATGACGATAAATGGTTGCTAGTAGAAGGTGAGATATTAGGCGATTGGTTACAAGGCGAAGATTCTACTACTGGTGATTGATGGACGAGGGTATGGTGTCTCCCATTGCATTGCCTGCATCTGAATTTTGAATTGCAGTTGAGAGACTAATGTCCAGATCGAAGACAATTGAAACAAACGGAACCTTCCTTTACAAATGATCGACGAGAATTAACATCAAGATAGAGAAACTGTGGACAATGTGGAAGCTCATGCTGTTGTTTGCATTTCACACCTGTCAGCGCTAACATGAAAAGATTTTATAACACGTGGCTTAAGGTTTGACCTAACCTTCGTTAAATCCTGGCACACTTCTAATGAATCACAACGTTTATCGAGAAAACTCAGAAACTGATTTATGGAAGGAAAATCCTCATATCGTGTCATATCTGCCCATTTTTGTAGATCCATCCAGTTTGTTACTAAGAATATAAATCAGAAAAACATCACGAGATTCAGCTCCATCTCCCAAAACCTTCAACCCACGCAATAAAATTCGCTGCAATTAACCCTTTCTTATCATATCTAGTAACAAGTTTTTCCCATGACGTTAAATAATTACTTTCAGAAAGTCCAGCGGTTTTAAAAGTCCAGCGGCCTCACCATCAAGGAAACTTTTTAAATAATGAAATTTCTCTGATGATGTTAAATTGGAATTGTTGTGCACACTACTTACATATAGATCATGAAATGTAATCCATTCGCTAAATTCACCCGTAAATTTTTTAATATTTATCTTAGGTAACTGTTGTTCAACCCGTTTTGCCGAATCTGCTGATATCTTTTCCATAAGTTCCGTTTGTTGTTTGGCGAATTGCTGGAAGTTTTGATTAACGCCACTTTGATTGAAATTACCTTTATCCAACGAAGGAGACTTGATTTTAGTCAATAAAATGGACTTCGATTCGAAGTACTTATTTTCACATTCCACGAGATCTGGATCGTCAGCTAAGCTCTCTGGATCATCCGATTTTTCCAACATGGCGTCTTGGATCTCTTGATATGTACTCCAAGCGGTTTCCAATCTGTCCAATCTGAAATGGCAGTCCTCGCTGCTCACACCATCCGAAATTGCGTTAGCGAAATTTGCGAAACGTGTTATGGCACCTTTCAATGCAGCACGCCTGGCTTTTAATATTCTCATTTTTTTTTTATATTTTATACAACTACTTGATCCGGCTCGAAGGACCACTTTATGTGTTCGACTGTATTCGATAATGGTTTTATTCGATCTGATTAAATTACATAATCTTTACGAAGTATGTTTAAGAAAGAGAAAAGTATATGTAATAAAATGAGTAGCACAAACATATGCTATGGCATTTCGAATTACAGGCTGATTAAACAATGGTAATGAGTATTAATAAAAGCAAACAATTCTTGGCTAAGTTAAGTAAGTAAAGCAAATAATGTGATACTTAAATACATGTTAAGAGAAATGATGAGTGACATGGTAAAGATGAATCCAAAACACCCAGATTAATTTGAGCTTACCATTATTTAGTAGAAGCTTATTACGATTAGCTGTAATTATCGGGTTTTTATTGTTTATATTTAGTACTCCTTCGATGACAGATAGGCTGTCTGTGCAGATAAGGGTTTTTTTGGCATGACGATATTCGGGGGCCCTTAGAATTGCGATAGTCTTACTGTATATATTGAGACAAAGTTTGGCAACAAACCTTTGGATTCTATCTGTCCCTTATCATTCACAACAGCAAACGCTGTGCCTGTTTGCGTTTTAGAGCCATCTGTGAAGACGGTGATCCAATCGGGGTGGACATTTTTGATTTGTTCGAAAAGTATATAGACGAGTTGCTGGTTGAGATTTTCGAGATTTAAAGAAGTGCTGCAAGCTCTGTATTTACTGAATCATTTGGTAAGAACCATGGTGGAAAATTAGTAGGACGCGATTTTTGTTTTTTGAGTACTACTTCCATTGTTTTGGATCTAGCTATTGCATTTTTTATTGCGGAAGGGTATCTGGATATTTTTTCCGTTTTATTATTTTTTTAATGTCTAACTCGATGGGAGAATTGTTTGTTAAGGCAATTTTCGCAACAAGAAGTGAGCTAAGATACTGGAATCGATCCTGAATTGAAGGTAGACCGATCTCTGCGAGGATATTTTTGATTGGAGTAGTTCTAAATGCTTTGAGACTTGTTCTTACTGAGGCATGGTATGCTGATGAGATCGCTTGTATGTTTGATTTGGAACATTTATCATAAACCACTAGTCCATAGTCAGTCTTCGATAACATAATTGATTTTGTTACATTAATAAGTGAGTTGACATGAGAACAGCTATTCTTAGATCCTAATATCTTTATAATATTTAACCTGGCAGCTAGGCTTTTCTTAAGTTCTAAACAATGGTTCTTAAAACTATACTTATTATCAAAGTATGTACCTACGATTTTAAGACAATTGATGTTAGTTATGTTAGTATTATTAAAATTGATAGTGATATGTTTATTACAATTAGTTCCGACAGAAGCTGGAGGACTTGGAAGACTTCATGTCTAACGCGGAAGGAGAGATACTGGTTGCTGGCGACTTCAACGCTAGAGCTCAAGAGTGGGGGATGCCAACTACGGATTCCAGAGGTAGGCAAATACTCGAGATGGCTGCGAGGCGGGGACTTAACGTAGTGAATGTAGGAGACACCCCAACTTTCAGGAGACCAGGACATAGAGGCACCATCCCAGACGTAACTTTTGCGACGGAATCAACATCCGCAAGGATTAAAAACTGGCGAGTCATTGAAGGCTACACAGGCAGCGACCACCAGTACATAATCTTTAACCTGGAAGAGCACCAACGACACCCAAATGGAAACTACAGTCGGACTCTAAGATGGAACATCAGCAGGCTCAACGTAGAGACCTTCAACTCCGTTATCGAAGAGGGGACAAACGCCACGCTTCACACTCCGGGTCCTGCAGAAACGAAAGCTGAAGCCACGATGACACTAATCCGGCTCGCTTGCGATTCTTCCATGCCTCGAACGAGTGGTGCTAACAGAAAACGAGATCCAGTGTACTGGTGGACAGAGGAGATAGCTGCGCTTCGCCGGAGATGCTTACAACTCCGACGCATAGTCACCAGGGGACGAAGAAGACGGGCTGAATCTACGGAGGCTGCCGTAGCAGAATTCAGAACCAAAAGATCCGAGCTCAAGAAAGCCATCAATTCGAGCAAGAAACAGAAGTGGGAGGATCTCCGCCGTGAGGTAAACAATGACCCCTGGGGACTGGGCTACAAGATTATAATGCGGAAACTTGGAACACAGATGGCACCCCCCGTCCTCAATGAAGAAAAAATGGACCGCATCGTAAACACACTCTTCCCAACTCACCCAGTCAGACCACTAGACACCACACTTGTCCAATGACAAGAAATTGTAGCTTTCAGTGAAGAAGAGTTGGGCATAGCGGTACAGTCGCTGCAAAACAAAAAAGCCCCCGGCCCCGACGGAATCCCCGCAGAAACACTAAAAGCTACCGCCAAAACATGTCCCCACCTAATGCTGAACATGTTCAACAGCTGTCTCGAGGAAGGCGCCTTCCCCAAGAACTGGAAGCAACAACGCTTGGTGCTGATCAGTAAAGGCAAAGGAGACCCGGATTCGCCATCGGCATATAGGCCTCTGTGCATGCTGGACACCGCGGGAAAACTCTTCGAAAAACTACTAAAACCACGGCTGATAGCGGCAGTACAAACATCAGGTGACTTGTCAGAGAGACAGTATGGCTTCAGGAGAGACAGATCTACGATCGGAGCCATTAAAGAAGTAGTGTACGCCACCCAAATTGCTCAACAGGGAAACCATTACTCCAAGAAGATTGTCCTGCTAGCAACCCTGGATGTACGAAACGCCTTCAACTCGGCCAAGTGGAGCGATATCCTCAACGCACTCGAACGGAGATTCCACATACCAGCGTACCTCCTACGAATAGTGAAGGACTATCTCAGGGATCGAGAGTTGATCTACGAAACCACGGAAAGCCCGCGGAGAAAAGAAGTAACATCAGGTGCAGCGCAAGGATCAATCTTAGGACCAGACCTCTGGAACATCTCCTACGATGATATCCTTCGCATGGATATGCCTGAAGACACCTTTCTGGTTGGTTACACTGATGACATCGCGGCGGTGATAACGGCAAGAGACACCGAAAACGCACAAAGGAAGCTAAGCCAGGTCATGCGACGAGTGAACTCTTGGATGGATGATCACGGGCTAAGCCTGGCTACGGAGAAAACGGAGATAGTCCTTCTGACGAAGAAGAGGATTCCAACTCAAATCGACTTCCAAATTGGCACCGAAGTGATACGAAGCAGCGTTGCGGTGAAGTACTTGGGATTGAGGCTTGACACAAAGCCAACTTTCTGGCAACAAATTAAAACACCAGTGGAAAGAGCCTCAAAAACAACTGCTTCACTCAGCAGATTGATGGTAAACATAGGTGGACTGACGGCCGGTAAGCGAAAGCTGCTGATGCCCACAACCCACTCCGTTCTTCTGTATGGAAGCGAAATCTGGGCAGACTCACTAAAACAAGAGAAGTACCGAAAACAGATGGCGGCCGTACAAAGACGCGGAGCCCTACGTGTAGCCAGCTCGTACCGAACAGTGTTGGAACCAGCTGTCCTTGTGGTCGCAAGAGTGACTCCCATCGATCTCCTAGCGGCAGAAAGGAAGTACGCCTACGACAAAAAGGCTGAAATTGGATTGGAAGCGGCAACCGAGGAGGCAAAAGAGCACACCAAGCAGAAGTGGCAAGAGCGCTGGAGCTCGGAACGCAGAGGACGATGGACAGCAAGGCTGATCAGTAACGTAGCCGATTGGAACGAACGGAAACACGGTGAGATAAACTATTACATTACCCAGTTTCTCACCGGACACGGTTATTTCAACGCTTTCCTCCACAAGATCGGCAAAAAGAATAATCCAGCCTGTCAGTACGGAGGCTCTGTAACAGACGATGCCCATCACACTTTTTTCGCCTGCAGCAGATGGGAAGCCGAACGCCGAGAACTGGCAAGCAGCATTGGTGACTTCAGCCAGGAATATGGCACAGAAGATGCTAAACAGCGACCAAAACTGGCATAAAATCTGTTCGTTCATAGAACATATTCTCAGAAGAAAGAAAAGAGAAGAAGAAAACGATCGGGAAACAGTTGAACCCGCAAGATAATCCCATAAGGGAAACATGACAACCCCCCTGAAGTAATGCAAAGAGCGGTCCCGGGGAGGTGGGTCAGACGCCAAATGGGTTATGCAGCAGTTTTAGTCTAGGTATATTCATATACTGAAGGAGTCTGACACACGGGGAAGGTCAATGGGTCAACGCCAAAAAGTCCACCTTATGGTGCATAAAGCATTTCTCCGACATCCCTTAAAGGAAAAAAAAATTACAATTAGTTTTCCTGCAAATGTGCAAAATTGCACAAATTTTTTATGCTGAAAATTTTGTGCTTTTAAAATTCTTAAAAATAATGATGATGTCATGTCAAGTTCCTTACACTTAGTAAGTATAACAAGGTCGTCAGCATATAGACAGTATTGAACTGACTTAAATTTTTGCAATATTTCGGAAATATCATTGAAGGCTATTACGAATAAAATTACAGAGAGAGAGAAGATCCTTGAGGGATTCCATTCTCTGAATTTTTAATATTGGAGCAGACTCCGTTAACTTTTGTACGAAATATTCTATTACTTAAAAAGGACTTAATAATTTTGAACATTTTTGGTCCAATATTCCATTTAGCGATTTTATTTAGTATAATAAGAATACCGATGCGTTCGAATGCTTTTTCAAAATCAATTGAAAGAATAGAGACGTGTTTTTTGCTTGACAAAGCTGTAGCAACGTAGTCATCAATATGCAGCAGCGCATCCATTGTTCCACGACCGTGTTTAAACGCTACTTGATTGATATCTAGTAAGTTTTTTTTTCTAAGAACCAGTAAAGCCTTTTTGATAATATTTTCTCAAATATTTTACCTAGGCACGGGAGGAGTGATATTGGTCAGTATTCATTGCTTAAAGTGGATTGGTTCTTTTAGGTATTCTATTCTTATAGGAATAGGTATCACGGTAGCGGTCTTCCACACTTGAGGGATAATGCCCGTTGAAAATATTTTATTAAATAAATTCAATAGATGACTTTTAAAAACTGGTGAGCTGTTTTTGAGTATATTAAAATCAATTCTATCATATCCGGGAGTTTTTCCTTTTGCTAATTTGATTGCTGAGTTTAGCTCAGTCATATTAATAGAGTGTTCGATGCTTCCAGTTACTAAATCAAGTGTTTGATGTGAAACATTTACTTTAATTGCTGCACTAGTGTTGCTAGCGCAAAAGTTCGAGTGAAAATTTGTATCACTTGAATAGGTCGACCAAGTTTGGGCAAAGTGTTCCGCGATTTGGTTAGGGCAAGTCAGAATTTGGAGACCAGATGTTACAGTTCGTATACAATATTGTGTATAGTTTCCTTTTAAGTTTTTAATATCATTCCAAAGTTTCTTCAGAGAAGAATTTGGATTGATGTTAGCTGTAAATGCTTCAAAGGGTTTTTTCTTTTCAATTTTTGCGCTTCTACGAAATAGGGCGTTGGGTTTACGATTGGTTATAATATTAGAGTCTGTTGGGTATCTTTTCAGGGTATGAAAGGCGTTTTGCTTCTGCTTACGAAGTATTTCAAGCTCTTTATTCCACCAGGGCACCACTGTCTTATATAAAACACCTTTAGTTTGGTGAATGGCAATGTGGGCGGCGCTTCGGATCGATTTAGTGATGATGGCAGCTTCTTTATTTATGTTCGAGGATGATGGGTTTAGGGCTAAGTAATTAAGATTTGTTTGATTGAACAATGACCAATTGGCTTCCATAGTCTTGAATTTAGGTAAAAGTTTTATTGGTTTGTGTTTTTTGTCTATGGGAATATTTATAACGATCGGGAAATGATTACTTCCATGAAGGTTTGGGAGAGTTTCCCACCGAGATCCAATTGCATATGAAGCTGTAATAAGCGAAAGGTCTATATGAGTAAATGTCTTATGTGTTGAAAAATGTGTCGGTGACCCATTGTTTAAAAGACATAAATTCGATGAAGTGAGGAAATTCTCAATTATTCTTCCTCTAGTATTAGATGACTGAGATACCCAGAGTTGGCTCCAAGAATTGATGTCCCCGGCTAAAAGAGTGGGTGAATTTATATTATGAATAATATTGTGGAGTTGAGAAAGTGTAAAATTTTGGTCTGGAGGAATGTAGAGGTAGATTATAGTAAAGTTTATTTTAAGATGTATTTTAACTGCTACTGCTGATATTTGCGAGTTAATTGAAACGGGACGATGTGGTAATAAGTGATGAACTAGAAGCCCAACACCTTGTTTGGCATAAACGTTAGAATCAGGATGGAAGTAGGGCGTGTATTCTCTAAGTGGAAGGACGGAAGAAGGGTTTTTAATATGCGTTTCTTGTAAAGCGATTATGCCTGGCTTGTGCTCTCGGATGAGTAATTGAAGTTCATACAAATTATTAAATTACCCATTTAGGTTCCACTGTAAAATTTTTACTCGGAAAGCAGACACTATATTATTATTATTGCTGTTGTTGTACGAGTATGTCGACATCTTCCGATTCAGTGCAATTTAAGAGCGAGAAAATAATTGGATAGGAGGTAGGTTTGGTGGCGGATGCTGCCTGTGGAGTAGGTTAGTTCTTTGCAAGAGAAGAGAGGGGATGAATTGAGCTATTAGAACTTTCTGGTTTCTCTTTTGTTATTGGGTAAAGAGTGGATCGTGTTGTTATTAGTGGAACAAGAATTATTTGTTTTTGTACTTTGGTGAGTGGTTTTTGACTTTTCTTTACTCTGAGTGGAGTGAGGTGAATTATTTAATAAAGACGCTTGTGCGGGGGAAAAGGTGTTGATATTTGACATTTCTTTGAGATTTTTTGAATATAGATTTGAGTTTGGGACTACTCTCATGGGATTTTTTTCTTTGTAAATACGTTTGGCTTCTGCAAGAGTGGATTGGGTTGTTGTTTTTATTGAAAGAATTTCCTTGATTTGGATGTACGAGGGGCGTTCAATATATTCTCGGTATCGATATGAAGGAAAATGCGAATTCAATTTAAATTATTTTTATTTTTCAATATAATCTCCCCTAACATCAATGCATTTGTTAGATCTTGAGATAAGCTTTTTTTAAACCCTCAAAAAAATAAATGTCCTCTTTCTCTCCAAAATACCCATTTATTGCCGACTTGAGTTCTTCATCTTCCGAAAATCTTTTTCCACGAAGACATTTTTTCAAATCCGGAAACAGGAAATAATCACTAGGGTCAAGGTCTGGACTATAGGGTGGATGTTGGATTTCTTCGAAACCACAATCTCGCGCAGCAGCCTTGGAAACTCGCGCCGTGTGAACAGGAGCGTTGTCATGAAGAAGCAACACACCAGCTGCGAGTTTACCCCGTCTTTTCTTTTTAATTTCCTCCCGCAAATTATGCAAAGTGGAAGCGTAGGATGTGGCGTTGATGGTTTCACCTTTTTTTTTGTACTCAATGAGCAAGATTCCCTTTGAGTCCCAAAAAACTGTGGCCATGAGCTTCCCGGCAGACGGAGTGACTTTAAACTTCTGCGGGCGGTCTGTTCCTTTTTTATGCCACTGCATGGACTCTTGTTTGCTTTCAGGGTCATAGTGGTGGACCCATGTTTCGTCCCCAGTAACAATTCGATCCATAACACCGTCCGCGTTCTCACTACACATCTCCAAAAGCTCTCTACAGTATGCGATTCTCACTTTTTTCTGAGGCGCTGTGAGAATTCGTGGCACCCACCTTGCACTGATCTTTGAAAGATTAAGATGGTCATGAAGAATGGTGTGAATGGTACCAATTGAAAGCTTGGTGATCTCTGCCATCATTTTCACCTTTATTCGGGCATCCTCAAGAACAAGTTTTTCGACTTCTTTGATGCTTTCTCCCGTACAAGCAGTAGCCGGGGCGCCGGAGCGGGGGTCGTCTTCAATGCTCTCTCTGCCTCTCTTGAACTCACTTGACCACTTTTGCACAGTTGATAATGAAGGTGCGGAACCCTGGTAAACAGCCACCATCTCTTTATGAATAGTTTTTTGACTTTCTCCTTGCTTAGTGAGAAATTTAATTACAGCGCGATGCTCAATTTTCACCATCATCGTCTCAGTTGCCATTATGATTCTGTTTAACTAGAGATAAAACGCGAATTAATAATCACATTTATATGAAATTTTACATGAATGCACTACAATAATAGTATTAATTGATAAATAAGTCAATTTATATATACAGCTACAGCTTCACCCCGATACCGAGAATATGTTGAACGCCCCTCGTATCTAGGGCAGGTGATGGAAGATGCCGCATGAGGGCCTTGACAATTTGCACACATTGTTCGCGAACATGCAGAATTGTCATGTGGGGGGAAATTACAGGTAGCACAGGAAGGTGACCGCTTGCACCGCTTGGCTGTGTGGCCAAGAAGCTGACATTGTCGACATCTCATTGGACTTGGAATATACTCGGTGACTTGTGTTTTATACCATCCGACGTCGGAAGTTGATATTGATTAAAGGAAAACAGCATAAGACCAGAAGATTTTCTCTTACCGTCATGTATTTTCGTAAACTTGTATACATCAGTAACATTTTGATGTTTCATCTCGGTGACAATTTCAGATTCAGGAATGTTGATGAGAAAGGGGGCGTAGACCACACCTTTTGTAAGGTTGAGGTTGGGGTGAAGTTTAATTGTCACTGGGCATATTTTATTGAAGGCGGAAGATTTAATAAATTTTTCTGCGATTTGTTCGTTTTCCGTAAGAATGAGAATTGATCCATCTTTTAATTGAGATATTTTAAGATATTCAGTGCTGATGGAATCAATGGCTTTTTTAACAAAAATACACTGAAGGAGGCCAAAGGTTTTTCTTCACTGTTTGATGAAATCAGTACAAAACGTGGGTTCTTTGAGATAGTTCTATTTGGAAGATCAGGGTAATCAGAAAATAAGTCAAGAGAAGATTTTGTTCTTTTGTGTGGCCTTTCGGGGGGATCAGAAGGACGAGAAAAGGAAAAGTCCTCAAGGTCTCTAAACCTGTTGGCAGGATGTGGCTTTGAAGCCATTAAAACAAAAGTTTTTGCTCAGACGGTCACTCCGATTAGGTATTCAAAAATTTTGTAATAAAGCGAGAAATGAGAGGGATTTTTGACACTACGAGATTGTCAAAGTAAAGTCTATAATTCACCACGATATGCACAGCTCGAAGATAAGCCGATGACTGGACAAAAACAAAAAATGTATCGTCAAATTGGAGTTCTCTGGAGGTTCGACTCGTCAGTCTAATTGCCTAAATACTGTCACTTACGGAACTGCAGCTGCACCACTTTTAGCTACGAGCAGTCTTAAAGAAATCGGTTTTAGGAGTAAAGTTTCACACCCCCTCGGAATTAAATAATTTTGAGAGACTTTTATGTCGACGATCTTATCACGGGCGCTGTAACTTATATATTAGGTTTGGCGCACTTTGAGTTATACTTCATTCGGCTACAAAGACAGGAACGGTAGAATTTAAAACAGATGAAACTGAAACAAACAAAACGCTTGGAGTGGAACCCGAAAGGAGATGTTTTTAACTTATTTTATAAGGACTTGGTTTCGCTAACAAATTCTACAAAGCGCTCTGTTCTGCCCGCTGCTACTAAGTTGTTTGATCTGCTAGGGTTCTTTGGATCAATCGTTATTAAGGCGAATATGTTTCTCAAAGAACTTTGAGTTGAAAAATTTTAATTGCCAAATGCACTTGATAGTTGTTGGCAAAGATACCGAGCAGATCTTCAAAGTCTTGAATTCATTTGCATTCCACGGTATATCTATTCTCCATAGTCTGAAGATATACAAATTCATGGATTTTCGGACGCCTCAATAAAGGTCTATGAATGTTGTCTGTATATTAGATGTACCGATGAATTTGGAAATGTTTCCGTTCGTTTAATCACAGCAAAATCGCGGATTGCGCCATCAAAAACGCAATCGTTACCTCGACTAGAGCTTTGTGATGCACAGTTGCTAGCTAAACTCTGGCAAAAGATTAAAAATCCGTTGAAGACGGAGTTGAAAAAAGTATATTTTTGGGTCGATTCCGAAATAGTTTTGTTATTGGGTTGCGTCTCCATCAAATTTGTTCGACACATTTGTGGCCAATACTTGGTTAGCCATATTCAGAGCTTAACTTCAAACGTCTGCTGGAGACATGCCAGATCGGAATACAACCCCACAGATTTAATATCCCGTAGAAGTCTAGTTGAGGATTTGAATGCGTCAATTTGGTTCCAAGGTACGGAATTCGTAAAAAAATCTTTTGAGGATTGCCCCGAAAACTTAAAATTTACCAAAACTAACATCTACTCTTCACTACCTTTTTAGTACTCCGTGCATTATTTTTTGTTGAACATGGAATTTAAAAAAAAATCTTTTGTTGTTTCAACCGTACCCGTACCAGGGGCGGTTGAAACAGCGATTGGGGTCAGTTGAAATACATTGAAATAATAAACATATACTAGTGTTTTCATTCATTCTTTTTTTATTTTTAAGTATTAATATGACACTGTTTGACAATGCTTATCTCATATTGCTGTATTCGAAGTTATATTTAATTTTTATTTAATTATTTCATGTAAAGGAAAATAACAAAATAAATCAACAGTATTTTAAAACAAAACAAACAAAACGAAAATAAATAAATAATCCACATCTTTACCAAACAAAACAAACTTAACGAAAATAATTTTAAAATAGAACGAAAGAAAACCCTACTTCAAACATAATTTTTTACAAAAAATAATAAATTAATCGGAATATTCCGAGTCGCAATTGTGTTACACATATGAGTTTCCACCTTCTGTGCACTCTTCGTGAGCGCACAGTTTACAGACAGTGCACTGTATCCACTTTTCTCCAGATTTGCTTTCTGAGTAGGGAGAAATGCAAACAAGGCTGAAGCTTTCCTCTTCTTCAGATGATGTTGAATCCTGCTGTCTTTTTGTTTTCTTCCTTTCGGTATTTCTTTTCTTTTTTTCTCCATCCAATCTTTTTTTTAATTGCTTAGTTTTGGTTCGTTTTCTCACTTCATACTCCTCTCTTATCTGTTCTTTCTCCGGAGTGTCAATGTAGATGGTAGACTTCCTGGTTTTTCGCCCTTTGTTCGATTTTCTCGGAAGAGCTTTCGGGAAAGGTCACAATGATTCTGGTGTGAAAGCAATGGGAACTATAGGAGTTAGATGTTGGGCACTTGTGGAGGGTTTGCTGCTGTCACGTTTAGGTGGTGTTTTGAAAGTTTCTGAGCTCTCAATATTATTTTTTTACGGTTCTACTGATTATAGAATTATCCAAAGCCTCTTCTTGAACCGGAATCTCTATTGATGGTTCATTTGTTAAAATAGGAAGTGAAAATGGCAGCGTTTCATTTTCTGGTAGCATGGGAACAACCTCTACATCGGTTGCATTTTCAGGTGATGCCCTATCCGTAACAAAACAAGGATCGAAATCCAGCTCTGTGAACAGATGCCTATTGAATTTATAAATTCCCGTCTTACGAAAGCCGGCTTGAATGTTTGATGAGGTCAGAGCAAGCGGCAGAGCAGATGCCACAATCCCGGGAATGTCATATATTGACATTGTCTTTCCTGGATGACTTCTCATCCAAGCATCGCTGGCGGAGTTAACAGCTTTCTTCAAAGGGCCGAACACAGATCGATCAAGCGGCTGGAGCTTGTGTGAAAAAGATAGTAAGATTGTTCTTACAGAAGTCCAATGCGTTAATATGAATGTGCGAGGAATGATTTTCGAGCACAAGCAACACTTTATGGGAAGGAGACACATTTGAATGTTTTTTGAAATGGTTAAGGAAACACAAAAATGATTCATTTTGCATCGAGCCAGAAGGGTTTGCAGTTCCAGCAGATCCTAAGGGCCCATCCCTTATAAAGTGGTCTTGATAACGCACTCTCGGAAAAACGAAGAATGGAGGAATAACATTTCCGATGGGATTCACAGCACATGCTTCTGAAATTAAAGTACCTCTTTCTGCTGAAGTCATGGAACCTACTTGATGAAAACCACGCCTAGCCACCACTTTGTCAGGCTTTTGAAGAGTTGTTACTCCTGTTTCATCTGTATTGTAGATATCTTACGGCTCAAATTTATAACGGTCCATGACGGTGGTCAAATTTTCATAGAAAGCGTCAACGTTAAATCTGTTAAAACTAGTCGCCCTTGAGAGGCTGGTAGCTTATGCTGCACGTACGGACAGTTCACGGTTCCTCCTCATAAAATTCCGAAACGATTCCTCCCCGGCCATCTCATTGTCATCCCAAGTCCGAGGCCGTGACAAGTTTTACTTAAGGGCAAGTTCGAATGATAATTAACTTACCTATTTTTTGTTTAGGCCAAAATATATATCAGCACATCGCAGAGGTATCTTCTTCAAGAGCTCCCGCTCTTGCTCTTCCGTAAAAACTCTGTTGTGTGCTATATATCCCATGGTTTGATTTTCTCCCTCACCAGAAGCATCTCGCTTTCGTATGTATCTATGAAGCGAACAGTGATTTACTCCATGCTTCTCCGCCACATTTCGCAACGAATCGCCTGCTTTGTGTGAGCCTTACTGTAGTTTGTCAAGTCGATCTGTCCTCTGGAAGTCTTTCTTACACGAACTCTTGGCATCTGGAAAGCAAGAAAACTAAATAAACATTTTGTTTCAACCGTACATATAAAAAAATGTTTCAACCGTCCCCAACCCAGCTTTAGTTACAAAAATGTATATACTTATGGTCACGTTAACAACACTTTGAAACAAGTCACTGCGATGCGTTCTACACTCTTCGTTTCAAACACAAACACATACTCAATACTCTAAAATGAATAGAAATACAGTTATAGAAAAAACAAACCGCACAAAAATACTTACGTTTGGTTATCGATATACAAAAAGTGCTCTTTTAAACAACTGGCACGTGCCACGTGCTAAGCAAGACTGACGATTGTTCGAATATGTTTTCGCTTCGTGTGCCTTCGGGAAACATTCGTGTTGGAGAAAAAGTATTCGAATTTTTTGAATGTGAATTTATTCTAAATTAAAAAATTCCTGAAAAATACATTTTCGTTTTTACATTACTATTATAGTTAAAAAAAAATCTTACTTTAGTGGTCTCCTGCCGCCATATGTAGAATTTATTAAGTCGAATTAAAGAAAGAAAACGTGCTTTCAACCAATTGACAGTTTGGTTTCCTTCTGACATTGACAGATCTTACGTCAGATTAATTTCGCGCTGACATTGCCAGATCTTCCGTAACACTCCCCCCCGGTATGGTCACTTGAGACCCTACCTCCCTTCGTAGCGGACGGAGATCAAGTACGGCTATCTTTGTTGCAGGCCTCTCGTATAAGCCAGCAACGGTTTTAACTAGGGCGCTTCTCACCACTCCATCAGACCCTTTTTTCACGGCGATCACTCTGCCTTTAGGTCAACAGTTCCTGGGGTTTTCGGGATCAGATATGTACACGATATCGTCGACTTCTATGGCTTTAACATCGTCAAACCACTTGCAGCGTCATGTAATGACGGGAAGATATTCGCGCACCCATCTCTTCCAAAAGGCGTTAGCGAGATATTGCGCTGTTTGCCAATTGCGTCTCAATTGCTTGCCTTCGCTGTTATGTTCGACAAGAGACGTTCCGCCGCTAGAACTACCTAACAAAAAATGGTTTGGCGTGAGCGCTTCATCCTCCTCATGACTTATAGGTATATATGTGAGAGGCCTAGAGTTTACGGTCATTTCCACCTCCATCAGAGCCGCACGTAGAATTTCTTCTGGCGGGTTTCGGGAAAGCAACACATTGTGTAATACATCTTTGACCGATCGTACGAGACGCTCCCACGCGCCGCCCATATGTGGTGAAGCAGGGGGAATAAACCGCCATTTCATAGATGAACTTGTAAAGGCTCTTACCATTTTGTCCTTATCTATCAAAGCGAAGGTGTCCTTTAATTCACGGTCGGCACCTTTGAAATTAGTGCCGTTATCGCTCCATAATTCTATCGGCGATCCACGCCTAGCGACAAAGTTCCGAATGGCCAAGATGCAGGAACTGCATAGTATTTAATCTCGATATCCAGTAATGTTGTCGAATTTCATTGACCACCGTTTCATGGTTGGCGTGATGGTATCTCGAATGAAAATCGTGTATAATCAACTTTGTTAAGTGCTCACCCCTAGGTAATAAGACGGGATGTTTTCCATTGCCGAGCATCACTCTTCCTCCCAGCCGCAGCAAGCCGTGTTCGTCAAGATTGAAGATTGGACTCGACTTATTTACCGTACTTCCCCTTAACAACAACGATATTTCCTCAGCATATTCACCCGCCTGTGCTTTCCGCCAAAGCAAGATTTCGGCAAGTTGGATATCCTCTTGTGTTGGCGGACTGGGCATTGAAAAATTCCTGTAGATCTTGCCCCTCCACATGCGCGCAAATCGAATCACCAGGGTAGTAACACGTAGTAAACGTTTCCAAGTTGAAAATCGCTCAGGTTCTATAGACAAGATTTCCGCCGACTGCAACATGACCGCTATGTCTACCAACGAATTGTGCTCGCAGTTCTTCTTTCGTATCCAGGGTTACTTTAGCTTCCTCCGGCCAAGTGCATGGTTCTGCTTTCAAAAAAACTCGGCCCGTTCAGCCATCGGCTGCTACTTGAAAAATCAGGTGCTTTTTGCCACTTTGTTGCTTCATCAGCTACATTTTCCGCAGTGGGTACCCACCGCCAACTCGAGACTTCCGTCAGCTCCAATACTTCACTAATGCGAAATGCTGCAAACTGGCGGTAGCGGCGGTGATCCGAACGCAGCCACGACAGTACTGTGCGAGAGTCCGTCCAGAATATCAACTTTGTGAGTAAAAGGAATGTTCAGCAACAATACGATTCGCATAACGAGCTCCCAAAACAGCGGCTTGGAGCTCCAACCGAGGAATCGACATTAGCTTCAAAGGGGCTAATTTAGTTTTACTGCCCAACAGTACACAATCGACTAAGTTTCCATCAGAACATCTCAAGTAACATGCCGTTGCATACCCATTCTCGCTAGCGTCGACAAAGGTGTGCACTTCCATATCCGGAAAACGAGCGAATTCGGTTCTCAAGTAGCACCTTGGTATTCTCAACTTCGTCACATCAGGCAAAAGTCGAACCCAGTTCATCCACTTCGAGTGTTGATTGTCATGGATAGGTTCATCCCAACCGCAACCGGAACTCCAAATGTCTTGAAAGATGATTTTCGCATACATCACATAGAACCCTAAAAGTCCTAACGGGTCGAAAATGGTCATGATCAAACTTAGCACTTCTCTTTTCGTAGGTCGGCGGATTCCAAGTAAGACGTCCTTATTCATGTAACGATTTGACAATTTAAAAATGAAACAGTCGTCGATAGTTGACCACCACATTCCCAGAACTTTTTCCGTATACATCTCTGCTTCTACGTTCAAATTAAAGGTATCCGTTTGCGCAGCATTGAGTGCATTAAGCACAGCTTTTGAGTTGGAAATCCAATTTCGCATATGAAATCCACCCTTAGAGTGAATGAAGTAAACTTCCCTTGCCAGTTTTATCGACTCTTCTTCAGTGTCAACGCTGTCTAGCATATCATCAACGTAGTGATTTTGATGGATACACTGTACAGCTCTCGGATATTCAGAGCGGAACTCTTCGGCATTTTTGTTTTTAACATATTGCGCGGAGCTTGGGGAGTAGGTAGCTCCAAAGGTCATCACCAACATCGTGTATGCTACCGGATTAGCAGAGCCACGTTTTGTCCACAGAAAGCGCTGGTAATTCTGGTCTTCTTCGCGAATTTTCACTTGATGGTACATTTCAGTGATATCTCCCCCTATTGCCACACGCCTTTGCCGAAACTTGCGTATTGTTGAAACCAATGAAGTCAGTAAGTCTGGACCCTTAAGAAGCATGTTATTTAAAGAGACACCATCCACTTCAGCTGCAGCATCCCAAACTAAGCGGAGTTTTCCTGGTTTATTTGGATTTCTAACCGGAAATAATGGCAAATACCAACACCTTTTCACAAGCAGCTCTTTTGGATTAAGCTTCAGTGCGTACCCGCTGGACACGTAGTGATCAATTTTAGCTTGCAACTCTTCACCTAGCTCAGGATCTTTTTGCGTTTTTAAATGCAAACAATGAGTTCTTCTTTTAGCCATAGCAAAACTGTCTGGATGTGGTATATTTACTCTTCGCGTAAATTTCTGCATTTGTTCCATGGCATAATGGTCTTCTTTAGACATCCTCGCTCCTTCCTTACCCTGGATGTCTAAGTTATCAACGCAAATGTAGTCTCTTACGGTGCGAAGCAATTCAGCGTTAACAGTGATTTCACAATCGCAAATATGAAATACGTGATGGCCCGTCGCTCCTTTTCGCGTATTACAGCATTCGGAAGATTGACCCTTTATAGTCCAACCCAGAAGAGTTTTCTCGGCAACTGGTTCAAAGTCTGCGCCCGATTTGGATCTTAAACTTACCCCAAGCTTACAGTTATTCAAACCAATAAGTAGCTTCGGTGTGGCATTGGCAAATGATCTCTACGGTAGTTTGTTTAATAAATAACTGTATTTACGCTGAAGATTATTTATGTCGAGGGTTTGTGGTGGAAGACCCAGGCTCTTGACAGTACGGACCTCTTTGAGGGGAAATCGGACCCTGCCTCCTATTTCAGATATTTCCAAATTTACGAGATGGGAGTTATCTTCATATCGATGACTGTTGCCGGTCCATCGCAGACAAAGCGGCTCCGGAACTCCTTTAAGGTTTAAATTGTCTAGTAAATCCTCGTCGATGAGCGTAAGAGATGATCCGTCATCAAAAAAGGCAAAGGTCGAAATTTGTATACCATTTCCATGTAGGGTGACAGGAAGAACTTTGAAGAGTGTTCGGTTACGGTCTACAGAATGCGTGTGACAATTCGCTAGTGCGGGAATACCAACAGCGGATGGAAGAACTTGTCTGTGAAGAAGAGGATGATGCAAAAGGTGGCATCCGTTGACGGCACAAGCAGCTGTTGAGGTACACTTATTCGGGAAATGTGAGCAAAGGCATCTACGAAACAGTTGATTAATCCTCACCTGCTTCCATTTTTCAGACCTGCTGGAGTGAAAGAAAACTTCGCATGAGCTTACATGAGGGCAATTACCTTTACAGATTACGCACTTTTAATTCGGAGAAACATTTGGGGCGTCATTATGAATGTTTAATGTACCTCGTTTTCGAAACTTGGCTGAGGTACTCGGAACTATAACGCTGTTCGCTCCATGTGCTAGCTTCAACAGCCAGTTACTAAAGTCTTCGAGTGTGTAAGAGGACAAAGTTAGCTTGTGCATTCCCCAAAAGGGTCCCAGGAGCCCGGGAAGCTTGCAAACCAGCTCTTGTTCTAGCTCGGGGTTGTTTAAATGGCTTTGCAGGTCGGAAGCTACCATCGTGGCACAAACGTTTTGGACTTCGACTATAGTTTCGGGGCGATTTTCCTTAGGCGGTGGCATGTCTCTTATTCTGGTCAGCAAGACGTCTATTATGAGCTCTGGCCTGCCGAACTTCATGCATAATGTTGATAGCACTTGTGACACGCAGGAGGCGTGTAACAACAAATTTCTCACAGCATTTCGCGCTGGGCCGTCTAGCGCTTGTCGCAGACGTATTAAATTTTCATAATCCGAAAATCCACAAAGTACTGTCGTTTGGTCGTAGCTGGCCTTAAACAATGGCCACTCTTCAGGATTGCCAGTAAACTTTGGCAACTCCTTGCATATCCCACTGCGTGCAGCAAGCTGGTTGCGCGTAATGCGGTTGGGTTGCCTTAGCTCAGATGCGGGAAAGGGGTTGGCGTCTTCTTCAATTGGTGCGGCCGTTGGTAGAACACCTGGCAGCCATCTTGAACATGATGCGTCTCGCTGCTTTAAGGAGCACTGTAACTCAAGCTCGTGAAGTTTCTTGAGGATTTGTCCTAAAACAAGGTCCTGGCCCGCATTGGCTACTGGATTTATAGGCATATAAGTTGGTCCGGTTTCCTTCGCTATCTGCACTGCAGCCGTGCTTTCTGCTTTGGGAGCAGAAGTAGTCAGGGTGTTTACTTCGCGAGTCGTTTTCAACCATTCTTCAACTTGTGCACAACTTTCGTTATCGCTTTCGGATTCCAGACTATTATCTTCGGCTTCTAGCTCCACCATTAATTGTTTCTTCTTTTCCAGTAGGGCTTCCTTTTGTTTGAGAATTAATTGTTGCTCCTGCACAAGCTGCAATTCACCTGGCAATCTCCGCACATTGCGAGCGGATGCCTTAGAACTTTGGGAAATCACTGATTTGGGTTTAGGAGTGGTTTGTCTGATGGGAGATTCTTCACCTTGTTTGGCCATACTACAGTCGCCTACACAGGAAGAAGGATTGAAGGCCGAGCTAACTGACGGAATGGGACAGTGTCCAGTCGAAGATGAACGCATTCGAGAGGCTTGATGATTATCTGCACTGGATACTGGATCTCGTTCGGTACAGACGTCTTCATTTAGTGACCTACGCCGATCTAAATGCGGATTGTCTGAGGCCAAACCCTGTTTAGCGCACTTAGGTTCCTTTTGGGATTCGTTTTCTTTACAATGTGTAGATTTTCTTTGTTGTGTTGTAGCACTGGGCGTTCCATGGGATTCAATTAAAGCACTTGCTGATAGAGTGGAACATGATGAGCAACGCCAATCGCGATGAGCAACAGAAGAAGTTACTCCAACGCATATGTAGTGGAACCAACCATCACAATTATCACACCTTACCATGCGCAAGTTATCTTCTTTGTTGCACGCTAAGCAACTGAAAGTTTTCTGCTTGTTCCCAGCATCCAGTTTAAATTAAAGAATTTTTTAAGATGTTGGAGAAAAAGTATTAAAATTTTTTGAATGTGAATTTATTCTAAATTAAAAAATTCCTGAAAAATACATTTTCGTTTTTACATTACTATTATAGTTAAAAACAAATCTTACTTTAGTGGTCTCCTGCCGCCATATGTAGAATTTAGTAAGTCGAATTAAAGAAAGAAAACGTGCATTCAACCAATTGACAGTTTGGTTTCCTTCTGACATTGACAGATCTTACGTCAGATTAATTTCGCGCTAGCATTGCCAGATCTTCCGTAACAATTCTCGTACCGCCTACTGTTCCTGGAATAGTTGTGTTGTTTCAACCGTACCCAGCCTACCCTAAATGAAGAATGTTTGGTTATTATAAACTCACTATAAAATTATTACACAACTTATTATTCAATAAACAATTTTTTGTAAAACCTGGAAATCCCAAACAGTGTTCGTCTATGCTGTAGTAAGTGTCGAATTTATGGAAATTCTTAAAAAATATAGCTGCTTCATGAAAGTTTGTTACCGTCGTTTCGTCCTCCGCGGTATCAGGAACAAAGGTTGCCGACTGCTCGATGGAGTAGTAGTCGTGAGTATTTATGGTAAGGGCGCCACGCGACTATCCTTTGTCCCCAAAAGCTTTACGGCGTCGAATCGCGACTCTGCCAGTAAAATCAGCGATCCCCTCTCCTAGGTCTAAAACAAAACAAAAACAAAAGCGCGACCACCAAAACATCCCAAAACATCTTATCGCCACACTGAGAAAGCGGAAGAAACCCCCCACGCCGCTTACAGCTTAAAGGCGCAAGGAAAAAAAAAGACTATATACCTTAACTTAAGCACAATCCTTTTTTATTCAAAAAAAAAATATATAAAAATCAAGAAAAGGAAGAGAAAAAAGAAAAAAAAATACATTTCATATAATAAAATATGAAAAGGGGTAAAAATGTATTAAAAAACAAAATTGAAAAAAAAAAAATAATAGAAAAAAATTCAAAAAACAAAAATGCCCACGACCGCCACCCAGATTTGAACCTAGACGAGAAAGCTCGGATCCGATCCCTTTCGTTTACAATGCGGCGCTTCAACAAACTCGGCTAATTAGTGGAGTTTTTTTCTACTTAGCATTCACAAATCCTCCAACTCCAACTATGTATAAAATTTTTTATTAAATATAGCTACATTTATATATCAGCTTCATCCTATTTACTAAACCAAAAGAGAGAAGTGCAAAAGGCAATAGGTTAGTACAATAATTACTTAAGTTAGGGTTAAGACTCCGTCCTGCAACTCCTCGCTGAGAGCGCCTCCGACGACCTCGTGAAGTGTTGGTGGATGGAAAGTCCAGATGGTACGTTTAGGCCGTCTAATACACCCGCGTGTCTCAGCCTATTTCCTCTACGTTTTTTTTTATTTTTTTAAGTCTTTTTTAAGTTTTTAAGTCTTAAGTCACTCGCGCACGAATTCCCTTAAGGTTTCCAAAATAACCCTAACAGTTTATTTTTTTTCCTTTTTTTTTTGCACGCACTGTTCTCCTGGCGCGAACACCCGTCTTTCCTTTCTCGACTTTATTTTTCTTTTTTGATTGATTGAGAACCGCAGAAAAAAAGAACACTTTCAACGACAATGTTCACACACACAAGTTTTGGTTTGGTTTTCTAGACAATTTAGAGGAAATCTTTTAGTAAATAATCGATTTAGAAGAGTAATTCAGTAACTTGTTAGGAAAAAACCGTTTTTATGCCCGAAAATAATCCGTAAAACGTGCCGACGACGAATGACTGCCCATTTGTCTCCCACTTGCTAAAGCTCCTCCTATCTTCTCTCGTTCGGTGGTCAGTTATTTCATCACCTCATCCATGATCAAAACAACTGACCCCAGCTAGCTAAACTATCTACCGCTAACTATCCTTTTGCGCTAAGTTTCATGCACTAGCTTGATGGGGAAAACTACAAAAAGAGAACAACAAGTGGTTCTTGGGCTCGAACTAAGAACCTCTCGGTTACTAGCCAGTATCCTTACCAATTGCGCTTCTCTGGGCTTTTGGCGCTGCTGAACTCAATTAGGGTGACATCACTAAACCTTGCCTTGGTATTAAAACCATAACAAGTCATTCGAGTTGTAGGATACATACTGCGCTTTTGCTAGATAGCTAAAGGCCTAAAACACTTACAAGGAAAACCATTATCTGCAGAGGAACTGGACGAGTCAATGATCGCAATCGTGTGGTGTATAGAACAGAGAAACGCTTCAAATAACTGCAGAAAAGGAAAATCGTTTCTCGATGGAGGTATTAGGAATCCTGATATGAAATCTAACCCTAGGAAGTTGGTCAGACACATTGTCAGCATGTGCATCCACTGTATCAGGTATAAGCCTATATTACGCTGTCAAGTAATTGGAAATTTACCAAACGATAAACTAACTCATACACCAGATACTCGTATACTAATGTGGTGTCGATTTTTGTGGTCATATACTGACTTCATGGATGATTCGCGGAAAAAGACCATATAAATCATACATCTCTGTGTTTGTTTGTTCATTTAAACCTTGTATCGGACCTCAGCTCCGATGTTTTTGTAGCTGCACTAAAGCGACCCATAGGGCGAAGGGGGTGTCCAAATAAAATGTTATATATTGCGATAACGCAACCAATTTTGTTGGCGCAAAGGCTAAATTTAGACACGATCTCACTATTCTCGAATTTGCTGCAGAAAAGGGGATCGAATTCAAGTTCATAACGCCTTTGGGAGACGGCAGTCAAAACAGCAAAGACTTTGCTGACGAAAACTTTTGGTGGATCTCTTTTGACGTTTGAAAAGGTCAACAGGGAACTAACTTAAATAGAGGGAATTTGAGTTGAGAATTAACATTAACTGAAGTGTCACCAGCTGCTGGAAATATCAGCGCTCTTACCTCAGGCCATTTTTTGATTGGCGCACCGATGTATTCGTTTCCTGGAAGAGATAGTCAACTGAATAGGTCCGCAGTGTTCAAGAGAGGTCCAAATGGTGTACCATCATTCAACCACCAGAAATGCTGGTGCTGCCGAACGACATCCCTCTTATCGCGATTCCCCACCGCCCTACTGAACCTGAGACGATCCACACTGCCATGTGCGACGTCTCTATTGTAGTTAAGTCGCCTGTCCCCAGCTGTCCGAGCGACATGGAAGATTAACGGCACCGCTGAGCTATCCTGGATCAACCCTATGTGATCTAGGTAGAGGAATGCTTCCGGTGGAACGGAGCCGTCAGAGCGCACGCTCTCGTGGTAAAGGTAATTGGGGTAGTAAGCCCCAGATATCAGGTTATTCGTCGAGGTCATTGCTCTTGCAATGTGCCCTCGAGTCAGCTTAATTACGAAGTTGTCCACTCGTATTAGGTTCGCCCTGTTGTAAAGGACCTCATTAGGATAAAATTTCTTGAACTCCGATTCTGGTGTTCTGTACAAGCGAAGACAAGCCCTAAGGCAAGCCCTCTCAAACACCCGAATCTTTTCGATTAAGCTTGCTCGTACATTGAACCACACGGGACAACCAAATACCAGCATGGGCCTGATAAGGGCCACGTAGCAGATTACCTTTACCCTCGCATCGAGTTGGCTGCTATAAAACAGTCTCTTTGTAAGGGCAAGAGCACCTTTAGCTCTGGCCAGAGCAGCATCTACATTTTTGCCAAAATACAGAAACTGATCCAGCCAGATTCCAAGGTATCTGACTACATTTCGACAGGCAAGAGGTTGTCCGTGTTGTCCAATAATAGAGAACTTTCGCCAATTTTGTCTGGTATCCCTAGAGGCTCCAGACAACGGCGTCCTAAAGAGAATGGTTTCCGACTTCTGAAAGTTGATTTTCAACTTCCAGTCATCGCAAAATCGTCTTATCTTATCGAAGTCACGCTGCAAGAGAGTATTAATGACCTCGATTTTTTGACCTGTTCTGTACGCTATCAAATCGTCTGCGTACGCAATAGTATGGGGAAGTGAACCTATCAAGTCTCTTGTAAAAATGTTGAACAGGATCGGCGAATTGAACGCGCCTTGCTGAAGACCATTTTTAATTTGAAATATTCCAACAGAAGTCACATCACCATTTTTCACGATGAACTGTCTGTTGGTTAGCATATTATAAAGAATGTACAAAAGTGGTTTACTGATCCCCAGCCTAGTCAGGCCTTCTCCAAGTCAACAAGGCAGGCACCAGTACATTGTTTTTTGCCTTTCTTCCATTGGATATCGGACACCAGTTTAGACGCGGCATGTGAGATATCATGTCCCGCCTTAAAACCGAATTGATTATACGGAACTATATGTTTGTCCTCAACCCACCTAGACAGAGCTCTATTGATTACTTTTTCAAAAACCTTACTGATATTCGGAAGGAGACTTATCGACCGGAGATTCGCCGGATTGGATATATCCTTTCCTTTGGGGATATGTTGAGCCATCGCCGTTTTCCAATGCGCTGGATAATGTGCATTATTCATTGCATTATTAAACAGGGTGGTGTAGATGTCCACCGCTTCTAGAGGAAGATGTCGAAGCACGATATTCGGAATACCATCGGTCCCCACTGATTTCTTAACTCTGATTGTGTCGAAGATCTCATGGAGTTCTTCCTTCGAAATGAACGGGGGTAGGTCACCTTCTCTGGCAATGGCGTGATTTGCCATATTTTCGTCGCTAAACCGGATGAAACCAGAGCCCTCGGATTGCCAGTTTTCTATTTCATTTCGAATGCAGAAGTCGTGCACAAAGACGCGATTGTCCAGGTCGTAATTATGGCCAGTGGTATCAGTGGCCTTGTATACTTCCTGGAAAGTCGCCCCTATGGCCTCAACCTTCTCCTGTGGATCCTCGATCACAAAAAAGTCGTCATCATCAGCGTCCTCATTTGGATCAATGCCTGCTATTGTCAGTAACAGTCCGTTGTCTGTTGTCCGGGCTATTTTAAGACACTGAAGGTCGTTTTGATTTTTTCTCCGAAATAGTTTATTGATTTGCGGAAATATATTCGGGTTGCTGGTGTTTACAGCCCGAACCTTGTTGTTCCAATACAAACTTACAGAAATTCTGTAATTCTCTTTTATTAGCGTTTGGATATTTTTAATCGACGACTTCAGTGTCCTAATCTCCGGGTCTTGTCGGTCAGTTAACTGTCTGTACAAGTTTTTGAGTCTTGACAGAAGTCTACTTTTCTGTCGGTGCAGTGCGTCAATAGTAGGATTGCGGAACAGGTCTTCGTTAATCGTACGTCGATACCGCGGTATTGTAGTGTCCATAGTTTGTTTAATTGTCTCGTCCATTTGTTTTAGGTAATTGTCGATCTCCTCGTTTGACAAATTCCTATTGGACGGTGGGTGGAGCGTGTTCGAGGAGAGTGCTCTTTTCAAAGTTGCGGAGAAGCGTGTCCATCGAGTTTTACTGTAGTTGTAAGAATATCTTTGGACAAACTCCTTAAATTCCACAATTTCGTTGGGAACTGTAATTTCGGTGCTAAAACCGCAATGGTCGCTGTCATACACGAATGTGCGCAGACAGTTTAGCGTTTGTAAATTCGTACCTGTCAGTCGTATACGTTCGTCGTACAGC
The DNA here is from genome assembly GCA_949129095.1 of Volucella bombylans. Taxonomy (NCBI): domain Eukaryota; kingdom Metazoa; phylum Arthropoda; class Insecta; order Diptera; family Syrphidae; genus Volucella; species Volucella bombylans. The sequence goes on along the minus strand of OX422142.1, from coordinate 117,191,724 downwards.
AGTAGATCCAAATAAGACCCGCCTCTGGGAAACGACGGGTTATCCGTCGCTTTAATACCGAGTCTGTACATGACATCGTGCTGAGTAGTAGGTTCCCTCTAGTATTTGGCAAATTATTTCCCCAATCTATGTGTCTAGCGTTGAAATCCCCGTCGATTATAAAATAATTCTCCCCCGATTCCAGCCTCAGAAGTCGAAAAAGCGTGTCGAGCTCTGTAATGAATATGGTAGATTGTGAAGTCTCAGGTGCATAAACAGACGCCAAGTACAGCCGCTTTCCACTGCGGAGCGGGATGTAAACGACGACTGCCTCCAACACCCGAAACCTGCGCAACACTCCCTTGTACACTCTGTGAAATTTTATACCTTCTTTAATGAAGATCGCGACACCGCCGCCACGTTTGGATCTGGGCCGATTTCTTCTTCTAACAATATAATTATTGTACTCTAGTTTGTGCTTATCGGTTAGCTTGGTTTCGCTAGCGAAAAGCACATCAGGAGTTTGGTCTTGTAGCAATTTAAACATCGCGGCTCTTCGTTCGATCCAGCATGTTAGGTGCAGCTTTCGTTGTTCTTGGCATTGGCGCCGGAGAAGCAACAGTCGCTTGCCCCCCTACCTGACGCCATTTGGGCGTAGGAAATTTGGGACGTGACGGCTGGTGTTTGAAACCTAACAGGTGAACGTTTGACCTCCACCTTCTGCTGTCGAGCCAATTTTGCTTTCTTAATGTCAGCGAACTTAGGACAACCCCGATAGTTTGCGGTGTGTCCCACGTTTCCACATAACACGCACGAGAGCTGCGACTTATCGGATGCTCAGTCAACACCCAGAGCACACTCCTTGGAACTGTGGTTCTTAGCGCACTTCACGCATCGAGGCTGCATTTGGCAGTTCGACGCGGCGTGCCCGAACCTCTGGCAGCGAACGCATTGTATAACGCCTTCGCTCCTTTTTAGTTTTTCCCAGTGAACCACCTGGTAGTCTAGGACATTGATACTCCTTAGACCATCCGGACGGCTTTCGGGGCTAAGCTGCACCAGGAAGAACGGCAGACTCCCTTTCTCCCGCCTGGCTCTAGCTGTGGTAAACGGCTTTACCCCCACAAACTTGAGTCCTTCGCACTCCTTCTCTTTGAGCAGTGCCAGGATCTCCTCAGGATCAGAAGACGGTTCCAACCCCTTCAGCAGCATCGATTGCCGCTTTTCACACTTTGGTCGTTTCCTTTAGGAGCTCTTTCAGTTTCGCGTAGCCCTCCACTGTATTACAGTGGATGGCATGGCGATCGTTCCCCAATCTCATAATTTTAAAATTATTACCAATGACCAACTTACACAGGTCCTTGGTTTCATTTACCTCTAGTTTATAGGTGTTTATAGGAGGCACCTTCTCCTTCTTCTTCTGCTGCTGCTGTTTTTTTAGCTGCTGTTGTTTTTGCGTATGTTGCTGTTTCTGCTGTTGCTGTTGTTTCTGCGGTTGCTGTTGTTTCTGCTGCTGCTGTTGTTTCTGCGGTTGCTGTTGTTTCTGCTGCTGCTGTTTTGTCTGCTGCAGTGGTTGTTTCTGCTTCTGCTGGTTTTGTTGTTGCTGCAGTTGTTGTTTCTGCTCGTGTTGCTTTTCTTGTTGGGCGCTTTCTGCCTCTAATTTCTCCCTCTGCCTGCGTGCAGTTTGTTTTAGTTTAACAGCAAGCATTTTTTTTCTTGCAGCTTTTCAATGCTGCTGCTAATGTATTTTAGCATTTCATCCCCATCTTCCGATTCGGATGCCGCTAGAGAAGCAAAGTTGTTATTGCCGCCCTCATAGTGTTCATCATCTTCTGATAGAACGGCATTTATTTTCTTTTTTGTTACATTAGGAGGGGATTTCAAACTCCACCTCCTTTAACGGCTTTCGCCACGGCACCGGCAACACTATTGTTGTTTGCATCTCCCGTTGTGGGAGAGCGGAGCGCTCTCCACCATCCATCACGTGATTAGCTTATTTACTTTTTTGATTTGTGATTTGTTGTTATCACACTTTGAGGAGAACAAAAAAAAAAGAAAAAAACTTCGGATTTGGCCTGGGCTCGAATCCCGTGTCTTATTATTCGATGACCGACGCCGCTGACCGCTCGGCTACCGAGTCAACTAACTACACTTTGTCTGATTATTCTTAGGAGGAAACTGGTTCACTATTTTTTTTTTTGCTTTAGAAAAAGCCGAAACACGTCTGTTCTTTGCGAAGATCTGCGAACGACTCGTACGTTTAGTCATGTAGTTACCTCCGTTCACTCTCTATAATTATGCGACATTTTTTGCAACATCAACTTACCTCACCGCTGCTTCTTTGCATCAAAGAAACAAATAGAAATTCGAGTTACACTTTTAGAAGATAATGCCGATTATGGAAAGCAAAGCAGTCACTGGACATCTTCGTGTGAAGATAAACTCTAGAAGGATAGCCATTGAAAGAGGAGGTAGAACAAGAAAGCCACAACTTTAAGCAGCGCGTTTCAGATCAATGAGGTGGGGAACAGTTTTAAGCCAAAAATTCCTCACGCGTCAGGAGCCCATTAAGCAAGTAAACAAGCAAAAAACTGTTCATGTTTTCAAAATCAATTCTTCAGATCAAAAAGCAACAGTCAGAAGAATGTGTTCACTCCATGTCAAATCACTCTAAAGAAGCCTCACCCAATTTGTTTCCGTACACTAGGGCAACATCAATCGTGCCAACCACGCCCTCACCACAACCGACCAAGGGAACTCCTCCAAAGTCCCAAATTATTGTATTAAATAATAATTGATGTTCTATCAAATTTGTTGACCTGTCAACTCATTACGTTTAATAAATAACATGTGTTCCACACTTCAGTTGCGTGTAGATTTATATCACGGGTAGTTTTTTTTTTTTTTGTTCATTTGATTAAAATCTGCCACTGGCCAGTAAAGGAATGGAATAGTGGAAGCAGGGCAGAAGAAAAGCCTGTTAAGGCTTCATCGGCTTCGAACTGTTGATTGAACTGAAAAGCACCGCACATGTCGATGGAAACCGGAGCACAACTCAGGGGAGGATAACACAACAAACAAAACTCACATATCACGCACGTTTTTCACGCAATTTCCACCCTAGTGCGAGAAATGATTTCATCTCATACCCCTCAACGTATCTTCACACCGAAGTCTTCACTGTCGGTTGGCCTCCCGGCCGTCCATTCGCCATTGATTCGCATCCCAATCTCATCTTCGTAGCTAGTGTGAAGGCGTGTAATCGAAAACCATAGTCCAACGCCAGTTCCAGCTCCAACTCAGGCACACTCGTATCTGTACGCACGTACTCGTAAATCACTTGCGTTAGAATGGTTCTCCATATTCGCGTCAAAATCCACCCTAAGGGCCCATTTTCTCCGGTTTAATTAACACAGAGATGGGGCAGACACCTGTTAGGTGCCTATGAGTATGTGCGAAGCTATTAGTCGAACTCAGACATCGACAGAGCAGGTAACCTTGTGTTCCTATTGCCGACTAACAAGCGACGTGCATAACAACATATTGTTCGCCCGGAATCCGGAATATGCTTATTAATGCCAGCCACCAGGAGTGCACGAACGTACATACGTATTCGGTGCCCTAAAGACTGGGATTAATACGAATACATACATATCATCATCCATGGATATCATCATCCATCCCCTTTATCGTTTGCTTTGTCGTTGTCGACTTTACTTCACAAATCAATGAAGTTGGCAGCACCACAAGCACCTAATCACCTTCGTTAACTGGTGTGATACGTCCAAGTCTTGATGTCGCTATCGATGGCTTTGGTTGGCTTATATGTTGTCGCACCTTGTGTGGATGGAATTAAAACTCGCGCAACGTTCGCAATAAATACGGCAGCCATTGCCTTCAATTACTTAATTAGGACCGATGGTCCTTTCCATAATTTATTGAGACAACAGCTTATGCGGGTCATGCACACTAACCTGTCTGCCACTAACGAACGTACACAATAGGGATACGAATACGGATACGGATATCACTGCGATGCTATTAGGCTTTATAGCTTCCCCAGTGTACAGAGTACCAATCTCCAAAGAGGATGCAGACAGGGACAGGCACTCAAGATCTGGTTTCCTGTCATCGAGCCATATACGAGTATGTACTCGTACTTGTACTCATACTCGCATAAAGGACACAGCGCTTACCCTTGTATACAAGATTTTCTTCGGAGGTAGACGCAAGACAAGCACGAGTAATTATCGACCTTTATATTGGAGCGTAAGTTCGGGATTAAACGGCTTAGTGGGCTGTTCGGTGCAGAGGCATCGCGTCATCACCACAACAATGTGTAAGTGGTGAAATAGTGTTTGCTCTGCTCCTTGGAGCATTGTCAAACTCTACATCTACGTGAGTATTTATCGACCTAATTTATGGCTAATTGTAGAGTGTTGTAGAGTTGCTAGTTCCCCTTTGTCTTGGTGTTCATACTAAATTGATCCGTTTCAGGATAGTTTCGGATTTTGAAACAAAGGACTGTTGTCAACGCGATTTCATTTACTTGGGAAAACCTTGGTTATTTATGATTTCGATTTTGTTTCCACATTCGTTTTCTGATTTTAACAATTTGTGGCAACGGGGAAGAAGATCAACTGAGACTCCATAACGACTACTTACCTAGCACTCTGCAGTATTGCAGCTGTCCATAGACCTCCACGAGGTCAATGTAGACCAACACCAAGTTTCAGGCAAGGTTCATCCACGTACATTTTAGACACGGCACCGTCGGAACTGATGTGCTAGACCACCAGCGTGAGAACCCTGGTTTGATTGAAGCCTACATGTAAGCGCACGTAGCGAAACAACTGGGCTATGAAGCGCCACTGCATAGAAAAAGAAAGCTCTACCACCAAACGAGGAGGAGAAACATCGGATTCCTAGTGGAAGCCCGAAAAACGCTCAATCGAAACTTTAAAGAAGCTGTCAGAGGAATGAGATTCGGAAGTAGTAGGTAAAAATTTAAGAAACATGCCAAAGCTGTAAAGTCCGAACAGAAGGAGAAACAAATCTCATAACAGAACACTGCTCGATGCTGATAATCCGGAAAAATTGTTTCTGCACGCTGATAACCGATGATGACAAACAACATCCTACTATCAGCCTGGACACTGTCAGGTAGGTTCAGCCACTAGCAGTGTGGTTTCAACATAGATCAAAATTTACAGATAACTGGGAATAATGGTAAAGACCCAAGAGCTCTAAGTCGATGCACACCATCTCTTCATCGATTTTAAAGCCGAATATCACAACATCTATTAAAGAGAGCCACGTCTAGTTTGGGCATCCCTGCCAAGGTCATCCGACTATGCAGGATAATGATTAAGAATGCAGGCTGCTCCGTTAAACCGAGACCTTTGATGTCAGAATAGGTTTTAGAGAAGGCGATGGGTTGCTACGTGATTTTTTCAATATCTTTCCTGAGTGTGAATTGAGGGAAACTTGCAATCCACCTCAAGAGACACAATTTTTCAAAAGTCTGTTCAGGTACTCGCATACGCAGACGACATTGACATAATGGGGAGAACACAGAGGGATGTCCATGGAGCACAGGTAACCATTGCAGCAGGAGCGCTAAAAATGGGCTGTCAACAAGGACAACCAATATCAATGACTAGGACAAAAAATCACGATAGACAGTTACAATACAATTTTGGAGCAGTAAGGTACTTTATCTACCTCGGCTTCCCTAACAGCTCCGACAACGACACCAGCGTAGAAATTGCTTGCTAACCACTGATTCTTTAGGCTTAGAAGGCAGTAGTAAAGCCCTCTTTCGAGCAACCAAAAGGACTTTATGTAGGGCCCCAATTATTCCAGTTCGACTTTACGGCACAGAAGCAACAAAAGTGAATTGAAATGCTGTCAGACGCTGCGAGAGAAAATTAAAATAATAAATTAATTGTGTAATTAAAATAATAAAAAAACAATCCTAAAGGTTGGTAGAAGTGGAGTAAGAGAAGAACTGGAGAAATGCTTGAGAACATTGGTAACCATCAAGGAGCTCGCTTGTGCGTTGGCCCCCCAGTTAATTAATTAAAAAAAAAAAAAAAACTAAATTGTGAATTTGTAATTAAGTATATATGTAAAAGATCGTAAAAGAAAAAAGGTTAATAAAATTAATTAGTGAAACAAAGTCGAACATTATTTTGTGCCAAACACAAGAAACAATATTGGTGACCCCAACGTTGAACCACACAACCACCGTTAATTTTTAACGGCACCACACAATACCAACGCCAAGCCATCACGCCATAACGGCAACGGAGCACCAAACCGCAATTCCATCACACCACCACGCCACCAGGTCCACACCAGCCTTACCTGGTGGCCCCAAGTTTTTCACGAGTTGTTCTAAAAAAAAAAATTATAATTTTTGGATTGACAAGTTTCACCACTGCCAATATACTACGCAGTGCTACTTTCATCTCAGGTGCACAGCCGCCAATACAACATACATACATACATCAGAATTGCATCACGTCTCAGCACACCAAGAGTTCTCTAACATAACCTCAACAATTACCACACCAACGACTTCAACACATCGCAAGCAAATCGCTGGCCCAACAATCCTCAACGACAATACAAGAACTTTATGGTTACATTCGAAGCACAGCGACATCAAGTACAGCAAGCACACTACTCACGTATTTATACATATCTATTGAATTAAAATTAAAATCACATTTCGCAATTAACTTCAATGAATTAAAATTTTTCTATTATTTATATATATTTCAATATTTTTTATTATTCATATTTTAAAAAAAATACATAATTACATAATTTTAATAATTTAAATACATATTACAACATTACATCATACATATATATGTATGTATAGTGGCGAATCGTTCCCCTTTAAACGACAAGCAAAAGTGCATAAGTGCACGTTGTAAACTCCGCCAAATTTGTAAACCAACCTTTGGATACAAAACAATTGGGAAGCATTATTTTTTTTTTTGTAATCAGTCGACAAAATGGTCGATGACGAACCTCCTCATCTACTTCCTCACGTTCTGGCTGCACAGAACAACGCAGCTGTGCAATCGAGTGGTGTTGTACAAGCAGTCGCGATGATTAAGCTACCAGAATTCTGGACCAAAATGCCAGCAATTTGGTTTCTCCAAATTGAATCCCAATTTACAATTCGAAACATAACTGTCGAACAGTCAAAATTCCATCACGTTGTTCAATCATTACCACAAGACGTGGCCGCAAGTGTATATGATATCCTCATTAAAGAGTCCAACACTCCTTATACAAACCTTAAAAAAGCACTTATAGAGCGTCACTCCATGAGCGAGAGTAAAAGAATCGAGGCACTGTTGTCGGGGGAAGAAATGGGCGATAAAAAACCGTCTGAGTTTTACCGAAGACTTCAGACATTGGCGGGACAGTCAATGATTGTCACTGAAAGCCTGGTTTTAGAACTCTGGAAACGCCGCCTCCCCACACTTGTTCAGGTATCTATTAAGTCCAGCTCAAAGACAAAAGTAGAAGATCTGCTTGAAATAGCTGACGACATTTTCGAAGTTTACCAACAACAACAACAACAGAATGCTTCTTCTTTCCCAATTTCATCCCATTCCGCGCAATCCATTTCCGAACTCACCTGCATGAGCCAAACCCTACAGGCTGAAATGCATGAAATTAAATCCATGCTGTCAAATCTTACCTTTGATAACCATCCGAGTTTTCGAAACCGACAAAGGCCAAATTCTTACCTACAACGCACGCGTCACGCCTCGCGCTCGAAACACAGATACAGATACAACAATTTTAATAATAATGTCGATCCACCAGGCAGCAGTGGTCAGAACAGAAATAAAATGTGCTGGTTTCACACCAAATACGGCGACAATGCACAAAAGTGTTCGAAACCCTGCAGCTTTATGAGGCAACACCCAAATTAAAAACTACTGTCATTATGGCGGCTTATGACAGTAGTAAGCCAACAAAACACTGCCGCGTCTTTGTCAAAGATCCTATTTCAAATATCACATTTTTAATCGATTCTGGTTCGGATGTGTCTGCCATTCCTTCGTCACGTTTCAAAGCACCCAATTCAAAACCAGACCAAGTTATTTCTGCAGCAAACGGCTCTGCAATCACTGTCTTTGGAACTAAATACCTCCGGACAACTTTAGGCTTTCGTCGACTTTTCAATCACACATTTCTAATTGCATCCATAACAAAACCTATAATTGGAGCAGATTTTTTACGAAAAACTGGCCTAGTTATAGATGTCAAAAATTCAAGATTAATCGATCCACTCACAAACACCAGTGTTAATGGTATTCCCTGCCGAGAAAACATCACAACACCACGTTTTTTCGCTGTTGAACAGAGGTATAACTACATCTTAAAACAGTTTCCATCACTACTAGAAACTCCTGATTTCAACTTCCCGGTAAAGCACACAGTCACGCACCACATCCTTACAGAAGGACCGCTTCCGCACTCTCGACCTAGACGTTTAAACAACGCCAAACTTAAAATAGCGAGAGAAGAATTCGACTACATGGTGCAAATGGGAATTTGCAGACCATCTTCGTCACCTTGCGCATCACCTTTACACATGGCACCTAAACGGGAAGCAAACGATTGGAGACCATGCGGGGACTATAGAATGCTAAGCGCAATCACTATCCCTGACAGGTACCCACTACCTCATCTCCATGACGTGACCACCATCCTCGATGGATGCACCATTTTCTCAAAAATCGATCTCGTTCGCGCATACCATCATATTCCTATGGCACCGGAAGACGTGCCCAAAACCGCAGTAACAACACCATTTGGCCTATTTGAATTCACGTATATGCCATTCGGCCTTCGAAACGCGGCAAAAACGTTCCAACGCTTCATACACCAAGTCACAAGAGGCCTCGACTTTATATTCGTCTACGTAGACGATATCCTAGTCGCTAGCAAATCGGAAAAGGAACACGAAAGCCGTCTTGGTACATATTTTGTTCCGACGTCTGTCCGAATTTGGCCTTCGCATAAAAGCTTCCAAATGCGTATTCGGTGCATCCACACTACAGTTCTTGGGATTTGAAATCTCGAAAGAGGGAATCCAACCATCACAAGAACGAGTGAAGGCAATACGTAACTTTCCTGAGCCAAAATCGATTAAAAATGTGCAACGATTCTTAGGTATGCTCAATTATTATCATCGCTGTATACCCAATCTCGCAAGAACTTTAATACCAATCTATAAACATTTAACAACCAATTCCAAAATTAAGAACTCACAAAAGAATTTTACATGGCCGACAAACTGTCAAGAGGCTTTCACAAAGGCAAAGCAAAAACTGGCTGAAGCAACCCTTCTCACACATCCCATAAAAAATGCTACACTTAGCATCACCACTGATGCATCCACCATAGATGTTGGAGCTGTAATACAGCAATTGAGGGGGGATCATTGGGAACCAATCGCCTTCTTCAGCAAAAAGCTTTCGCCCACACAATCTAGGTATTCAGCATTCGATAGAGAGCTTCTCGCAATCTACCTAGCTATCCAACACTTTCAGAACTTTGTCGAAGGTCAAGATTTTCGCGTCTTCACAGACCACAAACCTCTCACTACAGCCTTAACCACCAAAACCAAACGCAGTCCCAGACAAGAGCGACAACTCGATTTTATATCCCAGTTCACAAATGATATAAAATATGTCAAAGGCTCATTAAATGTCGTAGCCGACACCCTATCACGACCAAATACAGACTCAATTGAGCTGGTCGTCCCTGGTATCAAAGACCTTGCTAAGGCACAAGCCGACGACAAAGAACTGATAGCACTTAGGTGTAATAAACTCACAAAATCCAAAATCAAGCTGGAAGCTATTAAAATACCTACTTTGGTGTGAAACCTCCACCAACAACAACCGACCATATATTCCCGAAAACAATCGAAAATCTATGTTTCATTCAATACATTCTCTCGACCACCCAGGAATTCACGCCACGCGCAAGAAAATGAAAAAGATATACTTTTGGCCCAAAATGAACAGCGACATTACATCGCCCAGGTGCGAGGAATTGCATTCCATGCCAAAAAGAAAAAGTCATTAGACATACTAAATCGCCATGCGATAATATAATCATACCTGGTGGACGATTTCAACACATACACATGGATATTGTCGGTCCACTGCCTCCATCAAACGACTATAAATACATCCTAACAATTGTAGACAGATTCTCCAGATGGCCAGAGGCATATCCCATTCAAGACATAAATACAGATACGATTGCGAGTACCTATGTCCGTGAACACGTTTCAAGGTTTGGAGTTCCCAATACTATCACCACGGACCAAGGGTCGCAGTTCGAATCAAAACTATTTAGGGAACTAAGCAAAGTCCTTGGGATGTCGCGCATTCGCACCACCGCCTACCACCTACAGGCCAATGGCATGGTAGAGAGGTTTCACCGCCAACTCAAAACAGCAATTCGATCATCTGGAAATAAACAACACTGGACACAGCTGCTTCCGTTAATACTGTTAGGCATTCGCACCTCGATTAAAGAAGATTTAAAGCACACTCCTGCCGAACTCTTATACGGAGAAAACATTAAAGTTCCACATGATTTGTCCTCATCAACTAGCAAAGACAATGATGAATTTAAACTAATCGAACAACTCAAAACATTCTACAAAAACATACCAAACACAACACTCGAAACCCGGAAAACCAAAACATCCATCCACATCCCTAAAAATTTATACACCTGCGGTTACGTCTTGATAAGAACTGATAGGGTAAAACAAAGCCTAGAATCACCTTATGAAGGCCCTTACAAAGTTATTAGGCGCCTTAGAAAACAATTTGTGATTGAGAAATTAGGACGACCAACAACGATTTCAATTGACAGACTTAAACCATTTTTCACAACAGCTGACAGCTGTCTGGGAGGGGGGTGATGTAGAGGTTCACATATAGAGGGCAAACGACTCGGTAGATTGTGACACACAAAAATCGCCATTAGATGGCAGTGTAATTAAAATAATAAAAAACAATCCTAAAGGTTGGTAGAAGTGGAGTAAGAGAAGAACTGGAGAAATGCTTGAGAACATTGGTAACCATCAAGGAGCTCGCTTGTGCGTTGGCCCCCTAGTTAATTAATTAAAAAAAAAAAAAAAAAAAAACTAAATTGTGAATTTGTAATTAAGCATATATGTAAAAGATTGTAAAAGAAAAAAGGTTAATAAAATTAATTAGTGAAACAAAGTCGAACATTATTTTGTGCCAAACACAAGAGACAATAAACCCTATAAAACTTATCCTGTCCTCTTTTCCAGGAAACATAAAATTCCAATCACTAACCCTCCCTCGGTCAACTTAGTCTTTTCCGATACAGCGAATACCTGGGTCTTATTTGTGACAGGAAACTAAACTGGAAACCTAATATTCAAGAAAGAGTAAAGAAAGCTACAGCAGCACTATACTTTTCCAAAAAGGCCATTGGGAGCAAATAGGACCTTCAACCTCGTATTACCCACTGGCTATACGCCTAGGATATGACACTCACCTATGGGGTGGTTGTTTAGTAGACGGCCTTAAATAATGCAGCTGACTGCAGCAAACTAAGCAAAGTATAAAGGTTAGCATGTTTATGCATAAGCCGAGCCTTGCGTACTACTCTCTCCGATGTAATGGATATTCTGTTTCATTTGACACGTCTCAATATTTTCAGCAGGTAAGTTGCTATTAATCATAAAGGGACTACAAATAAATTATTTGGCCACGCTAATATTCTTAATGCGTTAAGAATCCTTCCAGAGAACACCGATTACACTATGCCAAATTGGAACAACTTTACCTTTCCTACCCGGAAAAGGTAGAATTGTTACGTGCAAACTAATACTAAAACTTGATGCTAATAAAGGAACAAACCTTAGCTGGACTGTTGGTCAAAGCTGGATCTGAATAGCTCTAAAAGTTTGATTTTCCAAAGTACAAAATATCTCAGCGTCATCATAGGTGTCATCACTGGACACTGCTTTATAAGCAAGTATGCAAGAAGGTTTGGCGTTTTTACAAATGACTCCAACCCAGAACGCGATAAAGCACGACCTCACCTTAAATGGCACACGTTAGTAGAAGGATGCCACAACCGACCTCGTGTGAGCAACTGCAGACATCTAGTAAAAGGCCACAGTAGCTAGAGAGGCATATTAGAGACGCCCTAATCCACTCCAAACTGTAACGCCATCTATGTCTAAGGACCACAAGGAAGTATCAGTGTTTAATCTTAAGCCTAGCAAGGATCCTGGGCCAGGCGCCCTACCTGCCGACCTATTTAAGGTAGCAGGAGAAGACACGATTTGAATTGTTCGAATAAACCCTATTAAGAGCATCAACTAAAGAGGTCTTGTCTACCCTATTGTATGAACGCCTAAAACCATTTGCCAACGATATAATTTGCCTCTCTCATTGCGGTTAAAGGCCGGGTAAGTCCACAATTTACAAATATTCACACTAAGCCAGATCCTGAGACATCCCAACAAGTGTAGATATTTACTCACCTCCTCTTTATCAACTTCAAGGTAGCATGTTAAGTTTTAGCTTCTCGAAAAACTATGCACAACTACCATGGAAAGCCCTCGCTGCTCCATAAAGTTTTTGAGCAAACCCACCGAGAGTCTTACTATTAAAAAAGTGCTTAGGTAGGTTGATGCGCTGCCAATATATACATATGTATCATGACATGGCACCAGAGGTACAAGTTTTCAAGAGTTTGTGCAATAACTTAAATATGCTAATAGCATTGATATCATTTGTCTAACGGACGGTAAAATGGACGCACAACATTGGCGAATCAGACAGAACAGCTATAATTTTGCGATTGTTTGGAATTTTATCATCTTTGGCTCTGTTTTTAGCTCTGATAATGACATCTCATCAGAAATCAAATGAAGAGTTACACTTACCAATCGATGTTTCCTCTTCATAAGAGGACAATTGAGTAGTGACACCATTCCAATATAAACCCAGCCCTGATCTAAGGCACAAAAGCGTGGGCGATAGCGAATGCAGAAGAAAATATTGTCGATCGCTTTAAAGCAAAATTGTTTAGAAGGAAAATGTTTAGTCCCATTAGCATTGACGGACTTTGAATGAGGATATAAATATAACACCGAACTCTATGAACTATACAGCCGCACTGGCTAAGCCGTGTAGAGCGAATGAATATTAACGCTCCCTTCCGAGGCGATTTTTGATTCTTACCAGAAGGAACAACGCACTTAAGGAAGAGCTCACCTTAAGTGGCGCGCAATTTTAGAAGGGACCATCAACAAAAGGACTGAAACTGAAAACAGCTGGCCAAAGATGGCCCTTGTAACGCCATCTGTGTCAGTCAGCCAGTAACCATTCTGATATCTGTGATATCTGTGATATTTTAAACATTCGGTTTTGCTTATTGTCTCCAACTTGGTACTTCAAACTCGGAGCTCTTCTTGGCTGTACCATTATAAACCACTTTTTCATTACGAGTTGTTAATTACGTGAGTGTGTTGGAGAAAGGCTTAAAAAAAAACATTAAAATGCTCAATCAGCTTCAAAAACTCGGCTATCGTGGATCTTCTTTTTTTTCTGTCTTAGCAGAGCATTTAGAAAATGAACTAGTACTCGTACATTGTGCTCCTTGTATCTTCCTTTTACTAAAATTTCTCCGTCTTTCAAAGAAAGATGAATAAAAACTTCAGTGCCTACAGTACCAGCACAAATCACGCTGCCTGATACGAGCGTAGGCCCGACATGTAGTACACCACGGTGTCGTCATTACTTTTATCACAAACGTAGAAGGATGTAGTATCACTCATGCGCAACACACAGGAAGACCTAACATAATTTCAGGTGCTGAAAAATTCTCCTCTTAATCTTGCCTAGCAAGTTCATTGGCGATTTCATTTACAGAGAGTCCATTGCGATCTGGACAATACTCAGTGAATTCATGCTTCTTGAACTAGCTCGGAAGCAAAGACTTTAAGCGTAGCTTGGCTGCAGCCACAGATGCAAATGCATCGCTCCCTCAACCGATTCTTCACAACATAATTTGTTGCCATTAGGATTGCGTATATCTGCTTGGAAGACAGACACAACCTTTCCTAAGTAAATAGGTGTAAAATCCAACTTTATCTTCGCCCAGAAAGATGCTAGATCCGCATCTTTAATCGGTTTTGGAGTCATCCGTGAACAGCCGACTACATTCATGTTGTACCTCCAGTGCATGTTGTACCAAAGACCACTTCTCTTTAAACAGGTGATTGCTTTGAGAGTCCAGCCCATAATATGAATATCGAGGGGAGGAAGATTGATCAGTGCGTCTAGAGTAGAGTCAGGCATGTTTGGGAAAACTCCCAAGCACCCGAGACGGACCTTTATTGGAGTCTGGTATTTATTGGAGCAGCAGTGTCAACAACCGATGCATAGGATAAAATGATGACAAGCCCCATGTCTCCAAGGCCTTGAGTGCACACACGACATCAGTCAATTAAACAAGCACATTCCAACGGGCGCTTGTAAGAGTGCATACAAAAAACAAAAAAATATATATTTGTGTGGTGCAGTGTTTTCAAAAAAAAAAAAAAAATCCGAAATTAAGGTGCTGTTCTTTGAAACCAGTCACTGTAGTTCCTGTATAACTCTACCGTACGGCAAAAACAATGACAATTACAAGTGTGCATTTTGTAAGGGCATGACACCTGCAACAATTTGATTCTGTAAACCAACATCAAAATTTTCACTTCGCAACTTCGTTTGTATTTTTTGTTTTTTATAATGACTAGTGAATTTAGAGTGGATATAGGAAATATACGCGGGCTAAAGAGTAACAACTTTTCAACGTACGTCCACGTCTGTAAATACAGACCAGCTGTCCTGAAACACAGGTAGATCCCCATCCTCACCTCTCAGGCCATTCTGATCTGAAGTTACCTGGCTACAAACTAGTGCCTTTATTCTTCTCTCATCGCGGCCTCGCCATTTACATGCGTAGTGATGTAGCTTACCAAACTCCAGCACAATGTGATCCATGTTCCAATCTGGAATTCAACTTCATGTGGTTAAAAATCCATCTCTGTAAGCAAATTATTCACTACCGCTTTATTTATTAAAGCCCCAAACTGGACAGCAATGCGACCTTTAATGAGTTTGATGCCCTGTCTGACTCCATACAAAGAATTTCAACCCTATATCCTCACACAGAAATCGTTATTACGGGCGATTTCAATATACATAATTCTGGGTGGCTTCGACATTCTCGACAGACATCATCCGAAGGACGGTGTGTTGAGGTCTTCGCTGTGGAACTTAACTTAACCCAGCTTGTAAATTAGCCCCCACCTATTGGTGGGATGTTGATAGTCTTACCGCCAACACCTTCGACTTCTTTTTAACTTCTCACCATGAAAAATACAAGGCCAATGTGCTATACCCTTTCGGCTCGTCGGACCATTGTGTCATATCAGGTAACTTTTCGTACACCGACGAGTTAATTAGAGAAAATATAACAAAGAGAACCGTATGGCAATACGAGAAAGCCAACTGGAGCGGTCTTAACAGATTCTTTAGGAATTTTAACTAGTCGTTATGCTTCCTCGATAACGACGTGGATGCCACTGCTGATATGATCACAGACACCATTCTCTTTGGAATGAGATCCTTTATTCCTCATCGAATGAAGAGTATCAAACCGAAAGAAAAGGCATGGTACGACTCGAGCTATAAAGAGACTGTCAGGGTTAGAAAAATGTTTTTTTCGGTCCTATAAGACCAACCCGACAGAGGGAAACCGAAAAAAGTTCAAACGCTCATTTATAATGACATTCCAGCAGTCAGCTCTTTGGACAAGGCCAATCTGCTTGCTGCACACTTTGCGGTCAGCTTAACACTCCAAGATTGTGCTTTGTCTCCGCCTACAATTGTGTGCGTCGTATCTTCAATGGGACGAATCCACTTTCGCACTCGAATACAATAGTAGCAAGAGTACTTAAAGATCTCAACATACATAAACCTGCTGGTCCACATGGCATATCTCCCCTTCTTCTGAAGAGGTGTTCTTCCTAGCTGGCAAAACGACTGCGTAAGCTTTTTTATCAATCCTACTCTTTAGGACTCTTTCCGAGGGGATGGAAAACAGCATTTGTCTAGCCCGTCTCTAAAAAAATGAATCTTCTTCCCTCTCGTTCTTTCAAAGGTCACGGAAACGCTGATAACCCATCAGCTAATGAAATAATGACCGGCAGTATGGTTTTCGTAACAACAGGTGCACTGGTTATTTGATTGCATGTCGCACCGAAAAGTGGAACGAAAGGTACATCAATCTGGCGAAAGCAAAATAGTTGCACTTGGTATTTCTAAGCCATTTGACATAGTTTGGTATTAGGCTCGTTTGTCCAAAATGCGTGCATTTGCGATTCTTCAATGGATTAGAAATTCCTTATCGAAACGTTCAATACAAGTTGTCTTGAACGATTTCAAGTATGATATTCACAAAATAAATGCTGTTGTGCCCCAGAGCTCAGTTTTGTCTCCAACACTCTTTTTGCTTTTCATCAATGATCTCTTGTCTGCTACTTCTAATCCAATATACTCCTTTGTTGACGACAGTACTTTCTTCTTCTCATATTCTCGAACTCACGTCCCTGATCTTCGGCTGTAGAACGGGAACATCAGCGTATGCTAAGTACACTAAATTCTGATATTAGCAGCATAACCAATTGAGGAGTAATGCACAGAGTGAAATTTAATGCTTCCAAAACACAATGTTGTTTGCTGTCGTTAAAGCTAAATTTAAATACCCAACCACTATCCATGCACTTGCATTGTTGAAACCGAAAAACTTTCCGTTCTCCGTATAATAACAACTTACGTCATAAACGAGTACGATGTCGCCAAAAATGCTGCGAAATGTCTAGGTTTCCTTAAGAGATGTAAGAAATACCATATTTCACCTCCTCTGACCTGCCCGCAATATATTGCATAAGGAGTTTATCCACCCAAAATTGGAGCACAATGCCCATATCTATGCATTGCACCATGTACTTGCTAGATAGGATCCAAAATAGTGCGATACAACTCATAGGTGATGCCAATATGGCATAGTCATTAGGCACCCTCGAACACCGGCCTAACGTCTCTTGTCTCTACCTTGTTGTATCGCTATTTTCACCACGAGTACTCCACCGAAATTGTCAGTAGCATTCCGCCCCTTCAAACTTTTAACCGTAACACCCGTCTCGCTATGAATCCTCATCAGTATACCCTCAAGCCCAATTTCGGACGTACTCTGAAATATCGTGATTCTGTCCTAAGCCGTACAACTCACTTATGGAATGCCCTTCCGAGCTCTTTATTTCCTAGTCATAATAACTTGCAAACATTTAAAACCAACCCACATCACTATCTCTCTTTTTTCCCTCCCTGATTACCTTTCGTCCGCGTTATGGGCAAACATCTTAAGGGTACATAAAATCCCTTGTGCGCGCGACTATTATAAAGGTCTATTATTATTAAAAAGGCCAACAGCGCTTTAGAGGATTACGTAACATGTTTAGTCCAGAGAAGTTTGTTAGAAATTTGCTTCGCAAAATCGGATGGTGATGTCTTTAATGGGTCAGATCAGTCAGCTACCACCTTCTAGTAAAGAGAATAACCTCAGTTTTGAGAAAATTTCTTGTGCACCAATGGTCAATCACGTCTGGGGCTGCCTGCGCTTTAGAGCAGACAGTCCCTAGACACGACTCTACAACGTCAGAAATATTGAGAGCGTTAAAGAGTGAGTCGCCAAACATGACCTACATCTGCATCCCACAGTCAGTGTCCTATTTATCAGCATTGCTTTTAACCACAAAACTAGTGATTCGCCTACGCCGTGTTGTCTGGCGTCAAAAGCTGCGTTGCTGGAAGCAGCGTAATGTCAATAAAAATGCCCAGCACGCGTTTCTTGTAGTCGAGTGACTACAATTCAGCCCACCAGATTTTGTAGCGAAGTTTCGGAGGATTTTCCGCGTTGATAACAATGTTGCATCTTGGACGGAGGATGCATTCGCAAAGCAGTTTTGTGGTTACGAAGCTCGGCCGTTCTTTCCATGCTATTCAAAATGAAATATGTCAGACTAATAGGTTTGAAGCTCTTGGTAAGCGTGCAGGCATCCTTTTCGATATTCTCTACAAAGGCTACTCTTGCTGTTCGCCCGGGTTTCGGTAAGCGTGCCATTAGCAGGCTAGTGGTGAAGATACTCTTCAGAGTTACCATCGGTACCAGGCAACAGCATGCCAACCGTCACCACAATCGATTTAGAGATACCAACTACGGTGTTTTGCGTTATTCAACTCACTAGCAGGTTCTTCAATAGGAGCTAGTTGTTAGCGGATTCTGATTAGGTTACCTGGAAAGTGCGTCTCAAGCATGACTGCTTTGGCTTTGTTGGCTGAAAACCAACATTATTGACAATGACAGATCAGACGAACCTTCTTCAAAAGTCGTTCTTCTTTCTACTCAGATACTAAATAGTATTTTTCAATTTTCATTTTCGTTCACAGAAGTAATCTAAATGCAACCCATTTGGCCATATGAGCTCAAAAGTACTTTTCTGGATCAAGTCCAGTACCTTAGAGGCGATATATCTAATGGCTTCTTGGTTTTGTTGTCACTAGTTTGTGTAGAGAATTGAAAGGAATAGGATCAGTATTTATAAATGCATTTGAAGTTCCAGATTGTATCCGACACTCGGGAAGCGTCGATATTTTGAATACAAGACGCATGTCATACATAGGATAGGCAATTTGAGATCAAGACACTACCAGCTCATCATCATCTGAGAAGAAAGCATGATAACCAACTAGAGCAGCAAGTGTTGCAGCGATAAACCATGATTTATGATACTGATACTGCCTACACTCTTTTGGACTATGTACGCTCGAAGATAATCCCCTCGAGAAACCCGAAGGATACTTAAATAAGAGCTCACCGAATTAACTGGTTAGGAGAAGTGCTGGAGATGTGTGAATTCTCCACAACTATGTATACCATTAAACACGCTTTTTCAGTATACCATCCTCTAAATTTTCATAATCAACAATTCCTATCAACAGCGGCATCCTTTATTCCTTTGAAAATATTCACCAATAAATAAAATTCCTTTACCTTATCTAAATCACTATTAATCAACGACAAATTTTTGCATTAGCTCTGCGTTTATTCCCTCTAAAGTCAGCGCGCCTGAGAGTCCTTTTACGACAGTTTACCCGATAGTGACACTGATAACCCATTCAATAAATAACGCCAATCCAATTGAATGAGAACGTGTCTACCACAATACCGGATAACTGTGACTATCTTCTCCCTAGTCCACCTGGTGAATAAATTAATACATTCAAAACCGAGGGCGAAAAAAAAAAAAAAAAAAAAACCAAACTTCAACGAACGGATAACTCACAATATAGATGCCACACACGCGAAGTCTTTCTAACATGCTCGTATATGCCCTGTGAAAGGATATATGTATCAGCCTATCCAGACCTAATCACCAGAATTTCCATCAAAATGTGCCAAATTAGGGTGTAAAGACGCCCAATGCTGCCGATACCACCCCCAATACCATGCCACGCCACTATATTCGTACGCTCGCTGGCACACACCTCACTATAACCTCACTAGAGCTAACCACTAAAATCCGCCGGGGCCAAACAAAGTGCTAATTGCCAAAACGGCCTCACAATCGATACGAAAGCCATTTTAATATTGGAAATGATGTAATTTCATTAAGGGCTCGTTGGCATGGTGTTTGGTATTTTTGTTGTTGTTTTCTTTATTAAGTTCAACAAGGGGTGCGACATGCGATGGCAATTCTAACGACACACTCTCTGTCGCCTGTTGAAGGGCAATCAGATTTCACCAAGCAAATCACTCACTTAATCACTTGGGCCGACTTTGCTGGACGGTGGCTCTTTAAAAGGTTCTAATTCATTACAGAGCTTAGCCCTGTCCGACGGTTTATGGCATTAATCAGATTATCCAACGGATGCGCCGAGACTCCTGTCCCGGAACAGATAACGACTAGCATATCAAAACGTAAATCAAGTACTACCTAAGCGACTCGGTCAGGATGGGAACGTGAATATGGGCAAGGACATGCGGTTTTGGAGTATGTGTGTCCGGTAAAAACCACGGAAAACTGTGTCATAGCAAAAAAAAAAAAAAGCCAAAAAATAAATAAATAAAAAATTGACCACGAACAATGGTTGGACCCCTAATTAGATATGCACACAGTGAACCAGTGTGCCAGAGTACGTACTAGTGAACACATTGCAGTAAGCACATTCCAGCAATGCCATGCCAACCACTGAAATGGCCCATCTAATATGCAGCCGTGCTCCATCGTCCGGTCCAAATAGGTGTTCCGAGTGCGGTTTATTTTCTCGCCATTGCTCATTAAGCGCTCTGGACAGGGTCGACATAGTAAGTAAATAAAGTTCGCGTAGCTGACCATTGTCGCACCAGTATTACCACCGTTACCGCTATTACCCGGCTGCCGTCGCCACCGACACCACCTTCGTCTGTTGTCCGTTGTCGCCATTGCCACCGTTGCCACTACCATCGCCATCGTCGACATCGTCGTCCTTACTATTGTCGTCATGTCCATGTCGATGTCCATTATTATGCCAAAAACGTGTAAATTCACCTGAGCCCAGCATCGGACGTACTTGCACACATTTATGGATACAGGAGTACAGTTATGACCTGTAGATGGGCGAAATTACCCGTTTGGAAAGAATATAAGTTTGCGTTTAATTTCATGCGGGGGTTTATTTGCATAAATTGCCATATGAAGGACACATTATGACCTGCAATCTAACATAAGTGGCTACACTGGCGATTGTAGAAACGACATTTTTGCTGAATTAATTTTAAAATAAGACGACGATGAGGTTTGGTAGTATGGGTTAGGGTTAGGCTACTTATCTTTGAAAGTAAAAGCTGCAACGAATTAGGTTAAGGATGAGATAAATCCGGGTGAATGCGGAGTTAATAATCTGATTCCGTCTTATATTAATGTCTATTCTACTTCTGGGTAGAATTTTACTAAAGGTATTGCAACTTGACCTCATCGCAATACTGAACACCTTTTTTTATGTAAAGGAAAGTAGCCAATGTTTTATAAAGCTAACATCAAGCTACGCGCAACACTTCTGGGTCATATGTTCAAATAACACGTACCATTACAAGAAAGTTAGGAGGATATTTGAAACTGAACTCCGGCATATACGACATAAAAAAAACTCGCCGAAATGAAGGCTTCAAGCTTAATAACCAAGCACAAATCAAAAGTCTCCACAAATATAGAGGCAATGCAATAGCAGCCACAAGAGAAAGTATCTGCTTGCATCAGTAATAGTAAGAAGTGAGTTATAATGTCGTTGCCGACCTTAACTTTTATGAAAGAGCAGTCAAAACCTAGGCATACATATGTTGATCAAACAACTGTTCTAGAAGACGTTGATGAACCAAACAATGATCGCCAACCAGCCATTGATATTCCGACATAACGTCCTGGTGTTCATATTACCGAGAAATTTGCCATTTGGCCGTCCAAGCCTCAACCCGTTCTTCGAATACAGGCTATTCATTTTAGAGACCATGGCCTGCTCTACCCCACGCTGAAATATTGAGTTTGGCCGAGAGCATAGACCAGCTCATTTTCAAGATAGATCGAAGGAAAGTATATCCGATAAGTACTCGTAGAACTTGAGCGTCACTTGCCCGATGCATAAGAACAGCGTCAACAGCCGTTTTAGTAACTGTTCGAATGATTTTTGATTCGAATTTACATTGAGCAGTACAGTAACGTCGATCTGATTGAAAAAATGCTCATCAGACATGCATAGCGAATGAATATTAACCCTTCGGCCCGAAAAGTTTTCGTTTCCTATTCGGAGGGGCAATATATAAACAGTAAACGTAGATCTCGCGTTAGCCAACACAAGTGGAAAGTGGCCTCAACCATATTGGAATGCGTAGCTAGAGGCAGTTGGCCAGAAACTGCACTAACACACGAGAGATTTATTGGTTTAAGCTTAGGCCGACTTCGGACTGTTATCCCATTTAAGTAAGTAATTACAAAAAATCGGTAAAACAGAAGGAGAGGCTAGGAGTCTAATTCTATCTAAAAAAAAAAAGAAAAACAAAAAAAGAGAGAGTTTCAATCCCTGTCCAGTGCTGCAACTATGACTAATGAATTGTGCTTATTTTGCGCTTTGTACTGATCCCATTCAACCGGATGTAACCTGTAAATTTACAAGCGTCCATATTGAGGAAAAGAAAATAGCAACACTACAATTCACTGCCAGAAATTACTGAACCTTAGAAGGAATACCTAAGACGGATAAATTCACATCAATCGATGACGTCAACATTTAGTATAGATAAGATTAGATTGGTAATCATCAAATGCAATGACATAGTATATAAAACAAAAAATCAAAAAAGCTTGGCTTTCCTGCCGTCTGCCTAGTTGACAAAACATAATTGTTTACGCATATAATACTTTGAAAATTTAATATTCCATCAAAACAAGTGTGATAATAACTTTATATTGACAAATACAAAACTTATAGGTTAGAGCCAGATTGCAGTAGTGGTATAGTTTTTTAACTTCGATTTTGTTAAGCAGAGATATAACATCGTTTTCCGTCAAAAAAACTGAATCCCAAGGTGTTCCTTGGGACATTTACCCATGAAGTGGATAATATCTTTTCTTTCACCCAAGTTACACAAAGAGCACAATATGGGTAAATCTTCTCTGTGAGGTTTAAAGTTTAGGTGTATCAACTCTCCCCGTAGACTGACCATCATTGCTATTTCATCGACGCTATTTTAATTTCAAAAATAACTCCTTTCTTCCAAATTGTGGTTAAGTTGGGAATATATTGCTCAGAAATCTCTCACTGTACTTCATCACTTCCACGAATGAAATAAGCTGATATAGTAAAGTCTTCCAGCGAACACAGTTGAAACTATCTAGACCTAAATCCATGCCGCAGTCCGCAGCTAGATCCATTCAACATACCAGCTCGCTTCATCATTAAGCACGTAATCAGTTTGCATTTTAAGCCGAGGTGACAGACCAGTTGCTAGGATTATCATATAATTTGGCATATTTGGTGGTAGTTGAAAAATTTGCTTTATGTAGTACCGGAAGAGCTTCTCTACATTTTTATATTGTTTCACTCCCCACATTTATGCTACGTAAAATAAAATTGATCCCGATACCGACTCAAAAACCCGGAATTTGCTTCTGTGTGCGGTACTTTTTCTACAAAGGCATCCACGATGCTCTGATTGCGCTCTAAGCCTTCGTCAGCTTCTCCTTCAGATGCAGATTCAGAAGAAGACGCCAAGAGCAGAATGTGCGAATAGTAGTGCCTTGATTATATGGCCAGCGTATTCGATGCCACACGGTAAATAGCTTATGAGATCATCAATGAACAAAGCAAACAAGCTTGGGCTCATAGTACAATTTTTTCTGACGCCTGATTCAGTTTTAAACCACTCAGACCTCTCTTCACCGTTCCAAATTGCCGCCATTGTGTCAATATATAAGTTTTTCATGACTCTGCCAAATTTTATTGACATACCAATGTTATAGAGCTTGTAGAATAGAGCCTGTCTGTCAACCGCATCAAATTCTGCATTGAAGTCCACGAAAAACGCATATAGCTTCTTCTTTTTGCTGAGAAATGAATCCGCAATACTTTTCAAAACAAAGATATGGTCAAACGTTGAATAGCCTGGTCTAAAACCTGTCTGGTAGTCTTGCAAGACCTTATTATCGTTGATCCATGTCTTGAGACGTCTCTGTAGAATTAGCGTGAAGATTTTGTAGCAAGAATTTAAGAAAGATATGCCCCTACAATTAGATACTCGTAGCTCCGACAAACTTCCTTTTTTATGTATTGGGAAAATGATGGATTCTTTGAATTCTTGCGGTATCGATCCTGTTTCCAACACATTATTGTATATAAGCGTAAGTCTATCGATGAACTCTGTGGTGCTATATTTATCAAATTCGGCTGGGGTCCCATCAGAACCAGCTGCTTTTCCATGCTTAAGCTTAATCAATGCTTCAGTAACCTCTTGCTGTGTTATGACCGCATCCAACTCTTCATTAGCGGAACCCGGGGGGTGCGTAGTGAAAATTGAATCTTTCTTGTACTGGATTTAATAAATTCTTAAAATTCGTTGCCAGAAGTATAGAGCATAGTCCATGATGAATGTTTTAGTTCTTGTCATTCAGCTTTCTAACCAAGTTCCAAAACTCTCTTGCATTCTGGCAATGGGCTAGTCGCTTTGAATCTGCTTCAAGAAATATTGATTTTTTATCGTGTACACAATACCTTGTACTCTCTGTTTGCTTGCAAATAAAGGTTTTTGAAAGAACTCTCGTTTGAACTACGATAGGCCCTGAGTCAAGCAAACGATAACTTCCTGTCTTTTTTACATTCGAGGTCAAACCAAGGAATCGTACAGTCTTTCCTAGCGTTCCTTGAGGAAGAGATCAGATAAGATACTTTGATGGTTTCCTCTAACTGGCTTATGTTGCATATGTGTTGGCCTCGAAGAGATATGTCCAGCTTCTCTTGATTCCATTTAAGTTTAGGCAATATCATCATAGGTCTGCTTTCTTCCTGTTCCAACGCCATCAGTCCAAAAGTCACAACTAAAGGAAGGGGGTCCGAAAACGGTACATGTTCAACTTTGAAATACGAGAATGTGATCGTTCCATTTTCCACCAACGAGACTATAATCTATTGCCGAGCTTCCTTGCTTACCAACAAAAGTAAATTCACTACCCATATCCGACAAGCTAGTTCCATTTTGGATTCCCAACCCATAAGAATTACAAAAACCTATTAACTTTACCCCTCTTGCATTAAGGACGGTGTTTTTGGACTTTCGCGGATTTCCAACTTCTAAATTTTCATTTCCAAGTCTTCCGTTCAGGTCACCAACTGCCATTAAATTACTGCTCCTTTCTGTTGATATAAATTCTTCAAATATTTCGAAATCACTGTCCTAACGGTCAACAGCAGCTCTCATATCCCCGAAGTGCGTTGGGAATATAAGAAGATTTGACATTAAACGATAGCAATCACCTAACTCTTTGCCGATAGCGGAACCCTCAAGTACTCGGAATGTCCAATCAACTTCAAGTGCTGAAGCCAGTGACATCGATCCCCAAAAGTAATTAGAAACTATTGTGCTTGGTTTCACCCTACCAGCTCCATGAAACCCATGGTTTGATGGCAAGCACAGGCAGGAAAACAGGTCGCCCATGAAACAGTACTATATAAGACATAAGAACATCGGTGTCTCCGGAAGAAAAAGAAAGAGCATGGGAAATGTGCGATCAAGGGGAGGAGAGTGGAGTTGAGAGGTGCTACTCCAGAAACCATATTCGGAAGTTTTACTAAAAAGTAAAAAGAACGGGTCAAAGCAACAAGGCTCGAACAGAGGCCTATAGAGATCGATTAGTGCTCCGTAGAAATCGTTAGTACCATTCCGCCCCTTCAAACAAACCGTAACACCCATTTCACTATGAATACTCATCAGTATACCCTCAAGCCCACTTTTGGACGCAGTCTAAAAGTCGTAATTCATTCCTAAATCGTACAACTTCCTTATGGAACGACCTGCCGAGCTCTTTATTTTCTAGTCTTTATAACCTTCAAACATTTAAAACCAAAGTTCTTTCTTTCCTCCCTAATTTTCCTTGGCCCACGCTGTGTGCAAACATTTTAAGGGTACTCAAATCCCTTGAGTAAAGGGAAACATATCAATAGAGTTATAATAGCGTCACAGTCGATACTGAGGATATAGAAAACCACTTATGGATGATCCGTCCACTAGATCAAAATGAAGCAAGGGTAGCAATATCTGAGCTTAAGTAGAACAGCTGCTTGACAGGACCTCCTATTTTAAGGCAGTGCGAAATAACTTGCCAGAAAGCATGGACCAATTCATTTCCAAGATTTTGTCGGCAAGCAATGTGTCTGAAGAATGGAACCTTAGCACCATTTGCCCGATCCACAAGTAAGAATAGATATAGCAGTCTCCTTGACATCGAAGGAGGTAAGACCTTATCTGCCGTCTTGTGTAAACGCCTGAGGCCATTTATCAACGATCTGATTGTCCTCTAACAGTGCGGTGTTAGGCCCAGTAAGTTCACAAACGACCAAATAATCACGCTATCGGTGATCGCGGAAAAAACTTAAGAAGTTCAAATCGATACTCATCACCTCTATATCACTCGCATCACCTTAAAGGTTGGAAACAATCTCCCTGAGAACTTTGATCTAAAAAAAGTATTTAGGAAAGGTGATGCGTTGTCGTAACTTTTTCAAAATCACACATGATCAATTATGCGACACTTACAAGCCAACACCAAAGGCACACAATTCTGTACAACTACCTACATACGCTGATGACATTGACATTATTGGCAGAACTCAACGAGCAGTCATTGGTGCTTCGCAAGTATAGCAACAAAAACGGCACAAATTGGTTTAGTTGAAGAAGAGGAATTTTTGATCAGGACGGCGGCAGAACAGGCGGTATTCACGGCTTTGGTCAGTTTGAAGTACTTGGTACTTGAAACCCCAGCTTCAGAGCTACTTCGATGTATTTGGAGTCCAGTTTTAAAGGGAGATCCATGATTGTGCGGGATAGAGATTCCGACGCAAATAATCTGAATAGGCCAACGGCAGATCTCATAACCTCAGCGAAGCTACTGGCACCAGAATGTTTAGCGGGGCCATTTGTCAAAAGAACAATTAAGAACATTACCCACTAAGTAGGGGTTGCGTGAAGGGATAACGTTTTAGTAGCTAGCACGCTACTAAACGAGACTAGGCTATGCCCTTATTAATCAACCATCAATCAGTTTTTAGTACATTGCAATTGACACCAGGTACTGCTCCATTACTCTAAAACTTTCCGAACTTTCCAAGAAGCCAATATCGACTCGGTTCATTGCCTTGTTGCACCCAGGGTACGAATGCGGATGTAAAAGGGAGAATGGAGTCAAGTAAGAGCACGACAGTTCGACGTTAAAAAGTTGCAATGGCCATAAGATGTCTGAAAATCTAAGCCCCCATACACAATCCGTAGATGTTGTCAAGGAGCCATCAGAGAAGCTACTTCTGATATGATTAATTTCAAAACACCGCTTCAAAAAAAACTTCTGGTTAGCCAACCAATGGAGGCAGGGACATGCAGTCAGAGAAGAAGCTAAGGACGAGAGGTACTCCTGAGCTCTACAAGCAGAAATGACGAGAAGAAGAAAGAACACGATAAGAGCGCGATTGAGAAAATGGAGACATGTACTGCAAAATTAAGTACGAGTACATGCTGTCATAAGAAAAGGGCGCAAACCAACGACAACTTGGCCATAACGTCACCATTTCCAGTTATAACTTCGAGATAGTTAGGGCCTTATCTACTCGGTTATAAGCAGCACCGACTTCAACACGGAATTAATCTTGTCAATCGCTTTTACTTTGGGCTAAGGAGGTACATTATTGAATAACAGAGACCTCTCTCATAAGGACTACACTGGTTTTATACAAGACCCTAATCATTGCGGTTTTTTCTATGACACAGAAGATTGGACCTTGTCAAATGTGGATAAGGAAGCGCTTCACTCTTTCGAAGGAAGGATACTAATTTTTGGTCCCGTTTGTGTTGACTGGGAATGGAGAAGCAGACTCAACCACGAACTGTACAGCCTATACAGCGATATCAGTCTATTTAGGCTACGAATCGAACGTCTGAGATGTCTGTTTGTCGAAAGAAGGGCATGAAGGCCGTAGCTCTGGCCCCAAGATTTTTCGAGAGCCACAGACGACCAGATCTAAGGCAGAGCATTTAAGTAATAAAGGACCTCAACCAACGAGAGATTGTGCTACCTGGTTGTAACTTGGTTAGTTCCATCACGTAAATATGTTACATTGAAAGTATGATTCGAAAGTAGTATCAATCCTCTCTCTAATTTTATTTACGTTCTCCACTAAATCCGATTTAGCTGCAACTTCTTGCCTGCAATGTCCAAATAAAATTGACTGCTCTAATCCTGCACAGAAATCAAATTCATGTGTGTGCACTTAATTGCACCGTTACATCATAACGTCCAATGATAAAATAATTACGATTTCTTTTTTTATTCCCCAGTGGAGCTGTATAGGTAGATCCCTACGATAATTCCACTCCTAGACAATCAACAGCGGAACTTTGTGGCTTTCGCTTTTTTCCCTTCTACGAGGACTAGTAGAAAGACTGCAGGAAGGCAGTACGGCACGACGATGAGACGATGAGACGATGAGACTACAGAGCTGCTAGGCTAATAGGGCGGTGTGCGCAACGCGACAATGATGTTGTAAATATAATTTGTACTTCGTTTTCGTTTTCATAATGATTGTCCTGATTTCGCTCCTCCGTGTGTGAGTGTATTTACGAGTATTCTTGCCCATTTGGTTGTTAAACGCTTTTCCCCATATTGTAAAAGTTTGCGCGCCGAAAAAAATTCTCATACGGTTGTAAAGTTAGACGGTAAGCGGAAGGGGTTTATTCCCTCCCCATCGCCACCACCACCCACATATACAAGCACAGAGTGGAAGACAATTAATTTTGTTTTCTGACAATTAAAATGGCTTTATATGTCCGGCACGAAAAGTCGCTAACCGATCCGTTTTAATTATGGGAATTATGATGGCCAGACGACGTATTTTAGTTTAATGAGTTTTTCCGCACCCCCGATATCATTCAGTTTTGGGTTTTTTTTTTTTTTCAATTTATTTGCCACTTCGTACTCAGCGATTTTTTTTTTTGTATTTTTTTTTCGTTTACTCGCACTTGTTTACACATCCGAGGTCGGAGGTCCTGCAAATCTAGGATTTTGGTTGATTTTTTGTTTGTTCAATGTAGAAACCGTGATTTATGAGGTTTATGGGAAAGCAGGATACACTGTTGTTGGATAGGATACGGATTTATCGGTGTAAAGCGAGAGGTTTATGGCATTGTGGGTTATAAAAGCCGAAACAGAAAAACGCGCAAATACGAGTATAAATTGAGGGGAATCGCTAACACTTTAGCCAATTTCAGCCTGTTGGAGTTTGTTATTGGAGCTGTGAATTTTTAGGACTGTTGTTTTGAGGTTGTACGAGTAAGTGGTAAAAGTTTGTTTTGATTGGTGGCAAAATGTTTATCTGCTCGATTTTTGCCAACTGAGGGTTAAAGTTTTCAAATTTGGTGGCGTAAATACTCGTATTGTAAATATTTTACTGCAATGAATCTTAATTGTTCATTTTGATTTGATTTTACTTTGTCTTCCGGGTACCTTTTGGGACAAAATAAATGCGTCAGCATCTGCTTCAAGGAATCGCTGTGGGTTCCCTTAGTTTGAGTTTGCTATCTTACTATATGAGAATTAGGTTTTGAATGATTAAGAATTCACTGATTATCAAAACCTAATGGTACCTGTTCAAACCGTTGTGCACGCAGAGTAAAAATTCCAGTGAAAGTCCTGTAAAATTCTGTTCACTAGAGTAACAAAGCGCATATCTAAATAGGTGTCGCCGCATATAAATCATTATGGAAAAGAGTAAATAACACTGCACTTTTCTGTGGCGTTACACCCGCTTAAGTGGGTCATGAGAAAAGAGAATCAAAAGCCAGTATGACGGATTGATTTTCCTACGCAGCCCACAGGAAGAAGATATTCACGTTTAGGACAGGAAGGAGATATATACACACGTTTAGGACCCTTAGCGGCTTAACAGCTAGCGAGAAAAACGGGGATCAAAACCTATGGTAATTGCTACTTAAAATGGAAGCATATTTGTATGTAGATTTCCTTCTCATATACGAAAGACGTGTAATACTCCACATCAAAACTTTACTCCTCAACACTAAACTTATACGGATGCACACCCTTACAGAAGAGAAGGATAAAATCGTCAACCATTGCTTATGCAACTTCCTCATATGCCTTGTATAGGGTTTTCCAAGAAGGACATGACAACTTTTTTTTAAAAAAAAACGCAAACCATTTGAGATATTTCAAAAACTTGAAGTACAATCAAAACATTTCTGAATGGAACTCGACTTCGTTCATATGGCCACCGCGGGCACGTTTGCAGCGGTCGATTCGTTGGACCCAATTTTAAACGACTCGCCACACATTTTGGCCGAAACGGCCGCTATTTCGCGTTCAATGTTGGCTCTGAGCTCTTCCAAGGTCGTCGGCGTGTTGGCATAAACCAATGACTTAACGTAGCCCCACAGAAAATAGTCAAGCGGCGTTAAATCGTACGAACTAGGCGGCCCATTTCTTGAGATAACACGCTCACCATACTTACTCTTCAATACATCGATTGTAGCGTGTGCTGTGTGGCTTGTGGCACCATCCTGTTGAAACCACATGTCGTCCAAGTCCATATCTTCCAATTCGGGCTAAAAATAATCGGTGATCATGGCGCGATAACGCTGACCATTCACAGTAACGTGACGATCGTTATCGTCGACGAAAAAATATGGCCCAATAACGCCGCCGACATGCAAACCGCACCAAACAGTTATTTTTTGTGGATGAAGTGGTGATTCATGAAGCACATGTGGATTTTCACCCGCCCAATAACGCATATTTTGATTTTTGACGAACTCATTGAGCCAAAAATGAGCTTCGTCACTGAAGATGATTTTGCGATGAAATTCATCATCTTGGCACATCTTCTCCAGAACCCAATCGGAGAACGTACGTCGCTTCAAATAGTCCATCGGCTTCAATTCTTGAGTCAGCTTGATCTTGTATGGGTGTAAACCAAGATCCTTACGCGAAATACGTCATAATGTGTTATGAGCGATGCCCAATTCTTGAGAACGCTCCTGATCGTTTGCTACGGACGCCTGAACGGCAGCGATATTTTCGACAATTCGACCAACCCGTTGTCTCACTGACATGGCAACATCACACAACGAATATGTAGACTCAAATTTTTGCACTAAACTTGATATTGCCTGTCTACTAGGGCGAGAATTATGACCGAAAATTGGAGTTAACGCTCTTAAAGTTGCAGTCTCTGACTCCGAATTTCGGTAGAAAATTTTTATAATTTGCAGACGTTGTTCGTTCGTGTACTTTACCATGATGAAAAGGTTGAGTTTACTGAATAGATTGGCAGTGACAGTTTGATCATTAGTGAAAGAGTGCGTTCACAAATTAAATTCAAAGTTGTCAAGTCCATATTGGAAAACCCTTTATATGGGCAATGTTTTAAAGATGACATTATTGACGATTCCAACACAAGTATAAGAAAGGAGGGCACATTTGGTAACCTAGCGATCTTAAGCTGAAAGGCTTTAAGGCTAAATGACGTGTGACCATATCTAACACGCGATTTCAGCACCAAAACTTTTACAAAGAGACATCCAAATTATTCTGATATATGGCATTGCAACCGGAACATATCCAATATTTTAGAGTTCCGAACCATTCTACGAATATCATTATTCGAGGCATGGAAACAACGACAAAATGCCCCGAATAAATTCAACATCGGTCGATTACATACTCAAAAGACCGCACGAAACTTGGCCGATATAAAGCAGTTTTGAGCAAGTGGACAGCTGGAGCATCTCGCTAGCTCTACGAGCAAAGCAGGAAGAGCACACACCGGCATCTCATCAAGGTGTTCGAGTATTGAGGACACTAGAAGGAATGATGGTCGAAAGCTTTATCAGAAATTGAAAAGAACTATCTAGCAACACAAACACGGAACAAAAGCATGAAGAAATAGGAATGGGAAACTAATAGTAGAGTCACAGTCGGTGCTGAATATTTAAAAAAGATTACTTCTGCAATCTGCTTAACAGCGAAAACGACAAATATTCCGCTGTTAGGCAGAATAAACGCGGAAGTTGATTGACAGAGAACATCATCTACATTAGCAGGAAGAGGTCTGGAAAACGATTTCTAAACTAAAAACCGGTAGCGTTGAAAGAGCATCTATTTAAAGCAGCGAGAATACATTTGGTAAGAACCATACACCATCTTGTCATTAAAACATGGTTAGACGAAAGCATGTACAGTGAATCGATCCAGATTCTCAAGAAGAAAGAGGTATCGGTCTCCTTAATATCTACCGAACTATGTGAATGCATGAGGCGCTATATGAATAGTCTAACAGTGCAATAATAAGCCTGGTAAATCCACCATCGTTCACCAGATATTCGCCTTATGGCAGATCCTGCAAAAACTCCTAAAACTTCAAATCAATACCCACAACCTGTTTATTTATTTTCAGGGCACAAGTTCTGCCATCCCTGCCGTCTGTGTAGGATAAAAATGCAAAACGCTCATTGTTCCATAAAACCCAGCACGCCATCAACGACAATGATGGTTGGCTGCTGTACAAATAGGTTAGCCATTGATAGATGTCAACTTGACGATGCCCAGTATTGTGTTTTTTTTTTACCTCCAAGGGCTCAACTTGCCAAACTTATAAGCGCGAGTGCTGGCCAACAGATAAAAGTAACAGCACTATAAACGAGAGACTGATGAATTCTCCAGATGAAATCAACGGTGAATAGATCAGAATAAATCAAATGAGACCTTATCCGGGCCACTCCGACATATATCGGCAAGGATTTTCGACCCTAAGCCAGAATCTTGGAAAAAAGATAATAGCGGATGAGCTCTTAATGTACCAATGGCAGCGCACACATTGACATGCTCAAACAAATTAATTCGCTGCAGTATAGATTAAATTCGATTGAGCAAAGTCAGAGACGGAACGCTGTAGAAATAGTTGGAGTACCTGATCTAACTAAGTCTAATGCTTTAGACAAAGCTATCAAGCTTTTCTCGGATGGACTGGATGTAAATATTAATGAAGATCAAATTGACAACATTTACATAAAAAAAATAAAAACAAAAACTGCTGGCACTGAATCAACTGATATTCATTGTATTAAGTTTTTTTCATATAATACAAAGCTGAAGCTTATGAAAAAAAATTTTAGAAATAAAAGGCTAAATTGTTTGGAAAAGACTACAACAGCAATTGTATCTAGATAAACCATAGTTTATCTTTTCACACCAGGGAACTTTGGAAAGCTGCGCAGGAAATAAAAAAAAATAAACACTACAAGTATTTATGGTTCAATAATTCAGAACTGTTAATGAGAAAATCAGAAGGTGATAAAGTTATTAAAATTAATTGTATAGACGACTTAAGTAAACTTTAATCAAATGCATTTTGCTAACTTAAATAATCTTGATCCTGAAATTAATATTGTTTCATCTTGTAGCTTTGATAAAGATATTTTGCAAAGTATTTTTCAAAATAACCATGAATTCTCAGATAGCTTTTTTATAGTTCACCAAAATAGTCGTAGTCTTGGCGCTAATTTTAATTTACTGGTACTGCATATTGAGTCGTGCTTAAATAAGCCTGACTTTATTTTTGTTTCCGAAATTTGGATTTTCAACAGTGAAAAAAATGACTATAAAATCCCGGATTAGGCCTTTTTTGCTACATGCAACAATTCTTATTCGTCTGGTGGTGTCGGTGTTTTTATCAAAAATATATACAATAATTCAGGAGTTTCTAACCTTAATCTGCAATCTGCGGATATTATAAAAATTAGTTTTTATTTAAAAGATGAAAAAACTGTATTTATTGGTGCCTATAGGCTGCATGATAGTAATAGAGATGTTTTCCTTGATGAACTTAATGAATTATTTGTGAATGAAAAATCCAAAAACTTAATTTTCCTGGGTGATATTAATATTGATCTTCTCTCTAAGACTAAATTTGTGAATAGTTATATAATGTTACTGGCTGCTAATGGATTGGATTGTTGTATTGATAAGCCAACACGCATATGCGATACCTCTAGTAAATGTATTGACCATATCTTTTCTAGAAGTGGTAGATCAGTTCCTCTGCTCGAAATGTAGTTGAGAGAAATTATCGTGCAAAAAATAATCAAGTGCATTCAATTTCAATTGCAATAATGTTGCCCTTAATCCCTTTTTCGATTTATCTTGTAAAATCATAAATCCACAAAACTATTGAGGTTATCTCGAATGACAACTATGCCGCCACCACCCATTCGTGACCTTCGCTCAACCTCAGCCAAGAGCTAACAACAACTATCTCCTGCATCTTCAGTTGTGAATACACCAGGAGACAAAAACAAAGGTCTCGAATTATTGATGAGACAGCAGTACGAGGAACTCAAAAAGTTGATTTTGGAGGAAAACAAAAAAATTTACAACAAACTTAACAACATTGAGAGTGATTTCATTCAACGTTTCGCAGAAGTCAGTAAAACA
This sequence comes from Volucella bombylans, assembly GCA_949129095.1. Classification (NCBI taxonomy): domain Eukaryota; kingdom Metazoa; phylum Arthropoda; class Insecta; order Diptera; family Syrphidae; genus Volucella; species Volucella bombylans. Next base: position 117,157,283 of record OX422142.1, on the reverse strand, counting down.
GTTGCAGATCTTTCCCTAAGAGTTCATCAACTTGAATCTATATCGGAACCCACTGCAACAGCTACAACACCTAATATGTCATTACTTGTTCAACGAATTGACGATCTTGAGCGCGAAAAAAATGCAATGGATGCAATTTTGCGAGGTATTCCACGAACACAGAATGAAAACCTGCTGGAGTTATTCACAAAATTATGGCATTCTGTTTATTATTGGCCCGGGTCTACCCCGGACAACTTTATTAAGCTTATTAACAAGCCAAACTTAAAACTAGACTTAAAAACTAACAAAGATATACTTAACCTAATGGGGCGAGGAGAACTGGTGGACGGGGGTGATGTTAAGGGAGTGGCATATTGAGCAGCGCTGTTTTTATTTCTTGTTTGCTGCTATTTAGGTCAAAGACTTCAGCGTAGTTGTTCGTTATACGCAACATTCTGGATATGGGTTCAAAGTGACCGTAGTTGGTGCGGTGAGTTCGGATCAGGAAGAGTGGGACAGATCTTAGATTACGGGGATTGGGAGTGAATGCAATATTTTGCGTTATTGTCGATCAGTCGATATTTCCAGTCAGTAACTGGTGGATAAAATCAGCGACTTCACGACGTTTTTTTAGGGTATGCATGCTAATTAGTTTTAGCCTATTTTCATAGGGGGGTAATCCATATGGATCGGCCCAAGGTAGACCACAAAGTGCAAAACGGATAAACCTGCGTTGGACTGCTTCTATTCTTTGAATGTGGGTTAGTTTATAGGGTGACCAAACTTGGCTGCAATATTCGAGAAGAGGCCTTACAAAAGTAATGTACAGGGACTTTGTAACGTAAGGGTTGGAAAATTCTTTTGACCAGCGTTTGATAAAGCCGAGTGAAGAGTTAGCTTTATTTATAATGCTATCAATATGTGAGTCAAAATTCAATTCTCTATCACAAATTATACCTAGATCCCGTACTTGGGTCGTGGAAGGAATAGGCTCATCGCAGATGAAGTAGTTTCTTGGAGGGGGAGGTAGACGTTTACGGGAATAGGTTATCGCTTGGCATTTGCTGACATTAAGCTCCAAAAAGTTTTGCTTGCACCATACCGAAAACTTATTCAAGTCATCTTGCAGGCAATGGGAGTCAGAAGGCAATGAGATGACTTTGGAAATTCTCATGTCATCAGCGAAAATAGAAAGATTAGAGTTAGTTAAAATTAAATTTATATCATTAATTGTGAGGATAAAGATGATTGGACCAAGGTGACTACCCTGAGGGACACCAGATGTTGCTTTAGTGGGTTCGGATATTGAAGATCTGAAGATGACCCTGTATTCTCGGTCTTCTAAATAGGATTTTGTCCATGCCACAAAATGAGGGGAAAAGCCAAGTTTTTTTAGTTTAAAGATGATAAGTTGGTGATAAATTTTATCGAATGCCTTGCTGAAATCTGTGGAAATTGAATCGACTTCGTCACCGTCTTCTAGAGCATGAAGCGTCCTAGAGACGAACTCTGTTAGGTTAGTGGTCGTTGATTTACCTTTCATGAAGCCGTGCTGATTTGTGCAGATAGTTGGCCTACAGTAGGGAAGCAGTTGTTGATAGACTATGCTTTCAAAAAGTTTGGGTATGCAAGAGAGTTTCGCTATGGGTTTATAATTATCGACTTCGGCTTTACTTCCTTTTTTATGAATAGGGATAATGTAAGATTCCTTCCATAGGAAAGGGAAAGTACCTGTTGAGACAGACAAGTTAAATAGAGCAGCAAGAGGAGGACCGAGATGGGTAACACACTCTTTTATTACAATAGCCGGAATTGAATCAGGGCTGGTGTTGCTTGCACACCAGCTCCTGTTCCTGAAAAAATCTTTCGCGCACGATCAAAGGCTGCCCCGGATAACTCAACAACAATTATTGTGAAATTCAAATCAGCTGCTGACAGAATTTCCCTGCTAAAATCAATACATCTCCGCTGGAAAAAAACAAAACAAAATCTTTGTTTACATAATGTTGGACTTGAATCGGACAGCCGAATATTCGTAAATGAAAGATTATCGACAAACAGTCATATTATTCTTCGTAAAGCTCTCTCCTTAAAACGTCAAAAAAAGCTTCAGAGTGTGTTCACCCGAAGCGGGAGAGTTTATATTCGAGTCACTGCAGCAGGAAAAACACTTTTAATCGATAAACTGGAAAGCTTGATTTCAATTGCTGATAAGTGATAACACATGTATTGATGGTACATCGAATAATGGAGGAAATGAAAAAGATCGTTCGTTCACAGATGTGTCAGCTGCGTTCTATGCTGGTTTCTTATTTTTATTTTATCTTTTTTTCTTTTTTGTATTTTATTTTTTATTATCAATTTTTTATACGTACTTCTGCCAAATGTCTCAATGCCCCGGTCTCCTTTGCTTTGTCCTGTTGTCTAATTGTCATTGGGGTATATTATCGCATAATAATCTTTCAAAATGAGCAACAATAACATATTATATGTAGCCGATGACTTCAACAACAATTTGCGTGTCTTGCTTAATATTCTTTGTAAACAATGTATCGGCCTTAGAGTATGCCATATTAATGCACAAAGTCTTTATCCTAAAATTGATAAATTCAGAAATATGTTTCAAGGGTCAGGTATGCACTTGTGACATGTAATATGCGTTTCGGAGACTTGGTTTCCGCCCAATATTGTGGATGATCTGTTGAATTAAACGGCTACAAATTGATTCGTGGCGATAGGTAGAATCGAGTGGGCGGTGGAACTGCTATATACATCAACAGGTGTCTTAAATACAAATTTGTTACTAAGTCTTGTCCCGATTCTCCTTTTGACTACTGTTTCGCGGAAATTACTGTTTCTAGTGGAAACAAATGTCTGATTGATGTTGTCTATAGGCCAAATAGAAACGTCAACTTTTCACAATTTTTTAGTTTTGTTACACAATAAATATGAACTTATTTAACACTAATACTTTTCATACAAAACATACATATACGTATATATTTACTACTATTACACTACTGAATTACATATTGCTTAACATAATGCTTATCATATAGCTGAATTTAAATGTCATACTCACACTAGCATAACATACATATATACATACTTGTCACTATATAAAGTAAAAGTTAATGGAAATAAATGTTATTCCTTTGTAACAAGTCGAGAGCAGTGCTTTCAATTTTTCCCTAACAAAGGTTATGGGCCCAGTTCCGCGAGCCGGTAAATTTTAGAAATAAAGTCGTGGTTAGTTTACAAAATAAAAATGTTGATAAGTAAACTATGAGTTCGTTTTTGAACATTGAAAAACTTGATGGGCAGAACTACGACGGATGGAAGATCCAAATGCGTAGTGTACTTATTCATAACGACCTATGGTCATACGTCAACGGATGCAGCACGTTTGATGCCCAAACAATGGAGAACCGACCAATCTGGAACCAGAAGGACGAGAAGGCCCTTGCAACAATCTTCTTGTGTGTCAAAACTTCTCAGCTGAACCACATTCGGAATTGTCGCATTTCAAAGGACGCATGGGACAAACTAGAAGCCTTGCATCAGCCTGCTGGACCTGCTAGGAAGGTCACGCTATATCGAAAGCTACTGTCATTGAAAATGACCGAAGGTCATCCGACATCAGCCCACATGGATGCGTTCTTGGATGTGGTTGAAAAACTAAAAGAGATAGACATAGATCTCAAAGAGGAACTTTTGTGTATTATTCTTTTGTCAAGTTTACCTAAGTCTTATGAAAATTTCGTTGTAGCGATAGAGACGAGGGATGAACTGCCGAATCTGGCTATATTAAAAACAAAGTTAGCTGAAGAGGGACAAAGAAGATACAGAGAAAACAAAGAATTGGAAGGGGAAATGGCTTTATTGGTAAAAGCTAAAGGGAGACAAATAAACACTCATCGACAAACATACCAGCAGAATAAGTCACGAGATAACAACATGTCTAAAGTAAGATTCTTCAAATGCAACAAGAAGGGCCATTTTGCATCTCAGTGCAACGAAAGGAATAAAACTTGTTCTAAGCCAACAACTTCTTTCGCACTGTTAAATTTAATTAACTCTAGTGAGTTAAACAGAGACACCTGGATACCTGCTCGATAACCTGGATACCTGCTCGATAACGGAGCAACATCACATTTGTGTTGTGAGAAAATTTTTTTTAAAAACATCAATGCGCATACAGAGTCGATTGAACTTGCCGCGAATAAATTTCTATATAGCTCGGGAAAAGGTGACGTTTTGATTGAAGCTCCTTTTTATAAAATCAAATTACGCAATGTATTATTTGTACCCGAGTTGAAAACAAACTTTATTTCGATCAGTAATAATATGAATGTAAACTTTTGCCGGAATAAAGTAGTGATAAAAAACGAGCGCGGTAAAATCATTTTGTGTGGCGAAAGACAAAGCGATTTATATGTTATTAAAAATATACCAAGTTGTAAAGCATTCATGTCAAAAACCGAGAAAGATAGTGAGATGTACAGTTGGCATAAAAAATTCGGTCACTTAAATATAAAGAGCATGTTACGTTTATCCAAAGAAAACATGGTACGCGGTTTTAACCTAAAAAATGTTCCCGACAACATCCAGTGCGACATATGCTTAAAAGGCAAAATATCACGCCAGCCATTTCCAAAAGAATTGGTAATGAAAAGTAAAAATATTCTAGATCTAATTCATAGTGACGTGTGCGGACCTATGCGTGTTCGTTCCCTTGGTGGTGCGGTTTATTTTGTAAAATTTATGGACGACAAATCGAGAAAAATTTATGTCGAATTCTTAGAATTAAAATCCGAAGTGTTTAGCGCATTTAAAAATTTTAAATCTCAAGTCGAACTAGAAACAGGTCGAAAGATTAAGATGTTTCGATGCGACAATGGTCGTGAATATTTGGGCGAGGAATTTGGAAAATTTTTGTGTGATCACGGTATAAGACGACAATTTTCGGCTGAATACACACCCCAGCAGAATGGAGTCGCCGAACGTGCAAACCGGACCCTTGTTGAAATGGCTCGGTGTATGCTGTTGGACTCTGGTCTCCCTGAAATGATGTGGGCCGAGGCAATAAATACTGCAGCCTATATAAGGAATAGATCGCCGACAAAGTCTGTTCCATCGATGACCCCATACGAGAGCTGGAGTGGTAAGAAACCTAATGTTTTCCATTTTAAATTATTTGGTTGTTTAAGTGTCATGCAAAATAAAAAGCCCGGAAAATCAAAGTTCCAGCCAAGAGGCATAAATTGCGTGATGGTTGGATATTCAGCTGAAGCTAAAGCATACAGGGTGTATGTTCCTGAACAAAGAAAGGTTTTAAAAAGCCGTGATGTCAAATTCCTCAGCATGCCGGATGTTAACAAGAACCAAGAAGTGCCGGAGTTAGACCAGATATCAAATAAAGACGACAAAGGAATATTCATTGCAGAGGTGAAGGACAGAAATATAATCCAAAATACACCCGATGCCAGTCAACTAAAAGAAAATGACGTTAATGAGGGCGAAGACCATTTCGAAGACACAATCGAAGAAATAGTGAACCAACCAGATATCTATAATCTAGACCTGGACCGTGATGAAGAAGAAGGTGTGGAAAGTAACGCTCCAGGTATTGTTACACGAAGTAAGGCATGAACATGCTTTTCTATTTGAATAAAACACAAAAAATTCCGCAAACGATTGAAGAAGCTCTACATTGTGACGAAGCCAAACACTGGAAGCAGGCCATGCGATTGGAGTTCAAGACTTTGATTTCCAATGACACGTGGATGCTTGTTGACCTGCCACCGGAAAGGAAAGCAATAAAATGCAAATGGGTGTTTAGTTTGAAAAGAGACAAAACGGGCAAGATCGAAAGGTATAAAGCCCGTTTGGTTGCCAAAGGTTGTACACAGAGGCCAGGATTCGATTTCTACGAAACGTTTTCGCCTGTTGTCCGCTACTCCACAGTGCGACTTATCTTTGCTTTGTCTGTGAAGTACAATTTACATCTTCATCAAATGGATGTCACAAGTGCATACTTGAATGGAAGATTAAAAGAAGAAGTGTACATGTACCAGCCAGAAGAGTTTATCAATCCAATGTATCCACAACGTGTCTGCAAATTAAGAAAGGCCTTGTACGGACTCAAACAATCAGGACGTGAGTGGAACAACAGGCTCGACGAAGCTCTAAAAGGGTTTGGGTTTAAAAGATGCAGCTACGATTCCTGTGTTTACACAAACAACAAAGAGGGAGAAATCAATATCTTGGCAATCTATGTGGACGATATTTTACTCGCTTGCTTGGAGAGGACCCGTCTAGACGAAATTAAGAACATGCTCAAAAATGAATTTGTTGTTGTGGACAAAGGAAAAGTGGAGTATTTCTTAGGACTGTAAGTCGAACAAACTGAAGCGAGGAACTGCATCCGTATCTCACAGAAGCAGGCAATTTCATCTCTACTCGAGAATTGGGACATGAGTGACTGCAAAGGACGTGGGACACCATTAGAACCGGGTCAAAAGTTTACGAAGTGTCAAAGTTGTGTTGATTGTCAACTTGCAGATATAAAGGATTATCAGCGGATAATCGGGTCACTTCTGTTCATTGGTCTAGCAACTAGACCCGACATCTTACATTCTGTCAGCAAGTTGTCTCAGTTCAATGCTCGCAGCAAAGCATATAATCAGGTACTTAAAAAATACTACTAATTTTTCTCTAATTTATAGCCAACGTGAAGACCCTTTGTGTGGTTATTCCGATGCTGATTGGGCAGGGAATCATGACCGTCGATTCTACACTGGTTATGTATTCCAGCTATCTGGTGGAGCTATAACATGGGCAACGAAGAAGCAACCGACTATCGCGTTGTCTAGCACAGAAGCGGAATATATGGCTTTGACGGCTCCAGAAAAAGAAGCAGTCTATTTGCGAAACCTTGTTTCTGAAATGGGTTTTGGGAGTCTTGTTAACCATCCGCTAACGATTTTCTGCGACAACCAGAGTGCCATTCATCTTTCGAAAAATCCATCCCACCACGAACGCAGCAAGCACATCGATATACGCTTTCATTACGTGAGAGATGTCTATCAAAAATCTCTAATTGTCCTCGAGTACATACCAACAGAACGCATGAAAGCTGATATTTGCGGGCTGTAAAGCGGGCTTAAAAGAATTCTTGGAAAAAATAAATACATTTGGCCTAGTGACAATTAACTCTGATAATCCAACTCATTTCACAGCTTCCGCATCAATATTGTTAGACCTGTTTCTTGTCAATGATCCAGATAATACTCTTTTATAATCACAGCTTTCAGCCCCGGTTTATTCTAAGCACGATCTAATTTTTGCAACTTTCAGGATGATGCCTGAAACTTACTCTTCTTCGTATGAATACCGAGATTTTATGAATCTAAGCCTTAGTCAACTAGAACATGATATATATCAGGTGAATTGGCAGCAGGTTTATTTCATGGTCTCAGCTGATAACCAAGTTAGCTTTCTGCAAAATGCAGTAGATAACCTTTTTAAAAAACACGTACCACTTAAACGGAAGTTAGTACGTAATGACAGCAGTTCGTGGTTTACAGTTCAAATTCAGGATGCAATGAAACTGAGGGATCTGGGTTATAAACGTCGGAAACGCTTTCGTCTCGCGGAATTTCACGATGTTTTTTGTGTCTTGCGAAACAAAGTGCGTGCTAAAATCAGGGAAGCGAAACGCCGACTGTATACGGTGAAATTCGATAAAAGCCTTGCACCTAAAACTTTGTGTTAAAATATTCGCGAGCTAGGTGTTGGTCGTCAGAAAGCACAGCTTCCTGAAAACATCAACGTAGATGCTCTAAACACTGAATTTGCCAAAGTTCAGTGCTCCTCACCAAATGCCTTAGTACCAGATACATTCGAAATATTAAGTGACCGTAACTGTGACAATGAATTCTGTTTTCAAAGATTAAATGGTGCAGATGTTGTAGGAGCTATATTGGATATCGAATCTAAAGCTGTTGGTTGCGACGAAATAAATCCAGTATTCATTAAGATCATTTTGCCTCATATTCTTCCAATACTTACACTTATATGTAATACTATTATACTAACTTCATCTTTTCCGATTGCTTGGAAGTTTGCAAAAGTTGTTCCAATACTCAAAAAACCTGCTACCCGTCTTTCACCACCCGAATATAGGCCGATCTCTATTCTCCCCTTTCTGTCTAAGGTACTTAAAAAAATGTTACACAAGCAGATGTCGACTTTTATTAAAAATAACAAGCTTCTGAATCCGCATCAGTCTGGTTTTAGAGAATATCATAGCTGCACATCATCCATCTTAAACGTAGCCGACGATTTCATACAGGCAATGGACAGTGACCAGGTGTCCTTTCTTTGCCTTCTTGATTTTTCAAAAGCATTCGATACGGTCAGTCACAAAATTTTGATCTCAAAACTGAGAAATCAATTTCGTTTCACAAAAAGTGCTGCTACACTGATGTTGTCGTACCTTTCTGACCGGAGACAAGCTGTTGTTGCTGGATCTATTCTCGGCCCTCTATTGTTCAGTGTATTCGTAAACGCTTGCAGTCACAAATTTAGCAATTTACATGTATGCCGACGATGCACAAATCCGCCTGAGCTGCAAGCTTGGAATGATCGAGGACGGGGCCCAACAATTCAACAATGACCTTAAAGCCATTGTTGACTGGTCCGAAAAGAATAAGCTCTTTTTAAACTCAAAAAAATCTCAATGCATGATTATTTATAAAACCAAACTTGAAATGAGTTATTTTCCTGTCTTGTATCTCGGCAATGCTGTTCTACAATATGTGGAGAAAGTTAAGAACTTGGGCATCTGGCTTAACATTACCCTTAGCAGGGACCTTCACATTCGGTCAGTAATTGGCAAGATATATGGTTGCTTACGAACTCTATCGCTATCAAAAACCTTTACACCTCAACATATTAGGTTCAGCTTAGCGAAAACCCTTTTTATGCCCATCATCGCATACGTGTCAAATCGTGTCAAATTTTCTGTTGTCATAATACTCAAACTAAACGAAACCTAATTGTAGCCTTTAACAACATAGTCCGGTACGTGTACAATCTTAAACGGTTTGACCACATATCGGCCTACTCAAAAAACATCCTGGGATGCAACCTATATGCATACATGAAATACTGTTCCCTTAAGACATTAAATAATTTGCAGATCAATAAAGAGCCACTGTACCTCTATGAAAAAATAGAATTTTGTATCTCCAATAGTTCTTATATGTTTATTCAACCGAGATTTAATTGTAACAGCTCTGAGCGTCAATTTTTTGTTTACGTCATCAGGCAATGGAACTCCCTACCCCTCTTCATTAGAAAACTGAGAGGAACCTGGAAACTCGAGAGGGTGGTATTTAGATTTTTGGCTGATAATAATATTTAAGTAGGTCGCCTTTAAATAAGAAAGCTTCTCTTTCATTTCCTAAAATGTGTTTCATCAAATAACATTTTAGTTTAAATGTCTATTCTATCAATCAATAAATGAAAATGAAAATGAAATGAGATCTCGTAGTTGTGGTCTTGTGAGCTCTTTAGTTGATTTCGGTATCACTGATCATTGCATGATAAGTCTTCACTATTTAGACATTATTAATGAGAGCAATAAATCAATTACTAGCAAACCTATTAAAAAAAAATTGATTTTGATAGGCTTGACTTCGTTCTTCGCTTTGAATTTTGGCCTGATGTCTATAACGAAAATTGTCCTTCTATAGCTTTTGATAACCTTATACACAAATTAGGGATTTTGCTAGACTGTTGTACTCTCAATATAAATAATACTCATCGTAAATCTAGACGGTTAAAAGAGTGGATGTCTGGACCTTTGCTAAGAAAAATAAACCAAAAAAATAAATTGGGACTTATATGTAAAAAATACCCTTTCAATAGTGCATTCAAAACTTCTTTCAAAAAGTTTTGTAAAGAGATCTCTGTTGAGGTTAAGACATCTAAGGAAAATTATTATTTGTCTGAACTCGAAGAAAACCAGGGAAATATAAAAGGGGAATGGAGCGTAGCAAACAAAATTTTAAATCGCAAAGTCCGTGAAGACAAACCATTAATTGTGACAGTGGATAATCTAACAGTTTCGGATCCGACTGAAGTTGCTAATCACTTCAATGAGTTTTTTTTGTTTCCACAGCTAATAATTTAGTTACTGAAGTATTCGATAAAAACAATTCTGCTATTACTGATGAGGGACTAATAAGTGATACCGTTTTTAGTGAAAGCTGTTGTTCTAAACCCATTTCTTCAAGTGAAAAATATAAAATTATTAATTCATTAAATGACTCCAACAATGTTATAGCGGATTGTTGCTCTAATGTTATTCTAAAAAGGATAGCATTTAATATTGTGGATGTGCTAGCTCACATTTTTAACAAAAGCGTCGGAGGAGTTTTTCCTGATGCATTTTTATTATTATTAGTTACTCCGCTTCATAAAAAATCCAACCCTTGTTGTCTTAGTAACTACAGACCAATATCTCTTTTGCTCGTTTGTTCCAAGATATTTGAAAAAGCCATGAAAAGAAGAATTCTAGATTTTTTAAACAAACAACGATTTTCATTTTTTCATTTAAAGTTATGTAGTGAGGTCTGTGATAGTATCAACCAAAGTTTCATCAATGCTGCCCTTTTTGTTATAGTAGATCATCACATTCTATTGAGTAAGCTTTATCGAGCAGGATTTCGTGGTTTTTTGTATTATTGGTTTGCTTCTTATTTGTCTGATAGCAAAGAGCATGTTGAAATTAAAGGAAAATACAGTTGCTACGTAACTTAAAGGTAGATGTACCACAAGGGTCGGTTCTTGGACCATTACTTTTTTTTAATTTTTGTTAACTCCATCTTTTCTCAGAAATTTAAAGGATACTCAAAAGCTTTTGCTGATGATATTGCCTTTTCCTACGCAAGTAAATCTCCACATAACTTAATAGTTGACATTAACTATTTAAACATATTAAAAGGATCGTCCCAGGGCATGCCTCGAAGAGCAAATTGAATAAAACGGCGCTGAATGCTTTCAATTCTCGAGATATGAACACGATAATATGGGGACCATACTTGACTGGCGTACGCTAAAAGGGGGCGAACAAAGGTAATATAGAGGGACCTGGTCACGTATGGGTTGGTGAATTCTTTGGACCACCGTTTTACAAAGCCTAGTGCAGAGTTGGCTTTGACGATTATCTCATTCATATGTAAGCGGAAGTTGAGCTCGCTATCACACAAAATGTCGAGGTCGCGAAGAGATTGTACGGAGGAGATAGGTTGGTTATGGAGAAGATAGAGTCGGGGAGGAGATTGGTTCCGCTTATGTGAGAAGGTGATGGATTGACATTTGGCCATGTTAAGTTCCAAAGAATTTTTGAGGCACCAGATCGAAAAACTATCAAGATCTTGTTGAAGGAGGAAAGAGTCATGGGAAGAGGAAATGGTTTTGAAAAATTTGGTATCGTCGGCGTAAAGGGAGATATACGAGTGTTTGATGATCATATCTAGATCATTTATGGTTAATATAAAAAGAAAGGCACCGAGGTGGCTGCCTTGTGGAACTCCAGAGGTGGCCAAAAATGGAGCGGAGTGGGCTGACCTAAAACGAACACTGTAAAAACGGTTTTCGAGGTAAGAGGATATCCATTTTAACAGTATGGGTTCAAAGCCGAGGGCAGACAATTTAAAGATGATTAACCGATGAGAGATTTTATCGAAGGCTTTGCTAAAATCGGTTGCAACTACATCGACTTCATTGCCATTCTCTAGGGCAGAGAGGGCAAAGGATACGAATTCAACGAGATTTGTGGTGGTTGACCTACCCTTTAGGAAGCCATGTTGTCTAGGGGAAATAAGTGATATGCATTGGAAGCTTCGAGCTGCATACAAACTACTTTCGAAGAGTTTGGGTATATGGGAGAGTTTAGCGATGGGACGATAGTTGGTTATTTCATTCTTTGATCCTTTCTTGTGGATCGGGGTTATGAGGGAGGTTTTCCAAGCCTGAGGAAATTCTCCTTGTGAAAGGGATAGACGGAAGAGATTAGAAAGGGCAAGGGAAAGAGAGGAAGAACATTTTTTAAGAAATATGGCAGGGAGGCCATCTGGGCCGGGTGTGAATTCGTTATTGAGTTGGTGTAATTTATATTCGATATAAGACGGGTCCAAAATATGAGAGAGAAGTGGGCCATTGGAGAAGTTCAGTAGGTAACTAAAATAGGATGGATTTGGTACAAAGGAGTCGTTGGTGAAGGATTGTTTAAAAAAGGTGGCAAATAGGTTGGCAATGGTGAGTGGATCGGTTGATGACCTGTTGTTGAAAGAGAGGGAAGGAGGGTAACCATCGGACTTTCTTTTGTAGTTAACAAATTGGAAAAAGGACTTAGGGTGGTTTATAAGGTTGACTTGCGCATTGTTAAGGTAGCGCTGGTAAAGGGAATCGTAAAGTTCGGTGAAATGAAGATAAACACCAAGATAGTTGGAATAGTCAGTAAAGGATCTGGTACGCAGGAAAACAGCCCATAACTTATTTCTCTGATTTCGTAAGGAACGAAGCTTACGATTATACCAGGGAGGACTAGTAGATGATGTTTTAAGGCGCGAAAACGGAACATAAAGGGAAAAAGAATTAAATATTTCTTTATAAAAAATGGATAAGGCATCATTTATTCTTAGGTTGTGAAAGTTAAAGAGGGATCTGCTGAGATATTCACTGATTTTGTGAAAGTTTGCTTTATGAAAGTCGTGGGATAAGAGAGTTGTGGGGGGAGTAGACTGGAATGAAGAGTTATGAAAAAATGAAAGTAGAAGAGGGGGATGGTAGTTATCGATTGTTGAGAGAGATAGGGGACAAAGTGAGACTGAGGAGTTAATTGGATCTGTTGTGAAAATAAGGTCTAATTGCCTACCCATATAATTGGATATACCACTGACTTGGCATAGACTTGAGTCTGTTAAGCGATCTAAGAAGAGACATTCCTTAGCTGAGATGGCATTTGAAGCGATGAAAAACGATTGATCATCTGATGGAGTCCACTGTAGCTGAGGAAGATTAAAGTCGCCGAAAATAAGGATATCATCAGTAGGGTCTGACAGGTCAATTAAATGATCGATCGCATCAATAACAAATTGGTAAGATTCGATAGGTTGAGCTGGTAGGATGTAGCAACATATAACGTAAAGGGACTTGAGAGGCAGTGATATTTTTATTGCGATAAAGTCGGCTTTAGAGGATGAAGAAATTGTAATGGGAGAAGAGTTAAGGCTGTTGTCCATCGCCAGTAGGACGCCTCGACAGGGGGAATCTTTATTTGTGCGGGTAGGATCGTCGTCGCGGAAAACATTAAAAGTAGGAGGGAACAATTCCTGGTTCTTTATGTCGGGAATCAAATTAGTTTCGGTCAAGGCGTAAATATCAAAGGGAAGAGCATGCGATTGACGTAGGACAGCATTGGTTTTAGAGCGAAGACCTCTTACATTCTGGTAGTAAAATGTAAGTGGGGTGTTGTGGGGTGGAGGTGTGAGGCAGGATGGTTTAAGCGCTGGCAGGGGAGGCACGTTATGGACGAAAAAATTTGTCGTGGTCGGCTCGGCTTCGCTGTAGGTGTGATACTCGTTTAGAGTGAACATAGTTGCCGAATGCAGCAAGGTCGTCTGCTACTTTCTGAGGGGACATGTTAAAAATCTCGTGGTACCTGACATAAAGGTTCCTGAGACTGATAGGGTCGGTAGGGAGGCCTTCCTGCTGGATGGAAACCATGACGCTGGTTTTGGTTTTCCCTTCGTAGCAGACCGAGTCAGATTTGTCGTGTAGATAGGCTAGAAAGAGACGAATGTTTTCATATGTCTTTCTTTCTCTGAGCCTAGAGAGAGCATATCGACTTTCTGTAGTGCCATTGGTTTGCTGTGTTAGTTTAACAGTGGGGGGAAAAAGGGGATCAAGAATAGGAGCATTGGAGGAGGGAGATAGAGATAAATGATTGGATATGGAGTTGGTCGAGGGATGAGATGCGGGGTTTAGGGTATGGGAGTTAATGAAATTAGGGTGCTTAGCTCCAGTTTTAAGGTCGAAGTTGGGAATTGGGTTGTTAGCTGGGTTTGGTGACGTAGAATGTTGAGAAGGAATAATATGGGTGGTTGGGGTTAAGTTGAAAGAGACGCGTTGGCGAGGGGGCATCGGTAGAACGGGGGGAATTGGGGGATTAGAAGATTGGTGTGTAAGGGCTTTGTGTCGGATAAGTGAGGAGGGAGGACTAAAATTGGGGAATAAGTTTGTTTTAAAGCTCCAGTTTTGATCGAGATTAGAGCTTCGTTTTTTGGAAGCATGTTTTTTATTTGGAAGGGAGTTGGAGAGGGGTCTTTTTTTAAGATTATTGTTATTTTTAAAACTTTCATTACTCTCGAGATGTGCGATTTCTCGTTCCTCAGAGCATTTAGAAATTCTTATCTTTCCAGGTTTAGTTGTCTTACCAGGAGGAGTAGGGAACAACCACGAATATTTGGTTGGGATGTTGACTTTGAAGCTGCAGGAACTGTTGGAGTCAGCGGGGGAAATCATCTGACACTCGCTAATGGTGATAGCATAACTTCGGTGAAAGAAATTCCGCACCCAAGAAACATCAGCGTGTTGAGCTTTTCGAGTCTGTTTTTCCATTCGGAGGGGGTCCATGAGGTTCCAAATTGTTTGAGCAGTTTGCGTGGAGCGGCGACGGGAGGGATCCTAGTTGGTAAAGGCAAAACGGTTTCGGTTTCCGTTGTTAAGGTGGCGGGAGGAGTATTTGAAAATGATGGCAAATGAGACTCCGTGTCTACTAATTCATTATGAATTCATTGTACGGGAAACTAGCCTGGAACTGAATTTGATCGGGTATTCCATCGATTTTGTGGGAAGCCAATCTCACTTCATTACCAATTTCGGCAAAGGTCAACCGAGTTGCTATGAGTTCCTCGCTGACGTCAATCATTTTTAGGGTCAGGTCATCGAGCGTAGAATCTGATGGATGCGGGATGTGATGTGTTGTTTTGGAGGAGGATTGAAAAAGTAAGTCGAGATCAGTACGGAAAAGGTTGATAGAGTCATTTATGTGTGTGAGTTCGTTTAACTTAAGGAGGTTGGCAAAATTTGTTTTGAGGAAAGCTCTAATTCCGTCGAAGTGATATTTTATCACTTCGCTCTCGTTGTCGTGGTTAGATTTGTTTTTCGATAGGTTTTGGATCGCTGCCAGTTGCTTTTCGATCATTCTACCTGTGGACTTGTAAGCTTCCACATTACTGTCAATGCAGTTTATTGAGTCCTCAATCTTTTCTATTCTGTCCAAAATAGTTCTGCTAATATGACCATTCACGGTGACTTGGATCTTTTGAGACGCTGGTTTGCTCAGCATCGTATGATTTTAAGTAATAAGACTAAAGTGATGTATTTCAATTTATCAGAGTCTTCCACTCTGCTTGACTGTAATCTTTTTTATCACGCTTCTGACTGTTCTAAGTTTAAACTCGAAACTAACTCTGCATTGGGCACCAGTACATTTAATTCTATTGAAACTTGCTCCAATCATTGTTTTAAAATAGATTTTGTTCAATCCTTTAAGTATCTTGGAGTGATCTTGGATAGCAAATTAAACCGGATCGATCATACTAACGCTATGAAAAAATATTTGCTTTGTTGCTCCAGACAATTTTATAATCTCAGTTCATATTGTTCAAAAAAATTACTGGTTATGATCTATTATGCTATTGAGCATTCTAAGATTCAGTATGGTATCACTTGTTGGAGTGGAACTCATGCTAACAAAATCAACCCTCTGCTCTTGGCTCTTAAACATGTTATACGTATTATATGTAAGAAAAATCGATCCCATAGCAGCTTTATCTTATTTCAAGAACTGAAAATTCTACCCTTAAGGCATCTCTACTACTATAAAGTGCTAAAACTTTTTTTTTATTAGTAGTGGCTATTTTTCAGTTAGAAGAAATTCTATTCATAACTTGCGAATTCATTCAAATAACTCTGTTATATTTCATTCAAATGGCTGCCTCGGCTGGCCATGCAGTAGCCTACACGATCGGTCCAATTTTTAAGCACATTATCGATTTGGTGCAGCTGTATTTCACCAATGGCTTCACGAATATTGTCCTTTAAAGCGTCAATTGTCTCTGGCTTGTCGGCGTAACACTTATCTTTTACGGCAGCCCACATATAATAGTCCAACGTGTGAAATCGCAGCTCCGAGGTAGCCAAACGACATCAGCTCTGCGGCTGATAATGCGATCTTCAAAAACAGGGCGCAAAACATCGAGTGTAGCTTCGGCTGTGTGGCACGTAGCGCCGTCCTGTTGAAACCAAATGTTGCCAATATCCTCCTCTTCATTTTTTGTGAACAAAAATTCGTTCAACATGGCCCGATAACGATCGCCATTGACTGTAACGGCCACTCCTTGCTCATTTTCGAAGAAAAATGGCCCAATTATGCCTCTGGACCAAAATCCGCACCAAACAGTGACTCCTTTTGGGTGTAACGGCTTTTCAATGTATGCGTGCGGGTTTTCTGTGCCCCAAATGCGACAATTTTTCTTGTTTACATACCCGCCAAGATCAAAATGAGCTTCATCTGAAAAGATGATTTTTTCGGCAAAATCGGCATCTTCCCTAAGTCGATCGCAAGCAATATTTCCCAGCATTGTTCAAGCGTATATACAACCATATTCGTTGAGCGGAAGGATAAAACTAATTACCTATCAAATCTGACATGAGCAATGTGTTACCATTCACGAAATAAGCACTAGTTGAAAAAAAAACGTTAGATGGCGGACCCTTTAGTACCATCGCACAATAAAATGCATTTTAAAAGGTTTTTCTTGATAGTAGCTCCGACAATATTTAACAAGCTACTCGACTTCATCCTACGTATACGTAATTTGTTACCTTTCCTCACTAAAGTAAAAACATGGCTCTTTGAATTTAACCACCAACAGATTGAACGACTCTTAAACATCTATTTTTAAAATAACAACAATCCTGTTTTATTTTTCCCCCACGTTCGTTTTAGAATTATATATTTAAATTTTAATTTTTGATGGGACACTCGCTACTAGCTGTAGTTCTAAACTTGGCTATAGACTCTTCCTTTTATTTATATTTCTGGGTATACTTTTGAATTTATGGTTTTTTTATTTTTTTGAAATTTACTATTTATTTTTTAATTTAAATTTAATTAAATAAATACAAGTACAATACAATTCCCGAACAGGTTACTGGTCTCGGTCTAAACAACCCCTCGTCCTAGGCTAAATTTTCTAACATTAGCTTTATATGCACACACGCCCCACAGAAGAGGAAGATGACCATACTAAAAATGGCTGCTACAAGTTCTTCGAGAAGACCAACGAGCACTACCCTAGCTACGATATTAAAATTGTCCTCGGCGATTTTAATGCAAAGCTAGGAAGAGGGAGCATCTTTGTTAGTACTGTCATAAGGTATAGCCTGCACGACGCCACCTCCTATAATTGATTCAGGATAAACGACTTTGAGGCTAATCGGGGCGAAACATTCTTGTAGTTAAAACGTGGTTAACCACATCTCGATATTCACAAGGGGACTTGGAGAATTCCTAATCAATCAACCGTCAACCAGATTAACAACACTCCTCTAGTATTATGGATGTCCTAACTTTACTAAGGGCCAATATCGACCCAAACCACTAGCTTGTTGTAACCATGATACTTTTTCAGATGCTCCGAACATCGTAAAGGTAAGTTAACTACGTGAGGAAGTTCGACGTTGGACGGGTACAATCGCAAGAAATAGCCAAATCTTTTCCGATCGAGTCCCCCTTAATACCTTAAGAGCCCCACCAGCATCAAGTATCGAAGACCAGTGGCAGCATTGCCAAAAAGCCATGTGCTGGGTTTCACTCAGCTGCCACAACGAAACCCCTGGTTTGACGACAAATGTCGGCAAGCACATGCAGCTAAGCAAGACGCATACAAAGCGGCGCTGCATAGAAGGACTAGAACTGCTCACGAGCAGAAGAAGAGAGACGAACACCGTCTTCTCGCGCATGAGAAGCGCGTTTTATCAAACTGTAAAACAAAAGCATGCCACGGACACAACACCGAACCGCCTATAAGGTCGAACAAGGGAACATAGTAGTAGAGTCGCAGTCGATGTTGGTGATTTGGAAAGAGCATTTCTGTAGACTGTATAACGGCGATGACGAGCCAAATACCGCTGTTAGGCTGAATAAATTTTTCAACCCGGACGATGTAGACCAACTATTTCGTCCACCCGACCTGGATAAATTGAAGATAGCTAAAGTCCAACAGAGCTCTTGGAACGGACTGGCAAAGGGGCAAACACCAACTCATCTTGCAACATATGGTCGGACGAAAGTATGCCCGATGAACGGAACATCAGCATTGTTTGTCCATCCCTTAAGAAAGGATACCCTCTGAACAGCCTTCTTAACATCGCCTACCAGATCCTATCTACCGTATTGTGTTAACACCCACAGCCATTCCTCAACAACCTGATTGGTCCTTATTAGTGTTCCTTTAGACCAGGAAAGAGGTCGTATAGAGGCATGTAGAGACAAAAGGCATCCCTGCCAAACTCGTTCATCTATACACGCTGCTCCATCAAGGTCGGTAAAGAACTCACCGAGACCTTTGATGTCGAAAAAGGATTTAGATTCGATCTCATGCGAGTTCCTTGACATTATTCTGGAAAGAATGGTTCAAAACTCACGCGCCAACACAAGAGGCACTGTCTTTCAAAAGCCCGTCTAATTACTCAATATTAACGTTGTTAATATTGACATACTCGGAAGAAAGCAGCGTGATGTTAGTGCAGCTTTCGCGAGTATTGAGATTTAACGGTCAATGAGGGGAAAACCAAGTATAAGCTGTCACCAAGAAAGGACACCCAACACCGACGTCTCGGACAGAACTTCACCCTCGACAGATATAACTTTGAAGTAGTTAAGGACTCTGCTTAAACCAGCGCTGAGATCAAACGAAGAACAACTCTTGCCAATCGCTGCTTCGTGGGGCTAAGAAGGCAATCGACTATCAAAGCCCTCTTTCGAAAAATAAAAGTGATCCAATATAAAACCTTAATAATCCAAGTTCTTCTCTATGACGTAGACGCATGGACTTTATCAGAAATGGATGAGGGGAAAATTCTTCGGCTGATTCTCGGTTTCGTCTGCATAGACGATGAGTGAAGGAAGGGATACGAAGAAGAGCTGCACCTAGCCAGAAGAGTTAAGTTCCAACGACTGAGGTA
Source organism: Volucella bombylans (assembly GCA_949129095.1). Classification (NCBI taxonomy): domain Eukaryota; kingdom Metazoa; phylum Arthropoda; class Insecta; order Diptera; family Syrphidae; genus Volucella; species Volucella bombylans. Next base: position 117,137,972 of record OX422142.1, on the reverse strand, counting down.
GCTGGGTCATGTAGAGCTGATGAACACCAGTCCTCCGGTCTGAAAAATCTTCGAATCCGCCCATAAAGAATACTGCAATAGAGGAAATACTTCTGAATGTAGGGTCACCTAAAGTAAGTAAAGTAAGATTGCAGACATGCTGAAACTTCTTCTTTTGCGGATGCTAAAGTTGAAATGTCATATACAGCAAACATTCAAGTTTAAGCGACATTTATCTGCCATAAAGTACATCAAAGTTTTCGCGCCACTTAAGCCACTCTATGTGCGGCAACGTCATCTCCTAATATTTAAATTGTTCCAACTTTGCCCCGATGACTACCTATATATAACTACCTTACGGGGTTATAAAAACGGCAATGCAGACATTCGGTCTTGGTACAACTGATTCGTTACCCGTTATTTTCTAGGCCGTTTATTAATTTATTAAGATTTGCGTAAAGGGCAGTCACGTCGATGGTGCTATCATCGGCGAATGAAGAGAAATTGTTCTGAAATTGTTAATGTGCTGTTTCAATAAAACTTTTGTACGACATTAAAAGGGAACGGACTTTGATCACTATCTTGGTGTATTCCAACTTTATTATCTTCTGTTTTACCGTCATCGTGAATACCGCGTATCATCCGTAGTTAAACATATGTCTCAGGTACAGTTTTGAGATCTTATCGCCATCCAAAAGATCTCTGGGAACTCCATCGACTGTCGAACACATTTTTAAGTCGACGAAAACGATATGCAGTTCCTTGGAGGCTTTACTATATTTTTCCGTCATTATCCGCAAAGTTTGAAGCGCATCATTATGTCGACCAGCCTCCGACACAGCCACATTGACTGCCATGGAATTTAATAATATTCCGTTGTCGACTGTCTAGAACACGCTCCTCTATTTTCATAATTTGCGACATTAGTTTCAACGATTGGTAGTTGTTGCAGTTTCTCGTGTCGTATTTGCCTTTATAGAGTGGATTAAGAAAACGCTGGACATGCATTGGATCACCTCTCCTCATTTTATTGAATAAAATTGTGAGCGATTACAACCAAAGATTTCCGATTGTAGCTCACACTTCCGCCTAACTGCAAGCCACCGCTTCATTCTTTTCACTGCTTCGCTAGCTTTGGCTTCCGTAAAATCTGCCATTTTTTCTTCGAAGGGAAGGTTAGTAAGGCGTTAAAATAATCTTTCCATTTATAGGAATTCCCGTTGCTCCACATTTGTAGTTTCAACATACGAGTATGTATGTTATTATATTTCGACAATTGAATCGCACCTTCTTATACTGCTTGTCGCCTGTTATGAAGGTACCTCTTCTAATTTCTGATACAATACCTCTACTGCTATCGTGAGTACTTTGGGCTTCGCTTTTGCGAAGATCATTATTATTTTGTTTTTAAAGCTCATTCAATCATCTATAAAATGTTGTACAATGTTCCCCCCGAAGCCTTTTGGCTTATCTGCGGAAAATTGCTTTACAGGACTTGATTATTTGAATTATACAATATTAGTGTTACAAATATTTTGAGTTATTATGTTTCTTTTATTCTTACGAAGAGTTTATAAATATTATGTTTTTATCCTTGTGATGCGCTGAACGCACTCCTGCCAAGTCACACTTAACTGAAGCAACCGCACCCTGGAGGTGATCATGAATTTGTAATTTTCCTTCTCGGTGCCATTTTGTGACATATTGTCCCATTCATTTTTGTAACTTGAACTTGGGAGGAGAGGTGAAAAAGCGTAAGTATCCTTATTATCCGAAATTATCAAAAGAATCATCAATTTAAATGTTTTAAACAGGAAATAAAACCCAATATAAAACAATCGGTGTTCTTATTTCAACCTCCTCTCCTGAAGCCAACAAACTTTTATTTCGTTTTTGAAGCTGGATTTTACGTGGTGGCACGTGACGACTGGACCAAAGGAGTGCTAGCACATGGTCGGTGAACTCAAAATCTGATTGTCATAGCTGCTGTACACACGTTCCAAGGAGCCAAGATTACCAAAAACATTCAACGAATTTATGGGTGAGTGTTCCTTTAAGATTTTGGTTGGGTTTTTCTGAGAACAAGATCAACGGCAGGCGGAGACGTCCGCACCGATGACGAAGAGGAAATACAAGAAAACTTAAATGCCACTATAATAGAACAGCAGTCACGAAGCACTTCGATCGAATCAAGGCTGGACGAAATGATGAAGCAGATCCAGAGTCTTCAAGCGGCAATCACAAGAGGTTTAAGCATCGCGTGTGATGATGAGACAGTAAGTGGAAACAGTGCTTTTTTTTTTCTTAGCTTTAAGTATACAAAATAAATAGTTCTAAGAAAATGTAAATGAAGTCGAAAGACATAGTTATAAGAATTTAGAGTAGCTTAGAGTGCCTGTGTGGGGCCAGTAAGTTAGTATAAGATTATTAAGTAATTGTAAGCTAGCATTTAAGCATTTTTTGTTAGAATGTAAGAGTTAGTGTTAAGAAAATAAAATGCAAAAAAAAAAAAAAATGGAAACAGTGCTGTGGTTAATGGGAGCGACGATGGTGGTACACTAGCGTCCGTACTAAGCGAACTGATCCGCACTCTAGCTGCATCAAGACAAGATCAAGCGCGACCAGCAAAGCTGTACGATCTACCCGAGTTTGACGGAACGCCCGAAGTCTGGCCAATGTTCAAGGAGTCGTTCGAGATAACCACCGAAGAGTACCAATACAGCGAGAGGCAAAACTTGCTGCGGCTACAAAAAGCAATCAAAGGAAGGGCAAGGGAATCCGTGTATTTTAACTGTCTGTGTGGAGGACATCAGAGCAGCAGCCGTCAGCAGCATCACTAGTGCGATGAACCAGGTTGTATGAGAAAGCTCCACGGTCTGTTACATAGTCCTAAGGAGGACAATGGCAGTGGACAAAGCACGTCACAGCGTCAACAACGCGTTTGTACCAGTTCCGTAATTCACCCACAGTCAGAGAACATCTTCTTTAAAATACTGCCAGTAAGACTGTACGCCGACGGGAAAGAAGTACGCTGCTATGCGTTTCTGGATGAAGGATCGGCAGTGTCTCTTATTAACAGGAGCTTGGCGGATCGTCTTGGGTTAAAAGGACCAACGGAAGACTGCGACTACAATGGTTCGGGGATAGGACGATAACCGAGCAGTCGCGCCGTGTCAACATAGAGATAGCACGAACTGGACCAAATGCTAAGAAGTTCTTGCTCAAGGGCGTTAGAACTGTTGAGGATCTCAGACTGCCTACACAATCGCTTCACGTTTCCGAGTTGCAGAAAAAGTACAAGTGTATGAAAAGATTACCAACTCTCGATTACACCGCCGCAACCCCGGAGCTATTGATTGGACTCGCTAACGCACACTTAGGAGTAGCCCGGAGAGTCGTCGCCAATAGCTGGATGGGACAAGTCATTATTTCGACAAAGCTCGGATGGGTGGTTTTTGGACTGGGAAATGGACGCATGGTTGATCGAGTCAACCACGCTCTCTTCTCAAAAGTAGCAAATGTGGAAGATATTGACCTGAACCAACTGGTGGAAAAATATATTACCGACGAAAGCTTAGGCGTACGCAGCGTTGACAAACTTACGGAACCCTTCGAATTAGCGAGAGCTAGGAAGTTAATTGAGAAGACTACGGTACGCATAGGTTGTCGGTTTGAAGCGGCACTTCTATGGAAGAATGAGGACACCTTGTTACCGAAAAGTAGAAAGATGGCGAGGAATAGATTCTTGTCCTTAGAGAAAAGGTTCCAACGTGACAAAGATTTCCGGCAGGAATACATCCGCAGCATTGAAGAATATCAGCGTAAGGGTTTTGCCAGAAGGCTAACTAAGGCAGAAGTAGCAATTAAAGAAAAGCGGACCTGGTATTTGCCACATTTTGGCGTGTACAACCCAAACAAGCCTGGCAAATTACGGTTGGTTTTTGATGCTGCTGCGGAGGTAGATAAAACTTCATTAAATTCATCATTGCTCTCTGGTCCAGACTTGTGTGCGACGATACTTTTTAAGTTCAGACAGAAACCTGTAGCAGTATGCGCGGACATCGTGCAGATGTTCCATCAGATAGGAATTCGTAAAGAGGGCCAGATGGCCCAACGCTTTTTATGGAGATCCGATCCTAAAGAACCAATCGAAGACTATGTGATGACAGTTATGACATATGGATCAAAATGTTCACCATGCACGGCGCAATATGTGAAGAACCAAAATGCGGAGGATTTTAAAGAAAAATACCCAGAAGCTGCACCTGCCATAGTGAACAATCATTACGTTGACGACTACATTCACTGCTTCTCCAGTTCTCCGGTGAAATCGAAGCGATTCGAGTAACAAAGCAAGTCATCTAGATCCATATGCAAGGTGGCTTCGAGCTAAAAGGGTTTATATCGAAGACAACGTCAACTTGATGTTCGTGCTAGCTTTCGACAGAGTTGATCCTGATTTACTATACGGAGCGAGAAGACACATCAAACGGGAAGTCCTAAGGATAATGATGTCGGTGTTCGATCCCTTTGGTCTGGCCGCAGAATACTCATTGGTGGCGAAGCTGTTGTTGCAGTTCACATGGAGAAAACAAGTGGAATGGGATGAAGTGATATCGAAAGAAGCTAACGACACTAACGACAGTTGGAGATACTACAGGAGGTGAAAAGAATAGCTATACCACGATGTTACAATAGTGTTTTTTCGACAGTCTCGGCGGAACTGCATATATTTACGGATGCCAGCGAGTCAGCGTATGCGACGGTCGCATATTGGAGAGTTCCGAAAACAAAGGTTTCGCAGGCCAGTTTAGCATTCATCGTTGGGAAAACGAAGTGCTCCCCACTGAAATTGGGATCCATTCCACGTCTCGAGCTCCAGTCAGCAGTTCTGGGGGCAAGGATTCGAAAGATGATAGAGTGCAGTCACGATGTCACACCAGCGCGAGTTGTTATGTGGAGTGACTCAAAAACTGTCTTGGCTTGGATAAGGTCGGATCACAGGCGTTTTAAACCCTACGTTGCGCATCGCGTCAATGAGATATTGGACAGCACGGCAATTTCTGAATGGCGGTGGTTGCCAACTGCGCTTAACCCAGCAGATTTTGGGACTCGAATGAAAGATAATAAACGAGAGTCGTTTTGGATAAACGGTCCGAAATTCTTGCTGGAAGACGAATCTAAATGGCCACAGGCTGAGTTAACGGAATGTACCATAGAAGAACTCCGCCCAAATTCCACCTTTCTGCACGTTAAAATAGGATGCGACATATTTAGTAGATTTTCTCATTATACCAGGCTGAGGAGAATCGTGGCATGGATTCTTCGTTTCAGTGATAATTGCCGCAAGGTCGAAGACAAACGAGAGTATGGATGGTTAAAGTTAACAGAAATTAAAAGAGCGGAATTGGCAATTATTCGCACTATTCAAATGGAGGTCTACACAAGTGAGTACAACGCCCTGATTAATAAAGAACACCTGGAGCGCGGCAGTAGCCTGTTGAAACCGTCTCCTTGTATTGATGGTGCAGGCATCATTCGTCTAGATGGCCGAATTAGTGAAGCTATAGCAGTACAGTCTTATACACGTCGTCCGATCATACTCCCGAAGGATCATCAAGTCACTGACCTCATTGTGGATTTTTATCATTGTATTTGGAAACATCAGAACCAAGAAACGATTATCGCCGAGCTAAGGCGTAAATTCTGGATTCCACATATCAGAGCAGCTGTTAGACGTGCAGCAACAAGGTGCCAGATGTGTAAGAACGCAAGCGCAAAACCAGCCACTCCAATCATGAGACAGTTACCAGAAGATAGGCTGACTCCGTACGTAAGACCATTTTCCTACGTGGGACTGGACTATATGGGTCCACTTTCAGCAACGGTTGGACGACGTTGTGAGAAGCGGTGGATTGTACTCTTCACGTCCTTGACGACGCGGGCGATACATTTAGAAGTCACATTAAGGACTTGTCAACGGACACCTGCTTGCTATGCATCCGTAACTTTATGAACAGAAGGGGAACACCGGTACGCATCCGTTCGGATAATGGGACAAATTTCGTTGGTGCAGATCGAGAGCTGAAGAGAACAAGAAATCTCGACCATGAGAAAATCACGGATGTCCTCGCGAGCAAAGACATTGAATGGTATTTTAATTACCCCCTCAATCCACACGCGGGGGGGTCAGGGAGCGTCTTGTACGAAGCGTGAAGCCAGCAATGGGACATGCAGTGCTCAGCGAGAGCTTACAAGAATACAGCCTCTACAGTTTGATGTGTGAAGCAGAAAATATTGTAAATTCATGCCCATTGACCCACATACCACTAGATCACATTTCCTCTGAACCCTTAACACCCAACCATTTTCTTTTAGGAACAACCAACTCAGAGCAGACGCCTCACCCACTCCAAGAACAACTAAGTGCCACAAGAAAGCAATGGCGAAAGGTGCAGTAGATGCAGCAGCGTTTTTGGAAGAAGTGGATAGCCGAGTACCTTCCAGATTTGTGTAGAAGAACTAAGCGGTACTGCCCAGTTGAACCACTGTCAGTTGGGGACGTCGTCGGCGATAGCGCCGTGCACAGATCAAAGTGGCTTATGGGAAGGATAACCCGAATATACCATGGGAAGGATCAGCAGGTGAGAGTAGCAGACGTTCGAACATTTCGTTCAGGCATAATGAAACGACCGGCATGTATACTAGCTAAACTGGATGTAGGTGGTGAATCTAAAGGGTTGTAGATTCACGGGGTCCGGGATGTCACAAATATTTTGAGTTATTATGTTTCTTTTATTCTTACGAACAGTTTATAAATATTATGTTTTTATCCTTGTAATGCGCTGAACGCACTCCTGCCAAGTCACACTTAACTGAAGCAACCGCACCCTGGTGGTGATCATGAATTTGTAATTTTCCTTCCCGGTGCCATTTTGTTTATATTATATTGTCCCTTTCATTTTTGTAACTTGAACTTGGTAGGAGAGGTGAAAAAGCGTAAGTATCCTTATTATCCAAAATTATCAAAAGAATCATCAATTTAAATGTTTTAAACAGGAAATAAAACCCAATATATAACAATCGGTGTTCTTATTTCAACCTCCTCTCCTGAAGCCAACAATTAGCTTTGAAGCTATCATTACTCTAAGGCTTATTATTTTCAATTTATTTTTATAATGAAAACATAAAGCTTTTTAGGCATTTTGATGGTTATGTATCTTAATGCCTGTGGAATTTCAATCAGGATTGAAGTAAAACTGTGTTTTAACGGCCTTCGACCATAAGAGTCTTATGTATGCCATAGGTGCTTGTACTCGTAGTATTCAAGTTGCTAAACTACCAATACCGTAAAGAGTTTTCTTTCTGGTGTTGCGGTTGAGTTTCTTCTATTACCCTTCTTTAGGATGGCGTTTTGAAGCTGTTTTATTGTATTTGTCGAGGTGCGGTTTTTGGTGAGCTTCCCCATACGAAAGTTCCATACCTCAGCTTATATTCAACAAGGGCAGAGTAAACCCGTTTTAGCGCGCTCTCAAAGGTTATTATACCATTAAAATATTTGCACACAACTCGGGCGAAGGAAATTTATGGAATGTTGGCAAGTTATAACGACCAGGAAAGCTTGAGGATGTAGTGATGAGTATTCATAGCAAGACGGGTGCTACGGTTAAAAGTTTGAAGGAGCGGAATGCTACTGGCGATTTCTATAGAGCACTTGTGGTGGAAATAGTGATAAAACAGAGTGAGACACGAGACATTACGTCGGTGTACGTACTCACATTTTGAGCGGATAAATGCCTTACATACTATATTGAGGTCAAATCAGATTAGGTGAAATATTTTGTGCATCGCTTGAGGAAACCTAGATATTTCGCAGCATTTTTAATGACATCAAATAGCATTACAATGTAGGTTATCATTGACACACATACCGAGAATGCAAATTTTTTCAATTTCGACGATGCAAGTGGCCTTCACGGATAATGGCTGTGTTTTTAAATTTCGCTTTAGCTACAGCAAACAGCATTGTTTTTTAGAAGGATTAAATTATACTCTGTTAGTGGCTCCAGAATTATTTAGGTTGTTACTATCAGAATTTAACGAGATTAGAGTTAGAGTTCCCGTTATACAGCCGAAGAGAGTATTGTCATCATCAAAGCAATATATTGGATTAGAAGTAGCAGACAAGAGACAAGAGTTGATGAAAATTAAAAAGAGTGCCGGGGACAGAGTGGAGTCCTGGGGCACACCAGCATTTATTTTGTGAATATCAGACTTGAAACCATCCAAGACAGCCTGGTGCCAAACTATGTCAAATGCATAAGAAATATCAAGTGCAAGATAGTTGCTTTCGCCTGGTTAATGTAGGCTTTGGTTCCACTTTCCGGTGAGATATTCCATCAAATCAGCAGTGGACATTGGAGATAGTTCATAAGCTGACGGTTTATCGGCGTTTCCATGACCTTGAAAAGATCGTAAACGTATTGGGTATGTAGGAGGAGCGAGAAGAAGATTCGCATTTTTAGGGACGGTCTAGACAAAAACTCTTTTCCATCTGCTGGGAAAGAGTCCTAAAGAGTAGGATTGATGAAAAAGCGTACGCAGTGGTTTTGCCAGAGAGGAGGAACAGCTTTTTGGAAGAAGGAAATATATACTCGTACCATCTGGACCAGCGGATTTGTGTATATTAAGATCTTTAAGAGCTCTTGCTACTACAGACTACAGATTCGACTCACTCAAGTCTAGCGGAGACAAAACACACAATATATTAGCCTTGTCCAAAAAGCTTACAGCTGGAATTTCATTGTAAATGAGCGTTGAGATGGAGGATGAGGCAGAATTTCGAATGCTTTTGACAAACGACCAAAAATGTTTACTACCTCAAAGCCATTGTAGTATTTTTTGCCTCAGTTTTTGGTCATATTGAAATTTGACACGCTTGCAGTCATTATTGGCTCGATTGGACTTTTTTCGGTTTTCCTCTGTCTTGAAGGACCGAAAAAACATTTCTCTAAGCCTGATAGCCTATTCACAGCTCGAGTAGTGTCACGTGTTTTTTTTGGTTTTATACTCTTAATCCGATGAGGGATAAAGTGATAAAGTGAGGATGAGTAATGCCCAAGATAGATTATGGCAAAGAGCGCAATAAGGTCTGAGCGAATCGTGTCGATATGTCCATTCCAAAAAAGTAAGTGTCAGTGGTAACACCCAGGTATTTATAGCTCTGACCAATTTCAAGATTTTGAGCAAGTGTGGCCCATGTATATGCATTAATTTCATTTTCGATGCGTTCAGGATGAGACGATTATCATGACACCATCTAACAGTTCTATCAAACTTCGTTTCCACTATGTGCAATGCACTCTCAAGGTTTCTATGCTTAACAGCCATCGGAAAATCATCTGCAAGTACAATTGGAAGGCTGTTTGTGAAGACACGAAGTAACTCGTTAGTAGAAAGAATAAATAACAGCTTTCTTAGTTTAGATCCTTGTGGGACACGGCAGGATGCTACTGTCCCTTTAATTTAAGTAATTTAAGACTAAACTTCTCATGCCTCCTTTATATATAGGCCGTGCTACAGATTTTTCTCAAATTACTTGGAATGTTGACTTGATTAAGACTTAAGTTGGTTCTTATTGAGACAAGTGGAGTGAAAGTCTCAGCATGACATTTCGTATAGCGAGCTCGTATACCGTCGATTCCTCCTGGGAACTGGTTTTGATTTAGATGTTGTAATATGTAGCGTACTTCTTCGATGTTAGTTTCTTCTATAAAGATTGAGTTGGACAAAAGTTTGTTAAGATTATTTGATATTACGGTATCACAATTGTGTACTACTCGAATAGTTTGGTTACTAAAATGATCTGCGCATTTATTTGATAAAGTTGTAAGACCTCTTTCAGATGGAAAATTTTCCATCACGACTTCATCAATACTTTCTTCCAAAGATTTCATTAATGATGATCCATCCTTATAATGGGATGAATTTTTTATAAGAATTTCCTTACACTGGCGATCACTAGGATGAGGCCAAACATTTTACAATTGATTTTCACTTTTTATACTTGTTTGCAATTTTGTTAACGCAAACTTTTACTACCTGTGAACAGGTACATATTTTCTCAGCAGGAAATCATAAAATTAAAGGGTAAATAAGAAACGACCGTTGAAATTTCCCAACATCAAACAATAAACCACTTGAAAAGCGTATAAAAAGATGCGCCACTAGGATGAGGCCACATGAGAAATCTTCGAAAGAAAGGAAAAAATTAATAAAATGTTTACATTTTATGGTTTTAAAACATTTATTTATTACGTTTTTCTACATTAATAATGAGTATGACCGCCATTTTTCGATATGACCTCAATAAGACGGTTTGGAATATAATCATACAGTTTTTTTTTAAATAACCAAGAGAAATTTGGATCCAGGCATCACGAATAGCTTCGATTAAAGTGTCCTTGTCTTCAGATTGTCTGCCGCCTTCATACACTTTACGAGATAACCATGGCCCAAACATTTTCGATTATGTTTAAGTCCGGTGAATAGGGCGGCCATAGCAAAATTTCCACGTCTTCTGATTGAACCCGACTTTTAACAACCCTGGAAGTGTGGATGGGGGCATTGTCTTGTTGGAATATCCAAGGCAGGGGTCCGAGAATGTTTTTCACTTTTGGAAATCACCATTTCAGCAAATATTTGTAGTTGTTTTCGTTCATTGTTGTGGACGAAAACTCCAACTCGATTATGCCATAGTAGGTAATAGCTCCCCACACCATTACACCTGATGTACGGCTGTGATGTCTTGATAAAATAAGCTCCTCCTTTCTTAGATCATGGAAATAAATGTTGTCACCATCGGGGCCGTCAAGGTTAAACTTTTTTTCATCCGAAAAGACAACGGGTTTCCACTGCTCCAAGCGACATGTTCTCCTGCAAAATTCATTCGTTTCTCCTTGTGTAATTGCCTCGAAACAGTTGTCTTTTTAAGTTTTCTTCTCTGTATAGTACCGTTTTTTCGTATTATCTTTCGTAACGTTGCTATGCTGGCTGATACTCCGCTGTTGGCCCTTATTTCAGTCGCTGGTAGAGTAGAATTTGAGGCAAGACGTAGAATTAACCACTTTTCTTGCAATGTTGTTGCTTCTTCCGTGCGTCCTTTTTGATTTTTCCCATAGTGTTGTAGATCCGCAAGACAACTGTTTACAACAGTCTTACTTCTATTAAGCCTCCTTGCAATTTCTCGGCCTGAGAGTCCCAACTCATTGAAAGCTGTCAAAGTCTTTCGGGAACACTTTTTTTTTAAACTGAATAAAAACAGTTCTCTTCAACGCTTTTTTAAATATTCTTAACAAAACTTTGAAAAAAATCGCTAATGTGAACTCCTGCAACGCAATATTCGCAATGGTCTCATCCTACTGGCGCATCTTTTTATACGCTTTTCATGAAGTTTATTGTTTGATCTTAGGAAATTCCAACGGTCGTTTCTTATTAAAAGTTTGCGGGTACAAAATCTCCATTTCTCTGAACTTCTTCTACTCAACCTCGTATGATTTGTTAAACCTGTTGTTTCTCCATCTTCCGTAAAGTTCATCCCTGTGTCTACATTTTTTGAAAAGGCTGGCTATGATCCAGTACTCCGGCATTTAGCTCTTGGTTAATTTTTTGTATATATCCTGAAGCTTATTTAGAAAATTGCAGTGGATTTCTTCCACATTATTGCCATTCAGATCTGTATTCTAATCGGAAAGTGTGGAGCTGGTGCAGTATTATCGTGGATTGCCAGGCGTGGGCCTAGTATGAATTGCTGAATCACTTGAATATCAGGTGGCTGGGGTGAGGTGAAGTGTTAGTGACGGGCTAGCGTAGACGGCAATTCTTCTCCTGCATGAATTTGGGTCGGTTGGCGATTGGCAGTGGTCTGGAAAGTTTAATTACTCTACTGATCTTTTGTTCTTTTTTTTGTAAATTTTAATAACTTGTTGTAAATCACTGTTTTATCAATAATAAAAATCACAGTTGCTACATGTATTCATTAATAAGTTTGTGTTTTTTGGATGATCGGCGTAAATCCATTTTACAGTACCATACACCAAAATGGTCGAATATATCACTCTCAGTAACTGCTGAGAACATTTTATCGTCTGATATTCTTGCTGAATTGGATCAATTAGTGTTGTTGTCCCCTGTTAATAAATGTCTCTTCTGGTGTTTACAATAATGATATTGAACAATCCATTGAATGCAAGCATTTCAAATTTGGTTGGTTTGCATAAATATTTTGAACATTAACATTTATGTTAAAAAAGAAAAACTAAAAACAAAAACAGCAAAAAAACAGACTGGAAATTGAAATACGTAACTGGGTAGTTAATAGATACTTTGTACTATCTCCGTGTATAGATACGATGTATCTATAGGGTGACCAGAAATTTCGGAAGTATTATGAAAATGTCGGCTCAGTTGTAAATACGCAAAGTGAATTTCGTCATGAGGTCGGTCGTCGTCATGGCTTCAGTGTTCAGGCAATTCGTTGCACAGTGGATTTTAAGCCACCAACGAGACAGGGATTGGTTTGAAATGAAGAAAACATAGCCACCTAGGCTGCCGGTATCAAAGAAGACCCAGAAATGTCGATTAAGCGCCGATTAGCTGAATTGAGCATCGTCAGAGAGTCAACTCGGCATATTTTGCGCTTGGGTTTGGACCTAAATCCGTATAAGATCGTGCTGACGCAAGAATTGAAGCCGGGCGACCATAGACAACGCAGTGAGTTCCCTAATTGGGCGCTATAAATGTTGGCCGGAGATCCGTATTTTGGTCAAAAAATCATCTTCTCGGACGAGGACTATTTTTGGCTCAGCGGCTATGTCAACAAGCAAAATTGTCATTATTAGAGCAAACACAATCCACAAGTGTTCGGACAAGCTTCAATACATTCACAAAGATTGACTGTTTGGTGCGGTTTATGGTATGGCGGCATCATCGGTCTTTACTTCTTTCGAAATGAGGAAGGAGACACCGTTACCATCAATGGTCTCAGGTATAGGGCGACGTTAATGGACTTTCTGTGGTCAGAGCTCGACAACATCGATATATCTGAGCTGTGGTTCCAACAAGATGGTTCTTCATGCCATACAAGCGACGCGACGAAACGCTCGAAGTTGTGAAGGAAAAATTTTGCGAGTGGGTCACTTCACGGCGAAGCGTTCGTCAATTGGCCACCACGATCGTCCGATTTGACACCACTCAAATAATTTCTCTGAGGCTACGCCAAGTCCTTAGTCTACGCAAACAAGCCAACCACTTTAGACGTGCTTGATGTCAACATTCGACACGCTCTTGGCGGAATGATGCCGCACATATTGCACCAAGTCATCAAAAATTGGACCGACCTCTTGTGTTTTGCCGAAAGAAATGTACATGTGTCCCGCTTTGAGAAGAAAAAATTATGGTCACTATAGCACCTTGATCAAACAGTTCCTGGAATTTAGTCAGAAAATTAAAAATACAAGTTTATTCATCTAAATCTATATTGTCCCCTTCAAAGCAATCCCCATCGACTGCAACACACTTATGCTAGCCTCGAAACATTTTTTATAGTCGGTTTTCGGTATGTCCATCAGTGCTTCCTGCGATTTTTCATTACTTCCTCTCGGCTGCTAAAACACGTTCTCCGTAGTGGTTTTTTAACTCGATTGAACAGAAAGAAGTAATAGGGAGCCAAATCAGGTGAATTCGGTGGCTGTTGGATGGTATTTGTTTCATTTTTCGTCAGAAAATTACGAATAATGATGACACTGTGCGAAGGTGCGTTATCATGGTGCAAAATCCACCAGTTTTCTGCCCACAATTCTGGTCTCTTTCGGCGAATTGCTTCCCGCAAACGTCTCATAACGCCCAAATACTACTCTTTGTTTACTGTCTGGCCTTCTGGCAAATATTCATGATGCACTACACCGTTGTAATCCATGAAAACCGTGAGCATTGCCTTCATTTTTGACTGAAATCGACGTGGTTTTTTTGGTCTCAGCCCATTTGGTGAACGCCATTCACTTGCCTGATATCTGGATTACGCGTCGTACTCATAAACCTACGTCTCGTCTTCAGTAATGATCATTTTGATGAATATGGGATCGGATTCAGCCTCGCAAATCATCTCTTTTGCGACGTAAACACGGTCTCTTTTTTGCATGGAATTGAGGTCCTCCTCAGTCCTTCGCTATCTCTTTGATGGTTTATTTGTGGTTATTGACCAACAACCACTGCGTTCATCATCTTCGATTCGTTTTCTTTAGAGAATCGTAGCCGAAACACTTATCCAACATTTCCAACATTCGCGCACCATTAAATCCGTTTTTTACGCAAAATTTTGCAAATTTAAATCCATTTCTAAAATTGTAAAAAATCGCCAACAAACACAGTGATAGATATACTCTCGGCTACGTAACTTCTGAAAATGTCAAGCTATGACGCTAAGATTTAGAGATTTAGAATGTCAACCACAGATTTACCAACTTAACAAAAAAAACAGAACTCAAATCGGAACAATGGGAGCGCCACACGGTGGTTATTCCGGAACTTTTTGATTAAGGTGGTATGTATATCGAATGTTTAACTCAAGACGAACTTTATCGGTTTTGCTATTTCCACCCTTCAAAGGCTTGCCTCTTATTTTTGATTTTAACCGCCATTTCCATCTAATGGTCCATCACCGCGGTACTTTATTTCAGTAGAACAGACTGTTTGTACTATTCGAAGTTGATTCGCATACCTTGTAAGCTTAGTTCGAATTCTTAGTTGCTGGCACTTTGGAGGCATTCTCTTAAACTGGCTTCTTATTGAAGTTGTGTCAGTTAATTTTTTTCGACCGATGCCGGTTTTCGTTGGTTGTTCTCTGTTCTCTATATCAGCTAAAGGCGGTCCTGCCTGACTTGCTAGTGGTTCGCCCAAGATCACTGAACTCACTGGTTCACGTTATTCCAGCATAGGTCGTAAGCTTTCTAAATCCGGTGTCACCGCTGTAGTATGCAATCAGGTGTCGCAATTGCTTAGTCAATGAATAGCATAGTAAGACCGTGTGACTTTCAGGAGTTCAGTACATCGTCTCCCTCTTTCGAAGCCATTTCCTCCATGGCAGTATTCGTATTCATAGTTCGATTCACTAGAGTGTCGATTTAAATCTGGCCGGCTGTTTCTCATTAATATTTCTCTTAAAAGCTTATCAAAATCTCGACTATACATATATTTTTCTAATTGCTCACTGCTTACTTGCAGTGCGGAGCGCCTACTACCATTATTCCAAGTTTCAGGTTCAATTATCAGTTTTATTGTCAATTCCGATTGCCAAATTCAATTACTAAGCGACTGACTCTTAGTATTGATACGCTTACGATTTTATTTAAAAGTTCAGCTGTCAAAATGATGGTTACTTCGTTCTGTTCCCGACATTTTGCGACTAGTCAGACAAAGGGACCTTATAATTACTAGATTAAGAAGCTTTGACCAAGTTGGCCGAAGAACTACAGAAGATCTATGACAACAGTTTCTGTGCCCAAACATGAAATAATTTGATCAACCATCACAACGGCTACCTTCACTTCACTTAATCTGTCAATTGATCCGACCATTCTCACTCAAGTATCACCGAAATTATATTATTATTTGACGTTCAACTGTGTCAATATTTTCCCAAATGGACTTGATTTATTTTTCGGCGATTTTTAATTGGAGCCCTCCTCATATTCAGAGTGAAGATAGTGGCCTTATAAAGTTTACAAATTCTCAAATATAATACAGAAAACTGCTTGAACCTCAATAGTACTTATTCAAGCGCCCCAATAAAATGTCTCTCTGACATACATCTTTCTAAGCCATCTTCCCAGTGTTCGTCTACATCTCTCAGCAGCAAATGTATCGCCTCTCTATAATAAAAGAAAAGAACCCCCTAAGCCAAAGCAAACAAAAAATAAAAATTAAATTACATTTACTCGTACTTTTTAGCATTTTAATCTGAAGATACTATTGCCATGTACGAGTATTCATACTAATAACAAACGTGCGTGATCTATCTTCAAGAGTGTTTTTGAAAATCCATCTCCAGTTGATTCAAAATATTTATTCAGCCATTGTTGGTGTTGCCTGATAAAACACTATCTGTGTGCATTAAGATCCAACAATTCCGATGACACTTCATAAACACCATACAGAAAGTGCTCCATGGTGCATGCCACAGTACGCATGCCAATGTTTGTCGGAAAATCACCGAATGAACGCCCTCAATTGAGTGACAGCGCGCGTCTACCACTAAGACACTATCTTAAGATACGTTACGTACCTTTCGTCGAACTAAGAGACATGTGAGTAGGAATGAGGACGACGAACATCGATGTCATCATTCCTTGTGTTCTCTCGCATGTATCTGTCAGTTTGTTCCATTTGTCATAAAAATACAAATCCCGTGATCACATCCCGCGATCTGAGAAGTCAACGCACGTCAGATAAACAAACCGTAGATCATCATCTGCGGCCAACAGATTAGATCTATTCACACTATCCATGAACATCGTGGTAAGTGTAATTCCTATCTACACCCCCTCCTTCAAAGGAGGATTATTTTCGTTTTCAATAGAAAGATTCATTTTCAAATAACAGCACAAACAGACAGACAGATAGATAGACACTCGACATCGGCAAACTATGGATCACAGTAGCCATGGTGACGATAATTAAATGGGTTGCGCTTCAATGATGTTAAATTGCCCAATTAGGAATATTTACAAGGTATCAAACGTGCCCTTCGGCCCATCATTAAAACATTTTGAATCGCATCCAAAGCACGCGGTACACCAATTCAGTTCCGGATCACGGTGATTTTTACCTTTAGGGGCATGCATACGAATATATATATGTGTACTCTGGCCGCGTGCTTAATCCCAATTTACGTTCGTTTACCAATAACTGGTGGCATTTTATGGCTCTGCAAGATTTTATTACCCTCAACGATACTAAGAAGTCGGCATTCAGATGCTCGTTCGGGCAAAATCACTGTTTGTTGGATTTTTTTGGAATTTCCATTGAAATTCCTTAGAGTTGATTTCATTTTGAAAATTTAAAAATTGACAAAGCAAGCAACGAGAGAATGGGCTCTTTTAGCGGAGCTAATTTGATTAAGGAATTCCTGGTTTCGATTGATTAGTGGCGTATTATTTGTTTAAAAATAGCTGAGCACTGGATTATTTTTGGCTTAGCGGATAGAGATTCTTAATTATCATACAAATGTTAATGTGACTATAATCAAGTTAGAAAACAAAAGCACTAAAGTCATTGACTTTCGGAATGCAGCGAAGGCTGCTCATAAATAAGACATCGGCCTTACGGATTCCTTATTGGGTGGATAAACAAAGTAAGGGCTTATTGAAGATAACTTCCTTTTGGTAGCGTTTGGCTTAGTAGTCAGGGCATATGAAAATACAAGAGTTTAAACAAAAAGCTTCACCTTAAAATCTGGACCGGGCTATCCTTTAGACACGCAACTCTTGACGGCATGTGTCGCTTGCCCAGAAAACGTAGACGGATTACTAGTTTTGTAGATAAAATCATTGCTAGTGAAATCAGGGTCCTTGATTTCGGATGGTGACTACGGCAAAGTGTGATGCCATAGATAAACAAGGATTGCACAAGGTGGTGTCCTGTCTCCACTGCTATGGTACATGTCTGCCGGCTTACTGTTTAACGGTCTCAATAGTTCTAAGATCTATGCTCATTTGTTGGATTATGTCTAGCGACTGTCTCCTTTAAAGCGCAGGCAATCCTGTGCGCTATCGACGATTGGTGCATTAGAAATGGGCTATAAGTCAATCTCCTCAAAACTGAGTTTTCTCTTTACGAGAAAGGGGAAGCTGACTGACTGCTTAAAGGCATTACCATTCAATTTTCCGACGAAACTAAGTATTTTGGCTCTCATCCTTGACTTCTTTGGACTAAAAGTAGTAGAAAGTTTAAAAAGTACATGATGCTGTCGGCCTTCTGGCAGTGTAAATGAGCAAGCTGTCGGCAAGACATGGGGCTTGTCACCGACTAGGGTCCTCTGATCTCATGGACATGCCATCTGATGCAATGGCACCAGAACTCTTGTTGCTAAAAAAAAATATCAAATCGACTTCTCCTACGAATTATTTTCCGGAGCTGGTGTTTTCTGGTGCACGAAAACGTAAGATTTCATTAGGTTTTCTCAGGTTACAATGGGATTATTTTGCTTTTGCTGAGTTAGGAATAATTGGCATGGTGGAGCACTATCCCCGTAAGCGTGCGATCTATCGTATCAGATTGGTTGCGGTATGTACTATTCAAACACCTGCCTTGCTCAGTATGTGTATTAGCTACCGCTTTCGATATACTTCAGGTATATCGTCTTTGTCTTCTCTTGTAACTCTTGTTTCCAATCATAATGCCTAGTATTGCTTCCTTATTAGCTAAGAGAAAGGTCTTGGCCAGCTTCTTTAAATGCCAACTCATTTCGAAAGTGCTTTATCTATTCTAAAATACTTTGCGTAGCATAGTGGTAATATTGTCCACAACAAGTTAGCAATCTCTTTCAAGTTCTCTAGTTTTCTCAAACTTGCAATCCTCACATATGTATACGACAAGAAATGTTTCCGTCAAAAGTATTCAATATCTGGTCTGGCAAGATATGTGTTTTTGGGAGCATGCATCAGTTCAACCAGATTAAGTTTGCATCGAATTCCAACTGCAAGGGGAGCTTACAGTTGTAAGGAAGGTAAACAACTTTAGATCAGGTAAATAGTAACCTTATGTTCTAGGATCTGAACTAAGGCCTTTTTGTGTGTTGAAAGCTTGTACTTGGTTGTATCTGCGTCATTATAGCAATCGAAGAACAGGCGAGACGGTTGAATATCTTGAATATTTTTCATATTACCACTTATCCAGCGCACAGTCTCTTCCAGCACTGCATTGAAGACATCGCATGATAGCGCATCTTTCCAATGAATTTCAATACATGCTTCGAATAATTCGAAAGATTCGCTTCCAAACTGCATATTGGTTCACATATTTTTCAGCATTGTATGCGACATGGCTGGAGAACTTTTAGCAGGTTTTCGAGTTCAACTAGCACCCTGTAGAGCTTAAGACTATGAATCCTTACATGCGGCATTCAAGTCCATGTGATTGTGGGTTGGATTCTTCCAGAATTTTTCAATGTGCCAACATGATCTATATTCTAGCAGACCGGAAATTGTGCTCGTACTTAACAATAAGTCTGTTGCAGGAAGGGTTAAGACATTGGATTGGATCTTTTACACAATATATAGCAGAAATATAGTCATGACTCGTTATTTTCTACTTGGCATACGATCACAATTTCCGTACGACGACGACTATTCATTGGCCATACTTTTGTCCGTCCAAGTTCTGCAATAATTTTCATACCAACGGACTCATTGCTGGGCTGAAATAATTCAATATAATAATATTGAAATAAAATGAATTTTATGTCAATAGTTCCTCTGCCTACCATCTGCTCCTGTACACACATAAGTGAAATCTATATTAAGTGTGGAGGATACCCAACAGAAGCAATCGGAGATCAGCTATAGACTTTCACTAAATTTACTGGATCTTATCTATGAGTATAAATTAGGCCGCAATCTATTAATTGACAGATTTTTCAATCAGTTGAGGTAAGACAAAGAGTAGGACAAGAGATATACTACCTTGTATGTATTGTAGAATCTAACTGGCTTAGTCATCAAGTCAGTGAAAACTTGACTGGTCAGTACAATAGCAATTGATATTTTTTTGTAGGGGTACTGACCCGCCAATAGTCGTGGGCACTGCGACCTAAAAGATCTGTTGTACTATAAAGTTGGTTTAATATGCCAGATGAACCTCAATTTTCTCAAGGAACTTAAGAACCACTCTTGTTGAGATACTTTGATATCCACCAGAACTTCATTTTGTTTCTTATAGATAAGTCCTGGAGAGCACAAAAGCAGTGTAGTACCGGTTCGGAGTCAAAAAAGTTGACGCTTAATGCTTTCAGTGCGGCTTAAAGTTGTTGGTATGTGATCACCGCGCAGATCATGTCGAGTTCAGGATTCTCTTAGATGAAGCCTGCGAAGTCCTATGGTACTGCGAGGTTTAGCTTTCCTCTTTTTTAATAATAATATAGCTCTACTCCGAAATGCCACTTTTTTAACATGTATGTGAAGTAGAATGAGACCAAAGCAGCTGTTCGGGAAGTTCGTATAGCACCGAAGATTCTACTCGTATCTGTGAATGCAAGTCTCTGAAGGCGTTGCAGCTTTGATATGAAGGTTTTCTTTCTTTTGTCTTAGTCCATCATATTTCCGACTGCCTCGATCTGAATTTTGGGGATACTCTCCAGGTCTTATCAAACATGAGTCTAATATCCCATATGGCTTTGGTAGCTTTGGTAATACAGGGTGGACCAGGGCTTCAGGTAATATGGCTTTCCACATAGGGCGGCCTCTTGTCAGTTGAATCGAGTTACGGATACAAAGTTGGCTGAGGTCCCCTTCCACTTGTGTGCGCCACTTAAGAAAATGTCGTCCCCTGCCGAATTGTCCCTCTGGGAAGGAGTCGGAAACATTTTAGGCTGGGACGCTGAATTAGCCACCTAATCCGACTTATCCATGCGCCCGTGAGCCTTTTCAGCCGCTTTCATCAATACCTACGCTTCTGCGCTGTAAAGCAGGACTGGCATAATCAGGGTCCAGTATAAAGTCGTCTTGGTTGCTAGGGAAGACTTTACTGCTCAGTTGCCTCCTAAACCAAAAAAAGCAGCGATTAGCAATAGTGATACTTAATTTCTCCGCTGGTGTCGCTGTAAGTGGATAACGGAGGAAAGGTAAATGAATTCCCTTACAACCACAAGGTTGTGGCTGCATATCGTAACGTTTTGTCCTAGGCATCAATATTGTGTGTCCCACTTTGTTTACAGCATTTCTTTTGTTTTTCCTTCGTTGGCTGCTAAGCCAATCTTTGTCACTTCTGCTTCAATAGTCGCATACTCTCCATTAACAGCTCTCTATGTTCTTCCCGTTATGTCAGTGTCATGTAACTGAATAGACTTTTAAAAGATGCTGCCTCTTTAGTTGACTCCTGAGTTTTGCATAATTCTTTCAAGAACGATGTTGAAAAAATCACATGAAAACGCATCACTTTCTTTAAGTCCTTTTCCAATATTGTGCGCCTCGTGCGTGCATTCTCTATCGTCATCCTACACAGTCAAATAAGTTTGGCACGGATCCACAAACTAGATATGGCTCTGTACATTTCATTTCTATAGATGATGTCATATGCGTTTTCAAAAGCGATGGCGGGGTGCATGGATTTGGAACTGCTGGGTTTGTCGCGGGATCTGCCTTAATGTGAAAATATGATCTACGGCGGACTTTCTTAAGGAAACTTATTCTCCTTCAGGTGACGCAGTTTAAAAATGCTCGCTTCTTTAAGATGAGGCAAATAACGCGATCTTAACGATCCAGATTTTGGAGAAGAGTTGATGTATGCTCTGTATCCAATCATCACCAGCTGCTTTAAATAGCTCGGCAGTTAAACCATACGCCCCAGCAGCATTATTGGACTCAAGCTTAGAAATGGCTATCAGTTGGACGGAAATGTTGTCTGTCTTCATAGAGGTTGAATGGTTCATTCGGCCTGGCAGTGGAACGTTATCCGTCATCACCGTTTAACAGTCTGCAAAAATAATCATTTCAGATTCTCAGCACCGTTTGTGGTTCTACAATACTATGATGTTTCCTACCACATTCTTGCAGATTTCTGTTGGGGCTTAAGAGCTCTCGCATATTTGTTTTATTTGTTGTTAATAATTCTAAACTTAATTCTTCCGGTGTACTTCTCTAAGGCCCCGATTGGGCGCTTCTCGTGCTCTTTCTTTTTCTACTGAGGAGCTCAAATTCTTCCCTTCTTTTTGCACTCGTTCTTTTCTGCAGGGCCGCGTTATTCTTCCAGGTTTGCCTGTCTGTATTCGTCATCGAACCAGGCGGTTCTTTGTTGGAGCGGATTCAAACCTAGCGCAACAAAGGCGCCCTCTTTGACCACTCTTTGGCAGTGATGCCACTGGATTAAAAGATTCCAAGAAAGGTTAAGAGAAATCCAATCGGAGAAGGTCCTGACGGTCTCTTCCGATTGTAGCCGTTCGACGTTGAACTTCCTTCGGTGACTTTGGGTCATTAAGGATATGCGCATCCGTAACTTGGTAATTGTCCGAGTCGGACATCCAAAACACTGGAGAAGAGCCTTACGTCTATATTAATATCATCACTTTGGTTGACCGTTTATCGATCCGTGGTCAGCAAGGTCTTTTAATGGATATCAAGATGTGGAAATCATGTGCTGGCTATAGTTACATTACGTCCCGGCGCAAAATCAATAAGCCTGTGTACGCTTCCGGAGGTGATGCCGTGGACGCTGTACTTCCCTTATATATTACCAAAGATCATCCATCCTTGCCATTAAAAGTCCCAAAAACGATGTTCACTTCATACTTCATACTAGGTTTTTTTAAAGAGCTCGTAGGAGCAGCCTTTTTAAAGGTCCTAGGCATTTAGGAGGCTTAGTCTTCCTCTAATGGCGAATCCACATCCGAATAAACACTGCTACTGCTGTTCTTGTTGCGCCGGTTGTCTGTCACATTCTCCGAACTAAATATAACAGTTTGTCATGCTCTTTTAGTCCAGTCTTGGATTGTAGGACAGGTAGCAGTTTTTCAATCAATGGTCGCGCAGATCCTCTGGACATATATGTTACACACATACAAGGTGGCGCAAAATTGAATCACCCTACCGGAAGATGGTATAATTTTTGAAAATGGCGTCGTACGTCAATCATATTTGACGTTTGTGAACTATACAGCTGCTGTATAGAAACAGACAAGCAATGGAGCGCTATACTTTGCAAGAGCATGAAATAATTGTGTCGATGTTTTTGACCAATAATCGGTCGGTTGTGTTAGCGCAGCGTGAATTTCGACGTCGATTTCCTAATCGTGTCGCGCCAACTAGGCAAACATTCCGGCACTTAGTTATTCGACTCGAACAGAGTGGAACAACAGGAGAGCATGCAGTGCGTGGCCGCCACAGGACTGGTCGTTCGGCCGAGAATAACGCGGCTGTGGCTGCCGATGTCGCTGAGAACGAAGAAACATCAACCAGACGACGGGCCACAAAATTGGGCATCGCCAGGCTGATCCAACAGCGAATTTTAGTGAATGACTTACACATGTTCCCGTACAAAGTGCAAACAGTGCATCAGTCGCGTGTGAATTACTGTAAACCCATCCTCAATCTCAACCACGAAGAGGACGATTTTATGCCGAAAATCATCATGAGCGACGAGGCGCATTTCCACCTAAGCGGTTACGTCAATAAGCAAACTCTTCGTTTCTGGGGCACTGAAAATCCGCATGTGATGCACGAAGAGCCATTACATACACTCAAAGCCACTGTGTGATGCGGCGTTCACGCGGAAGGAAAATATTCGACAGGAATGCGAACAGTTATCACTGGAAATCTTGCGGAAAGTCATGGAAAATGCGATAAAACGGGCACAAATGTGTATCAAAACTGGCGACAGCCACTTGTCGGATATCATCTTTTCCAATCAACAGAAACAATTGTAAAGATTTCCATCACTCAGAATCATTTTTCTTTTTATTTAGTAAAAAAGTAATTCAAAAACAAAATTGGATGATTAATTCTGCGCCACCTTGTATAACTCCGACAATGGACAATTTTATTGCTCTTTCCGCCACCAGTACTCCATAGAAATCGTAACATGCCTTCAAACTTTTAACCGTAACAGCCGTCTCGTTATGAATGCTCATCAGTATACCCTCAAGCCGGACGTACTCTAAAATATCATTATTCATTCCTAAGCCGTATGCCATACTGAGCTCTCTTTCCTAGGCGTTATAACTTGCAAACATTTAAGACCAATGTACATTTAGTTCTCTTTTATTCCTCCCTAAGTTTGTTTCACACTCGATGTATGCAAACATTTTAAGGGTACTAATAACGCCTTATCTTTCAGTTGGTTATTGATGCAGCTTTTTATGGACCTGATGGGGATCCTGCGGAATGGTTTTGGAATCATAAATATTGAGGTAGATCCTCTTCTGGCTAGTTCTTCTGCTCTTTCTTTTGCCGTCGTAGTCACTTATATGCTTTCGGTCAGATAAAGTGCCCCCTTTTGGTGGTGCCTAGCGTTGTAAGCATTTTTATTCAGTCATTGATTATTTTTAAGGTTATCTAAAATATTCTTGTTTGTGATAGGATTGCATACATGCATACATGTAGAAAAGCTTTGGTAGTCGTAATTTTTCACTGGTAAGTTTGCTGGTATTGAAGCAGAAGCGGCAAAATGGGTTTCACTGTTACTGAGGACAAACTAAGTAAATGCTTTCAAGAGGGCTTCTATCTCTGTTCCAATGTTAACTCGCATAATGAATGTTATGGTATTAGATATGCATTCATGCTTAATTTATTATAACTATTGTGTCAATATATGTATAACTCTCAATAATATTTTATTAGTATAAGTACACTACTGTGGATAGGTATTGCATCTTTAATAACAACAACAATATTTTCATCAAAGTAACTGGAACTTTAACCACCATTTTATACTTAGTATGGAATATTGTTCCGATAGTATTGAATCACATCGTACGGTCTCGTGTTGAAGTTCTGATACGATATTCTAATGACAGCCAACACATGAGCATTTGTTTTAATAAATTGATAGTCTGTACACTGAAGGATGGTAGATCAGTGTCTAGCATAAGGGAGACTAGAGAAGCAATTGCATCTTTATAGTCAAGAAAGCCTGTACGCAAAGTTCACAGTATCATTTCAAAGCGGGAGCTCCATTTTGTAACCCATAATCATGGTCATTTCATCGGTGAGCTGAAGTGTTTCAACCAGGTGACGATTCAAAAATAAAACCGAAATCAATGTGTATGATCGTTGTCGATCATGATGTTGGCATTGTGACGATCTTTGATTTGGAGGAGATTAAACGTCATTGGCCAGGTTGAATATCGCTGCTTGCCAGGATTCCACATCTAATGTCGCATTGGCATAGTGTCGCATCTAGTGTGTTCGGAATATTCGACACTTCTTCAGCTCGGAAATACTATAGCGATACACTCTAATATATTTCTTAAAGATCTGTTAGTACTTAAGTGCCTTGTAGATAAATAAATAAATTTATCGATTCGTCGTAGTACGCAGAGACTTGGCCTTTATCCATCCAGTATCTGTAAAATTCTGCGGAATCATCTTTGTCTCCAGGCTTACCATATACAATTGGTGTAAGAGCTAAAGCCGTGTGACCATTTATTGCATCGAGAGTTCAGTGTTTGGGCTTTAAAGCAGCTCGAAGTTGACTTAGTTTTTCACCTTTTTCTGGGTAAATGGTTACGTAAACAAGCCGAGGACATCAACGGTTCGCATTTCTTCAAAATCGAGGCCGAAATTACAAGATACTGATATGTCATGATGCGTGACATCATTGTGGAAGAACTGTGGTTCCAATAGCACCATTCTACCCCATTCTACCAACGATAACATCGCTTTATTGAAAGCACGATTTGGGAATTGAGTCATTTCAAGAAATTAACACGTCAATTCGCCACCAAAATGGTGAGATTTCACGCCATTGATTTTTTTTTTGTTTTCTTCTTTTATAATTTGTGCGCGCTTAAGGGATTTAGGTACCCTTAAAATGCTTGCACACAGAGCGGTCGAAGGAAAATCAGGGAAGAAAAAAAGAGATGTACCGATGAACGTTGGTTTTAAATGTTTGAAGGTTACAATGACAGGAAATAAAGAGCTAGTTATTATTATTTATCCTCTACATGAGCATCGAACTTGAAGAGTTGTAGAGACTGAATAAGGTCAATTCCCCCTCTCCACCATCCCTTACACTCTTGTTTTACCTGGGCTGGATCAAGTTGTCATACTACCCGTGCCGAGGATCACCCTGGCTGAGGGTTGAGCATCTCCTAAAGTAAGTCAGTCGTGAACGAAATATCCGGACACCTTACATCCTCCGGATTAGCTAGCCGTATCTGTATACAGTGGATCTCTGTATAGATGGTTCATGCTTTCTGCGCTACTGGTGGAATATTAAAGGATGCTCTCTCATTAAAAAAAAAAAAACCCTAGGCCGGTACTCTGTTAATTCCGGGCGGTAAAACGGTGACTGCACTGACTATAAGCAGAACTCCTTCATTGTCAAGCGGAGATAAAAGTGTGGCAGGCCATGGTGAACCATCCTCTAAGGGCAAACGCAACGAGCCAAAACCCAAACCTTCAAAGAGTGGTAAGACTGTGGCAAGCCAATGTCCTACCACTTCCTCCACCCCTAACAGCAGTAAATATGTGGCAGGCCTAAGCTAATCCCACCCTAGTTCTCAATACGTTCCTGATTTTGATTGAGATATCTTATCTTTAAAGCTAGCAAAAGAAGAGCCCTGCGTCCTAAAGGGCCGACAAAAAACGCGTATAATATTTGTGTTTCATAAAACCAGGTATGCCTCGGTAATTAGATGGATTGTTGTAACTCCCTTACTAGTGTAAACGGAAGAAAACGTTCTGGAATAACTCCTGAGCATTTTATATAAAGTTATTGCATCAAGATGAAGGAGATTAATTTAAAAAAATTATTCAAGTAAGTACTCGTACTGTATTTTCTGCTTAAACATTGTTCGAAGTAAACTAATGTAAACCCTAAACAAAAACACCTGTTGAAAAGTAAACATGCTCAAAAACTTACTGTGGACAGAGTTTTTTACGATTCGTTTATTTAAAACAAATTCCAAAACCTAACCATCAACTCAAATCCAACCATAAATGTTAGAAAAAAAAGTGAAATAAAAATAAAAACAAAATGTCAACTGGCATTGATTTTCAATTGCCAGATTTGTCACATTTTCGGTCGTAAAATACGCAAATGTAAATTTTACGACCTTTTGAGCGCGCCTCTTGCATGTCCCTAACTGCTACAGATATTCGTACAATGACTCTCGAGAGCATTTTAATTTCAAAGTGAAATTATCATCGGAAAATAGAAAATAATTTGTAAATGGTATTTTGAAACATTTAACGCACAGTGTGCCCTCGTCAAAAATCTGCCACAGATCGCAGTAGTTGTACTCCACACTCGTATTGATACTGGCACTCGCAGTCAGAGTCAGATTCTTCCTACATATGTGCATACGATTTTCTGGGAAAAAGTAATCGCATCCGATAAATGTCGTAAAACTCTTGAAATTTTACGACTTTTCTCTGTTTTCGAGAAACCCGAAAACGAATAATTTACCAATGCGCCAAACGAGCATTGGAAGCGGGCGTTTTGTGCGGTGCGGTATCTGTGGTAGGTGCACTTTTTTCATTTTCGAAATGTATCCTTAGGTATGCGCATGCTAACGACAAGAACAACAAAAAGAAAAATTAAAACAAGTGAAACTAGAGCAGATTGAATTCAAAGTCAAACTCAAGTGAAAATTCAAATTTAAATTCTTCCGCGGGTCATAAAACCGTGGGATGTCCTTTTCAAGTCGCAGACTCCACAGTTTCTTTTCTCTACATATCTGTTCTCATGGAGTACAGAGTATAGGGGTTCAATTATTTCTCACTTTTAAGGGTGGATATGCAATTGAATAGACATAAACAGAAACGATCGTTAAATTATAATTGAAGCGCAGTTTTGAGCGAGTAAAAAGAGCTGAGACTGCGACTGTGACTGCGATCGTAAAATCAACTTTAACTACGAGTACGTACGAGTATCTTTGATATGGTGTACATATTCGTATCTAGTGATTTTTACGATTGTTTAATACTTCACTTACCATTTGGATTTTATATACGGACATGTATCTTTTTTGGGGAAAAATAAGACAAAAAATCAATTTTATTCACATCACCCGTTACGGTCGCTTTGGTTTCTGTCAACTTGAAATTATTGGGCGTTCAAATTTTTAAAACTATTTCAAAGTATCCCACCGGTACACTTGTTAGCCTGGAGATTTGATTTTTGAATGTGAGTTCATTTGGCCGAT
Organism: Volucella bombylans; assembly: GCA_949129095.1. Lineage (NCBI taxonomy): Eukaryota > Metazoa > Arthropoda > Insecta > Diptera > Syrphidae > Volucella > Volucella bombylans. The sequence continues at coordinate 117,109,861 of OX422142.1, read as the reverse complement.
CCAGCGTCAGCTCCTCAGACACAGCTTAGTTCCGACAGTGGTCAATTTAGAATGTACGAGTATCTCGAAAAGCGAATTTCATGGAGAACCAGAAGAATTTAATTTTGGATTCAAACAGCTTCAACTTGGTACTCTAAAAAAATTTGATTGAGGCTCCATAGTAGAAAAAAAAAAGACTTGAAACAACGTTGTCGTCTGTGGCTCTTTAAAATGTTTGCACACACTGCGGGCGAAGGAAAATTAGGGAGGTACCGATGTATGTTAGTTTTAGATGTTTGAAGGTTGCAATGACTAGTAAATAAAGAGCTCGGCAGTGCATTCCATTGGCAAATAACTAAACTGCGTGACGTTCAATTCAGGCGATTACATAGAGCGTTGATTAATCAAGCAGCTAGACTGTAGTATTTATTTCGATACTACAGACATTGCAGTCTGTAGTAATATAATGGAGACAAAGAAACAGATTGGCCTGATGAGATTTCCAACCAAGGGCTGCTTTATTGATCAGCACTAAAATTAAATATCTTCTCATTCCGAATTCAATATCAAGGACATTGTCGCAGTTCTTGCTGAGGAAGTTTACTGAAGTTTTTGTCTGCTCCCGCTTACTTCCGCGACGTTGAAGAAATATCCCTCCTGTATTAGTATATGACCTGATAGAATGTCTCACCGTCGCTGCTGGCATCTGGTCATTGGATGTGATGTGACCATCTGTCTAGTAAAACACAAACTAAAGAGATGCGTTTTTATCCGACCATATCATTTGTACAAGGTGGCACAAAATTAATCATCCAATTTTGTTTTTGAATTACATTTTTATTAAATAAAAAAAAAATGATTTTGAGTGATGGAGATCTTGGATCTTTACAATTGTTTCTGTTAAGTGGAAAAGATGATATCCGCCAAATGGCTGCCGCCAGTGTTGATAAACATTTGTGGATGTTTTATCGCATTTTCCATGACTTTCCGCAAGATTTCCGGTGATAACTGTTCGCATTCCTGTCGAATATTCTCCTTAAGGGCTGCGATTGTCTGAGGCTTGTTGGCATACCCCCGCAACTTCAAGTAGCCCCAAAGAAAGAAGTCTGGGATAGTTAAATTAGGCGATCTTGCTGGCCATGCCACCATGAAACCCTTCCTTCACAATATCCATTGTGGCTCGTGCTGTGTGTGCGATTGCACCGTTTGTTGGCACCACCTGTTCACCAAGCCCCTCTCATCCAATAGTCGGATGTCGTTTATCATGGCCCTGTAGCGTTCGTCAGGAAAAGTGACCGTAATGGCGTCCTCAAAAATATACGGCCCAATCACTACTCCCGTGTGAACGCCGCACCACACAGTGGCTTTGAGTGGATGTAATGGCTCTTTGTACATCACACGTGGATTTTCAGTGCCCCAGAAACGAAGATATTGCTTATTGACGTAATCGCTTAAGTGGAAATACGCCTCGTCGCTCATGGTGATTTTCGACACAAAATCGTCCTCTTCGTTGTTGAGATTGAGGATGGCTTTATAGTAATTCACACGCGACTGACGGTCAGGAGGCATTAACTGATGCATTGTTTGCACTTTGTACGGGAACATGTCTAAGTCTTTCACTAAAATTTTCGTGGCCCGTCGTCTGTTCGATGTTTCTTCGTTCTCAGCGACATCGGCAGCCACAGCCGTGATATTCTCGGCCGAACGACCACGCCCTGCATGGTCTTCTGTGGTTCCACTCTGTTCGAGTCGAGTAGCTAAGCGCCGGACTGTTTGCCCAGCTGGCGCGATTAGGAAATCGGCGTCGAAATTCACGCTGCACTAACACCAATCACCGATTATTGGTCAAAAACAATTATTCCACGCTCATGCGGAGTATAGCTCTCCATTGCTTGTCTGTTTGTATACTGCAGCTGTCTAGTTCACAAATTAAACTTAAAATCAAAAATTATACCATCTTCCGATAGGATGATTAATTTTGCGCCACCTTGTATTAACATTACCTAATTCCCAAATAGAAACTGAAGATAACAGGGAAAAACTCACTTCTCTCAAAAAGAACTTAACAAATTCTACACTATCTAGATGCCAGATTTTCAAAGGGACAACGTAAAGTTAAAAGAAATCTCTGCGTTACTTTGCGAATATCTCGCCACAATATCTGTAGATACATATGTCAAATGTGCAACGCCGACGAAGAAACGGCAGATGCCAATAAATGCCAATAAAAGGCCCTAAGCAGAGGTAGAAAGCATAAGATCCATTTCATTCAATGAATTTGCCGAACTCAGCAGTAAATTCGAAGTTGTCACAATAGGTATAATCGTGTTGCAGGAATAAGGGTATTTAGCTCCGTTTCTCAAATAATCTAATCAAAAATCTAATCCTAGTATAGCATTCCTTTATTTCTTCGGCCTTGTGGTTCAGAGAACCCAATATCCTTGCAAAGGGGACGAACAGCTGGATGTCCTTATTTGCACTCAAACCAAGAGCTTTGTGCAAGTGGTCGAGTAAATTCGAACACATCAGCACAGTTGTTTCATTTCTGGCCGCTTCTTGGGATGGATGCCACTGATGTTCAGACTTGTTGATAAGTTCAGGGATGTGCTATAGGCAAAGCATCTGGTGGTTCGCTCTAATTGTACCCGTACACGTTAATTTCCACAGTATTTATTACAACAGTAAGCTCATCTTGGCTACACGGCCAGCAATGTTCGGCCATCTAAATTACTGGAAGGATGGCTAGCATTGATCGCAATTTATTCGATTCGGATGACGAATCTATTTGGTGACTTCTATGTACTTCTATATTCCTTGTGAATATTGAGTTGAAGAAGTAAATTTTTAACTACGTAAGATGTTGCCATTTCCTATTTTGGCACTAAGATCAGCTTGAATAATTTTTATTTCTTACTTAGGACATTGCTCGTGGGTTTTGTGGAATGGCTTGTAGAAGATAGCTTCGCCTTTTTTCTGAGAGAGCGCAAGAGCATATATGGCTGATGTTCGTGAATTTGGCTTTATTACGGTTGCTCACATGCCGAACGTTCATAACTGCTTTATTAAGTCTGCCCTCTGTCGTATATCCACACGAGACCTACATACCAATACATAATATGTAAACTTCCCAAAATCCATGCAATTAGATAACACAATAAGTCAAGATCAGCCAAGTCTTCTTATGACCACAAAAATGGAAACATTCAAAATGAGAAAGCACCCCTATCGCGATAAAGACTCTGACATCACTATCAAAAGCGGATAAAAGTGTCATCAATAGTTCAAGAGAAAGATCCTTCGGAATATATTGTATTATATTTGTCAGTTTTGCATTGAACAGGAACTTCTCCAATGAACTTTGGATGTGAAACTTGAACTAGAGGACCCTGTCAGCTGAGGCCCAGGCCTAAACCGGATTATAGAACCACCTTATTAAAGAAATAAGTTCTTGAGATACTCGTATTTCAACACGTACCGATTCTGTCTTCTCATTGTCAGGAATCTCCCTTTCAATTATCTGCATTTCATCCAGTATTTCATTTCCTTGGATTCATTTATAAAGAGCACAAACATTCGTACATAGGTTTTTGTGATATTAAAATTTCAGATGTGACCTACTCAGAAACAAATGTTCACTGCTTTTTTTATTAATGGGAGCACTCCCACGAGACCACGAAGATTCTGCGTATTCGGATATTTTCGTCTTTGTTCATAATATTTATCAACATTTCAGTATTTCAAGAAAAACAGATACAGCCAAAAACAACTACATAGCTCAAAGCCCAAATTTAAATATTGTTTTTTCGCAAACATTGTACATATTTCCATGCGTAAATGACAAACCAATAATATTTTATGACGAATTTGTTGTGTACAACAACTCAGTTCTTTGATCTTTTTTTGAGATTCCACACTTATGTATGTTATAACACCACCTCTTCTCTACTTAAATCCTCTTTTAAGCAATTATTCAAATCCGGCCACTCCTACTGTATTGAAATGATCTCCAACAAATATCCCAAAATATCATGGCAACTTGCAACCAATAGCGAACAAGATCTTCCCCCAAAAAACACCGCTGCTTACGATGGAAGTCGCTATAAATACCCGTAGCTCCTCCAGCCTTAAATGCGTTTGAAATATGTATGTTTCAAGATCTCCACCAGCAGAGAGAGAGAGGTTTTTTGAACTTCGCTCCACCCTTTCGAATTCATTTGGAAAATCTTCCAATGAGAAGAGGATCAGATCACCACTCATTCGGTCGTCGAAAACTTTTGATCTGAGAAATCTGGAAAATCTCAAAATCGTAAAAATCGTAAAAATCGTAGAAATTAGCATCCCGTTTACGAGTGTTTTTCGAAAACAATTTTTCTGTGTAAAAATTTTTTTTTTCTCTAAAAGTTTATTTCAACCACAGATACTCGTAGTTTCTTTGTCTCAGGATGAATGAGTGCCTTTCTTGCCACGTACTACTCGTACATAGTATGTATGTACGTATTCAAATGTTTATTTCATGGCGCAAATTATCTGTATTTACAAAGCGGGGGTTTATTTATTTTAGAATATATCGAAGCATTTCGCATCGGATTTGGATCTTTTGATCTTTTCGAGAACACCGGACAACGCCAAATGGGCACAAAGGATACTGGGCTGTAATTCTCGAAACTCAAGGCAGCAGAATGCGACCGGCGGACGGTATTTATTTTGAATTGTATTCAATGCACGATGGGGGTGGTTCCGGTCTTGAGTTATAATTTAACGAAAATATTTATAAATAAATGTTGGGAGTTGTTTATGAGGAATAATAAAATGGTAGACATTGGTTATATTGCACTTTATGGAATTTGCTTTTTGAAATTATGATTCATCAAAGATTTCTGGAAAAATATAATGACCCGGAGATCATTATCAGATTTTTGACATAAATGGTTGCCAAGTTTCGTTCGTAGTATACGCAAGAGAATGGGCGAATTTTTAAGGGTAAAAGTGTTCACTTTCGGAGATTCGCCATTGAATTTCCAAAGTAAATATGATGATGTCAAAGAGCTATTTTTCCGTATTTTGTCATATTGTGTGAGTATCGAAGCACTATCAATTTAACACCGATTTTTGCTGACAGAGTTTTTCTTGAAGAAACCAGAGAAAAACCAACGAAAAACGGTATCAGTTGAAAAACTCAATTGGCACAACTTTAGTAAGAGAATAGACCGGTCCTGAGCGCTAAATTTGCGAGAATACATACTTACGAGTATGTAGTAGTTCAAAAATGTCACAAATCGGTGTTTCAAAAGGCTGATTTAATAAAAAGCCGACATAGTTAAAGAAACGTTGTATTGACAGAAATCTCAGATTGAAGTAAGTAGCGACTTGGTTCAGTAAAATTATCAGAAGTGATCGGACGCCTAATCAGACGAGAGAGAGAGCTTTCTTGTTCAATGTATAATGGCAAAGAGGACACGAACAATTGAAACAACTACCTAATATCACATACTATGAAAATCTATAAGAGAGATCTAGACAGTTGGCAACATAATATTATTAATCTCCATGGCAATGCGATGGGAAGTAAGTTGACATATACCGCGATCTTACGGATAATCTTTATCGACTTGAAAAAAGCGTTTAACAGAGTTCCCAAAGAACTTATGCCGCAATATTTTGTAACAGAAAAATTCGGTTTTAACTTAAATGTTGTTATACACAATAGTCGTTCGTTTATCCATAAAAATGCTGAACGATGTACTGGAAATATTATGGAATATACCGACGGAAATACAATTTTTTCATAGATATATCACCGAGTGTAATAAAACGTGATATAATAAGAACTACGCCCCCTGGCGGAAGTCTCCTGATTACGGAACCGATAGTTGACAAACTCCAGACAGAGCAAAGAAGCTAATTTTACCATGTTCGTTGAAGGTCAGCGGAAAATCCCGTCCAACAAGCAAAAGAAACGCATGTTCCGGACGAAGTTTGAAGAAGACTTTTTTTTGTAATTTGCGCGTTCAAGGAATTTAAAGACCCTTAAAATGCTTGCATACAGCGCGGGCGAAAGCAAATTAGGGAGAAAGAAAGAGAGGCACCGGTGAACGCTGGTTTTAAATGTTTGAGAGTTATAATGACTAGGAAATAAAGAGCTGGGCAGGGCATTCCATAAGCGAGTTTTACGGCTTAGTAACGAATCACGACATTTTAGAGTACGTCCGAAAGTGGGCTTGAGGATGTGCTGATGAGCATTCATAGCAAGACGAGTGCTACGGTTAAAAGTTTGAAGGGGCGGAATCCTACTGGCGATTTCTATGGAGCACTGGTGGTTGAAATAGCGATAAAACAGAATGAGACACGAAACGTTACGCCGGTGTTCGAGAGTCTTTATTGTCTGAGTGATATTAGTATTTCCTATGAGTTTCATCGCACGGTTTTGAATACTGTCTAGCAGGTGCAGAGATGTTCTAGGGGCACCTGACCAGATGTGGGCACTGTACTCCAATTTTGGGCGGATGAATGACTCATATAATATATTGAGGCCAGATCAGATTAGGTGAACAATTTCGTACATCGGTTGAGGAAACCTAGATACTTTGCAGCATTTTTAGCGACATCAAATATGTGTAGGTTGATTGACAATATTGACACACATACCGAGAATGCAAAGTTTTTCAATTTCGTCAATGCAAGTGCCCTTCACGGATGTGTTTTTAAATTTCGCTTTAGCTACAGCAAACAGCATTGTATTATGGAAGCATTAAATTGTACTCTGTTAGTGGATCCCCAATTAGTTGTTTTGTTAATATCAGAATTTAATGAGCTTTACATACGCTCAAAACGTTCCCGTTCTACAGCCGATGAGCAGGGACGTGGGACAGGGAACGTATTTAAAAAATAAAGAGTACTGCTGTCAGTAAAGGAATATATTGGATTAGAAGGGGCAGACAAGAGATCATTAATAAAAATTAAAAAGAGTGTCGGAGACAGAGTGGCGCCGTGGAGCACACCAGCATTTATTTTGTGAACAGTGGTTTTGGCTGCGTGAAAGAACACCTCTTCGGAAGAAGGAGAGTTATATCATCTGGACTAGCGGCTTTATGTATGTTGAGATCTTTAAGTATTCTTGCTGCTACACGAGTGCGATAGTGGATTCTTCCCATTGAAAATACACTCCAGTGTAGGCGGAGACAAAGCACAATCTGGAAGTGTGGACCTGGCAGCAAAGTGTGCAGCAAGCAGATTGGCCTTGTCCAAAGAGCTGACAGCTGGAATGTCATTATAAATAAGCATTGGGATGGAGAAAGAGGTAGAATTTCTAATATTTTGAAGAACCAGCAAAAATGTTTACTGCCTTTTGCAGTATTTTTTGCCTCAGTTTTTGGTCGCATTGAATTTTCACACGCTTAAGAACGACATTGCAGTTATTCTTGGCTGGTTTAAACTTTTTTCGGTTTTCCATTCTCAGGTTGGTTTTGTAGGACCGAAAAAATAGTTCCCTATCCCTGACAGGCTGTTTACAACTCGAGTTGTACCATGCCTTTACTTTTGGTTTGATACTCTTCATTCGATAAGGGATAAAGGATCTAATTCCAAACAGAATAGTGTCTTTGATAATATCAGTAGCGGCATGCACGTCGTTATCGAGGAAATATAATGACCAGTTAAAATTCCTAAAGAAGCTGTTAATTCCGCTCCAATTCGTTTCCTTGTATTGTCATACTGTTCTCTTTGGCATATTTTCTCTAGCTAACTCTTCGGTGTACGAGAAATGAGCTGATATGACGCAATGGTCCGGCGGTCCTAGAGACTATAGCACATTGGCCTTGTATTTTTCAGGGTGAGAAGCTAAAAACAAGTTTAAGATGTTGGCGGTTATCAGCGTCTGGTATTCTTTTGGGCTCATTTACGCGCTGGATACAGGATACAGGGATGTAATTCTTTTTATGGAGTCAGACAGCGCATCAAACTCATTAAAGATCGCATTGCCGTCCAGTTTGGGGCTTCTATAAATAAAGCGGTAGTAAATAATTTGGAATTGGCACAGTGACTATATTGTTGTGGAGTTTAGTAACCTACATCACTATGCACGTAAATTGCGAGACCGCGGTGAGAGATGCATAATGGCACAAGTTCGTTCGTAGCCAGGTAGCTTCAGCTCAGAATGATCTGAGAGGTGAGGGCGGGGATCTACCTATGTTTCACGTGTGCCAAGACAGCTGGTCTGTATTTACATACATGGGCGTACGCAGAAAAGTGGTTACTCTTTAGCCCAAGAATATTGGCTATATCCACTCTAAATTTCCGAATCATTATAAAAAAAAAAGATGCAGAAAGAGAATTAATGGGATCACTTAAATGCAAACACATCAGAAAACTTTTGCCACATTAAGGGGGTGATCCAAGATAGAGCGGCATGTGGAATGGTTTTAATGTCCGCAAATTTAGCAAACCCTATAAGCGGGTAGGTTTTATTAATGATTTCATACGATGCAAAGACATTTTTATTGTATCAAATGTGTCAACAGATTAAACCTCTGAAAAGCTTATTGTTAAGCTACAAAGTGATGAACAAAATGATAAGCAACCTTCGCTTTGACTTTATTAGAAAATTTGAGGCAATAATTCTTTCTATGACATCTAACAATGCATGGAAACCATTATAAGACCTCACCCTCAAGACCTTGTTTCAGAGGATCTATTGTCTATCAAGATGATGAAGAGTGATAATGAAATGAAGAAGGGTATGCTGTGAGTTATTATATTTGAACATGGACACGCTTACATATACCCTACGCATAAAATAGCTTTTCTTAGCTAAAAACGGTTAGTGTTCATTGTTCAACTTGCTGTATCGAATGGCTTTAGTGAGGGTATTTTCATGGATGTCGCTTCTCAAATATGCAGTGTAATACAAAGCATAAATACCGCACTCGTAAGGAAACCGGCACTCGACTATGTAATATTGATGGCATTGAAATATCGGCATGGTTTCTGTATCTACCAGCAAAAGAATTTTGTAGAGTTCTGTGCTAGACTCAAGCTCCAGACTGCATGTGGTGCAAAACCAAACAATTTGTGGGTGCCTTGAAACTAATAAAATTCGCTACGATAAGTTTACATTACGAGAAATTTACGGCAAGCGATTATTTCGGCACCTGTAGCTTCCCAAAAAAAATACAATTCCACCTTGTTTCTAATATTCTTGATTGCTCAGGATATGTATTCTTGCACATGTTAGTTAGGTTTCTTATCGGTTTGAAATTTAACAATATGCTTCATACCGGATCAAAACTCTGTTTTATTGGCACTACAACTCTTTACCTACATTTTCGTGAGAGATGTCCCAGCCAGTGAAGCTGTTGAATTTTAATACGATGGAATATATCAATGTCGTCTTACAGCTCATACAACACAACAGTCTCCAACACCGTTAGTCTCTGTCAACGCGAATTCTGTCGCATGCATTAGAACGGATATGATGAGGACTTTATAGAACATTTGCTTCGTTTGCCGAAAGAAAGTACTACTTTTATTGTAATTGCCTAGTTCACTTGGTCCCTTTGCCTCTTCTACCAGTTTGGGTGTTAAGGCCACCACCAGGTAATCGGAATATGCCAGTCGTATCAGACTTTTATAGAAGACAATACACTTTACATAATTATATCATTTTTACAGAGATACCAAATTCAGACAAAGTGCCATATACTCATATGTGTTAATCAATTCATACATACGAGTATAAGGCTTTCAAATTCACGAGATTTGCAGTCACACTGATAAAGCCTAATCTGTTCGTTGAAAATAGGCTTTAGTCCTTCACTTAGTGTATTCGCGTATAACCACTGTAGTTCGCGCTGATCTTAGGTTGCAGTCATCGAGCAAGCTTTATTTCGACCATATTTTTCGAATCAACTGATGTATGCAACATACCAGCTCCTCGTCTCGGAAATAGCTTAACCATGAAACCTAAACTGTTTGTTGTTTTTTAGGCGCACAATTCCTTTCCGTACTTCATCATAGTCAATGATTGGAATTGCTATTTCATCAACAGCACTAGTATTCGCTGATAAAGCAAAGTATAGCCAGGTTGATCTGTGTACATCCCGATGCTAGAATCTAGTGCTGCAAAGTGCTATATTACGTGCTGCAAGGAAGTACGTCAATCTAATTTCGTTTTCGAATGACTCATTGTAGAGAATAAACGCAAACCAAACCAGTTTCATGTGTAATTGCGGCATGGCTGAAGAACATTCATTTCAGCCTTATAAAGGGTTTTCCCATAGGGACCTGACAACTTTGAATTTAATTTGTGAACGCACTTCTTCACTAATCATCAAACTGTCACTGTCAATTTATTCAGTAGACTCAACATTTTCATCACGGTAAAGTACACGAACGAGCAACGTCTGCAAATTATAAAAATTTTCTACCGAAATTCGGAGTCGGTGACTGCAACTTTAAGAGCGTTAACTCCAATTTTCGGTCGTAATTCTCGCCCTAGTAGACAGGCAATAACAAGTTTAGTGCAAAAATTTGAGTCTACATATTCGTTGTGTGATGTTGCCGTGTCAGTGAGATGACGGGTTGGTCGATGTTTCGAAAATATCGCTGCCGTTCAGGCGTCCGTAGCAAACAATCCAAATCAGTCAATTCCACGGCGTTCTCAAGCATTGGGCATCACTCAGACCACATTGTGGCGTATTTCGCGTAAGGATCTTGGTTTACACCCATACAAGATCAAGCTGACTCAAGAATTGAAGCCGATGGACCATTTGAAGCGACGTACATTCTCCGATTGGGTTCTGGAGACGATGCGCCAAGATGATGAATTTCATCGCAAAATCATCTTCAGTGACGAAGCTCATTTTTGGCTCAATGGGTTCGTCAAAAATCAAAATATGCGTTATTGGGCGGGTGAAAATCCACATGTGCTTCATGAATCACCACTTCATCCACAAAAAATAACTGTTTGGTGCGGTTTGCATGCCGGCGGCGTTATTATTTTTTCGTCGACGATAACGATCGCCACGTTACTGTGAATGGTCAGCGTTATCGCGCCATGATAACCGATTATTGGCCCGAATTGGAAGATATGGACTTGTTGCCACAAGCAACACAGCGCACGCTACAATCGATTTATTGAAGAGTAAGTATGGTGAGCGTATTATCTCAAGAAATGGGCCAGTCGATTGGCCGCCTCGTTCGTGCGATTTAACGCCACTTTACCATTTTCTGTGGGGCTACGTTAAGTCATTGGTTTATGCCAACACGCCGACGACGTTGGAAGAGCTCAGAGCTAACATTGAACGCGAAATAGCGGCTGTTTCGGCCGAAATGTGTGGCCGAGTCGTTGAAAATTTTGTCCAACGAATCAATCGCTGCAAACGTGCCCGCGATGGCCATATGAACGAAGTCGAGTTCCATTCATAAATGTTTTGATTGTACTTCAAGACGATAATAAAGTTTTTGACATATATCACAAATGGTTTGCGTTTTATTTAAAAAAAAAAAGTTGTCAGGTCCTTATTGGAAAACCCTATATATCATACTTCGAAGATATCCACCTCCTGCCTCTCTGGATCTGAACTTTGAAGTTTCTACTTTCGGGTAGGTATCCGTAATTCGTGGGAGTCTTCAACGTGGGAGTCATATTAGAGGAAATATTGCTTCATGAAAGTATAATACCCAAAATAATCAGAAATTCGATATTATAAAAAACTAATGTACCCTGGCCAGTGTCGGGCAGGATTTTCTATTTATCTATCAAATAACAAAATAATAACATTAAAGTGTTACAAGACAACACTCTAAGTCGTACAAATAAGTAAAAGTAATCTGATTTATACTGTTACACCAGCCATCTTGCTGTGTTTTGAGCTGAACTGCGAGTGATATTTCTTTTTCGACAATTCGTGGGATAAACGTAATTCTCACTGCATATAAAAGAGATTATAAAAATGGGAGTGATGCCTAGTCCTTTTCAACAACTGCTATGAGAGCTACGAGCGCACAACAGAAGAAACAATTGTAAGGGGTACTTCTCCTTCTGACAGCCCAAAACTAGAAACAGCTGACTTATCCTTACTTTTCGATTTAGATACAATACTGTACAACAACTATGTGATTGTGCTCATAGAAGAAATATCAACAGCCTCAGGATACGCAATCATGCGCATCGCAACAGGCTCGTTTCCAAAACCATATACAAGAGTACTTCTACTGAGTTCTGATCTATCAAATGGGAATCGATGATCAACATGCCGAATATTGATGTGCCATGCAGAGCATTGCTAAAAAAATAAATTGCACCTGGCCATGGTCATAAATGTTATCACGCTGAACCTCCTGATCAAAATGAGGTGCAAACTCTCCTAATGTTTTGAAACTTATTACCAAGCTTTAAAAAAACTACAGGACTGTCATGCTTTAGCGCCCTTGAGTAGCACGGTAGCTGCACTCAGTCATTCACCTATAGCTGTAGATGCCAGCCCCAAGTACCAGCATTTCAACCGGCTCCAAAACCACAACTACTCGTAATACTCGTAACAACAAAAAGTTATAGTCCTGCTAGTAAAAGTAAAGAGTAGTCAGGATTTGTCTTCTATCCCCGAAGGAAAGGCCTCCAGTGAAAGATAAGATATCTAACCACTCTCTCGGGTTCAGAAACTTCGCAGTAAGCCAAGCCTTAGAAGAAATTTAGTGTACTGTAATAAATAGCCATGCGTGCTATAAAGGTAAGCAAGGTCTCTGGTATCGCACTTTAAGTACCTCAGACACATTATTCCTGTGGTTTTATTACAAAAATATAACCCTTAGACTTGTTGAAGAACCTTGGATTGTATAATGGGCCCTCAAATCACGTTAAGTGAGTTGAATTACCATTTTTAGTATAAAAGTGATAAAACTACTTTTTTAATCACTTCTCACATTGATTATGCTCCCATTCTAGAATTCAGGACCCATGATCTGAATTTATAGCTGAATTAGACGCTGTAACATAAAAATACTTTTTTTTTTATAAAAAATCTTATTGTTGCCATTAGAACCCACAAACTAATATTAACTAATTGTGTCAGAGAAAAATATAGTCTTTTCAGCCTTCTGGACGTATTTAGCACTAAATTAAGTCGTAAACCCAGCTAGCTGCTTTTAAATCAATATGCATATCACAAACTCCTATCCAAAGTTGAGCTCATCTATTTGATGGGCCAAAAAGAGGACGCCTCTGAATTGAGAACAAAACTTGTCATCTGTGGTCTCCACGAATTTAGATTCAATCACCGAAAAGACACATCACAGATGGATCCCACGTTCAAAGAAAATAGCCATCGCTTGTTTCACATACGGTAACACCTGGGGTATCCAACCAAAACTCCTGTATCACTATCAAAGTTAGGCCTCTCATCACATAAATGGCTCATTCCCATTAGCTACTTCTTGTAGAGTCTATATAAATGTCACTAACAACAAGTACACACAAACTCCCGGCCCGAACTTTGTGAATACTCTCTCCCAAACTCCCAAAAAAATTTTTAAACATTGCATGGGTAGTCGTCACAAGAGAACTCCCATCCATCACGTATAGGCTTAAGATAATAATAAGTGGAAACACTGTCCACAAATCCGCCGAAGTGCACTACATTCCAGGGGTACAACAGGAACGTGCCTACCACCTTGAGATTGGATTTAAAATTCCAGCTAAATTAACTGTGCATGTTTGCTTGGATATTGACTACATTTTTCTCAAATGGCTGGAGTATCCTCCAGATGCTAATCATGGACATTATATAGGTTGAGCTGTGATAACGTCTCTTCTTCCCATTGGACGCAGCTATATCTATAATACAATCTATACGAATTCCTGTGGATGGATATTTGTTTGCTCATTCATTCAGCGCTAGTCGGCCATCATATTTCCTTCAAATTCGCACGGAATCACTTATTATATTCTTACACGATCTATTTATAACGTTATCTGTTTGCTTTGTACCAGTGAAGCATTAGAGTTCGGTCCTAAGCATAATGTGGTAACTAATAAGATTGTCATTGAGAGAAAAGCTGAGCCATAGACATTCTTTGACAAGATCAGGGCAACGATTTCCGGTGAAATGAAATGTGAAATGAAAAGGAGAAGTGTGGAGCAGGTGATCAAGCGGATGAACTGCAAGCGATAGAGGAGAAGGAGTACTTTTATTAGCTGTGTAGAATCCATGGCTTGTTTTATTATATTAGGCAATCAGGATACCTGGCAATTCTTTCAAATCTTTATGTGGATCCATCCATCTGTGTTGCAAACCGAGACAGGCATTAAAAGTGCCGCAATCAATGACAGTCGAGAAACGACAGACAGCTTCGATGTCGACTGAAATGAAGTTACATTCTGGTAGATACCAGAACACAGAAGCATTGAAGAGTTAACAAGTAAGACCTCCATAGATGGATGTATACTTACTGAGGCACAGCAGGAAAGTCGTTGACCTCTTACAGGACTCAGGAAGCATTCGTTTGGTCGGCAATCTGGAGACCCATGCACATTTTATGGCGTGGCCGTTGTGTAGTGGTACTAGCAATCGCTTCTCACTCGAAGGGTCAAGGTTCGAATCTTACCCATGACAAGTCTTTCAAGTTTCTCACTTATGTAATTGAAACTCAGTCAGAAAAATTCTACGTGTGTTGGCATAACACTGACACGTAGATTTGGCTGTTGTAGAGTTAAAAGCACAAAAAAATACTGTGAATTATAACCTTCGAATCACTCTGAGTGAAGAAAAAACTCTCCGTCCTATTCGGACTCCCACCCCCTGGAGAGCGAATATCGAAACCAAATACACCTGAGTTTCAAACCACTACAAAACAATTTTCCTTTCTCCTTCTTCTACCTTTCTGCCCGCGCCCAGGCAACAGTAAAAGGGTATCTAACCCCTTAGGCGCGCGTAAATTATAAAAAAAAAAATCTACAGATATGCTCATATAAGACCAAACTGTCAATGGAATGCCTACCCGAGGACGTAGAGAGACCTAACGAAAGTTCGGGTACTGAAAAACTCTCCTCTGAGACTTGTCTAGCAAATTCTTCGGCGATTTCATTTTCCGTTATCCAATAGTAATCAGTTAATTCAGCCTTACGACTGCGTTCACTGAAATATGAAGTAGTTCTCTAACTAGCTTCGAAGTCGAAGTCCTCCACCGGTTCTTCATAATATAGTTTGTTGCCATCAGGATTGCGTATATCCTCGCTTGAGAGACAGACGCAAGCTTTCCTAACGAGAAGTGAAATCTAACATTGTTGTCCTTCAGAAAGCCATCATCGGTGTGGAGACGTCTGTGAAGACCCGAATGCATTCCTTTCCTGAGTCAGATTCTGGCCGAAACCAGTCTTGGTCGGTTTCATGTTTTTCCCGCAGCAGGAGTTCTGGTGTCATTGCATCAGACGGCAGGTCCATAAAACTAGAGTCAGAAGACAGTCAGCGCTCAAGGTAAACGAATACGGCTTTGCGGATGCAGCCCATGATATGAATATAAAGGGGAGTGAGATTCATCAATGCATCTAGAGCGGAGACAGACGCGAGTGAAAGCCCCCATGCTGCCGATACTGACCGTGTTTTGGACTCTGGTAAGAGCAGCAATGACAAATTTTCGTGAGAGCTTGTTTCACCAGACAACCGAGGCATAGGATATACTCGTAATTGACCTTGTCATAGCAATCTAGATCCAAAAGATCCTCCTCGCTGACAGGCCTCATGCCTTGTCAATGGCTGATTTGCGCTGCCAGAAGTCCGGCAGCGCCTTAGAAGCTTTCGACGTAACGTGTTTGGTTCATAGAAGTTTGTTATCCAGGATGAGTCCCAAATACTCAGCTTCTTTGGGGAATTGGATGGTGATGCTTTCACCTTATCATAAAGAGAAGAACCTCAGTTTTCAGATTGACTGAAAGCCCATTTGCACCAATCATCGATCACGTATCAGAGAATAAGGTACATCATCTGCATAAGCTTGGGCGTAGGTATCAGAACAACTGAGAGTGTTGTTTGCACCATAGCAGTGGCAACAGGACACCGCCTTGCGGGCAATCTCTGTTCACATCAGCATAAACAATCAGTGTCAAACTAATGATTTGTCCAGTTACACATGCAGTAAAAAAGTTGCGTTGCGGAAATGTATACCCAGTTTATTGTCCAAGGAATCAGAAAAGTTAGGATAACCACCTTTCTTAAACAAAAACTCCCGAAATATCCTTAGTTGCAACAGAAATGATATCAAGAGGCTTTTGAAACTACAAAACCCGTAAGGCTTTTTCCCACTTAATATGGCGTATATTTCTTCAAGGGTACTGACTAAACCTCGGCTAGTGAACTTCTCAAATTAATAAAAAACAAAAAGGGTACGGAGTTCCTAGCCTAATCGGGTACCGGCACAACAAACTCCAATGCATATTGCTATTTTGCAAGGCCAAATATAAAAAGAAAATTACCATCATACTATCATAGGAATAAGTACTTGCGTTTCTAAAAAGCCACTCATTTTGGAAAATGAATCACTTCAGGTTTGTCTCCTCAGCAACAAAGTCAGCCTACTTATGCAACACATTAAACACTTTTAAAAATCACCTGCACTCTTAAACGCATCTATTTATAGTCCTTTCGCCAACTTATCCAATCCATAGACTGTAAATTTGTATGTAAATTTAGTATCATTTCTGTCGAAATACTCTAAAACGTTTCTTCTCCTCGAAATTTATAAGTATGTACATTGTACACCCAAAGCGAAACCAACCCCATTGCCATTGACTGCCATTTATTTAGAATTTAAAATCAGATAGTCATTAAGGAAACGCTCTCTTTGAAGATCTCAAACTCAATACGAGAATCCGAAGAAAACAGCCGCACAGCCATAGCCCGTATTACAATATTACTATTATTTGTTTAGATACTGAGATTTTATTTTCAAAATATTTAGCGAAGAGCACCCCAAATCAAAAGAAATCCAACACAGCGGGACCGCTTACCGCAGCACCGTTCCCCACACTCCTAACGCGCTAGCTGACCGCATGCTGCCACAACTATGATGGATGCAAAGCCGCATTTTAAAACAAATAACAAAGCATTATGGCATTTTTATGGCTTTCGAAAAATCGAAATTCTAAAACTGTAACTGAAGCTACTGAAAAACGTACTCTCTGTCTC
This sequence comes from Volucella bombylans, assembly GCA_949129095.1. Classification (NCBI taxonomy): domain Eukaryota; kingdom Metazoa; phylum Arthropoda; class Insecta; order Diptera; family Syrphidae; genus Volucella; species Volucella bombylans. The sequence goes on along the minus strand of OX422142.1, from coordinate 117,092,708 downwards.
TCTCGGAAAAACTCTTCAGACATAAGATATACGAGTACGAAATACAGGGGATAGAGGGAAATCTAAATCCATCATTTAAGCGTTTTTCGTCTACGTGTAAGGAGTTTTTATGACAGCCTTTCATCTTTGGGTCTTTTACGACCCCAAGATCATTGCGTTCCAATGATAGTGCATGAGACACAATGTGCAGTTGCTGCCCTCAGGAGAACTCAGATGACTAAACGAAGTCAATACCATTTGCCGGAGAGATCCAGTTCCGAAGGGTGGTTGTTTCTGGTTGTAAAACAAATATCGAGATCCAAGAGACGAGGGAATCTGAAATCTCAAATCTCAAATCTCAAATCTGAAAATCTCTGTTTGACTGTGCATTGCGATTGTGTTGGTGCCAGTATGTGTGCATCGCTTTGTTTTTCCAAGAGATCAACATCTCAACTCACTTGTTTTGTTATTTGTAAGGGGCGGCCTGAGGAGTGTGTAGGAGATGCTACACAAGATTTTCTTCTACTTTGCTACTCGGAATTTCCCATCCCTCAAGTGATCAGTATTCGTGTTGCTTTCGAATAGAATTGATCGTGGATATTTCTTTTGTTTCGCAGCATAGTAATCGAATTTTTGAGATACATATTTTTTGTGAGTGAAATTTCGAAATAGTCGGAAAATGCTTCCTGCGCCGCAATATTTTGCCACTTGTCCGTCGGGCATTGATTCTATGGAAGATTTGACTAATCCAGCGTTGCGGGGTGAATTTTTGTGTTCAACTGCTCTTCCGGAAGCAGCTTATTATTACAGTGGCATGCATCCTTTCTTCCAAATGCATAGTAGTAATCTGTGGACACTGCCATTCACGTCCATGCTGAAAACCGCCCACCGCCCGGAAAAACCACCGTTTTCTTATATTGCCTTGATCGCAATGGCAATCAGTAGTGCACCAAATCAAAGACTGACTCTAAGTGGGATTTACAAGTTCATCATGGATAAGTGAGTATATGTGAAAAAGTTTTTAAATTTTATTACCTTGGAAGTCTGTTAGAAAAAGCTTTAAAAAGTACATCTTTGAAAGTATCCGTGATCAACTTAAGCTCACAATGGACTGTTTGAGACGCGATATGGGATGATGTTTTATCATGCCGAACCAAGCGATGGTCCCTTAACCAGTTTTTATGCATCTCTTACCTTATTTGAAGCATTATCGAAGGAAGAGAGCGATGCAAAAAATATAGCAGCAATTATCATTCAGAGATCCTTGTGCTTGACTAATTTTTTAAAACATCTTCTTACCGTAACTATCTGGTTCTTACTTGTGGTTATATAAGCCAAACAGAATTACCTTAGCAATGGAGCTATAAACATACCCATCTACAGTGGTGGACATGAATTTAGCACACATCACACTAGTAAGGTTATTTAGAATTTTTGTTTTCTTTATTTTCTTTGAGCAACGTTTAATTTCCATGACATTCATTGACAGTCAAAAATAAGCTAACAAACCGTTACTTTAAATTTGCTAATTTAATTATTTTTTGCAATAAATAAATTGAAAAAAGCTTAAAGCAAAAGGAAGATGGGGCTTAGAAGAAAAAAAAGCACCCATATTTCAGATGAAACCAAAGGTCGGACAGTGTCCGAGATTGCTAAACAATTAAAGTGCTCCAGAAAGATGATACTCGTATACAACGTGCTTTTGAAACGCGCGCGAAAAACAAGTAAAAGACAAGATCAAATCATTTATCGCCTATCAACCAAAGACTCGTTTCCATTTCAAGTACATAACTGTGTATCCAAGAACCGTAATACATCGCTTAAATGAAAAAAGTGTGAGTTGGACAGCGAAAACTACTCATGTCCAAATAAAATATGAGGGTGAGCATAGAGTTTGCCAAAGGCCAAATAATTTTTGGAACAATGTGCTTTAGAATCCAAACTTTGTCGGTTCGGATTTGATGAAAAAAAAAATGTTTTTCGTCTACAAAACAAGCAACACGATCCAAACACACAATTAAAACGGTGGTAAAGGTTAACCAAATAACAACGATAGCAAAAAATTTAAATAAAACAACAACAGTGTGAGATATAAAATTGGTTCTGGCTTTATTTTGAAGCTATGTTCATGGCATTATGTGTGGAGTAGTTCAATATTCAAATGCCCGGCTCGGTTTCGCTGGCAGTGCTTCAAGCGGTCGGTTCAATTTTTGATGGTTCGGTCCAATATGTGCCGCAATAGCGTGTTGAATGTTGGACTCGAGCTCGTCCAAAGTGGTTGGCTTGTTAGCGTAGATTAAAGACTTGACATAGCCCCAGAAAAAATAATCGAGTGATGCCAAATCGCCAATTGATGAACGGTAGCCATAAGATGACCCAGTCACCAAATTTCTCCTTTACAACTTCGATCGTTGCGTCGCTTGTATGGCATGTAGCGCCGTCTTGTTGGAACCACAGCTAGGTTATATCGATGTTGTCGAGCTCTATACTTGAGACCATTAACGGTAACGGTGTCTCCTTCCTCATTTTGGAAGAAATAAAGTCCGATAATGCCGCCGTGTCATAAACCAAACAGTCAATCTTTGTGGATGCATTGATGCTAGACCGAAACACTTGTGGATTGTGATCGCTCCAATAATGGTAAATTTACTCAGCCGCTGAGCCAAAAATGGGACTTGTCCGAGAGATGATTTTCTGACCAAAATGTGGATCTCCGGCCAACATTTCGAGAGCCCAATTAGTGTACTTAAGGCGAGGTCTATGCTTGTACGGCTTCAATTCTTGCATCAACAAAATCTTATACGGATGTAGGCCCAAGTCCAATCGCAAAGTAAGCCACTGATCGGTTTCGAATCCACATTTCTGGGTGCTGTTTTCTTCATTTCGCACCAATCTATTTTTGTTTGGTGGATTAAGATCCAAAAGAGTGTACACATGCTCTAACTTTTCCATTGTGCCACGAATTGCGTGCACACTGAAGCCATGATATCAACCGAATTCACAACAAAATTCACGTTGCATATTTACAATACAACTGAGCCGGAATTTCGATAATATTTTTTAATAATTTCCGCACATTCGACAAGCGTAAAACGATGCATGATGAAATGGCAAACCTTACATTTTAACAGCTGGTTGTCATTAGGAACTTTGACATATGCTGAAACATAACAATTGGGAAAACTATCATTGCTATCTGGTCACGCGTTTGAAGGGAAATGGTTTGGGTTGCTGTTTCTTGGTATGGTATTGACTCCATAATAAAAATTGACACTAAAATTGGCCAGCGAGTGTACAAAGGTATAATACCAATTGCAGAACGTATTTAATTTTACAATTGTGTGGCACTTCCTGCATGATAATGAACCTGAGCAACTTTCAAAACTAGTGAAGCGTTGCTTGGAGGTCAATCAAATCAATTTTGAAATGTCGTTGCATACCACATTCAATAAACAACATCAATCAATTTACCAGAATTATGGCAGGAAATTTAGACCGCGTGGTATGCCATTCCTAAGTTATGATGTGAGACTTTGGTGGAAAATTTTCTAAAAAGAATCACTGCCGCAATAGCAAATGAAGAATTGACTGACTGAGTACTAGAAACTTTTTTATCAAAAGTCAAGCCTAGATGTTTTTTTTTTTTTTTTTTTTTAAATAAAACATGTAGATGTTTTCATTTTTATAAAAATAAATTACATCTACAGGCTCTCATACGAACATCAAAATTTTCACTCATACATTACCGCGTTATGTACATTAACTTCGCTTCGAATTTTTTGGTTTTCAGCTGTGCAATTGTTGTTGGCTTATCCGCATAAACTTTACTTTAAAAAAAAAACCCAAAGAAAGTAATCTGTTAAATCGCATAATCTATGTGGCCAGTTTATGTCACCATTACGTAAAATTAATCGACCTGGAAACTTAGACCGCAATAGTTCAATGTTTGCACGTATTGTGTGACTCGTATGAATGATTCCAGCAGCCCAAATACCACACCAAACAGTACATTTTTATGGATGTAATGATGGTTGATAGGTGCTATCAACCCACTTTTTTTAAAGGCATTGCTTTTTATGTTTATTACCAAGCCCATGTCTTCGCCCTTTAGGAGACTTCTCTCTAGCACAAAGAATTTTACTACAATATCGTTCAATTTTAATATTGTAGTAACGTTTTTTGACCTAAGTTAACCAAAAGGATTAGTTTAGGTTTCAAATGACAATTGACTCAAGTTCATTGGCATACCTAGAGTATTAACACAATTTTAAGAAATAATGCCTTTAGGACTCGAATAGCGTAAAATTCTTTTATTAACCGTTGAAATATCTAACACCTGCATTGCACTGCGCAATGTGGAATTGATTTAATAGCGGACCGTAGAACTATACTGCAGATCAATCTATTTCGAATCACCTCGTTATTGACGCCAAGCGTTTGCTGGTACTTTCGCATTTGAGATGTATAAGTATTTTCCGCGCTGCCTTTTCTACGAACCTTTACTGAAACTTAAGACTTCATTGCTTTTTAGGCCGGATATTCCAACGACCTTCTGTAAACATGCTGATTGGCTTAGCCTGAAGTTTGTCCAGTATCAGTTCTTCAACCCTCCGCGTGCGTACTTCTAATTAGATCTCGTTTTGTTACACCCGCTGCCATACGTAGCATCTTCAATTCGATAGCTTTTATTTTCCCTTATATTTCTCAGTATGTTGTCCAACATTGCGTCGCATATGTTAAAATTGGCCAAACGACTTTCATGTAGGTATAGCAAACCTAAGCTATTGCTATCGCAATATTCTTGATGGATAACGAAAGAGCAGAAACATTTAAAATTGCCACATTACAGTACGATGACTCCTAAATAGATGTCAGGAGTTTGGTTTGCGGGTTGAAAAATCGGCAATGCAGTTATTCGGTTCCTAACCTAATATTTTCTAGCATCTTAATCTAATTACTAAGAGTTGCCTGAAGAGTTGTCACGTCATCGTTGCTTATAATACGAATTAAAGTTGTTTCGTTCTCGTTAATGGTCCATTTTAATATTCCGTGACATTAAAAAGCAACGTACTTTGTTCACTCCATTAGTTAGCTGGGGAATGTCTCTTCTTAGATCGCTTAACAGACTCAAGTCTATGCCAACTCAGTGGTATATCCAATTTTATGGGCAGGCAATTAGACCTTATTTTCACAACAGATCCAATTAACTCCTCAGTCTCACTTTGTCGCCTATCTCTCTCAACAATCGATAACTACCGGGGGGGATGGTAGTTACTTTAATTTTTTCATAACTGGAACCACTCCCCCCACAACTCTCTCATCCCACGACTTTCATAAAGCAAACTTTCACAAAATCAGTGAATATCTCAGCAGATCCCTCTTTAACTTTCACAACCTAAGTATAAATGATGCCTTATCCATTTTTTATAAAGAAATATTTAATTCTTTTTCCCTTTACGTTCCGTTTTCCCGCCTTAAAACATCATCTACTAGTCCTCCCTGGTGTAATCGCAGGCTTGGTTCCTTACGAAATCAGAGAAATAAGTTATGGGCTGTTTTCCTGCGTACCAGATCCTTTACCGACTATTCCCACTATCTTGGTGCTTATCTTCATTTCACCGAACTTTACGATTCCCTTTACCAGCGCTACCTTAACAATGCGCAAGTCAACCTTACAAACCACCCTAAGTCCTTTTTCCAATTTGTTAACTACAAAAGAAAGTCCGATGGTTACCCTCCTTCCCTCTCTTTCAACAACAGGTCATCAACCGATCCACTCACCATTGCCAACCTATTTGCCACCTTTTTTAAGCAATCCTTCACCAACGACTCCTTTGTACCAAATCCATCCTATTTTAGTTACCTACTGAACTTCTCCAATGGCCCACTTCTCTCTCATATTTTGGACCCGTCTTATATCGAATATAAATTACACCAACTCAATAACGAATTCACACCCGGCCCAGATGGCCTCCCTGCCATATTTCTTAAAAAATGTTCTTCTTCTCTTTCCCTTGCCCTTTCTAATCTCTTCCGTCTATCCCTTTCACAAGGAGAATTTCCTCAGGCTTGGAAAACCTCCCTCATAACCCCGATCCACAAGAAAGGATCAAAGAATGAAATAACCAACTATCGTCCCATCGCTAAACTCTCCCATATACCCAAACTCTTCGAAAGTATTTTGTATGAAGCTCTAAGCTTCCAATGCAAATCACTTATTTACCCTAGACAACATGGCTTCCTAAAGGGTAGGTCAACCACCACAAATCTCGTTGAATTCGTATCCTTTGACCTCTCTTCCCTAGAGAATGGCAATGAAGGCGATGTAGTTGCAACCGATTTTAGCAAAGCCTTCGATAAAATCTCTCATCGGTTAATCATCTTTAAATTGTCTGCCCTCGGCTTTGAACCCATACTGTTAAAATGGATATCCTCTTACCTCGAAAACCGTTTTTACAGTGTTCGTTTTAGGTCAGCCCACTCCGCTCCATCTTTGGCCAACTCTGGAGTTTCACAAGGCAGCCATCTCGGTCCCCTTCTTTTTATATTAACCATAAATGATATCGATATGATCATCAAACACTCGTCTGTCTCCCTTTACACCGACGATACCAAATTTTCCAAAACCATTTCCTCTCCCCATAACTCTTTCCTACTTCAACAAGATCTTGATAGTTTTTCGACCTGGTGCATCAAAAATTCTTTGGAACTTAACATCGCCAAATGCCAATCCATCACTTTCTCAATTAAGCGGAACCAATCTCCTCCCCGACTCGATCTTCTCCATAACCAACCATATCCTAAGTACAATCTCTTCGTGACCCCGGCATTTGTGTGATAGCGAGCTCAACTTCCGTTTACATATGGATGAGATAATCCTCAAAGCCAACTCTGCACTAGGTTTTGTAAAACGGTGGTCCAAAGAATTCACCAACCCATACGTAACCAGGTCCCTCTATATTACCTTTGTTCGCCCCCTCCTAGAGTACGCCAGTCAAGTATGGTCCCCATATCATCGTGTTCATATCTCGAGAATTGAAGGCATTCAGCGCCGTTTTCTTCGATTTGCTCTTCGAGTTATGCCCTGGGACGATCCTTTTAATCTGGCCCCCTATCAAAACCGTCTCAACCTTATCAACTCAAACACCCTTGAAGATAGCAGAGATGCAGCAGACTTTCTCTTCATTCATCGACTCCTTTCAGGTCACGTTGAATGCGCGTCCCTTCACAACTCCATCTTCCTCAACACTAACCCCCGTAATCTACGTACCCCTCGACTCTTCTATCTACCAACCCACTACACCTCCTATGGCGCGAACGAACCAATCTCCCGTATGCTACGTCAAATCAACTCAAACCCTACCGTCTTTAACTTCTACCACACCACTCCCTACCTCAAATCCGTTCTCTTTCACCACTCCAACCAACCTTAGTTTTAAGTTTTAGTTTAAGTTTAATTTGTTAGTTATAGCTTGTATTAAGCCGAATAAATGGGGGCGTTCGCCCCCACCAAAATTGAATCATTCTTATGTACGTCTCGGGTACATTTTGAGATCTTAGTGCTGACCAAATAAGATCTCTGGGAACTCTGCCGAACGGTTCTTCCAAGTTGATGAATACAATATGCAGATCCTTCGAGCCTTTGCAATACTTCTCCTTCATAATCTGTGGACTCTGAATCACGGCATACATATGTCGACTTGCCTCCCACGAAGCCTGTCATGGAGTTTAATGATTATAATACGTTATCGACTGTCTAGACCCCTCACATATATTGTGTTTTGATAGCATACGACATTAGGTTAACCGATCGTTAGTTGCTACAATTTCTCAAGTCGCCATGCTCTTTAAACAGTGGAACTGGAAAGCTCTTCTTCCATTGGTAAGACATTCGATTGTCTCTCATCATTTTATTATAAACACAAAAACAACCCAAGACTTCTGATTACTAACCACACTTCTTAAGGTATGTTATACTGTTCTACTGAATGCCCCCAACTCATTTATATACTGCTTCGCTAACTTCAGTTTCCGTAAAATCTGCCATTTCCTCTTCGTGCGCAACAGCCTGGGGAAACGGTACTGCGCAGAAAGTGTTCGTTTTGTAACGCATTGGAATGTGCTTTCCATCAATTGGATATGTCGTTGTTCTCCGTGGGTAGGTTTCCCTGCACATCTTCAAAATGTTTTGGCTATTGAATCTCTTGAGAATTTTTTCTTCGTTATTTCGCATTCTAAAATGTTCTGCTATGCGCTATGGCTTCCGCTTTTTCCGTTGTGCTACTGTACTTATGTACGAGTATGTGTATCATACTTAGTCCACGCTTTAAAAATTTGGCTTTTGTTCTTTAATGCCATTTTTATTTAATGGTTCCACCACCGCATTTCTTTATTTACGGGTGGGTCAAAAGGTCCCTGTAAATTTAAATTAGGAACACTCTTTTCGGCAAAAAAAACATTTTATTTTTCAACATAATCTCCTTTTAGTCCGACACACTTCGTCCAACGTTTCTCCAATTTGTTGATGCCCCCCAAATAATACGATTTCTCGAGGACCTCAAAATAGACGTTTATTCCATCGATGACCTTTTCATTCAAACCAAATCTCTTACCGCTTAGCCATTTCTTCACATTTTGAAATAAGTTTGGTTATAAATCTGGAGAATAGGCTGAATGAGGGAGCAATTCGTAATGTAATTCATGCAATGTTGCCATTGCAACCGCGCCTTGCTTGTTGATGCGTTGCTTCCTCGCCAAATGCGGTCATTTTTGCTTCAAATTGGCGTCGAATTGATCCAACAACTCTATATAGTGTTCGCCGATGATCATTTTACACTTTTCAAGGTAATCAATATTAATGACATCGCGCGCACACCAAAAAACTTTGTTGGCCGGCAGACGCACCTTGGTCTTCTTCGGCTTCGATTCTGTTCCTTGGTCTCTGGTTTGTTGTGATGAATCCATGTTTCGTCCACGGATTGTGATTGAACATCGTCAAACAATCCTTTGAATTTGTCAAATTATTGAGTTTTTTGTCAATTTTGTGCAAACGCGGCACCCATCTGGCTTTATCATATCCATATATTTTTCTAAAAACTGTAATCACCCATTCATCGTTCGTGCACCTACGCCCGCCAATCCTCCAATATTATCCGTGGATTTTATTGACTTATTTCTGAGGTGGTGACCTCGTCACTTATGCTGATATGACAGCACTGAAATTGAGTAAACCGGTTGCGGATGGTTCCAGTCCAGTCCAAGAGCCCCCATAATAATTTTCCAGCTTTTGTTTGATGGTTGCTCTGCGCAAAAAATGGTGTTTAATGAGCACACGAAATTCACTTTTTTCTATTTTCACCAAAATTCTCGTAGCCGTCTGTTTCAAAGGGCTGTCATAACAAAACTAAACATAACAAAACAAAACGTTCATTTAAAAAATGCCAAGTTGGATTTGAGGTGGCAACGCCATCTGTTTTAATTTTCAACCTATTTTTTGATATTTTTCACAAAAAATTCAATAAACAAAAGTCGGCGCTGATCACTTTACGTGTAGAATACTTTAATCTCTACCTCGGGTAGCACTCCCGCAAATACTCATCCATGGTCTGAGTGCTGTTCATTTTATCGCACACTTCTCCTGTCATAGCTGGACTGCAAGAAATCGCAGATTTCTTTTGATGTCTTGTAGTTTTTTTACAAGAGCTACCACGTGTGCTTCCATAGCGAGTACAAGTTCACTCCGGGCATCCGGATCTTTATCATCCCATTTGTCTTGCTCTACCTTACTTTCTCCTGGTCGAGTTTCCAGCCCTTGAACAATTTTGAGAAGGCGAAACTTGTGCAAAACTCCTTCCATTTGCGCCCTTCACGTTGAGTAGTTTTCACCATTAAAAACATCAATACGACCTTGCACTGTATTTGATATCGACATTACAAAATTTGGTATTAGCGACACAATGTAATTTTAAGTCAATATTTAATAAAACCTAGAATTAAATTTTACACCATCTGGGCCCATAACCTGTTGAATGTGTACGCCGAACAATATCGATGGCTGTGGATAAAAAGGCTAAGAAAAACGATAGGCGACTATAGGCAAGAACGTATTTTATTAAAAGGGAAGATTGAGACTACAGGAAGTGTAGCAAGGTTAAAAATTGCAAGTGGTGAATATTGTTGTTATAAATTTGCATAGTTGTAAGTGTTGCCGTGGCATAATAATACCTAATTTTGTTCAACATTTTCCTCTCCTCAGGACGAGATACGTGTGATTTTTGTAAAGGCTTCTTATCTCCTCTGCCATTGCTTTCTTCCACTGCACCCTCTCTTTGCAAGAAATAGCATCTTTGTAGCTTTGTGGCTCTTCTTGCATAGTGAATGCATGTTTTTGTACAAAATTACATGTGCCTGATGCAGCCTCCTTTCTTTTTCGTAGTCGATACCTTAGGGGAATAGAAACGTTTGAGGCATAGTCGACTTCTATTGCATCCTCTACTTCCTCAGCGGACTAGTAATCGTCGTCATCCACACATACTCCCACGCCTTAAATTTGAACTTCTATCGAAGAACCATCATTTTCACTCACAAGATTGACACCCGTTTTCGAAAATTCTCCAACGTCACTGTTAGAAAGTTTATTTTGTTTATTCTGCTACTCTATTCCCTTAAAAATTACGTCTCTAACAATTTCCACCGTTCGTGTTTCTGGTATCCAGATCCTACAACCTTTGGATGTGTCAGAGTACCCCATAAATAACCCCTTCTTTGCTTAGGCACGTGCATGAACGCCTCAATGCTAAAAGTTTTGAACCCCTTGACTTTAAACTTACCTCCACAAAGCATCTCGTAGAGGTTTTACCTCCCAAGGCGCTGTCTACGGTGTGGGTTAATGTATACACATCCGTGTTCAGTAGCTTGAACCCAAATCTCTTGCACTCATTATCGTTAGAGCTGCTTCGACCACTGTACGATTTTCTCGTTCGCTCTGGGGAGTATGGAACACTGGTTTCATGTCGAACAGTGCGTTTTATGAGCAGCAATTTGACAGATTCTTTGACAAATTCCAACCCAATGTGCGAAGTTTCAATTTTCTTTGGTCGAGATGATATCTGGTTTTTTTTTTTTTTTTTTTAATGCACCACTCTGAATCGTGAGAAACGATCCTTGAACAGAATAAAATACTTTGCCCCACCTAACGACGATTTTTCAATGGGACCACATACATTGGAGCCCACAAGTTCACCTGGCTGACTTGCCACAAAAGAACTCTTTGGAAACGGCACTCGATGCAATTTTCCATAAGCACATGTATTGTTTTCTTTCAGATGAGTACGTACTTTTTTAGATTCTGTTGAGCTACTCTTTCATGCCATACCTTTAATGGTAACGCATGGTAGTTGCCAAATTCGCCGTCGGCCACATTGTAGTCCGGGCACGAAAACACATTCTGAAAACTTGTGATTTACGTTCTCTCACTGCGACGACAGCTCCATCCACCTTATCTATTTCTCACCATGTCAGAAACACATTTTAGTCCTTTATCCAAGGCTCGACTTTGGGAAAAAAGATGAACGGAGATCTTTGGAACATTCCACATTGAATAACAAAATAATGTGAGCAGCGTCATCTATATTTACATAGGAGAAGATTTCGATACTTGAATTGCAAAGTACTCGCCAGACTTGAAGGAACTATGTACCGCGTAACTCGGCGCGAGCTTCTGGCTTTAATTCTACCTACGAAGCACTTAGATAAGTACCTCTACGGACAAAAGTTCTTTCTTCAGTTAGACCACGCAGCTCTGAAATGGCTACTTCAATTTAAAAACCCTGAAGGCCAAGTTGCATCCAAGATGAATCGAACAGTTGCAGAGCTACGACTTTGAAGTGCAACACCGCAAGGAAAAACTCCACTCAAATGCTGATGCTCTCTCTCGTCGACCGTGCGGAGTTAAATGTGAACACTGCAACCGTAAAGAAGCGAAAGAACAGGCCACTGTCCAAATGAACAGGACTGAGCCAATAGAGGGTTGAAGTATAGACGAAATTCGTTCCTCCCAACAGGCAGACAATGACATCGAACCAATATTGGCCTGGAAGGGATACGAGAAAAGACCAAGCTGGCAGCAGATATCAGATCGGACCCAAACTCTGAAGGCATACTGGGAACAGTGGTACTCTCTTTGTGTGCAAGATGGAATGCTGAAGAGAAAATGGGAAAGTGCAGATGGGAAAACATCTCGTATGCAGCTAATTGTGTCACGGTCCAGAGTGAGCCAAGTACTCCATGAAATACATGACGGAATCTCAAGAGGCCATTTGGGAATAAACAAGACGTTGGAAAAGGTAAGGGAACGTTTCTATTTATTAAGCGCTAAACAAGATGTTGAGAATTTGTGAAAAAAGTGCATAAGGTGTGTGGCTACCAAGGGTTCAAAAGTAAAGCCACATGGACAAATGTAAGAATACAATGACGGAGCACCATTCGAACGAATAGCCATCGACATCGCTGGGCCGTTTCCCGAAACATTTAATAGTAACCGATACACCCTCATGGTCATGGATTACTTCAGTAAGTGGCCGGAAGTGTCTGCCATTGCAAATCAAGAGGCTAAAATCGTAGCCGCGCAGATAGTCTACAACTGGGTGGATTTGGGATCCCAATGGAGCTACACTCTGATCAAGGGTGAAACTTTGAATCAAAAGTTTTCCAGGAAGTGTGCCAATATTTGGGAATGAGGAAGACAAGGACAACGCCACTACACCCTCAATCTGATGGAAAGGTTGAGGGATTCAAACGGGTCGTATAGGGTCTTCAGCAACAGCAACTGGATTGGGATCGACACCCTCTTAATGGCCTACCGAAAGGCGGTCCACAGTTCAACAGGACACACACCATCCAAGATCTTATTTGGTCAAACAATTCGGTTGCCAAGTGAAGCCAAATTCGGATCCCCACTTACGGAGCCCAAAGAGGTGAACGACTACGTGGATGACTTGCGCAGCAGGATTCGTAAATTGCATGAAGACACCAGAGAAAAGATGAAGCTAGGTACGACATCAAGGTGAAATCTTCCGGCTTCAACGATTAGTTTGGTTGTATAAACCTCAGCGTAAGAAAGGCAAATCATCAAAATTGCAACAGGTTTGGGAAGGTCCATACAAGGTGATAACCCGCATTAATGACGTTCTCTACCGGATCCAGCGTGGGGATCGAGGAAATTGAAGGTGGTCCATTTGGATAAAATATGTCATTTCAACGGAACAAAGTTCGGGACGAACAACTTTAGGGAGGGAGCAGTGTGATAACCATTTAAATGTGAGCAGCGACATCTAGATTTACATAGTAGACGATGTCGATACTCGAATAGCAGAAGATTTCGATACTTGACTAGCAAAGACTCAAACATTGGTGAATGTAGAATGGAATCGAATTTTCTAGCAAAATGGAAATTGTATGGGACGCTGAATGGCAGGGATTGTTCTCGAAATATGTCATTCGAGTATAAATACTAGCATCCCCAAGGTATGCAAATCAGTTCGTCAGTTGAATTTGAAGTGATTAAGTGGCTTAAGTAAAAGAGAAGAAAAGTATAAGCGGTTAATAAATTGGATTGTATTGAGATAAACGATTAAATTGTGAATTGTAACTGTATTGAATAGAGCAATTTTTATTGAAAAGAATAAGTTCTATCATTTATACCCACACAAACATTTTACAATATTAATATCATCCATGCCTAACGCATATATTTTCTGGCCACTTATATCTGTTGGGACTGAAAAAGTTTCGAAATTTGTGAGTCAACCCTTTCGATAAATCATATGGTTGCTGGCCCCTGAATCAAGATACCAGTTGCTACGAAAACCGCCATCATTGACCAGTAATCCATTGCACTTACTTAATATCCCCCCTTTTACCTCGCCCTTGCTTCCAGTCCTCACACGATTACCACCTGTTAAAACTAATTTTGTCGCCGCTGCTGATTTCTCTGCTTTTGTCTCGCCCTTACTTCCAATACATTCCATTTTCAGCATTGCACATAAGTGCATCTCCAATTGCTCTATCTTTGCTAACAGCCTTTTTATGATTAGCAGACTTTTTGTAAGACACTCTCTCTTCCAATGCACCTTCCAACTTCATTGCACCTGAAGCACTTTCCAGGTTTGAAAGTTCTAGCGCCTAAGGGGTTAGATACCCTTTTACTGTTGCCTGGGCGCGGGCGGAAAGGTAGAAGGAAGAGAAAGGAAAATTATTTTGTAGTGGTTTGAAACTCAGGTGTGTTTGGTTTCGATATTCGGTCTCCAGTGGTGGGAGTCCGAATAGGACGGAGAGTTTTTTCTCCACTCAGTGATTCGAGGTATAATTCACTGTATTTTTTTCTATGTTTGAAACTCTAGTGGAGAAGGTGTTGTCAAGTTAAATTATTTAAATCCTGTTCATCTTCATATTTTATTTAACAATCACTTTTTACTTGTGTAGATTCACTAACAGGTTCCTAATAGTGAATATCGGTATTTACGGTTGATCATTAGTTGCATTGACTCAGGTTTGTACCCGAGCAGGGCCACATCATCCGCAAAGAGCAAGCTCTTGACATCAATTGCAATAGATCATCTATGAAAAGCGCAAATAAGCTGAGGCTCAGCGTGCATATTTGTCTCACTCCCGATTTAGGCTCAAACCATTCCGATACTTCCTCGTCATTCCAAACTGCTAGTTATGTATTGGATATCTCTACCGACATTCCATTCCCATACCACTCAGTTTGTAGATTAAAGCACTTCGATCTATCGTATCAAATGCTGTCTTGAAATCAATAAAAAAATACCCGTACATACATTTTTGTATTTCTCCGTATGAATGGCTCCGCGATGCTCCTTAGAACGAGAATACATATTATCAGTGATTGAATATCCACATCTAAAACCAGTTTGGTTTTCTGTTAATAGGTTGTTCGTAGCAATCCATGAGTTTAGTCGTCTCTGTGAAATGGTAGTGAAGATTTTATAAGAAGAATTCGGGAGTGAAATTCCGCGATAATTAGATGGGTCGAACGTGCACCCTTTTCTTTATGAATTGCGAAAATCATCTCGATCGGATCCTGCAGCTTTTCTATCTTCAAGTCGGTTTAGAGTTTCAAATATTTCATTCTCATTAATTCGTGCATCTATGATTTCCTTGTCATAACAGGACGCGGCATACTGAAAGGGACATATTTTAGATGTTGGACTCAGCAGCTTCGATCATCAGAACTGAGCTGTATGTATGTATTTTTTTCCATTTGGCCTAGATGCCAATTTCCAAAATTCCTGAGCATTAGTACATAGTCTAGCTTCCGCCTCAAAGCAGCTTTTCTTCTTACATTTACATAGCGCTTTTGAGTTTGAATTGGCTTTCATATAAAAAATCATAAGGGAACCATCGCTGGAGTCATGAAACGCAAAAGATAAACTCACTCTTTTACGATGGTTGTCTGAAAAGTTTCCGACCGAACAATGATACAAGGCATTTTTCTCAACATTTTTTTTTTATTTTTCTACATAGTCTCCTTGTAACTCTAGACACTTCTCCCAGCGATGCTCCCATCTCTCTAACCCGTCCAAATAGTAGAACAGCGCCAATTCTCTGCAAAACTCTGTCCTCCGAGCGCAGTTTTTAGATGAGGGAACAAAAGGAAGTCGCTTGGGGCTAGATCTGGTGAATAAGGCCGATGGTCAAGCAGTTCAAACCGTAATTCATGGATTTTCGCCATGGCAACCGCTGAGGTGTGAGACGGCGCGTTCTCTTGATGAAACAAGATTTTCTTTTTCTGCAAATGTGGCCGTTTTTCCGAAATTTCTGCCTTCAGCTTGGCAAGTAATGATGCGTAGTATGCTCCTGTAATGGTTTTTTCCTTTTTGAAGATAATCGATTAAGACAACTCCTTTACTATCCCAAAAAGCAGTCGCCATCACTTTCCCAGTCGAAAACCCAGCTTTTGCTTTTTTTGGAGCCGGCTCGCCCTTTGCAGTCCACACTTTTGACCGAATTTTTGTTTCGTATCGGTGTATCCAAGTTTCATCTACAGTAATTAATCGGTGCCAAAACTTGGATTTATTGTGCCTAAACTGCGCCAACAGAGCGTTGGAAATGTACATTCGAACACGTTTTTGATTTAACGTAAGCAAACGCGGCACCCAACGCGCGAGCAGCTTTCTCATGCCTAAAACTTGATTTAATATATAACAAACACGTTCTTTGGACATTTTCATAACCTCTACTATCTCTCTCACTTTAATTCGGCGGTCGTCTAACATCATTTGGTGAACTTTAGCAAGCTCTTACGGCGACGTTTAAATTCAGCTGCCCAAAATTTCACTGTGATAGATGATGGTGCAGAGTCCCCATACACAGAGTCCAACTCATTTTTGATATGCGTAGGAGTATTGCTTCAAAAACAAAAATTTAATAACAGCTCGATACTCAATTTTTTCCTTTTTCACAAAAAACACTCACATCGACTCACTCAAACGACTGTCAACTAAAACTTGCGCATCCAAAATCACTGAAACTTCGGTAAGTAACTGTCAAAAGATGCACAACTGGTATTCACTAGCTTTTATTGACGAGTGCCGCTATCTTTACGTCGGAAACTTTTCAGACAACCCTCGTACACTTACCATTAAACCATGGCTCAGACCGTTTCTGTGACAAATTTCTGCCAAGGCTAGTGATGATATGATGCGATATGATGCGTTGATAATTTCCTCGGCCGTTGTACTTATTAATATTTAATCAACTATGGATTTACCAGGGCTAAAACCTCACTGATAGAAGGCAATCAAATTGCTGACAAATAGTTTCGAACAGTCATAGTACAGCAGATAGGATCTTGTAGATGATGTTAAGAAGGCTGATGACTTAATAGTTGGCGTAAGTTAAAGGTATTCGTTTCTTGTGGATTTGGCAAACATTGCAAAGGCTATATTCATCAAATACATTTTACTCCGATGGTATATGCTTTCTACCAACTTTCTACCTTTAATAGTTCGGCAGTTTAGTCTGTAGCCCTGTTACACTAAAGCCTAGAATTTGAGGAATTTTTATCCTTACTTCATTTTGGTGACGGAAGCCTTGACTTTTATCGTTTTGCTCTACCTAACAGCGAACCTTGGGCAGTCCAAGTCGTTTAACAGCAGAATTGGTTCTTCCATATCTTCAACATCGACTGTGACTTCACTACTTACTTATCTCTACAAGCCGCTTTTTACTTTGACAAGCAGTCATCGACTAACACTCGACCCGGTAGCATCTCTTTGCTGATTGTGTTTTTCTCTGATTTTTTTCTTTTCTTCTTTTTCTCTCTGTGTGTGAAAGCTGTTAAATACACCGATCAAACGGGTTTTCAATTTCTTTTCACTCCGCCAGTGAGTTAAACAACTACATATAAGCCGATAAAAAAAAACCGCTTTACTATGGCCGACGGGCCACGTGTGCTCTCGGGCAATCGTTTTAGTGGTCTGTCAACTGACCCACCCCCTGATTATAAAAACAAAAAGAGGAAAAAACCCAATTCTTCATCCTTAAGCCCAGTGAATTTTTTCTCGACCCACCCTTTTCCGGGTAATCCAAAATTTATAGTTATTTCTTCAACTAATTCCGAAAAGCCACTGACATCTTTTAGCGTTTTTTTGCTTAAAAAAGCAATTGACGGTATAAGTACTGCCTACGAGCAAATCACACAGCTACGCGATGGTAGCCTACTCATCCTGGTTAAAACCAAAAAACTAGCTGACCTCTTCTTATCTATCGCTCTCAAACATATGCTCTATATCAGTTACCCTACACACTCAATTAAACTCGTCGAAAGGCGCGGTTTATGCTCCATACCTTGCCAGTGTTCCTGAAACCGAGATCATTGAAGAAATGAAATCACAAGGTGTCACGGACGTTTATAAATTTAAGAAATTTGAGGACGGGAATCAACGCACAACTGGACTAATTCTTTTCACCTTTGATCTTTTCCGACCACCAAGCACAGTCAATATCGGATGGTACAATGTGCAAGTAACTGAGTATTTCCCCAACCCTATGCGCTGTCAAAACTGCCAGCTTCTGGGT
Organism: Volucella bombylans; assembly: GCA_949129095.1. Classification (NCBI taxonomy): domain Eukaryota; kingdom Metazoa; phylum Arthropoda; class Insecta; order Diptera; family Syrphidae; genus Volucella; species Volucella bombylans. Next base: position 117,074,627 of record OX422142.1, on the reverse strand, counting down.
CATACCGCCAAACGTTACAAGAGTAATCCGTCATGTGTTGATTGCAATCTTCCACCTCACGCCCCCGAAAAATGCACACGAACTTCATGTGCCAACTGCAATGAAGAACACCCCGCATCATCCAAATCTTGCCATCGGTACCAACAAGCTAAAGAGATTCTCAAAATAAAAAACACCAGAAAATGCAGCATGGCTGAGGCTAGACAAATTTATAAAAAACAAAATCCCACCGCCTCCCGTCCATCAACCTACTCAGAAGTTGCAGGTAATTCAAAAACGAATACATCAACTGTTTCAGCAAAAGACACACTTCAAACCAGTATGCCCATACACGGCTGTTCACTATCCGTTCTTTCACACACACCAATATCTTCCATGGATTTGGAAAACGGCCCTCAAACGCCAACTCCACAATCCCTTCTTCCAGTCACTCCAATGTCTACCAGCAATCAAAAAAACACAATCAAAGTCAAACATGTTCTTCGCGAACACAGCAAAAAAATAGCCACAGTGCGTCTTACACGTATTAACCCCACTACTAATGCCATAAAAACAAACTGCCCTACTCTGCCCGTCGCTGTTGAATTTACCTCAGCCCCCTCTCTTACACAAACTGCTAACCACTCAAATGATAGTCTTCTAAACAAACACTCAATATCACCAAACACACCCACTTACAACAGTCCCACACTATCTCCAATCTCATCTATCACTCAATCACTCATGCAAAAAAACAAACACTACTTAAATCTGTCACAATTTGATGATCATGATAATGATCAATAAGAAAAATTTTAGTAACTCCTCTCAACCTGCGGTTCACGAACTAAACCATTCGTTCACCATACGAGGACCGAGTGGTTTGGTCCCTGAACGGCAGGGTGGGTATGTTCACCCCAATCCCCTGCCTAACTCTATTTTCCTATAAAATAAATCATCTACTTCGACCTCCAGAAGTCCGAGTCTCAACCCACGCCCATCTAACTTACTCAACCCTAAACTAAAACGATATAACACCAATTTAAAAATAAAAGTCCTGCAATGGAATATGAAGGGATTCGTCAATAATTATGATGAGTTGTGCGTTCTGATAAAAGAACACTCTCCTAGTATTGTAGCTCTTCAAGAGACATACTGCCCGCACCTCTTTACACCCAACACACCAAAGAGCTATAAAGACTACTTCTATAATTTTCCCTATAACTTAACAGCTAAGCAAGGCATCGGAATACTAATAAAGGAAAACATTCCACATAAACCAATAGCCATCAAATCGAATATTTTAGCAATAGCGGTTGAGATACAACTTCTGCCAAAGTTTACTGTCGTCTCCATTTATATCTTGCCCGACCAAGTGTTTTCCAGGTCTGATTTAGAAACCATTTTCAACCAGATCCATACCCCTGTACTAATTGTCGGTGACGTCAACTCCTGGAGCAGTCTGTGGGGAACCCCTACTACCAACCCCCGAGGGGCTATACTGGAAAGCTTTTTAAACGACTCTAATCTAATAATTCTTAATGACGGCTCCCCAACCCACTTTTCAACCCATAAGACCTTCACACATGTAGATTTGACATGCTGCTCACCCGAATTGTACACGCGGACTTCTTGGGAAATTTTAGATGATCTCTATAACAGCGACCATTTTCTTCTAATTTCCACTATCATCACTGGCCTAACTTTTTCCAACACAGCGATAAATCGTAAATTTAAAACTGATTCTGCTAACTGGGTTTGTTTTAACAAGCACATTTTAGACTACCTTTCAGATAAAACTCCCTCTTTGAACGTTAATAAAGAAGCTTCGGTAATCCAAAAAGCAATTCGAGTCGCGGCCAATAAATAGATACCTCAAAGCATCGCTAAATCTTATCAGCGTACTGTTCCCTGGTGGAATCCAGAGTTGAGAGCTCTAAGACAGGAAAAGGTAAAAGCCTGGCGAATTTTTAAAAAATACCCTACCATCTTTTCAAAAAATCTAACGCCAGATTCCGCAGAGAAGTAAAAACCAGTAAAGCTAAGTGCCTTAGCGATTTCACCTCAACACTTAACCCCAACTCATCGATTAACACCATCTGGCATAACATTCAGCGTCTGACTGGTAATTACACCTCAAAATCGATAAAGTTGGTTGAAACTGCTGCAGGCTCTATAGCCACCCCATTTAAGATTAGTAACTTTTTTGCTCAAACCTGGTCGGATCTATCCAACGACAAAAACTTTTCAATTAGTTTCAAATCTAGTAAGATAATGTCCCTCAATCTTACCCCAGATATTAGATTAATGTCTACATCAGCAAGACTCATCGAAGGTCAAATCACCTTACTAGAGCTTGATACTTGCTTAAGTAGACTCAAAGGTAAAACTCCTAGCAGGGACAGAGTATGGTACCCTATGTTAAAAAACCTACCACCTTCAACTAAACTAAGACTCATACAGCTATATACTCGTAATAACATTTTGAATTCAGGGGTGATCCCACAAAACTGGAAGCTAGCGACAATTCTTCCTCTTCCTAAGCCTAACAAAGGCACAGATAATATTAACGGCTACCGTCCGATATCACTTATTCCCTGCATGTCGAAGGTTCTTGAGAAAATTATTGATAAGAGATTGCTTTGGTATATGAATAAAAAAAACTATTATATTCAAACCAAGTTGCCTTTCAGCCTAATAAAGGTTGCTCTGATGCACTTCTGCATCTAGACTTCTTCATCTCTACCGCCCTATCAGCTCGCAATCATCCCACAATCCTCTCTCTTGACTTCGAAAAGGCTTTCGATAAGATAGGCATACATTTGGTCTTAAATAAACTTAGAACATGGGGCCTCGGCCCGAACATTTTCCTCTATGTCAAATCCTTTCTCACGAATAGGAAAATTTGTGTTAGAGCAAACAATTGGTTTTCATCTACCCATCCACTATTTAATGGTATTCCGCAAGGCTCTCCATTATCGGTGGTACTTTTCATCATCGCTTTTGATGATATAAGTAAAATTATAAATAAACACAAGCAAATTGATCACTGCATTTACGCTGATGATATATACATCCTATGTAAGCACACTGATCTGGAAGAAACTAAAACACTACTCACAATTACAGTTAAAGACATACTAAAATGGTCAGATTCATCTGGAGCCAAATTGTCACTAGACAAATGTAAGATCTTACACATCTGCCGCAAGACTTCATGTAGAGGCTTAACTTTAAGCTTTAATAACCTCAATATAGAAAGTGTAAAAAGTCTAAGTATCTTAGGTCTAATATTTAATAATAAGTATAATTGGAAAGATCATTGTTTAGAACTAAAAAAGAGCTTGCTGCGAGAGCCAATATAATAAGTTATTTAGCTAGCAAAAAATTTAATACACATATCAACACATTATGTTCGATTGCAAAATCGATAGTACTTAGCAAGATTGATTATGGTTTACTTATCTACGGAAACTGCCCAAAATCAACAATTAACACCATCAAGTCCGCCCCCTACCATCAAGCAGCACGTAGGAGTATTAATGCTTTCCCCACAAGCACTGTGAAGAACATGTTAGTTGAATCCGGTCTACCTACAATAGAACATCGCATAGAAGTAACCAGAGCCAAGTTGTACATTAAGCTGTTGTTCACAAATGGATCCATCATTGATAAAGACATCGCCTCCGCTAGGAAAATGAAAAGTGCAAAGCGCTTTCCATCCGCTATCTTCCGTGCATTGAACTGCTCCAAAGAACTCGAACCTCCGGTAAACACGATCTCTGTACACCGGCCGTTATATCCACCGTGGTTCATAAAGCAAACATCTTTCATCATGGACTTAGCGAAATATAACAAAAATGACACCAACTTAGACGTATATCACGCTTTATTCCTTGGCATTACTTCGGAATTAAGATCCAGTGGTTGGAAACTTATATTTACTGACGGCTCCAAAAACAGTGACAGCACATCTTTCGCAGCTACCTACGAAGACGGATCTTTGTTCAGCATAGTGTTACTATCTAATAGCGCATCTGTTTTTACCGCTGAGGCTTTTGCTATTCAAAAAACCACATCAATAGCCACCAATATGCGTGGTAAACACGTAATATGCTATATTTTTTTTTTTTTTTTATAATGAGCGCGCGCTCAAGGGGTTTGAGAACCCTTAAGGTGATTGTACACAGCGCGGTCAAAGGAAAGAGAAGTACAGATGTACATTGTTTTTAAATGTTTGCAAGTTATAACGACCAGGAAATACAGAGATCGTCAGGGCATTCCATGAGCGAGTTGTACGGCTTAGGAACGAATCACGATATTTTAGAGTACGTCCGAAAATGGGCTTGAGGGTATACTGATGAGCATTCATAGCGAGACGGGTGTTACGGTTGAAAGTTTGAATGGGCGGAATGCTACTGGCGATTTCAGTGGAGCACTGGTGGTGGAAATAGCGATAAAACAAAGTCAGACACGAGACATTTCGTCGGTGTTCGAGGGTGTCCATTGATTGACTGATATTAGTATCGTCAATAAGTTTTATCGCACGGTTTTGAATCCTATCTAGCAGGTGCAGAGATGTTTTAGGAGCACATGACCAGATGGGGGGTTGTACTCCTATTTTGGGCGGATGAATGCCTTATATGCTGAGGCCAGATCAGGGCGGGTAAAATATTTCTTACATCGCTTGAGGAAACCTAGACATTTCGCAGCATTTTTGGCGACATCAAATATGTGGTCATTCCAACGTAAGTTGTCATTGACACACATACCGAGAATGGAAAGTTTTTCGGTTTCGACGATGCAAGTGCCATTCATAGATAATAGCTGGGTGTTTAAATTTCGCTTTAAAGACAGCAGACAGCATTGTGTTTTGGAAGCATTAAATTCCACTCTATTGATAGTTCCCCAATTGGTTATGCTGTTGATATCGGAATTTAATGAGCTTAGCATACGCTGCCGTTCTCGTACTACAGCCGAAGAGCAGGGCCGTGTGTCCGGGAACGAATATGAAAAGCAGAGAGTACTGTCATCAGCAAAGGAATATATTGGATTAGAAGTACCAGACAAGAGATCGTTAATGAAAATTAAAAAGAGTGTCGGTGACAGAACAGAGCCCTGGGGCACACCAGCATTTATTTTGTGAATATCAGACTTGAAACCATCCAAGACAACTTGAATTGAACGTTCCGAAAGGTAATTTCTAATCCATTGAAGAAGAGAGTCGTCAATCCCAAATACATGCATTTTCGACAAAAGAACCCGATGCCAAACTCTGTCAAATGCCTTAGAAATATCAAGTGCAACTATCTTGCTTTCGCCAGATTGATGTACGCTTTGGTTCCACTTTTCGGTGAGACATGCCATCAAATCACCAGTGGACCTGTTGCTACGAAAACCATACTGCCGGTCATTGAGAAGTTTTCGTGTTTCGAGATATTTCATGATCTGACGATTTATCAGCGTTTCCATGAGCTTGGAAAGAAGGGACGTAAGTGCAATGGGTCTGTAGGAGGAGAGAGACGATGATTCGCCTTTTTTAGGAACGGGCTGGACAAATGCTGTTTTCCATCTACTCGGGAAGAGTCCTAAAGTGTAGGATTGATGAAAAAGCTTACGCAGTGGTTTTGCCAGCGAGGAAGAACACCTCTTCAGAAGAAGGGGAGATATACCATCTGGACCAGGGGATTTATGTATGTTGAGATCTTTAAGTACTCTTGCTACTACACGAGTGCGAAAGTAGATTCGTCCCATTGAAGATTCGACGCACTCAAGTGTAGGCGGAGACAAAGCACAATCTGGGAGTGTTGAGCTGACCGCAAACTGTGCAGCAAGCAGATTGACCTTATCCAAAGAGCTGACAGCTGGAATGTCATTGTAAATGAGCGTTGGGATGGAGGATGAGGCGGAATTTCTAATGTTTTTGACGAACGACCAAAAATTTTTACTGCCTTTGGGACATTGCAGTATTTTTTGCCTCAGTTTTTGGTCGTATAGGAATTTCACACGCTTAAGAAAGGCGTTGCAGTCATTTCTGGCTCATTTGAACTTTTATCGGTTTTCCTCTGTCGGGTTGGTTTTGTAGGACCGAAAAAACATTTCTCTAACCCTGACGGCCTCTTTACAGCTCGAGTCGTACCATGCCTTTTCTTTTGGTTTGATACTCTTCATTCGATGAGGAATAAAGGATCTCATTCCAAAGAGAATGGTGTCTGTAATCATATCAGCAGCGGCATCCACGTCGTTATCGAGGCAGCATAACGACCAGTTAAAATTCCTAAAGAAGCTGTTAAGACCGCTCCAGTTGGCTTTCTCGTATTGCCATACGGTTCTTTTAGGAATTTTTTTCTCTAACTGAGTGGTCGGTGTACGAGAAATTAGCTGATATGACACAATGGTCCGACGAGCCTAGAGGGGAGAGCACATCAATGGTGTATTTATCAGGGTGAGAAGTTAAAAACAAGTCCAGGGTGTTGGCAGTATGACTATCAACGTCTGGTATTCGCGTGGGCTCATTTACAAGCTGCGTTAGGTTGTTTTCCGTAGCGAAAATCTCAACACACCGTCCTTCGGGTGTTGTCTGTCCAGAATGTCGAAGCCACCCAGAATTGTGTATATTGAAGTCGCCCGGAATAACGATTTCAGTATGAGGATACAGGGATACAATTCTTTGAATGGAGTCAGACAGCGCATCAAACTCGTTAAAGGTTGAATTGCTGTCCAGTTTGGGGCTTCTATAAATAAAGCAGTAGTGTATAATTTGCTTACGGAGATGGAATTTTAACCACATGAAGTTGAATTCCAGATTGAAACATGGATCACATTGTGGTGGAGTTTGGTAAGCTACATCACTACGCACATAAATGGCGAGACCGCAGTGAGAGAAGAATAATGGCACTAGTTCGTAGCCAGGTAGCTTCAGATCAGAATGATCTGAGAGGTGTGGACGGGGATCTACCTGTGTTTCACTAAATGCCAAAACAGCTGGTCTGTACTTACAGACGTGGACGTACGCAGAAAAGTCATTACTTTTTAGCCCGCGTATATTGTCTACGTCTACCCTGAATTCCCTAGTCATAATCACAGACAAACACAGAAAACACAAACACCGACGATACTAAGCAAGGCTGCGAAGTGAAAATTCTAATATTGATTTACCGGATCAAATTGTTGTAGGTGTTATGCCCTTACAACAATATGAAACAGTGCACCAACAAAATTTTCACTCACAACCCGCTATCCATCAGTTGTTACATACACTCAGCCCCTGCCCGTACCGTATGGTAAATACAGTAACGGCAGTGACTGAGTGCAAGCAACAGTACTTCGACTAGGAGCGGGTGAGGTGGGATACCCGCACTGTGTGAAATTTTTCTTTTCAGTCACTGCACTTTTTGTTTTTGTTTTTTTTTTTTGCACACGCGCGCGGTTTTTTTTTTTTTTTTTTTTTTTTCACAACAATATTGCGAGTGCACTGGTGGAGTTGTGCACTCGACGGTGGTCGACTCGGTACTCCAGTCGACTCAGCTTGAGTACTGATAAGCTCTGATAGCTTATCAGTACTCAATGCAGTTAAGAACCCTAACCACAATTCGGAGTGTGTCATTCAGATTAGAGACTCCCTCATAAGATCCCCCAACAAGCTGAAGCTAATGTGGATCCCCAGTCACATGAGGATTCAAGGTAACGAACACGCCGACATAGCTGCCAATTTTGCACACAGCGCTCCAGTGCACAAATTTGCAATTCACACTAGACCTGATATATTAAGATTTATTAACAAAAAGGTTATATCTAGGCAACTCTTGGCTTGGAATAACTACCATCACCATTATTCCACCATCAACACGGACAGATCGCAGCCAACCTACCCTACCACAACTTCAAAAGGCATGAACACTACCTTCGTGAGGATGCGTTTAGGACACACAGCATTCACCCACCAACATCTCCTCAAAAGGGAAGCTCCGCCATCTTGCCAATCATGTCACTCCCAAATCAACATCAGTCACATCCTAGGAATAGGTGAATATCGTAACTGCCTACCAAAAAACCAACATCCACCGTACGAATTTTTAAGTAAACCCAACCACGAGAATATTGTCCAAATTAGCAATTTTGCAAATAAATTTAATCTACAAATTTAAGTATCTTTACTAACACATATTAATTTAGTTTATAACTAAGTACCATAGAGCCGAAGGCCTCTGCAGCTAGTGCTCGTTTTCTATGTATTAACACATGTATTTTAATCATATATTAATAAATTATAATAATAATAATAATAATACTTTGACAAGTTTTTTTTTTTTTTAACTTTTAACTCCAAAGTAGAGCCTCTCCATTTCCTAGATCACGCGCTTCTTACATTTATTTTTCCATCTCCAATGTTCTTCCCTCGTCTTCAAATCGTTACTTTGCTACTTGTGCTTACCTGCATTGTTCATTAAATCAGGACCTTAATGGTAGTAGTCAATTGAAACCCAATACATCATTCGACATTTCTGATGATTTCCTAACATCGATGCCACTGGTCTTCAGCGCTTGATATAGACTGCATATGACTTAACCAGAGTTTGCTCAAGACGCAACTGAAGATCCTGGTAGATTATTGCCATTGCAGCCATTCAATTTTAAATCGATTCACAGGATTTCTTCATTGTTGTAGCGTATGAGGTAAATGTATTCTCTGTCTATATTGGAGGCTTTGGAGTGATTTGCATTGATCGCAATTCGGCAGTTCAGTACGGTTTCATGATCAGCCTACGTATCTATTCTTTTGTGAGTATTGAGGTAGAAAAACAGTGTGCTAATTTTAGTTTTATTCCGTCCCGCTGTAAGGTCAACTAGCATTGGTCATCTTTAGGACATGCCTCATTCGACTGTCCTCGTTTGCTAGTTTAATCACATAAAACAGTTTGACCTCAAACTTAGAACATTGCTCGTAAGTATTGTCAGCGTGAGCGCTTATTAAGCTGTTGCTGGAGAATTTAGCCTGGATGCTGTTATAAAACGTTCGCTCACATGCCGAAAGTTCAGGAATACTGATTAAAACGAGACCGCATTTAAGTAGGCTCGGCTTCTGTTCTCTGTATATATATTGTACATATGTTATTTTCATATTCTTTCTGTCCAACCTATTCCTGGAAATCGATGATATCTGCTTTTCTCATTTGAAGTGAAGGTCTGAACATCATTGTGCTCTTTTTCTTTTTGGAAGGTATTCAACAGTGAGTGAGTCATCCTCACGTTTCCAGGATATTATCTATTTAAGGTTCATCCGCCACCATCTCTGTTTTAACAACCTAATTAGCCCTGAAAAATTCTTATAGACCTCTGCTTCAAAAATGTTGAAATATTCAGCAAGGAATCTACCTGTTATTCAGTTAGGCGATTCTACCAGGGCCTCCTTCTGAGGTTCAGTTATTTGTTACAAAACACTGACATGCTGCTATTTTCTCTTGATCAACACTCATGCCTATCAGTCTGGCAATTCAAGTGCACTTGAAGGAGGTGATAAAATGAGTAAAATTTATGTGTAGGCTGTATGCATAGCTAAAGCATTGAGCATCGTCACGTTAACCCCGGTAAATGAACATATGCGATTTATAAAAAAAAATTAATTGACAGCCCAAGTTTGGTAACAAAGTTAAATTTTTTTTTTCGTAACCATACATATATTTGTTTTATTTCTCTCATTTTAGATTTCCTTACTACCGAGAGAACAAACAAGGCTGGCAGAATTCCATCCGCCACAATCTTTCCTTAAACGACTGTTTCGTCAAAGTCCCACGGGACAAGAACACCATAGACGAGAGCGATGGCGCTGGCAAAGGCAGCTACTGGATGCTTGATTCATCTGCAAATGACATGTTCGAGCAGGGTAATTACCGTCGTAGACGTACTCGACGGCAGAGACAATGTTCCAAATCATTGATAAGTACCGATAGTGTAAGCCATAGCAAACCTATCCCCTAAAACGATTTAAAATATTTTTTTTTTTTTCTTCTAATAGAATGCAATGTGTTCTCCACACTCTCAACAATCAGATCTCCAACTTTCCTTCAATTCATCCAGCTCCGATTTGGACGCTCATAAATTTGGTGCACTCAATTACACCGACCGCATTACAGAACTCCATCGGCAGTATTTAGCTTCAATCGCCCCATTCAATATATTCTTTAGAAACAATGCGTCCATAATACCAATCAACACGACAACCACCACAGCACATGGACGAGACTATGACCTAGACAACCAGTCAACCCAATCGGATACCTCATGCAGCAGTCCTAAAGCTGCTCATCCATCAAGCTACACATCCATCACCGGATCAACATCGTCGTCATTTAGCATTGAGAACTTAATAAGGAAAGACTAACAGGGACTAACGCTTTCTCATAAATATAAGGACAATCCCAACCAAATTTACTGTTAACTTCTAAATACACAAACACACTGACATCCATATCTATGTACATAGAGACTAACAGTAAATCGATTATTGTGAATGGTGAAATTGTTTTAACCCAGCTAATGAGCATTTAATAGCCAAAAGGGTCAGGCGCATAAGCCCCTCTTGTCCAATTTGACACCATTGACAAGAGAGACCAATTTTCGACAATGAATTTTGGCATGCTTTCTTCCATAGTGCGCCAAGTGCCACCTATTCCGCCTTCTTCCAGCGTTGATGCGCTATCAATCTAACGGGATGTGAATGGTCTCTCGCCCGCCTCTTATACGACAGAGATGATTAATCAATGTCATACCCGGAAAGCTGATTGGGGGTCGATTGAAAATTAAAAGAGCTGACTTGCTCGATTTAATTACGCGACATTTATAAACCCATTCTCAAGTTTAAAATTTTCTACAAAATGACAGCCAGTGATAAACAACTGTAAACTGTTGTTTTTTTTTTTTTTTATTTCTAAGTGAGGAGTTACATGCACTGGGCTATGGATATTCTGTCACAAAATTTTTTGTCATGTGATAATGGACGGCGACAGTAAATGATGATGCCTACTTAATCACTTGTAATATTTTGCAGCCATTAATGATAGTTCACTATCGATCGATGATAATCTCTTCGAGTATTTATGCTAAATTAGGTTCGAATCGACTGTCATTGATTGACACTGACAGCGGTGGTATTTTGTAAATTTCTCATTGTAAATAAGCCACATAGTTTCTAAATATTGTGAATGAATTTAGTATTAAAATTTAATTTAAAAATTATGTGAGAATTTTAAATCAGATATTTGTTAATTTGTTTTAACGCAAACTAATGGATAAAGTATATATTGTAATTTGGTGTGTAGTACTCTTATCATAAATCAAAATGCTGACTGCCGACAATGAAACACTTTTGGGTTCATTAATAAATTCACAGTGAGAGCGTAATGCTCGATTTGTTTTATTGGGAAGGGGAGGAGACGAATCAGAACGTTCATCTTAATTAATTCAAAGATTAATTAACTTTATTACTTGCCAAAGTATGCATGCACTGGACATCGAGGGGGAGAGAAAGAATATGACTTTTTGGAGCATCTCTGACAGAGTCTTCTCAACTAAAAATGGACTGAAAGTTTGTTTGGGAAAAGTTGATCTCTGTTGCTGTTCCAAGCAGAAGTTGTCTTCTCAACATGTGATATGCGAGGCTGATTTTCTTGTCTCAAAGGGACAATAGTTTCGTTTCTTAATTTTTTTTTCTATTCTTATTGTGTAGGCAACCTTTCGACCGATGAAAAATGAAAGTCCAACGTTGAGAAAATAATAAAATTCGAGAGCTAAACGTTATAATAAACGATAATTTTATTAAATGTTACCAATCTCGGTTCTGGTCCAATCGCAAGTGAACGAGAGCAAATATAAATTTCCATGAATAGCTCAAAGAATATACGAGTAGCACAAAAGAAAATCAAAACATAGAATTTACAACAATTGAAATCAAAGAAAACTTGTTTTGAGAGATGTACATAGAGCAAACAAGAGAATAACTAGATATCGCATTTTAGTGAATTAAATGACAATGAAGTAATTAACATACATATGCAAAATAGAATCATTTCTAAACATTTAAAGGGAAAACAGTTTCAGCATAATGGTAAGCGAGCCAGCTTATGAATTGGACGTAGAAAGTTTCCATTGGTAGTCCTTAATGAGACTACTCTTACTTGTGTGTCTTTTCCAGGATGAATGTTGGTAACACGTCCCATCACCCATTTACCAGGTGGAAGATTTGGTTCCTTGATAAGAACGAGGTCATCAATCTTGAAATCTTCTTGCGGTTGTTGCCATTTGGGTGGTCGATTTTGAAGCGAGGTGATATACTCCATGCTCCATCTTTTCCAGTAACCTTGAACCTTGGCTTGAATGGATTGCCATGATGAGAGCCGATTTGTTGGTATATCCAACGATGGTTCTGGAACGGTGGATAATGGTTCGCCTAGAAGAAAGTGGGCAGGAGTTAAAACGTCAATATCATTGTCAGACATCTGACATAAGGGTCTAGGGTGTAAAATGCCAAGTGATACCATCTTTGGCTAAAGCTGCTTCCAATTGAGAATGGTGGTGTTCCGATAGAAGAAGATTATGCATATCGGATAGTTCGCGAGCAGCGCCTCGAAAATTAGTGGCATTGTCACTGTACATGTGCGAAGGTTTTCCCCTTCGTGCAACGAATCGACGAAGTGCTGCTAAAAAGGTGTCTGTGCTTAAGACGCTAACGAGCTCCAGATGGATAGTGTCCACAATGGTTTTTGGGACTTCAACTAAATTAATTAATTTTTAGACCAGTCTGGTTTTCGGTCTTTATTCGGCTGTGGTCCAAATTCAAAAGAAAGCACCAGCCGCAAATTACAAATTTCTGTTACAACAATTATCTGGTCTATAGAAGGAAATTTCGAAAGGAAATTTAGCTTACAATAAAGGTTTTTACATCAAGATGAATTTTAAGCTAATTCACAATGGCAACAATATTTTTATGTAGTTTTAAGTTTTGTGAGACTCTCAATTTTAGATTATATTTGAAGTATGAACATCCTGCCCGCCTTGAAGAGCCGAACAGGTTAGAAGATCTCTTCAATGAATTGGTAGCGGTGCCAAGCGATGAATTGGTCGTCTGAGTATCGTCCTTTTAACTCGAATATCTGCAACTCGTATCTTTGAATCCGCACCAGGTATGACTCTTTCTATGCGACCCAACAACCACTGCTGTGGAGGCAAATTGTCATCTGCAACTAGCACTAGCGCTCCGACACCGATGTTCTCAACTGAATTTTTCCATTTTGCTCGTCTTTGAAGCTCCAGTACGTACTCCTTCGACCATCTTGCCCAAAAATGTTGCTTGATTTGTGTGAGTTTTCGCCATCTGTCAAGTAGTGGAATATCTTTCTGGACGGCTGGTTCTGGAATAGAGTTTAAAGGGACACCAATTAAAAAATGACCTTGGGTCAAAACTCTTTCATCATTCGGATCAGGACTTAGAACACAAAGTGGAAGTGAATTCATGATACTCTCGATTTCAGCTACGACGGTCGAGAATTCTTCATATGTCAGGTAAGCTAATTTCACTGTTCGATATAAGTGAGATTTAGCGGACTTCACTGCAGCCTCCCACAAGCCTCCGAAGTGGGGAAATCTGGGCGGTGTGTGTAGAAATTGGATACGTTTAACAGCACACGAAGATTGTATCTCATCTTGCGTTTGCTGCTCCAAAAATAATCTGCGAAGTTCTTCATTCCGGGCCCCAACAAAGTTTGTGCCGTTGTCACAATGGATCTCGCTACACAACCCTCTTCGTGCAACAAATCGTTTCAGCGCAGCTGTGAAACCTTGGGTTGAAAGATCGGAAACAACTTCCAAATGAGACGCCTTCGTCGCGAAACAAATAAAGACTGCAATATAGGCCTTGTGAGTGCAGTACCCGCGCCGTTTTTGAGAGATGTGAAACGGCCCACAGAAGTCCACACCAGAGATTGCAAAGGGCCTGGATATAGTAACTCTGCTTGCAGGCAAATCACCCATGATTTGATGCATTAATTTTGGCCGATATTTGAAGCAATGGAGACATCCACCTACCACTTTTTTGGCTAAGTGGCGAGCGTTGACAATCCAGAATCGCTGCCTAATAATTGCGACTAAGGCTTGGGGACCTGCATGGAAGTTAGTTTTGTGTAAATGGACAATGACATTTTTGACAAAAAGGGAATTTTTCGGTAAGAGAATGGGACATCTGGAATTATAGGGAATGTCTGCATTCTGCAAACGCCTACCTACTCTTAGAAGTTCAATTTCGTGCTCAGTATCGAGAAAGGGATTGAGATTACTGATAACACTTTTTGGGCTTATCTTGTTTGTTTTACTCAAATCCTTTATTTCCTCCAGGAAATGAATTTGTTGAATGGTCCAAATAATACGCAGAAACACGCTTTCCAATTCCTCTGATATAAGTGTTGCACTTGTACACGGGGGTTTAGATACTGAAGATACTTTAGATTTCAAATTATTGTAGAATCGCAGTACGTATCCGAAGATTCTGTTGGTTTTTTGAAAATCATTGTAACGAACAAAATTTTCTGCAAATTCAACTATTTCATCTGCTTTTGCAAGCAGGGTAACTGGTTGATTATTTTTATCAGCAACTAGCGAAATGAGTGGTTTTTGTTTCGGCCAGTTCTCGATAGTCTCGTACAAAAACTGTGGTCCACTGAACCAACTACTATTTAGAAGCTCCGTGCTATAGGCTCCACGGGACACAATGTCAGCGGGGTTGGTTTTTGTGTTTACGTACCTCCATATAGCTGAGGGCAACGAAGATTGGATCGTGGAGACCCGATTGGCCACAAAAATCTCCCAAGAAGACGGGTACGCAGAGATCCAGCGAATGACAATTTCAGAGTCTGTCCACAAATAAATATTGTCAATCAGGTAGTTAAGATTGGGTAACACTTTTAAAGCCAATTCAACGAGCAAAGTAGCAGCGCAGAGTTCCAATTTCGGCAGGGATTTGGTCTTAATAGGTGCTACTTTCGATTTCGCGCTAAGTAAGTTACATTTTATATTCCCACAAATGTCGGTGGTTCTCAAATAAAGACAACAGCCGTAGGCCCGAATAGATGCATCCGAGAACCCATGTATCTCAACCTTGATATCTTCTAGCTTTGTAAAGGATATGTATCTGGGGAGTTTTATTTGGTCTACCTTAGATATTTCCTTGCGAAACTCTTCCCAGCGAGTCTGTATCTCCATGGGAAGAGACTCATCCCAACTACTTTTGATGATCCAAATGTCTTGCATCACAATTTTTCCTTTTACTACAATTGGATTAATAAGACCGAGCGGATCGAAAATTTGTGACAGTTCTGATAAAAGCACTCTCTTAGTAATGGTTTTAGATTCGCTTTCTTTTGGTTTGATGTATTGGAATTCATCGTTGGTAGGATTCCAAACTATTCCTAGTGTCTTAATAACGCCCTTGTCATTAATCCTCAAAGATGAATCTTTTGCCTTTTCTTGATGCGAAATTCTTCCCATTATTTCAGAGCTATTACTACACCATTTCCTAAGATCAAAACCGGCACTCAACAAAATTGTTCTAACCTCGGAATAAATTTCTAACGAATCTCCTCCAGTGATCATATCATCCATGTAGAAATCTTCATTTATTACCTTAGCCCCTAAGGGATATGTAGATACATTCTGGTCGGCCAAGAGTTTTAGACACCTTGTTGCAATAAATGGGGCTGATGTTGTACCATAAGTCACAGTTCTTAATCGGAATGCTTTTAGTCCCTCCCGATCCGAAGCTCTCCACAAAATGCATTGATGGTTCCGATCTTCATCATGCACGAGTATCTACCGATACATTTTTGAAATATCGGCAGTAACAACGAATTTGTATGTACGAAAACGAAGGATGATATCGAACAAATCGTCTTGAATTCCCGGACCTTTTAATAAGAGATCGTTCAACGAAAGATTTGAAGTTGTCTTTGCGCTGCAATCAAAGACAACTCTCAATTTTGTAGACAACGAATCGGGTCTGAGCACAAACTGATGAGGAGCGAAATACTTGATCTGATCAAGTTGATTTCTAGGAACTTCTTCCATGTGACCTAAGCTTTCATATTCAGTCATAAATTCTACGTACTGGGCCCTGACTTCCTTATTCCTTTGCAATCTTTTTTCTAGGTTAATAAACCGCCTTTGAGCCTGTCCCAACGAATCTCCCAATTGACCGCCATTCGATTTAAACAATAGATTAACCAGAAATCTTTCATCTTCCTGTCGACGTACGCCTTTTAAAAATTCCATCTCACACTCGTCCTCTTCCTTTGATGAGAATGGTTGCTTTCGATTCACCTCCTCCATTTCCCAGAACTTCTTAACTATTTCACTAAGAAACGCATCTTCAGGCTCGGAGCAGGTAACTAAGGTGCATGCTACTTGAGGATTAGAGGATATCTCGTATTTGCCAGAAACAACCCACCCAAATAGTGTTTTTTGGAGGATCGGTAGTTGGGGGTTCAATGTTATTTGTCCGACGCACAATAGTTGGAAAAAGCTGTCAGCTCCTATGAGCAAATCTATGTGACTTGGCCGGTAAAAATCGGGATCGGCAAGCAAAACATTTTTAGGTATCTTCCATTGTGATATATCCAATTCATTTGCAGGAAGAATGTTGGTTATACTTTTTAGAATCAAAAGATCTAGATTGATTTCAAAGTCTGAAATTCGAGATCGACAACTGGCTTCAACTTTGTAGTTAATCGCAGCATTCGATTTACCAATACCAGAAACGATTGAATGAGTTTGTCTTTTCTTAAGTCTTAACTTTTGCACCATGTCCTCCGTAATGAAATTAAGCTGTGATGCTGAATCAAGAAGAGCGCGAACAGGATATAATTGGCCAAACGAATTTCTCATATACACTAGAGCAGTGGCTAGGATAACCTCAGAACAATTTTTCTCAAACATGCTCGCGACCAAGTGAGTACTACCAAAGGTACTTGGCTGTAAGCTATCAGCTGGTACACTACCAGTGCTAGTGGGTTGATTAGTTGTAAACCTGTGCAACAAATGGTGATGTGGCATTGAGCATACCTTGCATTTTGGTGCTTGACATCTTCGGACCGAATATCCCTTTGCAAGGCAATTAATGCAAAGAACTCGTTGCTTAGCTTCTTGAAAACGTCTGATTACTGACAGCTGATTGAAGTTTTCACACGTACTTATATCATGTGTGTTTGCCGAGCAAAATTCGCAAGATAACGACTGCGCAACTAATGTGGAATGAGACTGTGGCTGTCGATTATTATTTCGGAAGCGAGATCTATTCGGCGGTGGATTAGTATTAGCTCCATTATTGACAAGTTTTGATTCCTTTGCCTCAAGAGTTTGACAACGACGGTCTAACACTTTTGAAAAATCTTCCCACTTCGGAAGTGTTGAGTGATCGACCGATTCATCCCACTTTGCCCTAGTATCAGCATCAATCTTATCCAACGCTAGCGAAATAAAAAAAGCGTCACAAATACTCTCATGACTTCCAATCGAAAGCATCGCTGCAATATGCGAATTAAAACTATCCTCTAAATTGCGAAGACTCACCGCAGAACTTTTAGAAATTTTGTTAATATTCATTAACCCATTTAAGTGTTCTTGAAACATCAGTGTTTTGCTATCAAAGCGTTTTTTCAAACGATCCAGGGCCTTGCGATAGTTTAAAGGGGTTAAATCGAACTCTTTAATTGCGTTCAAAGCTGCACCAGATAAGCACTTCCTCAAATAATTAAATTTCTGTAGTGCTTCTAATGAATTATCCTTGTCAACAAGATTAGAAAAAATCCCTATAAAATTCGGAAATTCAGAAAATTTGCCGGAAAATGTTGGTAATGTTATACGTTCTAGCTTGGAACGGGAAATAGGCTGCTGCGATATAAACGATGAATTAAAACCATCTCCAACTGTTGTATTTCCTCACTGTTCTAACAACATTGATTGAATCATAGATTTCGTCGACACATAGGCGTCCTCTAATTCCGCTCTATGATTTGCCTTTTCCTCCTCAGCCATATTTATTTTTTCCAGCGATAATTGAACATTCAAACCTTGTTTGAAGTAGGATTCAATAATGCCCAAACGACATTCTAATTCCACACTCGACATTGACGAACCCTTGCCACTAATAAGCTTCTTTAATCTGGTTATATTACCTTTCGTAGAAGACCTAATCGCTTTTAATTCGGACAATGTTCGCAGTGGATTATTATCTAACCACCCACCAGACTTCTCTCCACCTCCTTGTGCAGCATTCTCGTCTTGATCAATCATATCAACCGTCCAATTATTTATTCAACCAACGAAAATAACCAAGAAAATCCAGCGAACACACTGCTATCCAACTATTAAGAGAATTTCCAGTGAAAGATTAGCAATTAAAAACAACAACGTGAGAATTTTAGTAGCAGCAACAACGATGAGTCATTTAAATTTTTGCAAGAAATAATCCAACGATTCCAGCAACAAGAACTAAATATTAGCTCCAAGCGATGACCACAGCGAAAACAGCAACAACAATAAAAGCTTTTCACCCACAGCGTATGAACTGATAGCAAGTGGCAGATTCAACAACGTTGAAGATTATCTCCAATAAGCAGCAACGATCAAACCAGAACCCAACTTGGAAATTTAAAAGCTTTTCTTCCGTTAAACAATTCCAACAAAATACTATATGGTATACCCAATGCAATGAATTCCTGTGCAATTGTTTTTGGTAATTTGCAACAACTATTTTAGAGGGATTAAAATGCGATTGCGAAGACGATGGAAAGCAGAAAGAAGAAAAAATCGACGTCTTTCAAATGTCCTTCAAATATCTTTCAAATGCCTCGTAAATTATGATGTATGATAAATTAAAATGTAGATTTATTTTACACATGTAGTATCAAATATTTAAATTAGAGTATGAAATGTTTAAATTATAGTATTTCTACAGCTTTAAATCACCAATATCCAGAGATAACATACATACATACATACATTTTAGAAGAGTTTTTATACTAATTCCTTAATTGGCAATCGCTTGGTTGTTTGTCTCCAATTGTTCTCCCTCGATGTAGATCGATGATCGATGTTGAGCAAGGTGAAGAAAATTAAAAGCGTTTTGACTTTTATGACTTAAAAGTATGATGGGGATTAATGTGATTCCCGGGTTTCGGCACCAAAAAATATGTCCACAATGGTTTTTGGGACTTCAACTAAATTAATTAATTTTTAGACTAGTCTGGTTTTCGGTCTTTATTCGGCTGTGGTCCAAATTCAAAAGAAAGCACCAGCCGCAAATTACAAATTTCTGTTACAACAATTATCTGGTCTATAGAAGGAAATTTCGAAAGGAAATTTAGCTTACAATAAAGGTTTTTACATCGAGATGAATTTTAAGCTAATTCACAATGGCAACAATATTTTTATGTAGTTTTAATTAAGTTTTGCGAGAGTTTCAATTTTAGATTATATTTGAAGTATGAACAGATAGCCTTCGTGGATAAACAAACAAACAATGAGATGTATCCCTTGGTGATATACGATTTTCGTCCGTTTTTAGTTTTGATGGCGATCGGACCAGCGTAATCGCATCCACTATGGGAAAATGGTCTGGATTGTGTTATCCTTGGCGGTGGTAAATTACCCATCAATTGGTTTGCGGTTACCTTTCTGTGTTTAAAACAAGTTATACTTTCATGGGTGATCTTTCTTAACAAGTTTCTGCAGCCGATGATCCAATATTCTTGTCGAATTATTGCAAAGAGCGTAGAAACACCTGGATGGAGATATTTGTGATGTGCGTCGAGTAGTATTAGCTTTGTGATACGATGTTCTTTGGGAATGATGATGGGATGTTTGACATTGTAGGCTACGTTTGCTTGCTCTATTCGTCCTCCAACCCGCAGTATATTGTCATTATCTAGAAATGGATTGAGACTTAAAATGTTGCATTTATTAGGAAAATTACCAAATCTTTTGTGGTGTTGTATTGATTTTCCGAAATATTCAGCTTGCAGGTATTGTATGAGCTTCAGTTTCGCCACTCGAATTTCCTGTGTCTTCAGATGACGCGAATAAATTTGAGTTTGATGACGGCTATTTGAAATAAATCTGAAAACGAATGCGACGCTGTTGATGAGTTTGTTCCAGGACTAGCAAGAAGTTGCAAGTGCTTCAAAAGGATGATTAGATGTTACGACCAGAAGAGATTGTTTGATTTTCGAATTTTCTTCCTTTAAGCTCTCAATGTCCTCTCCCGCTTCAATTACTTTCAGGCCAGTTGTCTTCGGTTCCTTGTAGCCAATTTGGTCCAGACCACCAAATAGGATGTTCCATCAGCCATGATGGGGGTACTCCACGAGATGCGCAGTCCGCAGGGTTGGACATCGATTTAACGTGATACCAGCGATTTTTTGGAATCGTATTCAAAATATCCGCTGTACGATTTCCAACGAAGGTATTCCAATGACGACATGGAGAAGACAACGACTGTTGACAATACGACTGTTGAGTCAGTCCTGCACATAACTCAAGGCGAGGAATGCTGAGTTGTTTAAGAGACGCCACACTTGTCTTAGATGCTACAATCTGCGTCTCGAACTGGCCATTTGGTAGCTGATAACGAGAATAAATTACAGCCGCATATGCTGCTTTTAAAGCGTCCGAAAAACCATGCATTTGAAGTTAATTATTTGACAATGTAACGAGGAATTGCGAGTTCAGTGAGCAACGAGAGCTCTCCTCGATATTTAAACCACTGAGATAGAATGAGGAACTTCATCATCCCAATCCAATTTCTTGTGCCAGAGATCCTGAAAGATAATCTTGAACAGAATAACGCAGGGTCCAAGAAATCCGAGAGGGTCGAAAATACTCGCAGTGTCTCTTAAAATGCGACGTTTTGTAACACGTTCTAGAGTTCCTAAATTCAACCGAAAACTGAAATTATGGTCCTCGGTGAATTTAATGTCTTCTACGTGATTGTGAGTGAATTATTTCAAATTAAAAAAAAAAACAATTTGACTTGAGTAACGATGAAAAAATGCATAGACATTCCTTAAGTCGTTATCTACATCCTTCTTGGTGCCCCAGTATCAACTTTAGGAGTAAAGGGTTTTCCTTTAGATGTGCCCCATTTTTCAAATACGAGTAGTTATTCTCTGAACTCACGTCTACCATCTTCTGACAGTTGTTGTCATATTTTTGCTCAAGATTGTCTACCATTTAATCATGGAAAGGTATACGTTTTAACAACATTTACAAATCATTCAAATTTCTTTTATTTAAATTTGCGGTCTATTATACTATTAAGATACGTGGGTTAACTCAGTTTTAAACTCCTAATAATCGAACAATTGAACGTTTAGTGAAAACAGCAAATTGGCTTTTTTACTCCATAATGTTCATAATGTTCTCATCCCAAACCAAAAGTGAAGAGAATATTGCGGCTACCCTCGAGTCGGTGAATCAGGACTACCTCGCCAATCGATTCCTTCCCTGTGACGTAGTTTGTGAAAAGACTTGGCTCTACGTCCGTGTAAGACCGTTTATACTGAAGAACTAAAGCCAAATTATCATCGCGCACGTCTACCCTTTGCCCGGTGGCTCTATTGAAAATG
Source organism: Volucella bombylans (assembly GCA_949129095.1). Classification (NCBI taxonomy): domain Eukaryota; kingdom Metazoa; phylum Arthropoda; class Insecta; order Diptera; family Syrphidae; genus Volucella; species Volucella bombylans. Next base: position 117,052,983 of record OX422142.1, on the reverse strand, counting down.
GAAGAGGATTCGAATTTTCGCCGAAAAATCTTCCTCAGTAACGAGCCATATTTCTGGTAAAAATGCATTTTTTTGCCGGATTTGGTCAAGCGGACAGCCGAAGGTGTTCCAGCAGCAGTCATTTTAAACGAAAAAAATCTGCTGTTTGGTGTGGTTTTCATGCCGGGGATATCAACGTTGCGTAATTCTACCAAGATGATCCCGGCTAGTCAATTACAATCAATTGAGACTGTTTCTCTATCGACATCGACGTAGTCAGAAAACTGCGTGCTGGTCGCCTGAGATGGCTATGATATGTAGAGTGAATGAACACCAATGTTCCGGCCCCAGAGTCTTCGAATCTAACTCGTAGAGGGATGGACAACGCAGTAGCCGAAGACCTCGCCTTAGGTGGCGCACACAAGTAGAAGGGACCTCAACCGACTTGCAGCACTCAACTGGAGGCAGAACTGTAGTTAAGTGCAGACTCTATTCCTTGGGCTACATTTAGTCTCTTATCTATGCCAATAAACTAGAAATTTTAGACGACTTGGAGGCGAAAATTCGACTTGAAATTTCTAAAATATCCGGCCGAAAAGTGCGGAAAAGTCATCAAAAATTGGCACCAGCGCATACACTCATTCAAAAACCGCTTCTGGAGTACATTTCATAACTTATGGAACCAATTGTATCTTAAGCCTGAATATTAAACACAGGTTTCAGAAACAAATCTAATGAAAAGTGTAATTCTAGGTAATATGAGTATTTCCTTTGCACAACGGGATTTATAAGGATAGTAGAAGTCTTGTTGATTTGAAAAGACAAATCAGAATCAGAAGATTCCACGAGTTCTTACACCGCTTTTGGAATCGGGTGCGTTAGGTGCACTCCATGTAGTTCTGTTCGTGTAAGTGAGATGTATTATTACTTACCTTTATTCAAAATAGTCTCCACTTAATTAGAAGCTTCAACCGAAAATACATATCGCAAGCCCAGTAGGAGGTAGGTATAGTTTCCATTTCATATATGAACGAGTACCGCAAAGTCCAATCCGAAAAAATTGCAGTTTATTCTTTTCTTAATATTCAGGGAACTATCGACAACAGTGGCCACGATTCCATCATCAACGATAAGTGAGTATTTTTGTCCAAGGGATGTTCACAGGATTGTTTCATTTCGCCTCTTTTATGGTATTTAATCATAGATGAACCACTCAACGAGTTCGGCAACGTTGGCCATGACCCAACATTAAACTGTTGGTACTCCTATTCACAACAGCTATAAAATCGTTTTTAATATTTTCGTTAAACTTTAACAAAGTGTATCAAAAGACTGATAAGTTGAACATACACTGAACGTACACTGAAACCGACAGTACAACCAGCAAAAATCGCAGTTCGGGTAGAGGGAAGTTAGTTGAACCGGCCAGATAGATCCACCCTGGATTTCCGTGTGGAACACCAAATCCCAAATATTCTTCCTATCCATACAGGCACCATGGGTGTCAAATCACATCTGAACTTGGATGTTTGCGGGACTTCATACCACTAACATATATGAAGACCAAATTGAAACGTCAAGAACTTATCAAAAATTTCGCTGTTGCTGTCATAAGCTTTGAAACAGACGTAGAATGGCACGAGGCCATCTTTGCTTCAGCTTACTTTCCCTATGATTCCATACCACCGCCAAAAGCAGCAGATAAACTCATTAAATAATGTGATGTTGACGACACACTTCGAAATACTTCCTGGAAAGTAGTAAGTTCAACGTAAAAGGCAATAATTTTCTGCCTAACAATAGTATGAAGTCCAGTTATTAACAATGTTGGCTCTCAGCGATTAACCCTGTCTAATACGTACACTAAGAACGGTATCTGCTTAAAATTCCCATGGCAAGTGACCATGTCAGACAAGGACCATGCTGAAGTCAAAAAACAGATAATAAAGAAAGCAGTTGAAATCAGGGCAATACTGCTCTGCAACTTGCTTGTCATATGTTGAGAGACTGCACTTCAAAATCCAGTATGTACTCTTAAATGTCCACTCGGCAAAGAGTGGGTACGCATTGAGCATTTTCATCGATATTGAGGAAGTCTTCAACGACGCGCAACATTTTATGCATGTGTATTCATAACTCGACCCAAACAATGGGACGTAAGCGAAGCACTGGTTTTGTAAATTTAAACCCAAATTTTGGATGTTGAGGGCTGTTAAACGATAACGTTCTGAACTTGCGGGCAAGTCCTAGGTCTGGTGCAGCTGCTATGTTTCATGTTCTTGGTTCTTGACAAGTAACTGTACTGTATGTCTGATCACCTCCAAGACTGTTTGCTCTAAACCGCAAGCAGTTCTACGTTATCTACGATTATATTATGAAAGGGTTATCAATCAACCTCATCAAAATTGAGGCTGTTTCGTCATGGGAACTAGGACGCCAACTTGTCTAGTCCTAAAAAGCGTCACAAACTATTTTCCAATGATGCTAAACTTCTTTGGAATAAAGGAAACTTCCAAAGTGCTCTGAATTTTCCGGTGGTGTGAAGGAAATGACAGAAACACGTGGATTTTGTCCCCAATATGGCTACAGTGGATTCACGCAATTTAAATAAGGCCTATTCAACCCTGTGCGTCAGTTGTTTGGTAGAATACATCCTAATGTAAACGTCACTGGTTTCAACGAAATCTGAAGAGCGGATAGTCTCGGCTGCACAGCAGTGAATAGTTTTCCCGTCTATGTTTTTTTTTTCTGATGGAACAAAGCATTCAAACAACAAACTAAGCTGTTGTACTCCCTGTTTTTGCTGTAATTTGTTCAATATTTCGTAGAAAGATGAGTAAGCACTTCAGTGATAAAGTGCCTATACTGCACTACCTGCAGGCTGATGCGAGCGTGGGCCGGACACTCATAGAGATAGTGGTTAGCGGTGTCGTCTTCACCCTCACAACAAGTTTCGCGGAATTATGTGTCACTCTTATGTGCTTAGCAAAAGCAGTTTACACTCATGCTACAGATGGACAGCAGAAAATCGCTAATCGAAAATGCATGTTCGGGTGCAGAAAACAAACAAACTTTCCGATTGTGTTCAGAGCAGCCTTGGAAGTCATAAGAGGCTTTAGCAAAGCTTCAAGCGCACCTAGGCTGTCATATCACTCTTCCAGCGATGCATCAGATGGAATGTCCATAAGCCCAGAGTCAAAAGACGGTCGGCGCTGTGTGCTGAAACAGGCACCACTTCTCTTTAAACGGAAAATGGCTGTGAGAGTACAGTCCATGATATGAATGTCAAGAGCGAGATTCATGTACCTGAGACAGATGGTTCTGTGGAATCTGGTAAAAGCATACGGAGAGCCTCCTGCATAGGAATGCTGAAAATCAATCTCAATAAATATGTATAATGGGTAGGTACTGGGGAAATCATCTCTTGCCTGCACTCGTTTGGAAAGTGGAGATTAACCTTTGCAATGTGCAGGTAGGTATGTGAGTCACACCAATGGTCTCGACAGTAGCTCTGTCTTAGCCCAGAATGAGGAAGAGCTGTTTATGTTTTCCCGATTCTAGCGCTCTCTGTGAAAATTTTTTTTTTCACTATTCAGTATCGAGTTCAGGGCTCTGAGTATGAAGACGCATCAACCCGTGCTTCGATTTCCAAATACAGAAGATTGCGCGCTTCCGTTTACTTACTTACTTACTTACTTAGGTGGCGCTACAGCTCGGCGTGAACTAACATGCATGTCCTAGCCATCTCAGGCGACTGACGCGCAGTTTTCTGACTAGTCACAGTATAGCTCGTATAGTTCGTCTTTGAGTTTTCGCCTCCAAAGCCCATCAACGCAAAAGGGACTGAATATTTCTCGAAGAATTTTTCTCTCAAAACCACTGTGGTTATGGTCCGTGGTTCTGTGCCCTAAAGCAGGATTGGGACGAACAAGGTCTTATATAGAGTCTCCTTAGTTTTTCGGGATAGGGTCTTACGACGCAGTTGCCTTTTAACCCAAAGACACAGCGATTGGTAAGGTGGATTCTTCGTTTTATTTCTGCTCTGTTGTTGGTACAAAGCCCTTTACCACCGCTGTCGATTATGACGTTCTGTCTAATTCGTCGATGTTGTGTGTCACTTCTTGTTAATAGCCTATATTTGGTTTTGCCCTCATTTAGCGCTAAACCCATTTTGGACGCTTCCGTTTCAATACTAGCGACCGCACCGGTGACAGCCCGCTCAGTTCGTTTTCTCAATTATGTTGATATCATCGGCATACGCCAGTAGTTGCATAGACTTTTAAAAGATTTTGCCTTCAGTGTTTGCTTGTGAGTTTCGCACAATTTTTTTCAAATATGGTGTTAAAGAAATCACATGACAGCGCGTCACCTTGTCTAAAACCTTTTGTGACATCAAAGGTCTCGCTTAAGTCGTCACCGACATTGACGGAGCAGCGAGCGTTCTCAATTATCATTCTGCACAGACGGGCGAGTTTGGAAGGGATGCCAAAGCTAGAGATTGGTTTGTATAGTTCGTATAGTTCGTCCCTAAATGTTGCCATATGCACCCTCAAATTCTATGAAAAGATGGGTATCGATTTGGACTTCTTGAGTTTTTTCCAGGATCTGGCGGAGTGTGAAGATTGGGTCGATTTGTTGGATTTTAGATTAGATATTGATAGTTTTGGCTATTGTCGACCAAATTGAATGATCTATTCTACCGCATGTTGGCCTTCTTTACCATTATACAGTCTGCAGAAAAATTTTTTCCATATTCTCAGCACTGGCTGCGACTCCACTCCGAGGTTTGCTTCTTCCTCTTTACAGGCTTGACAAGTTCTTTTTAACTGTTGGTAAAATTTCCGCACGTTATTTCTGGAGTACAACCTGTCAATGCAACCTTCTCGTCTCTTCCTTCTCTCGTCCTTCATTTCAGCGCCCCTTTGTACGCTTCTTGTTTAGCTACATATGCTTGACACGTTGGCAGCGTTGTCACTGGTCATCGATACTTGTTGCTGACAGAATAGGAGTTGAGAGATTTCCAGATACGCGTTCGGCGAAGATTCTCAGGGTCTCTTGCAATTGCAGCTTCTCTACGTTATACAAGTATCTTCTTACAGTAGTTTTTCTATGTTGTGGCGCTTGGGTGATCCCTGTCAATGTTGGCTGCTTCAGAATATTGGAGGCATGCTTTACTTCGATCGGAAAATAATCGATTTGGTAAAGCGTTTCATGATCCGGAGATCGCCATGTCCCCTTGTGTATATTGAGACGTGGTATCATGTAGACTTGACTATGCTTTCCTTTTCCTATTTGCTCCTTTCATAACCTGCCATTAAACTCGGATAGTACGATTTTAACGTCGTACTTCGGGCATTGCTCAAACATACATTATATCTTGTTGAGCAGCTTGTATAGGGTTTTCCAATAAGGACTTGACAACTTTTTTTTTAAATAAAACTCAAACCATTTGAAATATTTCAAAAACTTTATTATCGGCTTGAAGTACAATCAAAACATTTATGAATGGAACTCGATTTCGTTCATATGGCCACCGCGGGCACGTTTGCAGCGGTCGATTCGTTGGACCCAATTTTCAACGACTCGACCACACATTTCGGCCGAAACGGCCACTATTTGAGCTCTTCCAACGTCGTTGGAGTGTTGACATAAACCAATGACTTAACGTAGCCCCACAGAAAATAGTCAAGAGGCGTTAAATCGCACGAACGAGGCGGCCAATCGACTGGCCCATTTCATGATATAACACGCTCACCATACTTACTCTTCAATAAATCGATTGTAGTGTGTGCTGTGTGGCTTGTGGCATCATCCTGTTGAAACAACATGTCGTCCAAGTGCATATCTTAAAATTTGGGTCAAAAATTATTGGTGATCATGGTGCGATAACGCTGACCATTCACAGTAACGTGACGATCGTTATCGTCGACGAAAAAATATGGCCCAATAACGCCGCCGGCATGCAAATCGCACCAAACAGTTATTTTTTGTGGATGAAGTGGTGATGCATGAAGCACATGTGGATTTTCACCCGACCAATAACGCATATTTTGCTTATTGACGAACCCATTGAGCCAAAAATGAGCTTCGTCACTGAAGATGATTTTGCGATGAAATTCATCATCTTGGTGCATCTTCTCCAGAACCCAATCGGAGAACGTACGTCGCTTCAAATGGTCCATCGGCTTCAATTCTTGAGTCAGCTTGATCTTGTATGGGTGTAAACCAAGATCCTTACGCGAAATACGTCATAATGTGGTATGAGCGATGCCCAATTCTTGAGAATGCCGTGGAATTGACTGATTTGGATCGTTTGCTACGGACGCGTCGTACTTGTCTTCCCTACGGTCATGGCCGCATATTAGACTTATGTTGGCAAATTTAGCCTTGGTGCGAATTGTCACAAGATGCTCGCTCAAGACAGCGTGCATAAAACTGTCGCATATGGCAAATCCGAACCCGAATAATCGCTATTTCTTTTTCCTGTAGCATTCATCATAGTAAATATAACAGTTTTTCATCTTTCTCCTCTTAGCTTCACTTTAAGAGTTCCGTTTTCCACGTCGCACCCCTCTGCCGGAATGCAAACATTCACTGCTCTAGCTAGTTCCCACAATTGATCAACTCAGTGTTTGCACTCAACATCCTTTATACTAATGTGATTGTCAACTTTCCCAATTCAAAAGAGAAGAGAGGTGGTAGCGGCATCCTTATAACATAGCTACGTCGGTCCTTTTTGATGTTTCGCGGTTTTCTTGGAGATATGTAACATATGCGACATCAAAATTCCGTCCACCCGAACTATTATTTAACTTTTGCTGGTTTCAACATCGATTTCAATCGGCCTTTGTGCGAGGGAAAAAACACCAGCAGAGTTGTTCATCAGGGTGGATTTGACCGCATCAACCGACTTTCGTTCCCCAGAATTCCGAACCTTGAGGGTCGTAGCACCGGTTTTGTGCGGGCATCACGCGCGAAAAAATCAATCCACAGAGGAAATGCCAGAAACTATCTTATTCTTGGCCCTGTTCGGTACCGAGGATGCAGCTTCAATTCCTAAAGCTTGATGGGTTTCAGCATTATGTTGGTTGGAGCTCCCAGACTCCGCACAATTTGCACCAAAGACCAGACTTGAATGGTTTCCTCTCATTTCTAAAATTATTTCGAACTCACGCCAATCTAAACCCAAAAGATCCCTTCTCATCGGCAGTCCCTGCACTATGTAAATAACAATCGTCAATTCTCCTCTGATTTCGATGAAACATACGAACTTCGTTCTTCTGGCCTTACTGCGACAAGGTTCACCACAGCTCATCGTTTTTATGCCTTTACCAGTAAATGCTTATTACTCGTAAGCTCATTAATAGATTTATGCATTGGTAGCGAAGGCACTGTCTTATCGGTTGATAGTTCGACACCTCTCAAAATGTAAACACAAAAATGTCATTCTTTCTGCACACATGAAAAAAATGTGCCATTTTTTTGTACCGAAGATTGTAACAGTGCCATGCATTAATTTTTGACATTTGGGGGAAAAAAAAACCTCTCCATGATTTAAAAACCGTTAATGAAGCAGAGATCCAACAACTCTTCTCTATTTCAAATTTTGTCTGTGAAACTACAATAAGTTCCTAAAATCACTTTAACATTCTGTTAACATAACGAAACGTAAAATAATCTTACGTTACTTTGCAATCAAATACATTTTTGGCATGTTCTGTATAAACTGCCACTGTTACATGACGTCACGAAGTAGAAATGTGAGATAAAAATTTTTCATAATGATTGATATGGGACTTCTGAAACCAAGTTTATTTTTGCACATTATTATTCCTCATGGCTTAAAACCCAACAAGTTTTTCAATAAAACTTTATTACTAGAATACTATGTTCTGCGTACTGGAATCTGCACCAAACAAGCGTTTGCCACTCTAGCGTTGTAGGAAACTACATACCAATTCTAGAGTCGTCGGGCTTTGATTCTTTCAATAGATCAACGCTTCTTGTTCTTGTTCCATCTCCTGGATTTACCGTTTATGCAGGCAAGTCCGTAAAGCACTACAAAAGTCTTTCTATTGAAACATCTGCTGATTCTTGCGTTTGATACTGTTATGCTGTTCGTATGTATAGCTCTGCACCCTAAAATAAGACTGAGATAGTAAAAGACATAATTTATTTTTGACAAATGATTTATCTGCTCATTTTCTTATACAAAAGAATCACGGTTTGGCAGAAGCAATTGTTCACTTGTTTACTGCGATGATGTCGTTGCTCCAATTAACTATAGAGCCAGGATAGACAATGTTTCTCACTAACTCAAAATACTGTCACTTTTCATCAACAGCATATACACTGCATTCTCCACTTTTATTAGAGCGACTTTTATCACTTCTGCTCCTGTACCAGCAGAGGCAACAAGAGGTCCCTGAATTATGTGATATTGAGACACGCAATCGCCAGTAGTCGGACAGAGTTTTGAAAGTTGATAAAGTGCTCCTAAATTTCCCAAAAGTTTTCCAAAAACAATGATGAGTATTACATCACGCCGCTTGGAATCATTCAGCATATTCTTTTGCCATCCTGCTCAAATTAATGGATTTAATGCCTGCACTCAAAATAGCTTTATACAATTCGTTTCTTTATACGTTGTCATGCGCAGCATGACATCATCATCACATTTTTTTTTTTTTCAAATGGAAAGGATAGCTGGAGATGACCTCGACGAGGACGTCAGGTTATTTCTAAATTTGGTCAGAATAAAATATATACATAAGTCCCATTAATATCTACTCAAGTCCCTCCTCTCCAAGGTCATGGAAACGCTGATAAACCGTCAGCTCATTTTTTTTTAAAGAACTTAACACTGGTATTTTTATACTTAAAATGCCTGAGCACGTGTTAAGTTTTTAGGAAAATGGGACAAAGAGAGAACGAAAGATTTTTGGGCTCAGTGACAATTTCGCTCCATGGGTGGCATCCAACATTTAATGTTGTCTTACGTGAATGAAGTTGCCTGAAACAAAGAATGTCTTTCGGGCGGGGCTGGGATTCGAATACGAACCTTCCGATTTGGAAGCCAATACACTACCACTTGAGCCACGGCCACCCACATGAAATATATCGAAACGCGAAAATTTATAAATGAACGGCAGTACGGCTGGTGATTTGATGGCATGTCTTACGGAAAAGTGGAAAGAAAATCTACACCAATCTGTCGAAAACTAGTTAGTTGCACTTGATATTTCTAAGGCATTTCACAGAGTTTGGCATCGGGCTCTTTTGTCGAAAAATGCGTGTATTTGGGATTGACAACTCTCTTCTTCAATGGATTCGAAACTACCTTTCGGAACGTTCAATTCCAGTTGTCGTCGATGGTGTCAAGTCTGATATTAACCAAATAAATGTTGGTGTGCCCCAGATCTCCATTCTGTCTCCGACAATCTTTTTAATTTTCAACGATCTCTTGTCTACCACTTCTAATCCACGACAGTACTCTCGTTCCGTGACTCACGTCCCGGCTCTTCGGCTGTACAACGGGAAAGCTCAAGCATAACCAATTGTGGAACTGTCAACTGAGTGGAATGCTTCCAAAACAAAATGCTGTCTGCTGTCGATAAAGCGAAATTTGACACGCAGCCATTATCCAAGAATGACACTTTCATGAAACCGAAAAATTTTGCATTCTTGGCAAGTGTGTGAACGATAACTTACGTTGGAATGACCACACATTCATTGTTGCCAAAAGTGCTGCGAAATGTCTAGGTTTCCTCAAGAGATGAAAGAAATATTTTATCCCCTCTGACCTGGCCACAATATACAAGGTGTTTATCCGCCCAAAACTGGAGTACAATGCCCACATCTGATCAGGTGCTGCTAAAACCTCTTTACACTTCCTAGATAGGATCCAAAATCGTGCGATAGAACTCATAGATGATGCCAATACCACAGTCACTCGACAACGGCGGCGTAACGTGTCCTATCTTACTTTTTTGTATCGCTATTTTCATCACCAGTGCTGCACTGCAATTGCCAGTAGCATTCCATACCTTCAAACTTTTAACCGTAACACCCGTCTCGCTATCAATGCTCATCAGTACCCCTTTAAGCCCACCTTCGGAGGTACTCTGAAACAGCGTGATTCTTTCCTAAGCCGTACACAACTGGCTTATGGAATGCTCTGCCGATGTCTTTATTTTCTAGCCAGTACAACATGCAAACACTTGAAACATTTAAGAGACTGTTGCTAATACGTTTGCAAATACGTACCGTGTGTCCAGAATGGGATTAAGTGTAAATGACAAAACCAACTATATGCTGTCAACGTAGAGACGCACTTCATAATGAACAGCTGCGACCGTGAAGCATTCAGGAAATTGGTTCCCATAATCCCAACGACGTTCCCCGTCATGAATCACCATAAATCGTTCCGATGAATACCGTATGCTCCAAAATAAACAAATTTTCAAGTGACACGTGAACATACTTACCACAGTCCCGCCACAAAATTAAAGAAAAACACCCAAAATTCTCTTATGTAAATTTTATTTTTGTTTTTCTATAAAATTCATTCTGTCCCTAGAAATTATTCGGCCTTCTTGGTCTTCTTTACTGGAGCTGGCTTCTGTGACCTCAAGATGGCTGAAGCCTTGCGGAGAGCAGCCTGCAAACAAACGAAACCGTAGTTAGTACGAATTCTACAAAGACCCACATACGGTGAGTGAATTTATAGCATCAGCATGTAAGATTCTTCAATGTTTTCAGAGATCTTGGTAGTAATATTCATCATAACCAAAGAGACTACATACAAAAACACGCGTCAACCGAGAATTCTATGTTTACCTGCTTCAAGTCATATCGGTACTTGCTGCCAGAGAGCATATTCCGCAGCTTCTTCAGTGACCGCCTGGGTCCAGCTTTCATTGTCACACGAACAGTGTTCTTTGCTGGGCGGTTCTGGTTCTTGCCTTTCTTCATGACAACCGTAAAGCCCTTCTTGGCTGGGACGACTCCCAGGGTCTTCTTGTGAACTAGACCGCTGTACCTGTACGAACTTATGTTCGTGAGGTTATTGGGTTCCTACAAAGAAAAGTACAAGTCTCATGAAAATCTAAGCATCTTATCCACAGCACAGCATAGAGATTGCATTCTCGTGCATCAGAAGTAGCAAATAAGAATTATTATCATGTTGGTATCAACTATCATTGTGAATTAAGTCATCATTAACAGCAGAGAAATGCAATTTCGCAGAAATCATGTGCGGTAGGATAGGAGTAGAATACTTACAGTGCTGAAGGGTTTCTTCACATCCCTCTTCTTGAGCAAGTAAGAGTTATTGTTACGAATAATCAGCCAATTGAGGTGCGATGATGTGGTGGCCATCTTGTACGATCTGAAAGAGAACACAAAGAACGCAGATCAGAAACCCGCTGTGAAAAAAATCGGATAATTCAGCTCTTGACGACCAAATTTCAGGATTGGGTGATGAATTATAGTCTTCAAGAACTCTTCCGCTAAATCATTCATCATGAAAATGAAAAGTTCCAACAGAACGAGTGCATAGAAAAGCACTTTTCCTGGTGGAACGTGTAAAAACACGTGGAAAATTCTTTTTTTCTTTGTTTTGATAATTACCGAGAAATTTTCCGGATTCTTCGTGTGGAAGCATTGTAAATGAAATGATTTTTTTTAAGTTTGGTAAATTATAGAACAACTTTATGCAACGCCTAAATGATAGGAGACAAAAAGATTTTACACGTGTTTACTGTACAAATTCACAAGAGAAAATAAAAATCTCACCTTTCGTGCTTGACTGCGATGACGGAAAAGAAACAGGAACCATCATGGCTGTAGTAGGAAGCCATCGATGTGAGTTTATGCATGGGGCGTGAGTATGTTCGTAGAGTGACGTTTATAATTTGTTCGTATTTTATAATCTACTTTATATGATAGACACATTTCAGGATATTTGTATTATTTAATGAAAAATTTTCAGTTTATTGAAATAACTTAAGTCTATTCTGGCGACATTTTTATAACAATTTATAAAGGAAAATTGTTTGCTTAAGTTTGAGGTTAAGGGATGAATTCTCTCTTAAACCTAAAATCTCGAGAGAACCCTTTTGTGGAAAATGTTTGTAAAATGTCAAAAGTGACAATTAAAACTAATATAAAAAAGAAATGGCAAAGCAAGAGCAAGATTTTTAGATTAGTTATTATTACTATTTTATTGACATACGAGTAATATGCGTTTAATGAGTTTTATTGTATTAGACGAACAGTTCATTTCAATTTGAAGCTATTTTTTCTCCTTTTTGTAAATGTTCAAATCCTGTTTTTGATTTAATTTCCATAAAATTGTCGCAATTCACAGTAATTTAAAGTTCTACGAGTTTGACAGTTCTTTTAATTGATTTGATGTTTTTTACAATTCTTTCCTAAAGAAGAACTTTGTGTAGAAAATTGTAAATGTAAATTACTCTCTCAAAAGCGTTCCTCTTTTACAATATTTTTCTCGCGGAAACAGGATTTTGTACAAATTAGTACAATTTGGAGACCTGGAACAGACCAATGATTAAACCCATTATAGGTAGAACCTCCGTCATGAAATCTGCAACTCCATTTTCGGTAACCTTATTCAAATTGACCTTCAGATATTTTCTCGCGAATTAAAAATAATTTTGAGTAGAACGTGCTTGGTTTTGCGATGAAACTCTGGATTTCAGTGTTGTCCCTGATTTGACCCTTTATATGTGTCAATATTTGGGTTTGTCTTCACACGGTAGACCTATTTCCATTGTAAAGTATTCTGTCCTTTTGGTAACACTTCTAATGACCAAGTATTGTTTTCCTTTAGAGAATTGATATTCTGATACATAGCTGGTATGTATCTTAGCTTTATGTTGTTCTTTAATGTATAGTTTGTACAGCTGATCTCCATTGTATCCTATCAAATATTCTTTAATCGCTTTTGGATCCATCTTCTTCTTCTTTTAGATTGCATGGCAAAAAAGATTTTAACTGCAGATTTTCCTCTTCTGTTCCAATTGTAAATAGCTGAATCGAGTAGTTAAGACCAAATCGCATCTGAATTGAAGAATTTAAAAGTTCTTCCCACCTCGACAAGGATCGGATTTTCTCATTCGCTATCACCATATTACTGAGAGGTATCAGGTGCTGTCAGCCTTTGGATTGTTCCGTATGAGCGTAGAAATCTTTTCATCCCCATTATCGTTAAGTGGTCTCGTTTTTGATCATTTCTTTTTGTAAATCTGTACTTAGCTTCAGTTTTTTATTTCATTATGAAGCCGTATCTAAACTTCAAATAACTATTCTTAAAAATAAAGTAAAACGATTCTGCAAAACTCTAGTAAAAACAGTTAACATCACCTCATCGAGCTCTGACATATCAACCTTGCTAAATTATCGTCCACAAGTCCCTTTCGAGTATCGATTTCACATGACATTTGTCCCCATTTCCTACGGTGCAATTGCAGTAATGTCTTTCCTGTGTGCCGTATCATCCGTGTGCCTTGTACAGTTTTTCCGGTCATGCTTTGATTTCGTCCCCCAAACATTCCTTTTGATGTCGATCGTGGCTTTTCTTAATGCAACTAAACGTTCCTTGCCAGATGATTGTGTACTCATTTTAGTCTAAGGTTATTGAAAGTCAATAAAACGATACAAACGAATAGGGGCTCAATTACCAATCTAGCAATCTTCTGTATTTCTTTCATTTAATATTGAAAAAAAGGCTGCTACATTGATCCTATCTGGAGTACTTTGAAAGCAAGCCGATGATTTCTTCTTATGTTTTTCACCATTTTTAACATAATGTCCCTTTTCCTGCAATTGCTGCAAATGACTTCGCCTTTTGACAAGACTGTACGCGCCTCTTTCTCGCTACCTTTTACAAAGTTCCTCTCGAACAAACACAAACTGAATTCTCCACTCGTCTAATGTTTTTTCTTAATCAATAGCATGCAACTGAACCTAAACATACTTAAGTTACTTAATTTCTTACTAAAAGGGGCGCTACAGTCGGGGGTGGATCTGACCAACCAACAAGCTCTTCTAGCCAGCTCGATCTTTTGCTATCCGCCTCTAGTTTCGCACGCTAAGATGGTTGAGGTCCCTTCCACTTGTGTGCGCCACCTGAGTCGCAGTCTTCTTCTACTGCTCTGTCCCTCCAGGGCGGATTCGTAGATTGTTTTGACCAGAGAATTGGTGTCCATCCGCTCCACATAACTCAGCCATCTCAGTCGTTTGACCTTCACTCTTCCATTTAAATCAATGTCGCTGTATAGCCCGTACATCTCGTCGTTGTATCTCCTCCTCCACTCACCGTCTATGCAGGTGACATTAAAGACCTCTGTGAGTTCTTTACCGACCTTGATGGAGCAGTGTTCATTCTCCATCGTAATCCTGTAAAAGCGGGCGAATTTGACACGGACGCCAAAACTAGATATTCCTGTGTATAGTTCATCTCTATAGATGCTGTCATACGCGGGCTTAAAATTGATGAATAGGTGGTGTGTACCGATTTGGAGCTCATGGATTTTTTCTATGATCTGCCGTAGTGTGAATGTTTGGTGGATAGTGGACTTTCCTATCATAAATCCACGATGATGTTGATTAGTCCACATCAACGCGGCTCCAGGTGTTCACACAATACAAAATTTTGTAGGCGATGTTAAGAAGACGGATGCCTCTATAGGTGGCGCAGTTCAGATGATCTCTTTTCTTGAGGATCGCACAAACAACGCTGAGGTTTCATTCATCGGGCATAATTTCGCCCGATAATTTTTTACACATGAGTTGGTGTATGCTCCAAGTCATTCATCGCCTGCCGCTTTGAAGAGCTCGGCAGTCAGGCCGTCTGCTCCAGCAGCTTTGTTGGACCTAAGCTTAGATATGACTATCTTCACTTCATTCGGGTCGGGTGGGATGGAAATTTTGGTCTACGTAGTCCCGGTTGAAAAGTTCAATCTGCCTGATATCGGTAGAAATGCTCTTTCCAAATCCTCAGCATCAACTGCGTCTCTAATATTAAGTCTCAGGGTTCAGGGTTTGTGTCCGTGGCATGTTTTTTTTACCGCTTGGTAAAATTTCCGAATCTCATATCTGGAGTAGAATCTCTTAATTTCCTCAACGGCGTGCTTCTCGTGCTCCTTCTTATTCCTGAGAAGCCGGTGTTCGTCTTTTCTGCTTTCGTTGTGGTAGCCGAATCATACCCAGCTCATCAAAGGCGGTATCTCTGATGACTTTTTGTCAGTGTTGCCACCGATCTTCAATGCTTGATACTGGCGGCATAGGACCTCATAAGAGATTAAAGGAGACTCGACTGGAAAAGGATTTGGCAACTTCATGCAATTGTAGCCGTCTGACGTCCAACTTCCGCAAAGTATTAGCTTGTCTCTGTGATTTTCGGGATATCCGCAACCCTACCTTGGATACAATAAGGTAATAATGCGAGTTGATGTTGTCCACTCGGAACGTTCGGATATCCATAATTCTGGAGAAGCACCTTGGTCGATCACAATGCGGTCAATCTAGTTGAGGTTTGATTGATCAGGAGATCGCCATGACCCCTTATGAATTGCGCTAAGAAAGTGTTTCGTCCCGCCGCAAAGTCGATAGCCGATGACGGATTCATCATCGGAGGTGGTGTCGTGCGGGCTATTCTCTCCGATAGTATTACCAAATATGCCCTCTTTTCGTAGCTTTGTATTCAAATCACCGAGGACAATTTTAATATTACAGCTGGGGCACTGCTCGTAGGTCTTTTGCAAGAGCTCGTAGAAACTGTCTTTGGTGTCGTCATTCTCCTCTGTGGGGGCGTGCGAGCATATAAGACTAATGTTGGCAAATTTAGCCTTAATACGCATGGTTACCAGGAGCTCGGTAATATGCTGGAAATTCAAAACTTCTTGCCTAAGTCTGCCTTAACAATAAATCCGCATCCCAATGGGCGCTGCTTTTGCCGTCAACAAAAATCTCCGCAGTTTTTGGTTTTGTCTGGCCCATCCCAATGGCGATAATATCTGCCTTGAAGCAGTCCAAGATCTCTGCTAGTTGTTTGGCTGGGACCTAACATTCTGCGTACAGATTCGAAGTTCGTTGTCTTTATTTCGTTTGCATGGGTTGTCAACAGTCCGTATCCGAGGCTTGCTGTTGCTTCGTAACTGTGGGATTTTTTTTGCTGGATGGCGTTCGTTATGTGGACTTTGAGTACATCAATTTTTTGGGGTTTATTCGCATATACCTGCAATTTATGATAGCTCCAAAGGAAGAAATCTAAAGTTATTAAATCGCACCGCAATCTCGGTGGGCAGATAACCATGCCTTCAAATCGCTCGTGCAGAATCTAGCATATCATCGTAGCGCTCGCGGTTGATGGTTAAGGCAGTGCGAGTTTCGTTTTGGAAAAAGTACGAACCGATGATTCCGCCGGACCAAAATCCGCACCAAATAGTGACTTTGACGGAATGCGAATTGGTATCGTCCAAAATCTGACAATTTTTCTTGTCCTCACATGGATCCATCTAAAAATGGATCTCGTCGCTAAAGAAGATTTTTTTCTGAATGGAGCACTAATTTTAAAAAAAATATTATTTGTAGATGTTGTTCAACGGTATAATCTTCAGTGGTGATTTGCTATACACTACTGTACAATTTAAAACAAATTTGACTACAGTTGCTTTAATAACATGGCTGATATAACCTAATAAATTTGTAGCGTCCCTATTGAAAGACACTATGTAAATCTCTTAGCATACAAGATCTTATCTGTAATATTGTGTGAACGTCTGAGACCATTCGTCAACAACCTGATTGACCCCTATCAGTGCGGTTTCAGACCACAAAAGTCCACAATCTACCAAATGTTCACACTCCGGCATATCCTGAAAAAAAAAACTAAAGAAGTCTAAATTGATACCATCGATTTTATCGATTTTAAGGACGCATATGATAGCTTTTATAGAGATGAGTTTTGGCAGCCCTGTCAAGCTCGTCTGTCTGTGCAAAATGACGATTACCGTCAGGTCGGTAACGACTTAACCGATACCGTTCTAGATAAGGTGAGGCGCTGTGACTTCTATAACATCATACTCTATGGGTTGTCAACATTTAAAATGAGTTTTGTGGTATATGAGAACTAAACAAAGTAAAGGGTCCGCCATTTTTCCAACTAGTGCTTATTTCGTGAATGGTAACACTTAGCTCATATCTGATGTAACAGATAATTAGTTTTATCCTTCCGCTGAACGAATATGGTTGTGTATACGCTTGAACAACGCTGGGAAATATTGCCTGCGATCGACTTAGAGAAGATGCCGATTTTGCCAAAAAAATCATCTTTTCAGATGAAGCTCATTTTGATCTTGGCGGGTATGTAAACAAGCAAAATTGTCGCATTTGGGGCACAGAAAACCAGCACGCATACATTGAAAAGCCGATACACCCAAAACGAGTCACTGTTTGGTGCGGATTTTGGTCCAGAGGCATAATTGGGCCATTTTTCTTCGAAAATGAGCAAGGAGTGGTCGTTACAATCAATGCCGATCGTTATCGGGCCATGTTGAACGAATTTTTGTTCACAAAAATTGAAGAGGAGGATATTGGCAACATTTGGTTTCAACAGGACGGCGCTACGTGCCACACAGCCGAAGCTACACTCGATGTTTTGCGCCCTGTTTTTGAAGATCGCATTATCAGCCGCATAGCTGATGTCGTTTGGCCACCTCCGAGCTGCGATTTGACACCGTTGGACTATTATTTGTGGGGTGCCGTAAAAGATAAGTGTTACGCCGATAAGCCAGAGACAATTGACGCTTTAAAGGACAATATTCGTGAAGCCATTGGTGAAATACAGCTGCACACAATCGATAATGTGCTTAAAAATTGGACCGATCATGTAGGCTACTGCATGGCCAGCCGAGGCAGCCACTTGAATGAAATTATTTTCCATTATTAACCGAAAGGATAAAACTAATTATCTGTCAAATCAGATATGAGCTAAGTGCTACCATTCACGAAATAAGCACTAGTTGGAAAAAAAAACGTTAGATGGCGGACCCTTTATATGCTGTCAATATGAAGGAACACACAACATCGACGGATTGGACAGAACATAGTGGACAGCTATAATTTCGTTGTATTACGGGACTTTGCCTACCTTCGCTCTGTTATAATTTCTGCCAGCAACACCTTAGCAGAATAAAACGAAGAATCACACTTGACAATCGCTGATTCGTTGGGCTTAGAAGGCAATTTCGTATAAGGCCCTATTCTGAGAAACTAAGGAGATCATCTTGGCCCTACTTTATGACGCCGAGGCATGAACTTTATCGAACGCCTTAGGCGTAATATCTCTCAACAAACAGAGATAAGAAGATTCATAGTTTAGATTGTGAACATGGGGTCGGATTCTCTTATGACAGTAAACCATCTGAATGTGAAGGTTTTAGTTATTTTTCGTATTCTATCACATTCTTAGATTACCAAGGCTCATATTCCAATGCATCAGATTAGTAGAAATAGCTCTATCCTTTTTTTCAGATGTAGGTCATACAAATGCCGTGGGTGGGCGTGGCGCAACTGGTAGTGGACTGGCTTCCAAATAGGAAGGTTCGGTGTTCGAATCCCAGCCTCACCCGAAAGACATATTTATTTTTTCGGTTAACGAAAATCAAGTAAGATGAGTAGTTGACTAAAAATCAACAACAAGCTACAAATTTAGTCTCTCCATTAAATGTTGAATGCCACCCATGGAGCGAAATAACCACTAAGCCCAAAACATCTTTCTTTCTCTCTATATCCCATTTTCCAAAAAAATTAACACGTGCTCAGGCACTTTAAGTGTATTATACCCTTTCCCATCAACAATTTTAAATTTATATTTGCAATGTTTACCTGTAAACACTTTCTTACACCTGTTTTGATATCATACCTAATATTATCTCTTCTTCATTGTTAAGAAAACCATCCACTGCTGCCAGTTTGACATTTAACATTTCCATTCGCAAAATGCACAAAGAGACAGCGATTTTCCTGTTGCAAAAATAATTTAAAATGTGAAAAAAAAACCCAACAGAGAAAAATCGCCGCTTACGATTGAATCATAGTCTGGTTAGTGTACATATCTCTCGGCTCTAGTCAGCCAACATCAACATGAATTCTTATCGAAAGTAACCAGACCTTTTATCGTCGAAACTGCTGTGGTAGCACTCCCCCAAGTAAGTTGATTGATAACCACTAACCCACAGAGTTGTAGAGTCAAAGTGTTGTGAGCCTTCTTTATGTTCGGTTTACTTAGTTAATTGCTGTTTTCCAGGATATATCGGACACCAGAAAATCACTAAAAACTCTTCTCCGAAACAATGACATACAATAAATTTAAAACTGAAAGACGACCGTTGCTCTCTGAGGAAGATGACGATTTCAAATCATCGGATGAAAATGGTTTAGTCGATCTTGAGGTATTACCGGTAAATCAGCGCCACCAAATCCATAGGGGCGCACGTAAATTAACCCGCTTCGTAGTTGTCTCATTGGCATTTTTATCGTTTTTCCTCCTCATCTACATAGCAATCTATAACAATGTTCAAGCACGAAGAGGTATTTTACACGGTAACAGTGGTCATTACAATCAGATTTTAATGTTCGTATTGTTTTTTTGTGCAGTGGCTCTACCTGGTTGGGGTTATAATACATCGCGCAATACAGCTGATTACGTTCTACCTGATGAAGATACGGATTTAATAACACCGAAAAATATTTGTAAGACGAACTTCTTTCTACTGATCGTTGTTTGTTCGGCGGTAAATAATTTCGAAGCCAGGTAAGTCCAGAGTATGAGTAGCGATAAGCCATCCGATTATTTATGACTTTATACACATTTTGTGTTCTAATAAAAATTTGGGCTTTAGTTGACGCGGATATTCTGGCGAAGTGCAAATAAACACAATTGAAGCATATTCAGAGTATGCTTGTGTAAACAAATATTATGAATCCACTTGAGTGATCGGCCTTATCAGTTGTCACCTGTATTGCTTAATTTTGTTGTTGTTATCGTGCGGTTTGTTATTAGGTAAGCATTTAAAGGCCTTATAAATGAAATGTGTGAATGGTGGCGAGGAGGTATGGTATCTGATCACTATCGTTTTCGATTGTAATATTGATTAGAAACGGTATTAGAGTGCGGACAATAAAAGGTGGGGCAATTGCCTGATAGTTGTTATTCTGTTATCGAGAATGACTTTTTTGTGCGACATATATTGTATATACGTATTTTTTTATATTCATTCTTGGAAAAGTGGTGCCTCTGCATTAGTTTGCCCCATCGAAACTTTGCCTTTATCACTATTCGATTGAAATCGCGATGTCGTAGGTACTTACACTTAATAACGGTTAACCAATCATTTAATCATTCTGGTTTCTGTTATTGACGGTACACATCCATCCCATGTACTTTGCAAGTATATAAGTAGGTAAATGGTAGGACCTTAGCGGGGTTAAAATGGCGACTCCTAGTACTGTGACAATGAGTACACATTAATTGTGCTTATTTTACATAGGATGACTAGTCCAACTTGACTAACCTTGTTAAACTTATCAGCTACACTATAAAACTTTGTTGTAAATGCTTAACCCTCACAAGGAAGACGGTCGGCGATTTAATATCCGAGAGCATATTGCAAAACTTGCAAAACTCACAAAAAACACTGAATTCGTTATATGCACATGGAATGCGGATATTGAACATGCTACAAGTGGCAGCCAACTAATACCGTGGGTCTAAATGTGCCATGAATCATACATCACTGCCATCGGCTGGTATACAAACAATAGAAAAGAGAAAAAACATCTCTGGAAAAAAAAGATAGGGCATGAAAGGGGTGGTACTCCAGCAAAAATGTGAGTCCGAACGAATCATTCGATCCAAAACGGAGTAGGTGAAGGAAGTGTTGATGCGTATCTACAACAAGGTTGTCGAGTGGGACCATATAGCTCTCAGGCAAATAAAAACAGTGGTTAACGGCATAGTCCACATAGTACACCAACTAATTTCAAAGATCTTGTATGATAAGTGCCCGATAAATAGAGCTTTTAACATCTTTTGCACTATCCGTAAAAAAGAGATTCACGTCAACTACAGAGACATCAGCCTTCTTAAAATCTGGCATATTGTGCGAATACCTGAAATCATTTGTCAACGATCTGTTTGGTCCCTTTGGCTGGGCTTTAGACCCGGCAAGTCCGCAATTGACTAAATAGTCAATTAAGTCAATATGTCCTGGAGGGAACTGAAGAAGTGTGAATCGTCTTTTGGGCCTATATAGACGATATATACATCGCCTTGTCTAGCTTTGGCATCCCTACCAAGGTCTTCTGATTGTACAGAATGACGATAAAGGACATTCACTGCTCTGTAATCGTATTCGCCAAAATCTTTGTTGTAAAAAGATCCAGACAAAGTAATGAGCTGTAATGCGCCTGCTTTAACCCTTTGTTGCCCAGTGGTTTCAACATGAAACCACCGAAACGAACAATTTTCTCTTGAGTCCCAGTGGTTTTGATGGAAAACCACCCTTACACGTTTAATCGTGTTGATTCGTGCAATATTTTGAATTTTTTTTTGAGTGCAACAACTTTGAAATTTGTGAGGGGTGGTGTCATTGTGAGTAAGTTGTCGACTGAGAACGTGAGTAAAGTGTGTAATAATAAAAAGTGTTAGTTTTGTTTTTTGGAATAATTCGGGCAACAAAGTGTTAAGGCTCCGTCAAACAGACCGCGTTCCAACGCCACGTTGTATTCTACTGAAATCATAGCAACTGTCACACAGAACGGTGTTGAAACGCGGTGATGAACAAGAACATTGTTTTAAAGACCGAAATATGGTAAACTATTGCGAAAAATTTGAATGAAAATGCATGGAATTACTGAAACAAAATGTCGTACAGGTTATAACGCGAAGTAAAATAGTTTAACCGCTGCGTTAAATAATTTTACCGCGAAATTAAAAACGTTTTCTGTTTGAGTGAGCCTTTAATATCATGCTTGAGAAAATTGTGCGAAATTCGCAAGCCACCAGAGACATAATTTTCTAAAATTTTCTGCAACTATTCCCATATGCATTGACATTATTGACAGAATATATGCAAGCTCTTACTAAGTTTGCAAGTATTGCAACAGCAGCGGCAAAGAATACGTTTAGCTGTGAACGAGGCCAAACCAAATTCGAACAGAGTGGCTATAACTTTGAGGTATATACTATAATCGGCCTCGCTTCGTCTGATTATGACTAATTCGAACGTAGTCTAGCGAATTGTTGTATCTTGGAGACTCGGTGATATCCCCGTCTCCAAGATACCGTTAAAGGTGTTAACTGTGTAATAATGTTCAGTGTTAAGAAGAATAATACTATGAATTACAGAGTAATAATTGAGGTGGACAAAAAGGAATATACGCAAATTATGGAGAGAGAAGACAGATGGGACAGATGATTTGTGTATAAGTATATGTCGAATAGAAGGTGTTTCAATTGCTGGGAATACAATCATAAGGCTGTGAACTGCAAAAACAAGGTGGTGTAAGGTGATGTCGTGTAAGGTCGGTCTTCTCTGGTAGTCGACCACTACGTTGTAAAGTACAGTGTAATAGTAAAAATTTTCGTTTAAATTTCGTGCTGGGTTCGACAAGGATATGGTGGGATTGATTGTATTCTTGGATTTTTCAAAGGCATTCGACAGCGTCAATCATAACATTTTACTGAATAAACTTAAGACTAAGTTTTCCTTTGAAAACTCCTTATGCAAGATTATCAGATCATACCTTTTCAATAGGTCACAGTATGTGTTTCATGAAACTAAGTGCTCTAGTAGATTAAAGGTTCCAATGGGCGTCCCACAAGGCTCTGTGCTAGGACCCCTCTTATTTTCATGTTTCATTAACGATATAATTGAATATTTTACAGATTCCGAATACCATATCTATGCAGACGATGTTCAAATTTATAAAATGTTTTCAAAAGCGCATATAATTCCAGCCTCTAGCAGAATGAATCAGGAATTGTGTAAAATCTCATCTTGGGCGGCTAAAAATGAGTTGAAGCTCAATCTAACAAAAACTAAAGCCATGATCTTAAGCAGAAGCAAATGTAAAGAATACTTCCCTACTCTCCTCCTCAACCAGAACCCAATCACATATGTGGAAAACACAAAAAATCTTGGGGTTTACTTTAATTTCGACCTAAACTGGGATGTACATATTAATAGGACAGTTTCAAAAATCTATGGTGCGCTTCGAGGCCTAAGTCCCACAGCAAAGTATTTACCAACCAATGTGAAGCTCAGATTAATAAAATCATTTATTTTACCCATTTTTCTGTACAGCTGCGAGCTATTTGCTAACATGAGCTTTGAGTCCAAGAGAAAACTTACTGTTGCGTATAATAGCTGCGCAAGATATATATTTGATCTGAAAAGATACGACCACATTTCCGACTACTCTAAACAAATAGCGGGCTGCTCCTTATCAAATCTTCTGAAATATCGAACTTTGCTCTTATTAAAAAAAGTAATACAATCTAAAGAACCAAAATATCTTTTTCACCATATTAAGTTTGCAAGAAGTAATCGGACATTGCAAATATTTCTACCCAGATATAAGTACCTTCTGACCTCAAGGCAATTTTTTGTTCATGCCGTTCAACTTTGGAACCAACTTCCCCTCAGTATTAAACTTATAAGCAACACAAACACTTTCGGGAAAAAGACCTTTACATTTTTTGCCGAAAACTCCTAATTCCTGCATTTATTTATTTTTTTTTTTTTTTTACATGTTCTATCTTATCTTCTCATATCTCCTCTCTCTTCCCTTTCTTTTCTTCTTTATCTTCATTTAACTTTTTAAACTGAATTCCCTTTACAAGTTTAAGTGTATTATATAAAATGTGTTAACTCTGAAATGTAATATAAGCATGTGCACCTTAAAAGATGTAAAATTTATATCTTATATATACAATGAATATAAATAAATAAATAAATAAATAAATAAATAAATAAATAAATTCAATGCAAAACATGTGTTCCAACAGGATAACGGTTTTTCTGTCTTGATAGAAAATTTCATTCCATTGCACCTGTTGGTTTTTTTTGTAAAAAATGCCAGTTTGCTCCAAGTTTTCTTTGGTGTCGGGTTCGTGTTTTTTCGGACAGAAAAAAATAGTGGAAGGGTGGCCGACTATAGAAGACAAAAGTTCTTAATTTTGGTTTTAATTTAATTTTGGTGGGGGCGAATGCCCCCATTTATTCGGCTTAATACAAGCTATAACTTAAACAATAAACTTAAACTAAAACTTAAAACTAAGGTTGGTTGGAGTGGTGAAGGAGAACAGATTTCAGGTAGGAAGTGGTGCGGTGAAAGTCAAAGACGGTAGGGTTTGAGTTGATTTGACGTAGCATACGGGAGATTGGTTCGTTCGCGCCATAGGAGGTGTGGTGGGTTGGTAGATAGAAGAGTCGAGGGGTACGTAGATTACGAGGGTTAGTGTTGAGGAAAATGGAGTTGTGAAGGGACGCGCATTCAACGTGACCTGAAAGGAGTCGATGAATGAAGAGAAAGTCTGCTGCATCTCTGCGATCTTCGAGGGTGTTTAAGTTGATAAGGTTGAGACGATTTTGATAGGGGGGCAGATTAAAAGGATCGTCCCAGGGCATACCTCGAAGAGCAAATCGAAGAAAACGACGCTGAATGCTTTCAATTCTCGAGATATGAACACGATGATATGGGGACCATACTTGACTGGCGTACTCTAGGAGGGGGCGAACAAAACTTATGTCGGCCACTTATGTTTTGAACAAAAATAATGTTCATACCTACACATGTAGGTAACAAAAATTCCGATTTATTTAAGAAAAAATGGTCCTGGGCTTCGAAACTGACGGCTCATAGACTTTGCCAAATGCGGTTTACCACGAAAGCCAACACAAGACTCGCTGAATACAGTCCAAAAAATTATTTTGGAAGACAATAGGAAGAGCCCATTTAAAGATGGGCTAGAAGGGAAAACCTGGTACTATGGATTTCTGAAACGTCACCCAGAATTGTTCCTCAGAACAGCAGAGGGACTGTCGGAAGGACGGGCGTTGGTCTCTGAGAAGTACATAAGAAAGTGGTTCCGGGAGCTAAAGGATTACCTAGAAGAAATAGATGCCTTAGACATTTTGGAAGATGCTTCTGGAATTTTTAATGGTGATGAAACATCCTTCTGTCTTTCTCTGAAATCAGGGATTGTTTTGGCTCCTAAAGGCTCGAAAAATTTATACAAAATTTCTTCAGGAAACGATAAAGAGACAGAGATACAGTTTTGTTTGTTTTTAGTGCTGATGGAAAAACTTTACCACCATTAGTCGTCTTTCCTTATGTGCGCCCTCCTCAGGCTGTAGTTAGAAGTATGTCCGACAAGTGAGTTTTAGGTACGTCCGAAAGAAGCTGGATGCAATCGGAAACGTTTTATAAATACATGGCTAACAGTTTCAATGACTGGGTAGCCGAAAATGACATTAAACGGCCAATTTTATTTCTGGTCACATCTGACAATTTGCCTTAGTGATTTTTACCGCAATAATGGCATTATTTTCTATGCACTCTTGCCAAACACTATCCATATAACACAGCCAGCTAATGTGGGTGAATTTAAGGGCTTAAAAACAAACTACAAAAATACCATACATAAATGGCTAAACATTCCAGAAAACAGAGGCAAAACAGTAAACAAAACCAACTTTTGTGAAGTGCTTAAATTGGTTTTAGATAGTTCAGATAGGACAGAAAGTATTAGAAACGCCTTCCGAAAGTGTAGTTTGTTTCCATTCAATCCTAACGCAATAAACTATACAAAATGTGTGCAGAAGGAGAGTTATGTTATGAAATTGATTCCGTTTTTATACCTAGGTATCTATGTTAATCATTTATTTATTTGTTTACATAAGACCACATAGCTTTTGAAGTAGCTTTTTTTATTTTATTTTGTTATTTTTTTTTATTAATATTCGTTAACAAATAGGTAATCATAGTTATTTTACCTAATTATGTGTGTATATATATTTATTTATTTACTTATTAGGCTCAAAAACATCTTCTGAAGCAATGTTTAAATACATTTGACTAAAATACATGTTCCTATTTATATGAAATTGTTCTTTACTTACTATAAAACGTTAAAATGATACCAAAGTACTTGTAACTTTTGCAAATAGAGTGAATTTATAATTTTTCAAATTGAGGCCGACTACTGGATGCTCACGTACCCGACTTCTGGAACTGATGGGACCGACTACATAAGAATCCCACTTTTGTCTTAATAATCATAAATAATTTGTTTAAGGTAGCAAATTTACTTAATACTTTTAGGAGACTAATTTAGAGATGGATTTCTTCGGGAACTGTTGGTTTGTGCCGTTTTATCATAACAGGCCTGGGAGATGGTACTCCAGAGCTTGTTTTACTGCACACAGAATCAGATCTGCGTTTGTTTACAAATGACGGAGCTAAAAGTCCTTGAGGCAAGTTTGCAAAGATCCAGTCGAGAAGTTGATTGAAATTCTTTATAAATCAAAAAAGCATTCACAACTGAGCAATTAAGGAAGTGAAAGAAAATCCGATGCCACCACTTTTCTGTCAATGGCATAACTACCTTTAAGTTGATCAAATTTGTAAACAAAATTCATTTGATTGTTGTAGTCTTTTACTGCATTTGGACAAAGTACCTCAACTCTGTCTCCAGTACGTTCCCTTCGAGTAACCGTTCTCGATGAAATAAAAACTGATCTCTTGTCCTTCCACTTCAATACACTGACAGCAATGTCTCTAATTCGGTAGTCATGCTGTCCTCTCTGTAATTCACTCTCTGAATTCACTGTCCTACAAGCGCATATTTTGTCTTCTTTCAGAACCACTTGCAAAGGATAGCTATTGAAGTAGTTATCGAAATAGACTTTATAGTTTTTGCCCTTGATATACTCGCAAAAGATCTTCTCAATTTTTCCACCGAGACCAGTTTCCACTTTATCGCTTTGCTTGCCCGTGTAAATGTCAAAATCTAAGCAATATCCAGACTCAGCATATTTCATCCAAACTTTATACCCACGTTTAATGGGTTTTTTGGGCATGTATTGTTTTATATTGTTACGAACTTTGAATTTGATCATGCCCTCGTCAATCGCAATTCTTTCAGAGGGGTTATATATCCAGCAAAGGGCGAATTTTATATACATACTTAGTTTGTCATAGTTTGGGTTATTTTTATCGGGTGCAAGATAGTTGTCGTTCAAATGTAAATAATTCAAAAGGTTGCTGAATCTATTAAATACCATGAACATAGATACGTAGCTATTTATATCTGGAGCAGAAAACCAATAATCTTTGTAACTGGGTAGTTTTTTTTATACCCATCACCAGGTTCAAAGCAACAAACACATTCATTTCTTTAGTAGGAGTGAAATCTTTTCCTAACTGGACGGCATAAAGGTTACTTTGAAAGCTTAATATTTCATGCAACTCATCTGACCAAAACATCCGAAATAATAGCAGAGGAGTTATGTTTTCCAATTTAAGTACGAGGGTGGGTCAATAAGTCCGTGACTTTTTGAATTTCTGACCTCTACTGAATCAGCAACACTGCTCCTGTCAACAGGCATCTGTCAGTTGACTCCTGTCAAAATTTAAACTTGCTGCGTCAGTTAGTTTGTGTTTGACAGCTATTTTTATCAGACTACTCACTAATTTGAGGAGAAAATGGAAAAAAGTGAATTTCGTGTGCTTCACTTCACAGGAAGGTTTGGCGTTGTTTAATCGCAATATGGAGGAGTTTTTGCACCGTTTTGTAACCGTGGACGAAACATGGATCCATCACAACACACCAAAGAACAAACAACAGTCAAAACAGTGGGTTTCTAAGGGTGAATCGGCGCCAAAGAAGGCCAAGGTGGGTTTGTCAGCCAATAAAGTTATGGCGACTGTTTTTTGGGATGCACGCGGGATAATCTACATTGACTACCTTCAAAAGGGAAGAACAATCAATGGGGAATATTATGCCAACTTATTGGACCGATTTAATGACGATTTGAAAAAAAAACCGACCTCATTTGGCCAAGAAAAAAGTTCTTTTCCACCAAGACAATGCAAGGGTGCACACATGTGCAGTTGCCATGGCAAAAATCCATGAATTGGGCTATGAATTGCTCCCTCATCCACCCTATTCTCCAGATTTGGCTCCGAGCGACTACTTCTTGTTCCCAAACCTGAAGAAATGGCTTGGTGGAAAAAGATTTGACTCCAATGATGAAGTCATCTCGCAAACAAAGGCCTATTTTGAGGACCTCGACAAATCATTTTTTTTGGAAGGGATAAAAAAATTGGAGAAGCGTTGGACAAAGTGTATAGAGCTCAAGGGAGACTACGTTGAAAAATAAAATTATTTTTTTATCACAAAATCTGTGTTTTATTCCAAAAGTCACGGACTTATTGACCCGCCCTCGTATGTGTTCTGGTATGCCCACACTTTCTGTAAACTCACCTGGTAAGTCCATCCTATAGTCTTTTTTTCCACTTTGGAACTCTAACTTGTGTGGTACATATGCGGCAGCTACCAACTTCGGAGTAAGAATTTCCCTGTGTGGAAATGAAATTGGAGAAAGGCAAATCATCCTCGGCATCAAAATCTCCAGAAACATTTTGTTCGACTTCTTCTAATGTGTCACCTAATACCATGTCAATTGGCTGTTCATCTTCTAGTTCTTCATGTGTCTCCCCGTTACAGCTGCTCTCATCGCCCGAAGGTATGTTCTCCAGCAATTTTCAATATCTCCATCAGCAGCGAAAAACAAAGCATAATTCTTCTCCTAACATTATGTACTTTGTTAATAATTATTAGTAATAGATTGTCACAGTGGTTAGCTAAGCTAACTACCTTATTTCTACCCTGATATTATTTCTCAGGATAAACAAATTAAATATACTTTATTAAAAATACATGAAGAATACTATATTTAACGAAACAAAACTAAAATAACATACAGTCGACTCTCGATAATTTGACACTCGTTAATTTGAATCTCTCGTTAATTTGAAATTTTTTCCCGGTCCCTTGCAAAATACTTGATAAATTGAATACAATCAATATTAATTGGTCCCCTCGGTAATTTGAAGTTGAAGAAATACACACTGAAGGAATACAGTTTAACATCTTACCCGCCGACATTCAACAATTTGAAGTCAGGCTTTCCTATTCTCTATAACTTGAAGCGTTTTTCATGATCCGGCCTGTCATTTGTTTACATATATGTTCAGACCTGTCGAATGAGATATGCATATGCATAGGTTCGCAGTCTAGTTTTCTTTCAAACGTTGAAGTGGGTTACGTTAATTTTTTATTTGTGTATTTAAAAGTATCAAAATGAGTTCAAGAAAAAACAAGTGTCTTTCCATAAGTGAAAAAAAGCGTGTGATTGAAGCTAGGGAGGAACAGAAAATTACGGACTTTTTTTCAAAATGAACATGTTTGAAGGAATAAATCACGAACTTTAATTAAACTCACGTTTACTTGAATTTTTCCTTCCTTCCTCTTGTTTATTTGAACACTTGCTATTTTGAAACCTTGGTAATTTGAAAATTTTCTCTGGTCCCCTGAGTTTCAAATTATCGAGAGTCGACTGTACCTACCATATATTCAATTTTACCTTTGCTTCTTATTATATTGTCACAATAAAAAACACATGGCAAGGGGGGTTATCAAATGAAAATTTTATAACGGTAAACGATATGCGGCGAGTTTTGGAACCGAGTTAGTTCCACAAAAAAACCTTAGATGGAGTTGAATTTAATACAAAAAAAAAAATCAAAAGAGGTGAGTAGTAGCACTAACCACAAAGACTGAAAGAGTTAACCTCTGGAAAGAGCAATTAAACGTATGTATTGCGTGTTCCTAAATCTTAAACGAGCATTCGAAACGATAGATAAAGAATTGTTGCTTAAAAAGTCAGAAAAATATGGTGTTAAAAATACTGAACTATCGTGGTTCAGATCATGCCTAGAAAATCGAACACCGACAGTAAATGTGAGGGAAGACGTATCAGAGACAAAAGAGTTACATACTATTTGGTGTCCCCCTAGGATCCGTTTTAACCCTTTATGGCGCAAGGTCGGCAATTTTGTTATTTTTGCAAAAATTAGGTGGTAAACAAAGTACTATTAACGAAAATAATAATTGAAAACAAATTTTTAAAAATTAGGTATTTATTTTTTGAAAAAAACTGAGGCAACAATGCCTCAATTCATAAAAAATAAAATAAATTGACACAATAAATTACAAATCTAATTCTAAAAAATAATAATGTAACAAAATGAATAAAACAAATTGAAATAAATTTCACGATTTAAAATTAATTATTTGTTATCATTGACACTACATACGAGTATCAACATTTTAAGCCAAGTAAATATGAAAATTTTTAAAGGAGTTGTTTTGCTTATTGTAGCACAAACTAATTTCACATTTCTCACAGCTTGTTTGTGTACAGCCCTTGCAATCTGGAAATTTGCACCTAATCCGTTTATCTGGCCAGTGCCCATATTGGTTCAACCTCACATCTTTCGGAGGAACGTGCTGAGCCGGAGTTTTTTTTCTTTTTGTTTTGAATAAGACATTCAACATCACTTATGCGCTTTGTACGGTTGACTGTCTTATATTTACAAAGCGTCTCTGCTATAGCAATTCTGATTTCAGCAGAGTTGAGGTTTTTGCTGGTACTACCCTTTTCAGCTATTATTCGTCTGTACAAAAGCCATGAATTACAAATAGCAACCAAAGCAACAAAAGCGTATACACAACCATATTCGTTCAGCGGAAGGATAAAACTAATTATCTGTCAAATCAGACATGAGCTAAGTGTTACCATTCACGAAATAAGCACTAGTTGAAAAAAAAAAACGTTAGATGGCGGACCCTTTATTTGCCCCATGTGATTTGGTGACTAGAGCAGAGTTCTTAATTGTTACGTCAATCAGCCAAAATAATATAGGCGTGTACCTATTGTCCCTTATACCAATGCGATATGTTCTTACATTGACATCAAGTCGGTCTACCCCGCCTATAAACTTATCATACTGGCTGATGACATTTGGTTGATCAATATTTATTCTTGCTTTAGCCGCCACCGAATATGTTTTGGCTTTTTGTATAAGATGAACACCATATTCATTTGACAAAAGCACATACGAGTATGTTGTCATTTGTGTCAACCTTGAAATAAGAAAACCTCTGTGTTTTTTTTTTTTTTTTTTTGCAAAGTTTAACATCCAAAAGAGGGTAATTGTCAACTCGATTTTGGCGAACTGTTCCAGTGAAAAATTGTCCAAATTACTGAAAACCGAGTATCTGGAAACGCTTTCTGTATGATACCAGTAAGCTTTGTAACAACATGTTAACCCAGCCCCATTCCTGCATTCGTTCGTCCAGAGCGTCGTTGATACATATCTGCTTGTAGACAATATCCTAGGCGTGTAGCTGCCACCCACGCTTTGAAGCCAAAGCGAATGGGCTTACCTCGAATATGTTGCTTACAGCCATGTCTACCATAATAAGGAACCATGGACTCGTCAATTGGAGCATACAACATAAACTTTTCATTCATGACCATTTTGTCACCCTGAGGTAGGTTGTCATTGTTTGTGACAAATATGTTAAGAAAGTGTCCACAAAATTCATTAATTTCTAAGGTTCTCAAACTATTTAATGATTTACCCAATGACACAAAGAATGAGAAAAATTAAAAAAAGAAATTATCGAATTAGCTAAACTAAAGTACTAAAGCTATGTTCAGATGATTGCCAGATCTGGCAATATTGTCAGATCTGTCACTGTAAAAATTGTCCCAGATGTCTTACAACCGTCTGAACTTACAATTTTGTCTGACAATACTTGCAGAAAACACATTGTCAGGTCATTGTCAGATGCTCATCTGACATGCATAAGTCCCTCCTGCCGACGGCGGGCCACCCAATCCTTCGACCAAACATGCCGACGTTTTTGTGGCAATTCATTATCCTCGCTGCTGCATTTTTCCCATTTCGATTATTTAATCAATTTATTATTTTATTAAAATTCCCAAAGAGAAAAACTGAAAACAAAATGAAAAAACATTTTTTATTGGTTAATAATGTCTCAACGAATCTGTAAATTTTTTGTAAACAAACATCTGCCAACCGTGTGAACTGACAATTTTCAACCTAACAACGTTGCCAGGCAAAGTATTGTCAGGCAAGCCAACTGACAATGAAGTTGTTAGAGTTTGGGATAAAATATGGAAACCGTGTGAACTGGCAATTTAGCATTGTAAGGTAGTTCGCTATTGTCATTTCATTTGTAGGTCATTGTCAGAACATTTGTAGGACGGAAAATATTGTCAGATCTGGCAAACGTCTGAACATAGCTTAAATCAATATTGTGAAAAGTGTAATCTTATATTTCAATAGCTCCTAGGGTGCTAATATCATTTGTAGTCTGAAAAAGGAATTGAGTAAGGAGTCTTGTGAAGAAAATCTAAGCAGACATAAGACTTTCATCCAAGTCCTGCACTATTGTCCAGAGGGCGGATGAAGATATCCTTGGTCGTTTTGAAGCAAGATTTTAAGATTTATCTTAAGCCTTAGTAAGAGTTATAATTTTTTCTGGCATGCCTTTTCTGCGGAAGGGTATTTAATTGAGGTCACGGATTTTTCATTTTCAAAGCAAAAAAGAGCAAGCGAAGAGGAGACGTGTACTCAACACATTGCTCCAAGATATCGAAGCAAGAGGATTCGTTTTTCCAGTCTATATGAGTATATTACTGATGCGGCTGCTTTCATCATTGGCCAGGATTCTGCTGATAAACCTGGAATGCTTTTCTTAAAAGCTCTGATTATTACAGTCTTCAAAATGCACTAGAAATCCAGTGGTCATATATATTTACTAATTTTAGAGGGCGCTTAAGTTCAGGGTGGATTTGAGCCTTAACCAACAGTTCTAACCATTCAGCACGATCTTGTGTTGCGCCTGCCAAATTTGTTATGGTCCCTGTCCACTTGAGCGTGCCGTCTTAACCCATGAATTTTGACCTTCCATTTGCATAAACTTTAGATAAATTCAATGCTTCGACGCCATGCTGTATGACCAGGAGGATAAGAGCCTTTATTTCTACGGTGGCTATTTGAATTCATAATGAAGCGCAGGAAGGCAAGATAGTTTACTCACTCAAAATTATAGCTGCTGATTATGGCGAAACATCCAAGCTGTTGGTATTGGACGTGTTTCTGTGCCAAACGTATGTATGCACATACTTTGTTCATTGGCAAACTCTCTGTTTTTATAGCCGCAATCGGATGGATGGCGGCCTGCTGATTTCTTCGTATCTTTTGGTTTTTCACACTTCTCTTGTTGGCCACGACGGCGGCATTGCTGTTAATCGTTGTGTATATTGCCGAAAAACGAACGTTGTTGACCATTGCATAGTCTGCAGAACGTGTCTCTCCATATCCTGTTGTCTTGTCTCATTTTTCCGCTAACTTAACTCTTTTTTTTTTATTGGGAGAAGTATTAATTTTCTGCCCTATAACTGTCTCACTACCTGATGTCCATTCAGCAGCCTTTGTGAAACAACTAGCTACACTTCGATGACTATGATTCCTTCATCTTTTAAAAACTTGCTTTGGCTTTGAAGTATACTATCGATGACATCTTAAATTAAATCTAAACCGTTGAAACCCAGAGTGTTGGATCGATTTTTCAGTTTTTTTTTTATCGATTTCGAAAGGGAAGATCCGTTGGGTTGGTATTGTCATATGGGTGCCGTGGAGTTGACTAACAGTTTCACAACAAATGTATGTATTTACGCTTCAAACAGGGCCGTATTGTTCATGACCAACCTCTATCGAATTATGTATGTTGCCAAAAAGAACGCTATCAAATTTCATATGACATTGCCGATCTTAATTTCTCTCTTGCTCGACATACATGTGACTGTCTCGGTACTCGTATCAATATATCAGCGCTAAAGTATCAATATATCAGTCTGTCAGATAATTAAGTCAATTTAATCACGCATTCGATAATAAGAGTATGTATAGCCAAACAAATCTACTTTGTACTAAGTATGATACAATCGCAATAAGTTGTTATAAGTTATATGCATTGGTATGGCACAACTAATTGATAGAGCAGCGAGATAATATTGACATTGTGATTAATGTGATAATGTCGATTTCTTCAGCCTGAAACCTGTGTTTTTGAAGGGATATCATATATGATATGAGGCACTGCTTATCGTTCTGTTAGCTGTTTGATCGAAATATAGGGTGCGCCTATAAAGTTTTTTTTTTGATTCACTTATAGCAGCCAATTTAGTAGAAATGGAAGAATCTCGCTTTGCTTGTGTACCATTCCTAAGTTTTTGTATGGTCCTCATCCAATTAAGAGTATGTTTTCAATTGCATGCAAAAGCGTGTTTCTGTTTTGTTATCAGGCGATTTTCCATTGTAAGAGGTAGAGGCTGCTTATTATACAACCATTTTGTGGCAACTAGACTAAACTGTTGAATCATCAATTTCCTTACTTTTAATAACCTAATGACTCATATGTACGCACATAATATGTTTTCACTTTTTTCCAGACAAAACATCCGCGAAACATGGGCCAACACAACAGAGTTCAACTACGACATGTTTGCGGTTATGCACGCTAATATGCAAGGCCAATATTTAGATAAGCAAAGTGATGGCTTTAAGCGTTACAAAGAGTATTTCAATGTAAGTACACGAGTATAATATTATATGTAGCTAATGGGAAGTGATATTAAATTTAAATTGACTTCATTGCAGGACACATCCAGTTACGGTTATCCCGTGCGAATAGTATTCCTGGTCGGACGTAGTGAGTTCGAACAGCATTTGGGCAACGAGACAAAAGTTCGACTGAAACAAGAAGCCGACCAGTATGATGATCTCATTCAGGAGAACTTCATCGATACTTATAATAATCTAACAATAAAATCTGTTATGATGCTGAAATGGATTACAAAACATTGCGCTGGCAAAAGTCAATTTCTGATGAAATGTGACGATGATACGTTTGTTAATATCCCAAATCTTTTACACTATCTGTTAGGTGGCACAATTCCCTTATACAATGCATCGCTGCAGTATCATGATGCGGTAACGTACAAAGTGATGTCCCCCACAAATCGTCTGAAACTAATGCGGAACTTTATTATCGGATATATGTTTTGTTTTGTAAAACCGGTGGCAAATATCAGCAGTAAGTGGTATACTCCTTTTTATATGTATCCAGGTGACACATACCCAAAGTATTTATCTGGAGCTAGTTATCTTATGTCCAGCGATGTTATAAGTCGGCTATATGAAGTCGCCTTAAATACTTCCCTACTACATCTAGAAGATGTTTATATTACGGGTATATGTGCGGAAAGTATTACGTTGATCCGCCATCATAATCCATTGTTTTCCTTTGATCATTCGAAGAATACCTGCAGTTTTAGAGGTACCATAACACAGCACTACGTCAAGGGTGATACAATGCGTGAGGCGTATGCTTTTGTGATAAACACTACAAAAAAGTGTCCGCCACCAGATAAGTATTTCAAAATAAATCGATTGCGAAAACGTGCCAAGAATTGCAGCTAAATAAGATAATTTTTTTTTCACATTTTTCACCCTCCTGTCTTAGTCCTTTTGAGTGTGGTTCATGTTTAAAATGAGATGAGGAAAATAAAAAAAAATATCTCCCGCAATAGAGAAGAGACTAAGTTTATTGTACTATGTACATAATAAGGCTGACGGACATCCGGTTGTCGTTTGTTTCTATAATTATAATATCTTATGTCTTATCAATTGTTTTTGATTAGAGTTATTGGCTGTGTAGGTTCTAAACCATTTTTTTTTCGATAGTATTCCGCGATAAATCAAGGCACATGATTATTTATATTATTATTAGGAGCTTTGGAGTACAACTAGCCCTGGTAAATTAATAAAAATTCAGAAATTTATATCAAAATGACATGTAGTGTAGTTGCTATGATGCAGAATCACTTTTAAAGTAATCATATTATCATTGGAAAATGTTTCTTAGATTTAGGAATCAAGAATACGGGATAATAATTTTAGTTTCACCTCTTTTTGCATATCTTTAAGGTAGAATATATTAAGTCATAAATACATACAACTGACGCTATTTATTTTATTTCTGCTGGAGCAATTATATGATACTAATATTAGTCTTATAAGATAGAGAACCGAATCAGTTTTTAGTAACTTTTATGTGGCATGCTGCAGGTGCTGAAATCTTTTTTTTTTTTTAGATAAGACTTTACGTCAAAAAGGTTACGACTATTTAATACAATGAATATTGAACCTAATGAACGATTGACTTAAATAAAGCTAAGATATCTTCTTTTCTTCTTTTTTTTTTTGGTTGCGCCAAAGGGTGTGTAATTTTCAAAAGACACGAGTAGCCCAGGCTACTAGTATGCACGACTCGCTAGCCCTATTGCTCGATTCCTAGAATACGCCAACGTACTAAACCACACCCTACACACTTTAATGACACTCCCCGCGTGACTTCCGTTAGGTTTGCTAAGTTCCATTCGGGAGATCTTAGCCTCAAAAACGAACCACGTGGGAATCAAAAACAGTGATTGATGACAATGTTTTATTTAAATGCAACGGTGGGTGCAGACCCAAAAATGTGCAGGACATTGCATAGAACATAGACAATAACTTGACATCTGACTCTAATAGGAAAAATATAAAAACTCGAGAAATGGACGCCCCATGAAATGAACGACGCACAAAAAGTACGCCGCTTAGAAATCTATGCATCGCTGAGCTTAAGACGCCAAAATGTAGTAGTACTAGCAATCGCTTGTCACTCGGAGGGGTCCAGGTTCGAGTCCTGCCCATGGCGAGTCAGTTTTTCATTTGTGTAATTGGAACTCAGACAGAAAATTCTGCGTGTGAAGGCATAACACTGACATGTAGATTTGGCTGTTGTAGAGTTTCAAGCACAAAACAAGCGTGAATCATTCCGAGTGAAGAAAAAACTCTCCGTCCTATTCGGACTCCTACCCCCTCGAGTGCTAATATCGAAACCAAACACACCTGAGTTTCAAACCACTACAAAACAATCTTCCTTTCTCCTCCTTCTACCTTTCCGCCCGCGCCCTGGCAACAGTAAAAGGGTATCTAATCCCTTAGGTGCGCGTAAATTATAAAAAAAAAAAAAAAAAAATGAACCGTTTTTGCATCGTATAATCACGTGTGATGAAAAGCGGAATTTGTATGACAACTGTACAAAATCTGGGCAGTGGTTGGATGCAGAAGAAAAACCAAAACACACCCCCAAACTAAGTCTTCACCCACAAAATATCAGGTTGTGGTGACAATCTGGTGGACATCGAATGTGAAATTGGCTGAAAAGCAACCTGCGCTGGCAAATATGTATATTCCGATCCTTTTGCAAAAATATTGGCTTTTAAATTTCTACTTCAAAATCGGTAATTTCATGTGGTACAACCTAATATATCGGATAATTTCGATAGCCATAGTGCCCAAATACGAATTGCGTAAGATGATGTTTACATTCCCCTTGTCTTCAAATTATCCAGTCTTGGACTGCCGGTATTAGTTTAAACGTCCATCTGCCTTTTGTTGAATTTGTCCAACGGGCCTGCCAAATAGTTATTGACGCTACCTTTTATTCAGTTTTTTTGGTTTTGATGTCGTTGGCGTCGTGTTGGCTCAAGATTCAATGGGGACCATTACAGGTATAACAAAGTCAGCTTCGTCTGAGGAGATGGTTCGAAAACTGCTAACTATCCATAGTGCGCAGATTTTGTTTCTAAATTTGGCGTGGCCGTGGTGTAGCAAACGCTTCTCACTCGGAGGGTCCAGGTTCGAATCCTGCCCATGGCAAGTCAGTTTTTCATTGTGTAATTGGAACTCAGACAGAAAAAATTCTGCGTGTGAAGGCATAACACTGACACGTAGATTTGGCTGTTGTTGAGTTTCAAGCACAGAAAAAAAAATACTCCTCGAATCACTCTGAGTGAAGAAAAACTTCTCCGTCCTATTCGGACTCCCACCCCTGGAGAGCAAACATAGAAACCAAACACACATGAGTTTCAAACCACTACAAAAACAATTTTCCTTTCTCCTCCTTCTATCTTTCCGTCCGCGCCCTGGCATCAGTAAAAGGGTATCTAACCCCTTAGGCGCGCGTAAATTATATAAAAAAAAAACTCTATCGTTCTTAGAAGGATGGATGTTATTACTCTGGAAAGTAGAATTCTTCTACTGTATCCAGGTCCACCGATATTAGGCAATATTCGCGGCAGAGCTGCCCCTACTTTCGAGGCTTTTTCATATATACCATATATAATTCAAGTGCTTTTTGTACTGCTGTTTGTTGTCCAATATAACTCCAAGGTATTTAATTGTATTTTTATTTGCCTTGATGGTTTGGTTACGGATCTGAATCCGACCTGTTATGAGGACCCACAGCTTCTTGTTGTTGAGGTAGTTCGTAACTATCCTCAGCAAATACTACGGAGGGTCCATCCTAGGAGGTTTTCTTCTGAATAACGAGCTCGCAGAGTTAAAAGCGTTTTTGACGTCCACTGACCCATTGCTATATAGACTACCGCTCGTATGGCATCAACAGTTGATCACTCTTTTCTGAAGCCAAATTGGTTGTCGTAAGAGGAATCCTTTCTCTCTGCTACTCTTAAAGTCTGCTATAAATTATCCTCTCAGAAATCTTTCAAATGGTGTACAAGAGGCATATTGGGCGTTAGGAAGGGGGCTTCTTTCTTTTTGGTAGCAAAGTAAAATTTTTGCGTTATTGCCATGAAGACATCCGGTTTCTTTTTGAAAGCCGCTTTTGTTGCTTTATTCGGAAAGCCGTCTGGTCTAGGGGCTTTGCTGTCATCTATCTTGCCGCATGCCCTTAGCAACACCTCCAGGGTTATTAGTGAGATTTATGATGTTACGCGCAGTTGCTGATGTTTGCGGGAAAAGGTGCTATTATGGATCCCAGCATTTTCGAGCATGTTGTCGCAGGGGTCCTATAGCCTTTCAGTTTCGCCATCACAATTCTATATGCTGAGCCCCATGGATTTATGTCGGGATCTTGACAGAGACTTTTGAAGCATGTGGTTTTTCTTTCTTTGATGGCTCTAGTTAGGTTGTGTCTCGCTAATCTAAGAGTGTCCTGCCTTTTTTGAAAGTCTGATCTCGTTCTTGCACGCACGCTGCACTTTCTCCCTAGTGTCTATTTCATCGTTCCGCCAGTAACACGATGAGACTTTCATGTTATTTGCTCTTCTAGCCATTTATGCATCACACCTGTAATAGCTGTGAGATGAGACGCACGGGTTTCCGCTGTTCAACTTAGGGTCGAATCACCGTTTAACATCTCTTCGAAAAAATTGTTATCAAAAGATCTATCATTCCATTTTGGGAACGTAAGTTTTGCCAGATGGGCTAGTTTAATTTCTTTGATCTCCATTACCTTCGTCTGATGGTCGCCATGAAAATATTCCTCAGTGACCCTCCACTTGATGGTACCTAGAATAGAGTTGCTTGCAAAGGTGACGTCGACGATGGAGACTACTGACGCTTTCCAATACGTGCTAGCCTAACCCACATTAACGACACTTCTTGTTAGGGAAGCGATGTTTCTATTAGGATCAGAGGACAGATGTTAGTGAGTCTGCTACTCCACTCTTTATAACCAGTTGGAATCTGCATCTCCAGTCAGATTGTATTCGCTGGTCGTCCAGCTGGGTCTTGCAAAGCCTTCTGTTTGTTCGCTTGCTTCTTAGAAGGCATAGCGTCCACCCGCCCAAATCGCTGTCTGTTTTGCCTTTTCACAGATCCACTTACTGTTTTGGTCGGGACACTTATAGGGTTTGCTGATCATGATAACGACTGCCCTTTCGAGCTCTTCTACGGAGGTTCAGGTTTATTTGTATTATTTTCGTGATC
Source organism: Volucella bombylans (assembly GCA_949129095.1). Classification (NCBI taxonomy): domain Eukaryota; kingdom Metazoa; phylum Arthropoda; class Insecta; order Diptera; family Syrphidae; genus Volucella; species Volucella bombylans. The sequence goes on along the minus strand of OX422142.1, from coordinate 117,012,909 downwards.
TTTTGTTTGACATCTGCTGCTGTCAGCTACGTGCTTGTGTCGTCTGGATGGTCTTCTTGTAGAACATGCAGGATGGTTCCTTGTGGCAGCTCTTCGCTATGTGGCCTTCTATTCCACATCTTCTACATAGCTTCTGTGCTTCTGCTTTGTGTAGCTGGATGGCCGAACTCAAGGGATTTAAATTACTTTTTCAGATAACTCAGCCGATTTTAATTTTTCCTTCTCTAGTAGCAACTTCTCATGTTCTGTGTAAAGGTTGATAGTTGCAGTTTGTTGCAAAATTAGTCAATTAGTTCCCTTATTTGATTGTCATTTAGAAATAATTGGATTAAAAAAGTGTAAAAAATAAGTTGTATAAGCACAACACTGAACTGAGTCAGATAATCTGGTAAAACGGATTAAGATATCAATTCAAGAATCAAAACATACATATCCTAAGTAGTTCTATTGCCTTTTCTTTTTTTTTTCTTATTCTTACATATCGATGCATTCGAATTTATTCAGTACTTGATTGCTACATACATATATGTATTGCCATTGCCTCTTTGCACGCATGGATTTGTGTTGCTGAAAGCTATAATATTATCATAATTCCTTTTGGTAACACGAGAAACAAAAATTATGCAAAATCAAATTCAGTAGCATATCGTATTTAAACATATACAAAAGCCACAAAAAAAAAATGTTTAACCAACGACAACCGTATGTACAAATAAATTGCGTGATCCTTTTATTTTCTTCCCAGCTACACGTGATAACTTCCCACCTTTGGTTTTGATTTAGTCGATTAATTACCGTTTTTATTTACATAAGTTTAGTTCCTCAAATAAGCAACGGGAAAACAAAACACAAAAAAAAAATAAAATAAAATAAACTGATACGAATTAAGTAGATGTGCCTTGTTCAAATGTGAGAGAGTAAGTGAGATCATTATCTCTGTATGTAAATGTTGAATTCGTTTAATTATCATAATTTAAATTACATGAGCAAATCCTCATTCCAGCCAGAATTCTTATCCATAAAAGCTAAATATATAAAAAAAGCCGATTCGGATGAAAACAGGCTCTAAATGGAAGCACAACTATTAAATATATTTGCTTTTATAAAAACTAATTTATTATAATTTTTTTTGTATTAATTAATTTTTTTTTAAGAATTTGGCGCCCATTTCAATTTTGTTTTGTATCATTTTTCCTATTTTGTATTTTGTAAGCTAAAAAGTAAATTTTGATGTGTTTTAGAAATTGCTTTTTAATTTTCGATGTTTTTTTTTCACTTTAATACTCGCTTCAAAAGTGCCAATGAAGATTATAATTTTTTTTTTTAATTTGTTAAGATAGTAGTAGCAATTAAAAAGTAGTGCAGACATAATAAAATTTCATTGTATTGTAAGAAAAATTAAACAGTTGTGTAGTAACTTTTTTAATAATTACTAAAAAAAAAATTTGAAAAATGAAAAGAATAATAAAAATTGATTAAAAAAATTTCAAAATATCAACTGTGTTTCTTTTCAATGATTTTAAAATTTATCTTTTACATTTTTATGTCAAAGACATCCTAACTATCTAGAATCCTTCCTAGCTGCATTCTTTATTTAATAGGATGGCAACTGAGGCAGGGTATTTAAAGTTTGTGACGTGCTGTGCCAGTTGCTGCAGTTAAATGCTGTTCCTAGTCGACGTTAGTACTTTGTTGTGCCTCTGTTTATCACCGTACCCATCTTTGCTGCGTCTTAATTTTAAAAATAACAAATCCGCTGATTAAAAAAATTAAGTTAACGTCATAAGCGTTTGTAAAACAACTGCACAAAATTTAAATTTCTTTGACATACTTCAAAAGGCTCGAAGGTGGTGGCTATACAGATTGTTATGGGGCATTAAGTGTTCTACACTGTCATCGTTGGTTGGGAGGCAGTATTAAGTTTTCGAAATATTAAATTCTTTATTCTCATAACATAATGTAAAGTAGAGAGTACTTGTACTCTCGCCAGCAAATGAATATATTGAACTAGAAGTAGCAGACATGATATCATTTTTGAACATTAAGAAGTATATCGGAAACAAAACGGAGCACATCAATATTTGATTTGTGAATATCAGACCTGAAGGCGTCTGAACAGACAATACCTGAAGGACGGTTTGTTGAGATCTTCGCTGTGGAAAATAACTTGACCCAGCTTGTAAGTAAACCCACACGAATACCAGACGTTGATAGTCATACCGCCAACACCCTGGACTTGTTTTCAACATCTCACCCTGATAAGTACACGGTGGGTGTGCTCTCCCCTCTAGACTCGTCGGACCATTGTATCATATGAGCTTATTTCTCGTACATCCCCAACACAGTTAAAAAAAAAATTCATAAAAGAACCGAATAGCAATACGAGAAAGCCGATTGGAGCGGACTTAACAGCTTCATTACGAATTTTAACAGGTCGTTATGTTTCCTCGATAACGACATGGATGCCGTCTCCTTTGGAATGAGATGCTTTATCCCTCATCGGATGAAGAGTATCGAACCAAAAGGAAAGGCATGGTAGGAGTCGAGCTGTAAAGAGACTGTCAGGGTTAGGGAAATGTATTTCGGTCCTACAAGACCAACCTGACAATGGACAACCGAAAAAATGTAAACGAGCCAGGAATGACTGCAACGTCTTTTTTAAGCGTGTGAAATTTCAATACAACCAAAAACTGAGGAAAAAAAATACTGCAATGTCCCAAACGCAGTAAAAATGTTTGGTCGTTCGTCAAAAACATTAGAAATTCTGCCTCATCCTCCATCATAACACTCATTTACAATGACATTTCAGATGTCAGCTCTTTGGACAATGCCAATCAGCTTGCTGCACATTTTGCGGTCAGCTCAACACTCCCAGATTGTGCTATGTCTTCGCCTACACTCGTGTGCGTCGAATCTTCAATGGGACTAATCCGTTTTCGCACTCCAGTAGTAGCAAGAGTACTTAAAGATCTTAATATACACAAATCCGCAGGTCCAGGTGGTATAGCTCCCCTTCTTCTGAAGAGGTGTTCTTCCTCGCTGGCAAAACCACTGCATAAGCTTTTTCATCAATCCTACCCTTAAGGACTCTTTCCGAGCAGATGGAAAACAGCATTTATCCAGCCCGTGAAATGCTGAAGGTTAATCTTTTTCTCTCTCGTCCTACAGAGCCTTTGCACTTATTTCCAAAGTCATGGAAACGCTGATAAACCGTCAGCTAATGAAATATCTCGAAAGGCGAAAACTTCTCAATGGCCGGCAGTATGGTTTTCGTAGCAACAGGTCCACTGTTGATTTGATGGCATGTCTCACTGAAAAGTGGAACCATAGCGTACATCAATCTGGGGAAAGCAAAATAGTTGCACTTATTATTTCTAAGGCATTTAACAGATTTTGGCATCAGGCTCTTTTGTTTAAAATGCGTGCTTTTGGGATCGATGACTTTTTCGTCAATGGATTAGAAATTACCTTTCGGAACAATCAATTCAAGTTGTCTTGGACGGATTCAAGTTCCCCAGGGCTCCGTTCTTTTTAATCTTCAATCTTTTTAATTTTCAACGATCTCCAATATATTCAGTACTCTCTGCTTTTCATATTCGTTCCCTGACTCATGTCCCTGCTCTTCCGCTGCAGAACGGGAACTTCAGCGTATGTTAAGCTCATTAAATTCCGATATTACCAGCATTGAACTATCAACAAAGTGGAATTTAATGCTTCTAAAACTCAATGCTGTCTGCTGTCATTAAACCGAAATTTAAATGCGAAACCATTATCCATGAATTGCACTTACATTGTCAAAACCAAAAAACTTTCCATTCTCTGATCCCTCTGATCAGGCCTCAATATATAAGGCATTCATCCGCCCAAAATTGGAGTACAATGCCTATATCTGGTCAGGTGCTCCTTAACTTCTTGATTGCTAGATTCTGTTGAGGCTACTTGTGTATAATCCCTCTACTTACCAATCTGGTCGTCAGTATCCTATTACGGAGCGAGAAAAAGGACGGGTTGGCTCTCCGAAACAGAGGAAAAAATGTAGAATCGACTTAGCTTTACTTCCCATTATGTTATCTATTTGTCTCGCAGGGATTTCTTTTCTGTACTTTATACTTTTCTGTAATCCCCTTTTAGTAGTAGTAGTATGTAATAGTGGTTTTAGTAGAGCTGTTGATGTACATCTGTTGAATCTTTTTTTTTCATTTCCAAGCGAACAAACATTCCTTGGAAGAAGTCGCTCAGAAGAGCCAGATGAATTTTCAAGTGACAAAAAAGGAAGCGGATTTTTACTTGGTGCGAAATTGCATTATAATGGAAGGAGAGAGAGACTCCTTCTGTTAAAAAAATATACCAGACACGAGGGCTTGCTTTTCTGTCCCGAATTCCGACATTGTGGATATGTGCATGTTAAAGGAACGTGGTCAACTTGTTGGTTTTGGGACATTACACATCGCCGACCGCCCAAAAGCATCCTTTTTCTATATTGTAGATATGAAGAGTTTCATTGCATAAATTTCTATGAAGTACATCTCAACGGTAAATTGATTTGAATGCATTGATCTTTCTATTTAGGCTTCAACCTAACATAAATTTGGTGTGCTCTTATTTAAAAATGTACAGTTTCAGATAAGATTATATCACTAGCCTGGATTGAGTCTTGGATTGTGTAAGAAGTCAGTTGGCCACAGAAGCATCCATGATGCTTTTTAATAATTTCAGCTCGAAGCAAAATGTGAAGTGAGTTATGGTGCACGGGGTAGTGGAAAGAACATAGATGAACTAACTTAGATGCCAGATCCTACTAATGCTTTTGCAAACCCTTAACTTTCACACAGGCACACTGTAGGTAAGTGAATCACTAATACTTTATACACCTCTATAATCTGTCAGAATTTGCTAGAATGAGAGCAATTTACAAGTAAAATTCACTATGTGTGTAATGTAGATGACGTTTTTTGAGTAAAATCTATGCCTCTATGGCCAACTACTAAACTAAATGAATTACAGAATGGGTGATCGAAAACGTATATCTGTCAAAGAACACTAACAAAACAAAGATACAAAGATAATCCTCGTAAACATATTGTCATTGCCAAATCAGGGGAATAAAATTTCATACATAAGATTTTTCCCATTTTACCTGAATTGTTTATAGTGGAAATGGAACTCGTGTCTTCATGCGTTTAAATGTTCCCTAATCCTTGGTCTAGACACAAACTCGTCATTGGCGACTAAATCTTTGGTATGAGGGCTGCATCGTTGGGGAGACATCATAGCAGTTGTTCAAGTAGGGCTTGTCTGCTAGCACTTCGAACCTGATCTGCGTATCTCTTGAATGACTTCCTAAAATAGTTAATTTCGGCGTTTGGCCGAGGTAAAATTTGCACTTTGTCGGGAATAACAAGTAATTCATCTTCCAAATTCGAATTGACTGAATTCACTTCTATTCGATGCTGGTGTTTATACTCCCTAACATTTGTTGAGAACTTTCTGTAGCAGCCTACCGTCCATACTACTTACTATTTTGCCAGAATATTGCGCTATCAGTTCTAAAAGATTTTCCATTATCCCTCCAATTCATGGGTGTTCTGTTATTCAAATTTTCCCCCAGATCCCCACACTGGATCCGGTAAACAACGTCATTAATGTAGGTTATGATCTTGTATGTACCTTCTTACACAGAGGATTATACAGCTACACTAGGTCTCCTTCGTTGAAGCCGGAAGATTTTGCTTTGATGTCGTACATAGTCTTCGTGCGGTTGCTTGCTAGTTTGATCTTTTCTCGGGTGTTTTCGTGCAATACAAAAATCCTGTTGCACAAGTCATCCATATAATAGTTCATCTCCGTACAGTCCCGCTGGCAGCTGCGGACGACCTTACACAGATTCAAGGTCCTATTGAATCGCTCGACCATTTCATCGGATTAAGTGTGTAGTGGCGTTATCCTTGCCTTCCTTGTTCCTTTTGATTCAAAGTTTTATCTTTGAGCAGAGTATAGCTCCATTGGGATTCCAAATCTGTTCATTGAATTGCTGAATATTTATTTTGCTACGGTCTTAGCCTCTTGAAATAATCCATGACAACGAGGGTGTATCGGTTGCCATTAAGGATTTCGGGAAACGGATCGACGATGTCAATGACTATACATTCCAAAAGTGATCCGAAATTTGTTGTTTCATTCTTCCCTGCGACTTAACTTTTGGGCCCTTGGTACCCGTACGCGTTATGCACTTTTTGCACCAATTCTCGACATCTTGTTTTGTCAATAGAAAAGTTCCCTTACCTTCTCCAATGAATTATTAATTCCCAAGCGATATGCTGAGGTTTCGTCATGTATTTCATGGAGTACTTTACCGATTCGAGATCGTGGCACTATTAGCTGCATACGAGATGTTGGTCCATTTGTACTTTCCCATTTTCCCTTCAGCAAACCATACTGTACAAAAAGCGAATCCTACTGTGCCCAATGCGCCTTCAGAGTTTGTCACCGGTTCGATATCTCCTGCCAGCTTGGTTTTTCCTCGTGTTCTTTCCAGGCCAATATTGGTTCGATGTCATTATCTGCCTATTGGGAGGAACGGATCTCTTCTATACTGCAACCCTCAACTGGCTCAGTCCTGATGATTTAAAAAGTGGTCTGTTCTTTCACTTCCTTAGAGTTACATTGTTCACATCATAGATAAACTAACCTAGCTGGCAAGCTTTCCAGATATTGGAAAATCAAAACCGGTTTTCTCCTAAAAACCTCCCCGGTTGGTGTTTCTGCTGGGATACGTTGCTCTTGATCCTGATTACAAAGGCTGAGGATTTTTTTATTTTTATTTGCATACTCTGAATTCTTACGACCGGTGTTGAACGACTCGTTTGCGTTGTGGTCGATAGATAATAGATGCGCATTTTCCCACCAACTCTCCCTTTTGTACCTTTACACCGAACGTCTTTGGATTCAGAATCCATACAAGAACCATGTTATTCTTTGGTTCCACTAAGGTCTTTCCAGTCATGAAGACTTTCTTATTTTCTAGCTCCATCAAGTAGAATCGATGGCTAATAGGACCACCTTCCACTTTTGCCAAAACAATTGCTTCCAACGAAGGTTCTAGAATCTGATTTCGGCAGATGACGACTTTTAAGACGGAAGTGTTGGCATTTCCGCATATCATTGGTATTTCCATGTTTCCGTATATAGAAAAGTAACAACGCAACAATTTCTTCGTGTTTCACAAGTGCTTTGTTTACATTTTTTAAAGCACGATTCTATTTAAATTAACCCATCTACACACTTCACAAGCACTTATTTCGAAACTCGCGTATTTTTTCTCGACATTTCAACTTTATTCTTATCAGACAAAAATAAATTCTTTAACTAATTTATTTATTTTGTTCCACACCGAAATTAAACTTTACTCGTACATATGATTTTGCTCCCGGCCAAAATCTGTCCAGTCGTGGAGTTAAAAAAAATGCCACCAAGGGGCGCTGGAAGCACTTTACCGGGTGTCAATTGGAAAAATATTATTGCTCTCTGGTCACCCTATACATGCACCAAGGTTTGAGTCTAGATACAATGACGCGTTCTGCATAAATTTTTTTATTTGAGTTTCTTAATTCACAAGAATTTTTGCTACGTAGCTTGAATCAAAACTGTGACAAGAAAACCACTATTACACGTAGTCGGGCGGTCCTTCGTCTCACGCTGTAAATGGTCGACCACGTCCCAATAATCGTGGCGAGTATATTTGAGAGGTTTTCACGCCTCAGTTAAACAAACATCTTCTTTGATGAATAATTATAAAACGCTCTCCAGCGAAATCTGACTTACAACTGCAAAATCACACATAAATATGGTTTAAGTTAAAAAAAAAACACAAGTGATTGAGACAAACGTGATCGTCCTTTTTGCATAAAATTTAATTTGATTTTTCTGAACTGAGTAGATAGACTTTTTTTATGAGACTCACTTCAGACTATTACAAGATAATTGTAAACTCTATTGTTATAATGATTTCGTCCCACTGAATATCTAAAATAACATACTATGCGTCGGTTGGGGCCAAAAGACACGCCAAAACAGGATTAGACCATGATTGAAAATGTTTCTTTGTCATCGACTTCTACAACAAACAGAGTACAGCTTAATTATTAATCTTATTATGGTGTATGTAGTGGCTTTTAAGTCGGTGTTAATTTTCACAGCAGACGTTTTTCGCCTTGGTTACCTCTATTCAATCTTTATGAATAAGCCAGATTTACATCAGTACTGCAACAATTTCTAAATGGAGGGATAAAGCCATCAAAGCATACTCTCTCATTGCTCTTGTTGTTAATGACATCAACATAAAATAGTTATTTTCCTTCATTATTCGTTTTTATTGCTTAGGTTAACAATATTTGTATTTTTATGTGTCAACATTTTTTTTGGTATTCTTTAAACTTGCACTTTGACGTGCTTAGGCTAGCAAAATTTGTGTATAAATTAATTTGAAATAAAGTTACTCAGTTCAAACCTGTTCTTTAATCGAACCAAGCCTTTTTACTACCTAGTGTGAGGATGCATTAGGCGATTGAATAAAAAATATAAAAATTCTAAATAGTAGAATTTACAGTTATAATGTGCCTTCGAGTACACTTAATAACGAAATATTAGTTTCGCCCTATTGTACAAAACCTCATTACGCCATTTGGATGGTGTCAGCAGCTCGGTTTTTAGCAGCACCAATTGCCCAGGTTCCAAATTCTTTACTGGCTGCTTCCACTTATATCGCTGTTGCATTTTGTGTATGTAGTCCTCGTACAAACGCTTGCAAATATCTTGTTTGAGTTTTTGAATTAACTTCCACCTTTTTAAACTACTGTCTGCCAGATCCAGAATGGCATTATGTTGTGGTGCTATCAGTGGCGACACAATAATGAATTGACCTGGTGTTAATGCATCTAGATCTTCAATGTTGTCTGTTAATGGACAGACAGTTCTCGAGTTCAAGCATCATTCTATTTGCACTAGGATGGTATTCATCTCTTCGTATGTTAATTTCTGCTCTCCTATGATGCGATTCAAATGGTATTTAACTGACTTAAACCGGCTTCCTAGAGTCCACTAAAGTGTGGAGCTCCAGGTGGGATGAAATGCCACTGGATTGCGTTTTCGGCTAGCGTGGATTGTGATGCATCAATAATATTTTTTCCGCCAACAAAATTTGTTCCATTATCGCTGTAGAAATGGTGTATAGATCCTCTTCTGCTGATAATACGTCGCAATGCTGCCATGAATCCATCCGTTGTTAAATCAGAAGTCAGCTCAATGCACTGTGTACTGCTTTTGTTGCCATGCAGACGAAGAGCGCATGTAAGCTTTATGTGATTTCACGCCTCGAGTTTATGAGCATCGTGTGTTGATTGGGACTGCATAATCTACCCCACAATGTGTAAACGGACATGAGAACTCTACTCGAGCCTCCGGAAATTATCCCATAAGTTGATTTGATTCCTTGTCCTTAAATCGGAAACACCTGATGCATTGATTTATTATGGCCTTGACAGTGTTGGTTCCTCGGATGATCCAAAAGTTTCTTCGAATGTGATTCAGAGGTAGTTTCACTCCACCATGTAGTTTATCGCTTTGGGTCTTATTTATGATTAATTTTGTCAGTGGATGCGATGATGACAGAATTATAGGATGTTTCTGATCAGTTGATAAATGAGCATGTTTCAACCGACCTCCCATCAGCAATATTCCATTGGCGTCGATTTATGGGTTGAGTGATGATATCTTGCTGTTTGATTTCAGTGCTTTATTTGCATTTAGAAAACTGCGTTGAGCACCCCTTACCAACACTCTTTCTGCTTCCAGTAGCCTTTACTGTTAGCCTGCCATATTGTTACGGTACATGCCTCTTGCTCCGTTGGCAATTGGCTTTAAACCGTACACAGTATACACATACGCGTTGAAGTTTTAAAAGCGATGAAAAATTGAGATAAATGTCGTCTTTGTGTGAGGGATTGCTGGGATGCATTGCCAGGCAAGCGTGAGATTTTCGAATCTCAGGCATATCTTGCATTTCCATCATAGATTTGTCAGTTGGCCAATAGTTTTGATCTTCCTTTAACCACTCTGGGCCATGTCACCAGGTTGAGTTTTCAGCTAGGGCATCTCCAAGTGATCTTGGAGATCTAGACGGAATATCAGCCGGACTCTCTCTTCCGAGTACGAACTTCCATTGCCCTTTAAATTGTTGTTGCACATAGGATACCCGGTTGGCGACAAATGTGTTCCATTTCACTTGATGTTGTTTCAACCAGTTCAATACTATGTAGAATCTGACCATGTTGAAACCTTGGTATAATTCGTGTCTTTTTGCTCTCTGGTGTACTGCAGCTGTACTGTAGCTTCGTAAGTAGTGCTGCTGTGCATAGTTCCAGCCTTGCCAATGAAACTTGCTTCACAAGCGCCACCTTAGTCTTGGACGCGATCAGGCCTATTGTAGTAGAGTCGCGATTAATAACTTTCTGATACACCACCACTGCATACGCTGATTCTGATGCATCTTCGAATCCATGTAACTCTATTTGAGAGCCTTCCGTTTGCTGTGTCCATTGTGGAATTCTTACTTTTTCAAGCGTTGATAGTCTTGTCTTGAATTCATTCCATTCGTTTTGAATTTTCATTGGAACATTTTTGCCCCATCTTTGCCTTGATAGTAATTGGCGACGACCAACCGAAAGGATCGAAAATTTTGCCAGCGTCACTTAATATTGCTCGTTTGGTACCCTTTGTGGTGAATGACGAAAAATTGACTTGAAAGTCGTCTGTTCCTGGGCACCGTGTTATTTCCAAAATTTTAAATTTTAATTTTTTCGACGTCAGCTGTGAAGACGATTGGAAACGACCTCCATCAAAGTATCAAGAAAAACAAATGCTTTTGTACCGTGGGAACGGTCATCACTCATGCTGTTTAGCGATCCCCCAAATGTTGTCTTTGCCGAAGCGTCGAATACCACTCTCAGTTTGGTAGTAGAGCTGTCTTCTTTTATCACTGCGTGATGTGGAAGATAATGTGATAACCACTTAAATGTGAGCAGCGACATCTAGCAGAAAATGTCGAAGACCAGAAGATTTCGATATTGGAATAACAAAGTCTCGACTGGAGAGTGGAATCGAATTTTCTAGCAAATTGGAAATTGTATGGGACGCTGGATGGCGAGGATTGTTCTCGAAGTATGTCATTCGAGTATAAATACCAGCATCCCAAAAGTATGCAGTCAATTCTAAAGTGTAATTTGAAGTGTTAATTAGGAGAAGTGATTAAGTGGTTTAAGTAAAAGATAAGAAAAGTATAAGTGGTTGAGAAATTGAATTGTACTGAGAGAAAGAATTAAATAGTGAATTGTAACTGTACTGAATAAAGGGATTTGTATTGAAAATAATAAGTTCTATTATTTGTACCCACACAAACATTTTACATTGGTGTCAGAAGTGGGATAGGACTTATTGTGTGTAAAAGAAAAAAAAAAAAAGAAAAAAAAAACCTGTGTTTTCTGACTATTTGAAAAAGCTAGAATGGGTCGAAAACTATTGCAGTTGACCCTCGTCCAACTCAAATCCGAGTTGAACAAGAGATGCCTCAGCGCCAGTGGAGGAAAAAGTGACCTGGTGCTCCGTCTTCAGGAGGCTTTGAACAATGAGGGACATGATCCTGATGCATATTCCTTTGATGTTGACGAGGATGAACAGACAAGTACCGGCAATGACATGGCTGCGATGATACAACTCCTCTTGTTAAAAATGGACGAACAAAAGAATAGTCTCGAACAAAAGCTGGATGAACAAAAGAAAAATCTAGACGAGCAGAAGAGCAGCATTGAACAAAAATTCAACGAACAAACCAACAATCTGCACGGTCTTCAACAGAAAATGGATGAACAAAAGAATAATCTGGAAGAACAAAAGAACATTCTCCAGCAAAAATTCGAAGAAATCGATGACAAATTTGAAAGAATAGAGAAGAATGTTGGCGAAAAATTCGAAGAAATGGACAGCAAAGTTCACCAACTGACAAAAGAGCTCGACACAGTGCGAAAACAGAAACTGCGAGAATGTTCTTTAAGCGGTCCAAGGAGAAAAGAGTTGAAGCCTCCCTCATTCGATGGCCAGACCTCATGGTCTACCTATAAGAAGCAGTTTGAAATGGCTGCCTGTGCAAACGACTGGGACAATGAGGAAAAGTGCTTTGCCCTAACAATGGCCTTGCACGGTCCTGCAGCAGAATTGTTGCAAACAGTAGACATCGAAAAGCATAAAGATTATGTGACTTTAGTGCAGGCTATCGAGAAACGGTTTGGGGACAGCCACATGCAGGAGGTCTACAAGGTCCAATTGCAAAGCCGAACGCAGCAAAGAGGAGAAACACTGCAGCAGCTCCAAGCAGACGTGAGTAGACTTGCACATCTGTCATACCCCACCGCAGGCCAGGAAATTATCAACGAAATGGCAAAAGATGCATTTATCAGGGGAATTGCAGATTCGAAGCTACAGTCAGCAGTAAGGATGGCCGGGAAAAGAACCCTTGCTGAAGCACTTGCCTTCGCTCTGGCGATGGAAGCAGCCAATCAAGCTTCCAGGGGAACACATTTCGTCAGGGAAGTAGCATCTGTCGAATGTTCCTGCACAAGAATTAGTGCCGAGGAACGAGATACTCGACGGGATAGACGAATAATGCGCTGCTGGAATTGCAATAAAATAGGACACCTTCAAAGGCAGTGTAAAGAACCGGTGCGACGAAAAGACTGCCCTCACTGTGGTGACAAGCAAATAGAGGAAGAAACTCGCAGAAACAGCTATCAAGAAGCCGGTCAACCTTCCCGAAGCCATCAGTCGGGAAATGCTTAAGCACCAACTTCGCGGGGCAGAAGTTGGTAGCAGGAGTCGACGGCCCCAGGACCATCATCCAAGTCTCGCTGGCAAAACGACTCAGCGAAAGCCTTCTAGTAGAAGTAGTCAGTGGAAAAGAAAAATGGATGGCAACAATAGACACCGGTGCCACGGCCTCAATCATCAGGAGGAATCTTGTGCAGAAGTCTTGGCTGCATAACACTAGCAGCTGCAGCTTGCGAACAGCTACAGGAGCAACGATTACGGTATATGGTGAAGTCCGCATAAAAATCCAACTGGCCGGAATAACATTCACTAACGCGTTTCTGGTAGCTGACATATGTGACGAGTGCATCATTGGTACAGACTTCATGAGAGAACATGGACTTGTAGTCGACTTGGGGGCACAAACCCTGAAATACGGAAACATGGAGATACCAATGATATACGGAAACGCCAATACCACAGTCTTAAATGTCGTCATCTGCAGCAATCAGAGTCTAGAGCCTTCGTCAGAAGCAATTTTGTGGGCAAAAGTGGAAGGTGGTCCTGGTAGCCACCGATTCTATTTGATGGAGCCTGAAAAGAAAAGAGACCATGGTGGGAAAGACCTTAGTGGAGCCAAAGAACAACATGGTCCCTGTAAGGATTCTAAATCCAAAGACATTCAGTGTAAAGGTGAAAAAGGGGGAGATAGTGGGAAAATGCGTACCTGTTGAGGCTATATTGACCACAACGGAAAAAAAGTGTGCAAAACCGGTCACAACAGTTCAGAGCATAAAAATCAAGAACAAAATTCTCAGCCTCTGTAATCTGGACGAAGATTAGCGAATCCTGGCAGAAAAACTAATCGGTGAGTACGCTGATATATTTGCTACACAAGACGGAGAATATGGACGTACGCATATTGTTCAACACCACATTGACACCGGAGACGCTTGACCAATCCGTCAACCTGCAAGGCGTCTTCCATTGGCAAAGCAAACAGAAGTTGCCGAAATGATGTCAAAGATGAAAGCTGAGGGAGTGATTGAAGAATCGCAAAGTCCGTGGGCATCTCCAGTAGTCCTCGTGAAGAAGAAAGATGGCAGCACGAGATTTTGTGTAGACTACCGACGTCTCAATGATGTCACTAAAAAGGACAGCTACCCACTTCCGAGAATCGATGACACGTTGGATATGCTTTCTGGAGCGAAATGGTTTTCAACACTTGACTTGAAGAGCGGTTACTGGCAGGTAGAGATAAATCGTACGGACCGTGAGAAAACTGCCTTCACTACAGGAAGCGGTCTTTGGCAGTTTGCAGTGATGCCGTTTGGACTGTGCAACGCTCCGGCCACCTTCGAGCGACTAATGGAACGAACATTGCAAGGACTCACCTGGAAAACCTGCCTAGTATATTTGGACGACGTTATCGTCATAGGTAAGACGTACGAGGAGCACCGCGAAAATCTAAAAGAAGTGTTTGAGAGGCTACGAAGTGCTCATTTAAAGCTCAACCCGGAAAAGTGCGCCTTGTTTCGTCCGGAAGTAAAATATCTGGGTCACATTATATCAGCGGAAGGAGTAAGAACGGATCCTGACAAAATCGAAGCCGTGAAAAGTTGGCCTTCTCCAAAAGATAAACACCAACTGAGAAGCTTCTTGGGACTCGCCACGTATTACAGAAGGTTCGTAAAGGGTTTTGCTGGCATTGCGAAGAGCCTGCATCAACTTACAGAAAAAGGCCGACAGTTCAGGTGGTCTGGAGAATACGAAAAAGCATTTCAAGAACTGAAGCGACAGCTGTGCAATGCCCCCATCTTGGGTTACCCGACGCCCGGAAAAATGTTCATCGTGGACGCAGACGCTAGCAATGTTGGGGTCGGAGCTGTGATTTCCCAGGTTCATGATGGTCAAGAGAAAGTGGTCGCATATTACAGCAAAGTACTCTCCAGACCTGAAAGGAACTACTGTGTAACCCGGCGCGAGCTTCTGGCTTTAATTCTGGCTATGAAGCATTTCCATAAGTACCTCTACGGACAAAAGTTCATTCTCCGGACAGACCACGCAGCTCTGAAATGGCTACTCCAATTTAAGAACCCTGAAGGCCAAATTGCAAGATGGATCGAGCAGTTGCAGGGCTACGACTTTGAAGTGCAACACCGCAAGGGAACACTCCACTCAAATGCTGATGCTCTCTCTCGTCGACCGTGCGGGGTAAAATGCGAACACTGCAACCGTAAAGAAGCGAAAGAACAGGCAACTATCCAAATGATCAGGACTGAGCCAATAGAGGGTTGGAGTATAGACGAAATCCGTTCCTCCCAACAGGTTGACAATGACATCGAACCAATATTGGCCTGGAAGGAACACGAGGAAAAACCAAGCTGGCAGCAGATATCAGATCGGAGCCAAACTCTGAAGGCATACTGGGCACAGTGGGACTCGCTTTTTGTGCAAGATGGATTGCTGAAGAGAAAATGGGAAAGTGCAGATGGGACAACATCTCGTATGCAGCTAATTGTGCCACGGTCCAGAGTCAACCAAGTACTCCATGAAATACATGACGGAATCTCAGGAGGCCATTTGGGAATAAACAAGACGTTGGAAAAGGTAAGGGAACGTTTCTATTGGCTAAGCGGTAAACAAAATGTCGAGAATTGGTGCAAAAAGTGCATAAGGTGTGCGGCTACCAAGGGTCCAAAAGTAAAGCCACATGGACAAATGCAACAATACAATGTCGGAGCACCTTTCGAACGAATAGCCATCGACATCGCTGGGCCGTTTCCCGAAACCTTTAATGGAAACCGATATACTCTCGTAGTCATGGATTACTTCAGTAAGTGGCCGGAAGTGTTTGCCATCCCAAATCAAGAGGCTAAGACCGTAGCCGAACAGATAGTCAACAACTGGGTGAGCAGATTTGGGGTCCCAATGGAGCTGCACTCTGATCAAGGGCGAAACTTTGAATCAAAAGTCTTCCAGGAAATATGCCAATATTTGGGAATAAGAAAGACAAGGACAACGCCACTACACCCGCAATCTGATGGAATGGTCGAGCGATTCAATCGGACCTTGAATGAGCATCTATCTAAGGTTGTCAGCAACTGCCAGCGGGATTGGGATCGACACATACCCCTCTTCTTAATGGCCTACCGAAACGCGGTCCATAGCTCAACAGGGCACACACCATCCGAGATCTTATTTGGTCAAACGATTCGGTTGCCAAGTGAAGCAAAATTCGGATCCCCACCGACGGAGCCCAAAGAGGTGAACGAGTACGTGAATGACTTACGCAGCAGGATTCGTAAATTGCATGAAGACTCCCATCCCACAAAGGGAGAAACTATCTGAGGTGGATCTGGTGTGTGGTGGGTTTGCGTCTATTAAGTTTTTTATTTCAATTCTACCACACTAGCGTTCCTACATATATGTAGTATGTAATATTTGTAATAAAAATATATTTGCTTCCACTTGTTTATGTTTCTCTTATTGTTTCCCTCAATTCATTTCTTGCATATAGGAGCCATATTTGCCCTAGGGGTCGTTTACGATTCATGCTACAAACACACTTCTAAGTTATACTAGCGTAAAATAGACTTTATATAGTTACTTATTCATTCATTCAAATAGACCACAATAACCAAAAATTATAAGTTTATTTTTTAAAAAATAGTTCAAGGCGTACGAGTATATGAGTTAAGATACAAGGCATGGTTTTATTTTGTAAGATTTGGAGCCTTTTAATTATGTTATCACTACATAGAAACAAAACAGTTGAACTTAATGCTAAAGTGTTGTTTCGTATTCTCTTTAAAAAAAAACTACTTTTTTAGATAAATTTTTTACACATTTTATTAAGCACACAATAGGCTTTCAATTACTGTATAGATACTTTAATTCGTCCACTCTTTCAATATTTTCACCGTCAATCTCCAGTCTTATGTCGTCCCCTGCTCTCTTGTTCATTATCATTGTTTGCGTTTTCTTAACATTTAGTTTAAGTCTGTTTTGTTTTAACCACTTATCAACTGTTTTTAGGTCCTCTTGAATTTCACAGTGTCACTCGCCAAAATCCGTGCCCGTCGCATTATCCGCGAATAGAACAAGCTTAATATATTTTACTACAGTCTTTATATCATTTATATATATGATGAATAACACAGTCATCGTCTGGCTTTTAAAGCGTCAACATCTCTTCGTTCGCTTTATTCTTACTCGACCTTTTTCTCTTCTATACCTATCCCGTTCTTTTCTTTACGGACACAAAGTACTTGCCTTTCTCTTTAATCGTCGCGTGGTTTATTTAAGTTCTAATTTCCTGTGGGTGTTTAAAACATGGGCCCATTGGGGCCAAAAGGAAACACGGGGAATCAGTTTGACATTTTAGCTGATTTGTCACCTGATCAACCCAAGGCTAAGAAAAATAAACGTTTCAACTTGCCGCTTGATTTCCCAGAGCTACCAGTCGTACGTAAGATCAAAAATCCTAAATTCGTTCAAATATCAGCCAAAAACGTGGATAAGCCAATCTCATCCGTAAGTATTTTCGTACTGAAAAAATCAATTGACTCGGTTAGTAAGGAATATGAGAATATATCACTTTTAAGAGATGGTAGCATTTTGTTATTAGCTAAAAGCCAACAAATTGCTGATAAATTCCTAAAAACTAACGTATTAGCTAACCAAATTCCGGTGACAGCTACTCTTCACAAGCAACTCAACTGCTGCAAGGGCATCGTATATGCGCCATGGTTAAAGTACGTCCAAGAATCCGAAATTGTTTCAGAAATGAAATCTCAGGGAGTAATTGAAGTGTACAAATTCACCAAAAAAATTTACGATAAGATCCAACCAACTGGACTTATGGTTTTTACTTTTGAACTTTTCCAAATTCCCCAAACCGTAGAAATAGGGTGGTATAAGACAAAAGTTAAGGAATACATCCCTTCACCGATGAGATGCCGCAATTGTCAACTTCTAGGGCATACTACACAAAGGTGCACTAGAACAAAAATATGCGTCAACTGCAACCTTCCCCCTCACGAACCGGAAAGCTGCAAAGATTAATGTGTGCAAACTGCCAAGAGGAACACCCATCTTCTTCAAAAGACTGTATTAAATTCAAACAAAACAAAGAAATCCTGACAATTAAAATCAAAAATAAATGTAGTATGGCCGCAGCCATACGCATCTACAACTCTCAAAATCAAGTGACAGTTCCGAACCCTACACCTTTCTCTCAGCAAATAAAAAAGTCTACACCCAACCCAATGCAACTATCTCAAAACCTACCTGCACCCTCACCCCCTACAGTATCGGAAAGCAAATCTACTCCACCTAAATCTTCCACCAATCAATCTCCCAAATTCCCTTCATCCAACAACAAATGTCTCCATCACCACAAACCAATTCAATTACTCTTCGCTCTGATAAACGATCCCGCTTTCCAAAAACAAATAATCCCACCTCTAACTCTTTGGCAAATACGGTAATGCTATCACAAACCAAATCTCTTCCAAGTCAATCAAACATATTCTTACCCAACTCTCACAACACACATCGAAACCCATAAAAAAAATACAGACAAACACCTTCAGCTCGACGGCCGCTCTAGCTATGTGGAACGCAACTTTACCCACTTGCTATGGTGTTAATTGCAGATCTCTCCGCAAGGGTGACCATCACTAATCAATCAAATACATTAAAAATAATCAACCAAAAAGAATAAGCTCCCTAGACATATTACAATGGAACCTAAATGGTTTCACAAATAATTACGATCAACTTAATTTAATAATAAAATCAAAGAAGCTTGATGTAATTTCACTTCAAGAAACTCACATACCATACAAAGTAGACCCAATTAAACCTAAAGGTTATTGCGGTTATTTTGTTAATCAGCCTTATAATTTAACATCCGTTCAAGGTGTCGGCATATTAGTTAAAAAAAATATTCCTTATGTCCCCAAAAAAATTAATTCTAACATTCTCTCAACTGCCGTAGAAGTTAACTTGGGTACCCAAGTTACTATTATTTGCATCTACATCCACCCCAGACAGAATTTTACCCAATCCGACTTAGAAAACATAATCCACCAAGTACAACCACCATATATTTTAACAGGGGATCTAAATTCCTGGAGCCAGCTATGGGGCTCCACATTAACCAACAAAAGGGGTCACATTATGGAGAATTTCCTCTCCAAATCAGACCTTATAATTCTTAATGACGGTTCTCCTACTCATCTTTCAACTCATAGCACACTTACGCACGTTGATGTATCATGCTGTTCATCTAATCTGTTCCCAAAGACATCCTGGGGTATCTCTGAAGACTTACATAACAGTGACCATTTCCCCATAACCATTTCCCTGCTCCTTTCAACTAAGCAAGATATAGAAAAACATATCCCAAAATATAAAACCGATTTGGCCAACTGGGATCTATTTAAGAAAAAACTTGAAACATACACCCGCAATCTACCTCCAACGAACTGTATAAACCATGAGGCTGATATCCTACTTAAAATGATCCGTAGCGCTGCAAATGACTGCATACCGCAGACATCCTCAGTAACATTCAACCGAATTGTGCCTTGGTGGAACCAAGAACTATCCAGGTTAAGAACGGTAAAATTCAAAACTTGGAGGGTTTTTAGAAAAAACCCCACTCAAGTTAACCTCTTAATCTAAAAAAAAGCCAATGCCCTTTTTAGAAGAACTCTAAAAAACAGCAAACTTAATAGCTTTGCCCAATTCACTGCGTCAATTAATCCAAAAACATCAACGAGTACGGTTTGGCAAAGAATCAGATCTCTCACAGGTAGTGCCCCCCCCCCCCCCCCTAAAAATATTTTGTCAATCCACACACCCACAGGAGCTATAACTAGCGCTAAGGAAATCAGTAACCACTTTGCAGACACTTGGTCCACAAGATCCCACCACTCCAATTTCCCACAGGCTTTTAACAGAGAAAAATTGAATAGTCTTAACTTTACACCACTACCGGTTACAAATGCTGCAGCGCTTCGCATTGAGACTGATATCACCTTTTTTGAACTAGAAAGCTGTTTAAGCAGATTACAAGGCAAGACACCAGGACGGGATAAGATATCCTACCCCATGTTAAAGAACCTGCCTGATACAACCAAACTAAGGCTCTTATCACTCTTTAACAACATATTTACCAAAGGCATCATCCCTCAAAGCTGGAAAACAGCTACCATTATCCCAATCCTCAAACCCAAAAAAGACATAGCCTGTATCAATAGCTATCGCCCAATCTCGCTACTCCCCTGTACATCAAAACTTTTAGAAAAAATAATTGCAAACAGGTTGTTATGGTTCACCGAATACAAAAAAGTTTTAAGTCCCAACCAGGTTGCTTTTAAACCTAGGAGAGGATGCATTGATGCCCTTCTTCATATTGACTTTGTGGTAACAAACGCCCTAACGGCACGCAACCATATCACAATCCTAGCACTTGACTTTTGAGAAAGCCTTTGATCGAGTGGGCATCCACCTTATCTTAAACAATTTGAGAAACTGGGGCCTTGGTCCCAAAATTTTCCATTTCATTAAAGCCTTTTTAACAAATAGAAAATGTTTCGCAAAAGTTCGCAATTTCTTCTCCAAAATTAAACCTCTCGATAACGGTATCCCTCAAGGATCTCCTTTATCGGTAATTTGTTTTGCAATTGCATTCAACCAAATAAGTTATATTATTTCTAAACACAAAGATCTAAATCACTGTATCTATGCAGACGATGTCTACATACTATGTAAATACAATTACTTAGATAGAACTAAAGCAATATTTTCCACTCTACTAAATGAGATCAGCCAATGGTCTGAAACCTGTGGGCCTAACATTGCTTTAGAAAAATGTAAATTAATCCATATTTGTAGAAAACAGAATTGTACTAATTTAGATCTAACAATTAATAATAAAAAACTTGAAGTAGTTAACAACCTTAATGTATTAGGTCTAATTATAAACAATAAATACAACTGGAAACCGCACTGTACTAACCTAAAGACAGCATTGGCAGCAAGGCTTAACATTATTAAGTATCTTTCTTCAAATAAAAGTAAAGCTCACGTAAACACACTTTGTAACTTAACGAAAATACTAGTTTTAAATAAAATCGACTGCGCTTTATCCATCTATGGTTCCTGCCCAAAGTCTACAAAAAAAATTATCACACCAGCATACCACCAAGCAGCAAGGAAAAGCCTCGGTGCTTTTCCAACAACACCGCTAAAAAACATTCTTGCCGAAGCGGGACTGCCAACAGTAGAGGAGCGGTATCAAGAAATAATCACCAAACTCAACGTAAAATTATTCTTCGAATCAGGGTCAGTTATTGACAGGGATACTTGCAGAGCACTTACCCACACTCGCAGCAGAAGAATCCCATCCGCTATACACCTCATCCTCGAGGCACGAAATAAACTGGACTTTCCCCTAACCAAAACAGCCAAATTTACTCCAACACATCCTCCTTGGTCTCTTCACAAAGATTCAGTTATCCTTGATATACAAGAACTTCGTAAGGACAGCACCAGCAACGCCATTTTTAAAGCGCGATTTTCCGAAATCTGTTGTTCTTTGAAAAACATAGGATGGAACTTCATATATACAGATGGGTCCAAAACAGGTTTCAACACCGCTTTTGCAGTAGTAGCCCAGGACGATTCTGTTCTTACACAAGGTAATGTACCTAATATTACTTCCATCTACACAACCGAAGCATTAGCCATACTGGAGGCCATTAAGATCAGTGTATTAAGAAAAGGGAAATGGGCGATCTGCTCTGATAGCTTATCAGTATTACGAGCCGTTGTCAACCCAAGAAACGACGCAGATGTAATAGCCAAAATCCGCAATATTCTTTCCAAAGCCAATACAAAGTTAAAGCTTATCTGGACTCCGGGCCATGTAGGAATAAAAGGGAATGGATTAGCAGACGCCGCAGCTAACATGGCACTTAACAGTCCTACTTTCACATTTAACAGCTTTTCTCGGCTTGATTTAAAAAGGCACATTAATCAAATATGCCATAGCCAAAGAATAATTGACTGGGAACACTACAAGCATCATTACAGCCTTATCAACCCAACCAAAGTTAGACCTATCTTCCCTTTGGACGTTAGTAAGCCCGACCTTAAGACTTTCATCCGACTACGCCTTGGTCACACAGCCCATACTCACCTACACCTACTCAAGAACGAACCTCCACCTATCTGCCCCAACTGCCTTAACACATTAAACATCGCTCACATATTAAGTACTTGCTTCCAATTAGGACACCCAAATTACAACAACAGTTGCGACCCCAACCTCATAGACATCTTAAAAGAACCAAACAAGTGGAATATTTTAAAAATAAAAGAATTTGTTAGCCGTTACAATTTAATTATATAAAAATGTATTTATTTCTTGGAGCCGAAAGCCGATGCTGCTAATTGCTCTTATCCTTAGTATTATTAACAATTTATAATTGTGTATTGATATCTTAATAAATAAATAAATAAATAAATAGATTTTCGCGGTGCTCTTAGAACGTCTTACCTATGACGATAACCTCGTCCAAATATACTAGACAGGTTTTCCAGGTGAGTCCTTGCACTGTTCGTTCCATTAGTCGCTCGAAGGTGGCCGGAGCGTTGCACAATCCAAACGGCATCACTGCAAACTGCCAAAGACCACTTCCTGTAGTGAAGGCAGTTTTCTCACGATCCGTACGATTTATCTCTACCTGCTAGTAACCGCTCTTCAAGTCAAGTGTTGAAAACCATTTCGATCCAGAAAGCATATCCAAAGTGTCATCGATTCTCGGAAGTGGGTAGCTGTCCTTTTTAGTGACATCATTGAGACGTCGGTAGTCTACACAAAATCTCGTGCTGCCATCTTTCTTCTTCACGAGGATCACTGGAGATGCCCACGGACTTTGCGATTCTTCAATCAGCCCCTCTACTTTTATCTTGAATTCCATCTCTGCAACTTCTGTTTGCTTTGCCAATAAAAGACAAGTTGCGTACGTCCAAGACGTAGAAACGTCTTGTGTAGCAAATATATCAACATACTCCCTGGTTGGTTTTTCTGCTGGGATACGTTGCTCTTGATCCTGATTACAAAGGCTGAGGATTTCTTTTTTGATTTTCATACTCTGAATTCTTGCGACCGGTGTTGAACGGCGTTGTGGTCGATAGATAATAGATGCGCATTTTCCCACCAACTCTCCCTTTTGTACCTTTACACCGAACGTCTTTGGATTCAGAATCCATACAAGAACCATGTTATTCTTTGGTTCCACTATGGTCTTTCCAGTCATAAAGACTTTCTTATTTTCTAGCTCAATCAAGTAGAATCGATGGCTAATAGGACCACCTTCCACTTTTGCCAAAACAATTGCTTCCAACGAAGGTTCTAGAATCTGATTTCGGCAGATGACGACTTTTAAGACGGAAGTGTTGGCATTTCCGCATATCATTGGTATCTCAATGTTTCCGTATATAGAAAAGTAACAACGCAACAATTTCTTCGTGTTTCACAAGTGCTTTGTTTACATTTTTCAAAGCACGATTCTATTCAAATTAACCCATCTACACACTTCACAAGCACTTATTTCAAAACTCGCGTATTTTTTCTCGACATTTCAACTTTATTCTTATCAGACAAAAATAAATTCTTTAACTAATTTATTTATTTTGTTCCACAACGAAATTAAACTTTACATATGATTTTGCTCCCAGCCAAAATCTGTCCAGTCGTGGAGGTAAAAAAAAAATGCCACCAAGGGGCGCTGAAAGCACTTTACCGGGTGTCAATTGGAAAAATATTATTGCTCTCTGGTCACTCTATACATGCACCAAGGTTTGAGTCTAGATACAATGACGCGTTCTGCATAAATTTTTTTATTTGAGTTTCTTAATTCACAAGAATTTTTGCTACGTAGCTTGAATCAAAACTGTGACAAGAAAACCACCAATACACGTAGTCGGGCGGTCCTTCGTCTCACGCTGTAAATGGTCGACCACGTCCCAATAATCGTGGCGAGTATATTTGAGAGGTTTTCACGCCTCAGTTAAACAAATCATCTTCTTTGATGAATTATAAAACGCTCTCCAGCGAAAATCTGACTTACAACTGCAAAATCACACATAAATATGGTTTAAGTTAAAAAAAAAACACAAGTGATGAGACAAACGTGATCGTCCTTTTTGCATAAAATTTAATTTGATTTTTCTGAACTGAGAGTAGTAGATAACATTTTTTTTATGAGACTCACTTATCACGTTATGCCAGACTATTACAAGATAATTGTAAACTCTATTGTTATAATGATTTCGTCCCACTGAATATCTAAAATAACATACTATGCGTCGGTTGGGGCCAAAAGACACGCCAAAACAGGATTAGATCATGATTGAAAATGTTTCTTTGTACAATACATCGACTTCTACAACAAAGAGAGCACATCTTAATTATTAATCTTATTACGGTATATGTAGTGGCTTTTAAGTCAGTGTTAATTTTCACAGCAGACGTTTTTCGCCTTGGTTACCTCTATTCAATCTTTATGAATAAACCAGATTTACATCAGCACTGTAACAATTTCTAAATGGAGGGATAAAGCCATCAAAGCATACTCTCTCATTGCTCTTGTTGTTAATGACATCAACATAAAATAGTTATTTTCCTTCATTATTCGTTTTTATTGCTTAGGTTAACAATATTTGTATATTTATGTGTCAACATTTTTTTTGGTATTCTTTAAACTTGCACTTTGACGAGCAAAATTTTTGTATAAATTAATTTGAAATAAAGTTACTCAGTTCAAACTTATTATTTAATCGAGCCAAGCCTTTTTACTACCTAGTGTGAGGATGCATTAGGCGATTGAATAAAAAATATAAAAATTCTAAATAGTAGAATTTACATGGTTTTTCGAGCCGAATTAGCCGGAACAGAGAAAAGTGATTTGTAAATATTGGTACTAGACCAATACACAGTAACCATTTAAGATCGTGATACAAGTACCGCACCCCATTATATAGAAATGAGTGAAATCGAAGACATTGCGTTGAACCAGACGAGAATCACGGAAGAAGTGCATCGATTATGGACTAATTTCAAGAAAGATGGAGAATCCCGATACTCTGTGGAGTATTTCGCAAGGAGACTCGAGCAGTTAGATCAGCACTGGACCAACTTCCAAATAAATAACGGGTATTTGGAAGATCTACGAAAGACTAATCCGCAGCATGAGTACTTTGTGAGGAAGTATTTTAGCCAATTTGAAACGAGGTATCTCGATATTTAGGGTACTTTCAAGCCAAAATTGGAGCTAATCGAGAAAAACACGCAACCATCGCCAGCGCCATTACCAAGCGATGGAGGCATACACGCTTCACGGTTACCTCCTGTAAATTGAAGTCCAAATCCAAGTGAAGTAAGTCAACAATCAACATCCGACCCAGAAAAAACTAATGAGTCAACTAACATCAAGAAGTGCCCAGCGAAATTTAAAAAGTTGAATGTGATTAAAAACAACTTTATACGCATTATTAAGAACTTGGAGTTGAATCAGTACACAGTTTACCTAGCATTCAAATTGGATCAGATTAAAGAATCCTGCACAAAGCTGGTGACAATGAATGACGAGATCAAGTCCTCATTGGAAGAAGCCGATTACGAGCAGGAGTACGTGTCCAACAACGAGTACATTGAGTTGGATCAGATATATCAAGATGCTTATATCCAAATTAAAGAAGCAGAAAAACGACTACACCAACCAGAGGCAGTAACTCTACAAGCTGCAACACATCGGGAAATCAAACTTCTTCCACCAATAAGCATACCATCATTCAGCCGCAAGTATGAAAAATGGACAGCATTTCGGGAACTGTTTGATCTATTAGTTCACCAGAACGGAACCTTAAGCGATGTTGAACGAATTCAATATTTAAAAGGCAATTTAACAGGAGAAGCAGCAAGGATTGTTAATCATTTGGTACCGACATCAAGCAATTATGCAACAGTCATAGAATTGCTAACGAACCGGTTTCAAAATTCAGAAGCATTGGTCAACAACTACTCGTACATCCAAAAATTGCTTACTTTAAAATCAATTCCACATGAAAATGCGTTCGATTTCAAAATGATCATGGATATGTCAAGGGAAATCCTGTACGGTATCAAAAATTTAGGGTTCGACGTAAGCTCCATTAGTGATTCAGTTGTTGTGTCCGAAACTTGATTCTGAATCAAGGAAATTATATCAACAATCCAGAGGAACTTCAACAGAAATTCCTAAACTAAGCGAATTTGTTGACTTCATCGAGGCTAGATTCAGAGGATTAGAAGGCAATCGTGAGTTCAACTGTGAACACCAGCAAGGACAAGCAACAGTCACAAAAAACCATTTGACTACAGAGTCACAGAGTCAAAATGCGTTATGCGCAGCGAGTCTCATCAACTGTATAATTGCAAAAGATTTTTAAGTATGAAGACGAAGAACCGATTGAACGTAATCCAAAGTTCGAAGCTGTGTTTCATGGGCATACCGCAAGGGAATGTGTGATGAAGAGGGGTTGAAAAATATGCACACAATAGCATAATTCCTTCCCTGATTTCCCTCGAGGTGAGAGTACAGCAGTTTCGGTAAAAGGAAGAACATCAACACGAATCGCTACCGCATGTCATAGTAATAGGACGGTGCTACTAGCCACAGCCATGGTGAACATATGCGTTGGAGGAGAAGTTAGACTCGCACGATCTCTGACTGAACAATGGTCTCAACCATGCTTCGTGACAGCGAAATTAATAATGCCAGATATTACATCAAAACTGCCAGCACAAGTTACACCCAACCAGTGGCTACACATCCAGGGGTTGCAGTTGGCTGATCCATGGTAGGAATTTCAACAAAAGAGCCTGGTGCCAAACTATCAAATCCTTTTGAAATATTTTGCTTTCGTCAGATTGGTGCAGACTTGGGTTTCACGTTTTGGTTAGACATGCCACCAAATCACCAGTGGACCTAACTATACAGAGAAAATAGCAAAGACAAAACCTTTCAAATTTTAATAGTTATATATTTAAAAAAAATTAAACCTTTAGATTAATCTAGGCCCCAACCAACACCGACCTTTCTAAATCCTCTGTCACATGCTGAAGACTTTTTCTTAGTTTCTTCGCCTTTTTGTAAGCCTCTTTAGCTTCTTTATCAATGCCATGCTTACATTTCTTGCTTTTCTTCATTTTAGACTTGTATTCATCATCTGCTACTTCACCCTCGTTAGCCTGTAGTGCTACGTTTTCTTCCGCTTCTTCCTTCATACTGTCGTCCTTCTTATCATTTGCTTCTCGGTAAGCTTCCCACTTATCGGTATTACTATCCATTTTCTTGTGCGTTTTTGATTTCTTTGATTTTTTAATCGACTTTGAGCTTTCACAGATTCCATGAAGCACTGCATCCTCTTTTCCATTCTCCATTGAAAATGAATCGAAACAATTTGAAAGCTCTTCTTCGGTTTTCTTTTTCTCCTTTCGCTTCTTTTTGGATGTTATACAGTACTCAGCTGTATAAAGAATGCTGTTGAGTTTTTCCTCATCTTTGTTGGATTCTGCTTCACGATTTTCTTCAGAGTTTTTCTTACTTTTCTTTTTCTTTTTATCCTTCACCACCGTCCAGGATTCTGAATTTCCTTTTACACAATTCTGCATTTTCGAAAGGAATTCCTCTTCTTGCTGTTCGATCCTTGCTAACTTACCAGATAACTTAAGGCCATGTCTAGCTCCCTTATGAGCTGTTCTTCCTCCACACGCTGCAAATAACTCTTCGTCGGTTAGTGGCTTATATGTAGACAGCTTTAACTCATCGACTTCGATTTTATCTGGATTTTCTACCTCACATCCGGCATTAGTTAGTGTCGCTGATAGAAGAAAATTGTCATATGAATCTTTCTTTTTCTTTTTTAATTTACGAACGGAGTAATCTTTTGTTGTAATCTAAAAAAATAACATGAGTGGAGATTTTGGAAAATAAAACGGAACAAGCACAATATACCTCGACAGATTTATCGTTTTTCACATTAACTACAACTTTATCATTATCTTTTTCGACTTGAACATTACTTGCGGCTTCATTAAAGACACGTTCCCACCAGTGATTATTGAATTCCTCGGCTTTATCCACTCCAAGACCAGCACTGTCAAACTTAAGATTCGCCTTTATAGGTTTCACTATGCCGTCATTGTTTTTACCTAAACCATCGCCTAAAATCGGAAAAATCATTTAAGAAAACTAATATGAATATTTAATTATTTATATACCCTCTTTCCATCCGTATTTTTCGAGTATTTTCTGCGCAAAACTCATCAGGAACACTTGTGAGTTTATATACGAAAAAATAAACACAGTGACGGTTTTGCCAACAGATAGTTGACGTTTCTTGAAAACATGTGCTAGTTGCGCATGACTGCGTCCAACAACTTTGACAACGGTGGAACAAATTATTTGAAACTTAAATTTGTTTTTAATTTTATTTGACTTAATATAAACCATTGAACTCTTTATAAAATTTATTGTTTTGGGTGAAGACTCGACAAGATAAATAATAATTAGAGGCTATGTTTAAAGTATTATAGGGTAAGACATGGTAGGCATTAAGGTCGACATGGTCAGCAGAGGGTATATTGTGCCCATGCAATAGGATTGCTCCTGGGAATCTGCGTAGATGGACCGCCAGAGTAAATCGTAAAACATATACAAAAGCAGATACAAACTGCCAATTATGATGCTAATTCTTGACTGACAGTTAATAAATCTATCGAAGATATCTCTCGAGGATAATAACGAAATCAGCAGGTTATCCAAAATATACTGGGCGCGTTCCGAATGCTAGGGAAGAGTTGGAATTGGCGGTGGAAGTGTTGGCGGGATCGGATGAAGGTGGTGGTGCAAGCGGTATTACTTTGTTTTTAGTTTTTCTTAATAATCAAGAATAAAATGATATCGGATTTTTAGAGTTTGAGCCAACATGGTACCATAAAATTCCACTTCTTCTCCTAGAGAAGTACCGGAAGAAAAAAAATCAAATTTAAGAAACCTAGAAATAAAACGACGTTTGTTTTTCGATAATATTCCGCAGTAAATAAAGATAAAGGGGTTAAATTTTCCAGGAAATTGTCTGGGAAAAAAAACAAAAAAGGCGCACTTCCACAAAGTATTGGAAAATAATAATAAAGTAGAAACCTTTGCTGGAAGGGGTCAACTGACGTAGCCATACTTTGAGAAAATGGGTCTCATTTATGAGGAGGAAATGAGTGAGTGGGATTGTCACACGCTTAATTCATTTGCTGCCGAATTTCACATGGAACCACTTTCGTCGTTAAAACTGTCAATTCCGAAGAAGTTAACACCATCATCTCAATCATCAACACCATCATTTCAGCCATCAACACCCAGCCTCCAGAGCTAAAGAAAATAAAATGGAAAGAACCTGAAGAGAACTTATCCAACTGGAAGAAACAAGGGTTAAAGCAGCGGAAGCTCTGTTGGGGAAGATCCGTGAAATTACGGAAATAAAAAAAGAGAAGTGCAGATAAATGAGGACCTACTGGCCTTAGATAGGCAGAAATCAAATGAAAGAATTTAAATGTGTTTTATTTCATTTTATCTAAAATGAACTCTGTTTAAAGTTAACTTAAATTTAGTTAAGTCAATCAAATAAGTTAAATGAATTTATTAAAAAATGCATAAAAAATAATGAAATACAAAGAATATTTCCTACAAAATTAAAATACGGAAAGCAAAAAGTTTCGCTTTATGAAAGCGCGTTGTCCATCTTTTATATTATGTTTAGACGTTTCACCGTTGTCCCAACGAGTTCATCAATGGCTAGCCTAAGAGAGCGTTTGAGAACTTGTCATATGCGTGGCAAAGGAAATTGATGAATCGAATTTTAAAAGCTGTCTAATATGCATTCCTAGATGTTCAAGTCGGGGTAAGTCATTAGCCGTGTGGGTCCCTTAGACATTCGAGTGTATAGGTACCCAACAGGATGTGATTCTGTACTGTTTAGCTATGGTTGTTGAGACTTACGACTTAACAGTTGACAAATTTGTACCTTAATTTGCTTTCTAAAATGAGATCTAGAAACCGGAAACTCACAGAGGGAACATATCCCTCTAACATATAATTAACTTAGGTTTGATGCTGTTGTGATTCTTGAAAAAAAAGCCAGTTCCGTTTTTGACCAGAGGAGTATGAATATGGCATTTTGTGGAATATTAGAGAATGTTTATGAATGATTGTCTGACCAGTAGAGAGTAAGACTGCCTTTAGTTTGGTGAAAAGCCCGTTGAAGACCAGGATCCATAAGAGAAGGGCGAATATACCATCTTAGCCCGTTTCTTTGTGTGATTTTCTTCTTGTATAATAGCAATCAATGGCTGGATTATTGACTCTACTGTTGAGCCAAATGACAGGCAGGGTCATTTATATGTAGTTCGTAGGGAGAAGTGGGATCGAGGAAATATCAGCTTTTCCAGTGTTTGGGAGGGCACTCTTTATTTGAGCTCCACTTAAAATGAAGGTCTGCAGAGGAAGATAAAAAACTGTACGGCTTGACGTCTTTCGGGAGAGGTTTTACTAGCTGTTGATATGAAAAAATATCCAGGCAGTGGATATCGTAATGGGAGCTGAATATGTAGGGCCATGAAGAAAGGTTTTTATTGAAATGGATTATATGTCTAGTTATCTGAACGCTTTCATATCATGATCTGCCATTTATTTGTATAAGTGAAATATATTAATTCTGTTCCAGGACTCCAAATTTATACAAATTTGTATAAAGACCTGTTATAAAAAATTGTTATAATTTCTTTGTGCAGGAATTGTAAAAAACGTCAAATCAATAAAATTTGAAGAGAACTGTTGAAGTCGTAAGAGTTTGGATTTGCGTTAATTGCTACAATTTTATGGAAATGAACTCAAAAAAAGACCTGAAGATAGACAAAAAGGAGAAAAAAGTGCTTCAGATTAAAGTAAATTGTTCTCCTAATAAGGTAAAATTCATTAAACGCTAATATGCGTAGTATAAAGTAGTAATAATAACAAATCTAAAAATAATCCTATTTGCAATTTGTTCTTTGGTTTGTTTGTTATTCTTACTTTTGACGTTTCAAACACATTCTACAAAAAAGCGTTCCTTCCAGACTTTTGTTTAAGACAAAATTCATTCATACTTTAATAATAATAACATATTTTAATTAATTCCCCTCTTTTGAACTGCGATTAAATACTAGTTTTCTGCGCTGTAACATAAAAGACAAATGTGGGAGAGAAGAATAATGGCACCACCCTTTATTCAGTTTTAAATGGTTTACAGTTTTAAGCTTTATCACTTTTTAGTATTAAAATCATTATAACAGTCAAAATTTCGAATACATATTATTTATTAAACTATACAATTAACTTTTTTTAATAAATGAAAACCATTTAGCAAATATCGCCCATGTAACTCTTTACTAAATGACAGTAAACCACTTTGTCATACGAAAATGCATACAACATATCCATAAGCCATAAGCTGTTGTGAGCAAATTGTTGAACTAATAGAAAAAGTTCGATCAAGTGCATAATGTGTGTTTACCATTTCGGTTCGGTGTAGAGTGAAAACGAAAATTATCTCCTCTTATTTTGTTTTTAAATAACTTCCATTTAAAAGTTCGCAATAATTTATTGCTCTTTGTAAATAGAAAAACCAGCATAACCAATCTAGTTTCCCAATAGCAAATTTCCACCTCTCAAAACGTCTGTGCCTGTGAAATTTAATCGTGAACAAGTTTACCAGTGTTCAAAGTTCAATGGGATGTTCTCCAATGTGCTAATCATTGAATTTATCAACGAAATTTTAATTAAACTACGTTGTACTTAAACTTTTCGTGATAACTTGTAAGCACTTGCGATAATTCTATCGGTTAATCCAAATTTAGCCATATCTTGGCATACGATACGATCGAGGGAGTTTGGAAGAAAAGTTGAAGGAAGGAAAAAAAATGTCATCGATCGAGGAGAGATTCAATGCCGCTGTGAATGTAATAAAAAATCTTCCGAAAAATGGTAAATAATTTAAGCAATTCCTCCAACAATTGCGTAATAGATTGAACATAAGAAAGTGGACAACATACACGTCATTCGTTGGTTTTAAGAAAAAAAAAAGAAACAATTCACATGGGTGAGGTTTCGTATAGTGCCAGTCGGTGTGCTGGATTGCCAGTCTCTTGCCACCCGAATGTGTTGCAATTAAATGGTTTATGCTCCGTTGCATAGAAACTAGTTGTTCCCTTGGACGTGGTTATACACATGTACGGGTATGTGCTCCACTCATCATAGTACCAGTCAGTGCGTTGTGTCTGTTCAGAGATACGTGAGTTTATTTCGTCTGATATCCACTCGCACTCGTACATACTTTCCCTGAATCAGCAACCAGTCAATACTGGACTTTACAAAGCATAGTCCAGTAAGTACTTGACTTGACGTCTTGATATTAATTAAGGCTTCGTTTCTTTTCTGATTATCGATTATTTCTCATGCAAATAAAATAGTAATTGATCGTCATTAGCGACGCGGAGAACATTTGATTTTCTATTTCTCTAACTACCTATGGTCCTAGACTACGGTTTTTTTTTCTACTCCGCCCAGCATATGGTCTGGATTCAGCCTATTAGTTTCGGTTTGTTAGGAGGTTATTGGCCTGCTAACTTGTCTGTGTTTTGTCATTTTTTTCTCTATTCCGTTGGAATGAATTGTTGAATACCTGCCTACTCAGAGCTATTAAATATAACCCTGACATGTAGATTATTCGACTAATTAAATTGTTTTTCGCTTTCGTTTTCAACTCGGACAAGTGGTTGTTCATTTGTTTCTTTTTAAATGTTCGGATGTGATATGGGTATATTGTGGAGCAAAGTTCACACCGGCTATCTGTTACATACGTACACTTCAGTTATATGCACAAGCAATACATAGTGGTGGAACGTTAACACTGACACTTACTTTTTCTTTCCTCTTTTTTACTTAACAGTGGTTAATTAAATTTGCAACTAATGACCTTGGCAAGACTGGTATTTGTGTTTGCGATGGATTTTAGCAGGTGAAAAGGTTGGTGTTTGTTGTTGCTTTCGGTGCTAATAATCTACAAGATGATGAAGTCTGGTATATGCAAAAAATTATACAACATACGGTTGTTTATTGTGTGACTTTTAAGTTTTCTTTCGTGATTTCGAGGCTGATATTGTTGTTAATGAACTCGCAATAAGGAGGACTGAGTGGCAGTCTTATAAAACAAAACAAAGTAAAGAAGCTGTAGCTGAAAAATGTGCAGTGACCTGTTATTGTTTCTCAATGATTCTTTCGGGATATCCCCCTTTCTTGCTTGCTTGACATTATCAATAAGAGACGCTTTGATTTCATTCCTTTTGTTCACTTTTATCACAAATAACAGGGTCTGTATACTTGGTTTCGTTATGCATATTGAGAACGAAGAATGCCATCTTTATTGTTAATTGCGCCAAGGTGAAACCTGTAAGTAGGTTTGCGTGGCAGTAGTAGAAATCTAGGAAATAACGAGTAAACTTGGAACTAACGAATTTGATTGACCAGGGACATTAGAGATAGTGCTTATGGGAATGATATGCCACCGCCAAGCAGCTCTATACAATTAGAGAAATAATAAACAAACCTCTTAGTACCTTGGGCGAATAAATTTGTAGGATACGAATTTAACCTAACGATAGGATGAAGGACCTTACCGTTCATAAAATGTCAGGAATTTATAAAATTCTCTTGATGTAATGCACCTACGACTTAGCAACGATGATGGGTGGATACCTTTCAATTTTTAAATCATTCCGTCAGCTTTACAAGAGCGAGGCAGAGAACCATAGGAAGATATTACTTCAATGACCTCGCGGAGCTACACTTCCCTGCTTTATAATTCTTTACAAATTGGTGTATGGAATAAGATGGGTAAAACATTCAAAGGCAGACATTAATTCAAACCACAAATAAATTCTTGAAGCTTATACACTCCCTCAATGGGGTATAAGAATGCGTCAACATATCTACGATCTACGTAAGTTCGATGAGGCGTAGCGATACCTCATGGTATTGGATACCCAATCAACATGCAAAATTTAACCCAACCTATTCTATTCGTGTTTCCGTCTTGGATAAAGTTCCTCTGTCTTTCCAAGCTTACACCACTGTAAAGCGGCTAGAAGAACAAACGTCAACATTCGGTCTGTGAGAGTAGAAAAACTGCATTGGCAGTCGCAGTCTTGAGAATAATTATTACGATGATATTCCATTCGATGACCAGTAGCATAAACCCGGGGACTAAGTTACCGCATATATTGCAAATGCCAAACGGGTTAAATTTGCCTTTGTTTCCTCTGCCAAGGCCCGTTATTGAATTGTCTTGTGCGAAACCGAAAAGATATGTTGCAAAGCCAATGACCAAAACTCTCTTTGGGGCACCAGCAAAGCAACATGCACTGTAATATTTTATTCAACATAATATTCTCGTTTGACTTCGTTTAACAATATTGGTTGCAGCGCAGCAACAACAGGCAAAACGATGGAGAAAAACTACCACTGACATGGGGAATGTGTTCAGAACATGTATACATACAATTTCAGATAAAATGCAGCATCTACTCTCTCTTGTTGTTCCGAATTTCAAAAATTAATGCACTTGAGCATCATTGTTCATTCGCTCTTTTTTTAAGAACTTAACACTCAAGTGGGTATGAATACACTTAAAGTGCCTGACCACGTGTTAAGTTTTTTTTTTGGAAAATTGGATAGGGATATAGAAAGAAAGATGTTTGGGCTCAGTGGTTATTTCGCTCCATGGGTGGCATCCATCATTTAATGGGGAGACTAAATTCTTAGTGGAAGTTGGCTTGTTGTTGAGGCTTGGATTCGAACACCGAACCTTCCGATTTGGAAGCCAGTCCACTACCACTTGAGCCACGGCCGTGTCATGTTTTGTAGTCAACGTTGTGTTCTTCTGCCGATGTCAATGGCATCAGTGTTTGCAAAGAGTTTCAAATTTCTTGTAAGTAAGATGAAGGAAAAGTCACATCTCTTTGTCCAAATGAGCTGAGATTGCTTCCGATATTTACGGAGCAGTAAGCCTTGTCCAATGTCATTCTGCAAAATCTGAAGAGTTTGACAGGGTGGTGAGTATGAATCTGGACTTCTTGGATTTTCTACAGGATCTACTTGGAATATTTGGTCAATTTTGGGCTTACCGGCTCAAAATTCGCACTTTTTCGTTCATTCGTTTACAAAAGGTTCCAATCTATACACGAGGCAACATCGAAAACGCTTTGTTGCGGATATCAATGGCTATATTTTGTGGATCGGTCAAATACGGTTCTGATGTTCCATTTATCAGACACAATTTCCCCCAATCGAAACTTTGGATTGAGCGGATTTATGCTTTCCACCACGTCATCTCTGACTATATCCCCAAGTAGGTCGTCCATTTCATCAGTTTTACACATAAGTTTAGATATTGTTATACTTTCTAAATTTCGGTGGAATGGTTCATCCAGACACTGGAGTGCAGTCAGGTCGTTCTAGTCATGTAATAGCGTGCAGAGCTGTTTTCCATATCCTCAGAAGCAGCCGGTTCTCACCACTTGGTGCAGGATCGAAAGGTTAAGGGTTGAACTATCGGCAAAATTTGAAATTTAAGATCAAGTATTCTTACATTACGTTTCCGTTGCCTACGATATTCGTTGATGTAACTTGGCTGACAGTAAGTGTTAATCCTAATTTGGTTATTTTGCTTAATACAAGCTTAAAAACTAAGACTTAAACTAATAAAATAAGGTTTACTAGGGCTTAAAGCTAAGGATGGTGAAGGAGATCGAACTTGAGGGAAATTCTGCTGCGATTAAAATCGAAAACGGAAAGGTTGGAGTTTACCTTACGCAGCATACGGGAGATTGGTTCGTTAGAGCCATATGTAGTGCGGTGGATAGGTAGATAAAAGAGACGGGTGGAACGTAGATTACGAGGGTCAGTGTTAAAGAAAATGGAATTGCAAAGAGTCATGCAATCGACGGAGCCTGAGAGGAGTCGGTGAATGAACAGAATGTCTGCTGCGTCCCTTCGTTCCTCAAAGGTATTCAGGTTAATGAGTTTGAGACGGTCTCGGTAGGGAGGTAAGATTAGAGGATCGTTCCTAGTATCATTGGTCGGAATATTATCGGATATCTATAATCCTGGATTGTGTTACGTCGATCGTCTTGTACTAGCTATAGTAAAATACTGCCTCACAGGAAAGCCAATTAGCCTTAGTCCGTTTCTAGATGTCGTGTTTGGCAATGTTAAAGTTATACTCGCACTTAGGATGTTACTTGTATGTTTCTCGAGCATCAAACACTCTTGTAGCATCATTATTTTTCTCCGTGGATGTGTGCACGTATGTCAGTATATGTGTACTTGTTGGTGGCCGTGGCTAAAGTGGTACTGTATTGGCTTCCCAATCGGACGTTTCGGGGTTCAATACTTAGTTACACCCTCTTGAATGTTAAGTTCTTTTTTTTTTAAGAAAAAAAGTTTATAGCAGTCTACATCAGATATTCGGCTGCACTTGACCTGCTCAAGATCTGAGCATTACATGTGCATATCGGAACGTTTTTTTTCTTTTGAGGCTTGTCAACACTAAGGGTCTTGGTGTCTTTGGTACGTTTTTAACGTGATTGGATTGTTAACCACAGGAAAAATTCTAAATTCATAGGTCCAAACTTTTCCTTAAACCTCTTGGGAAAAAGGCCTGGTATTTTAAAGCCAGCATGGGTCAACGCAGCTGCAGCTGCAGCAGCTTCATATTACTTGGAAATAGCTCATATGTATAAGGTATCTGCTATGCTGACTGCTGACGTCGCGTGAATTCGTTCGGCGTTCGCCCTATTTCTTCTGATTCAACATTGAATCTTATACGTTTAACAAGTCAATTACAGTTGAAGGCGACCAGTACACAGTGGCTACTACAGAGAGGTAAAGTAAACACAGTCGATGTGTGGTAATAGTTACAACACTGAGCATGATCATTTTAACAGGAACGAATGCGTTACTTAATCCAATAAACCATCGGGGTGAGGAAACATTATTTTCCGGCTGGTATTCGCCGCACGTTTCTTGTATCATATCACCGAAACTGTGAATAAGAAAATATTGTTCTCCATTTCTACTGTGCCTATCGCTTTTTCTCGTCTCGCTTCATTGTTTAAAAATCTAAAAAGACCGACGTATACAAATTTAAAAGCGCAAATACAAATGATGCAAATAATAGCAATCAAGCACTTTAAGATTTTATCCATTAAGTCGATGAAAACAAATTAACTCTCAGTACATATCATTATAATTTGCAACTGAATGGATTGCATAAGTCCGAAATTACGTAAACGAAAACTTGTTAGCATCGTTCTTAGCGAGTGGAAGTTGTACATCTGCACTATAGGAAAAAGCTGTAAAATCGGTAATTGAAATATAACAAGAAGAGGTCCGATATTGACAATAGTTGGATGTTGTACTCGCTCAAAGATTAAGTATTACGTTAAAACGACTCTCATCTTGATACTGAAATGTGATGCGAACTGGTATTTACAAAAACAAACAACAAAAAAAGCAATTTTCAAAGCATAAGCATTTTGCAGAGTCGGTTCGAATTTAGTAGGCTGGTTTTTACCAATGATGTTACATCATTGTGTCGTCTTTTTGAAAGAATTTGTCATAGATCGTGTCGTCTGAACAGATTATAAATTTTGCAGTAGTATATAATGCACATATGTTTCAGTTTAATTTATAGTCGTAGTCTTGAACTAATATTAGAAGTGCTAAAATGACAGTCGTCGGAATATCATCGAAGCCAGAGTGCGAGAACAATGTCAGTTTTCACGTGTTTGCACCCATTGTCGATTATGTCTGCTTGTCCCTTAAAGTAAGTGTTCGCTAGGCGTGATCCACCAGACAGTAAAGATACATCATGTGCATATACCATAGCGTAGACTCTAGAACTTTTAAGTCGACCGACATGTTCTATATCAATGGAATTCTGACACCAGCCTACGGCCAAGCACTGTGATATATGACTGTTGTATCCTTTGACGATTCTGATGTTGCACGCTTCATAGTTGTTTGCTGCTTATTCTGCTTCCGCAAAATATAATTACGCTTATTTAATCGAACGGGGGGCTGTAATTCTCTCCTCTTTCTTCAGTATGGTAGCATTATCTCATTCTCCCTAGTACTGGAGCTTCTGCAATTTAAAAACTCACAGTCTTTCGCTATTCGATCAATCTATACGAATCCTTAAAGCGTCATGTGCTAGACTATATCCGAGTAATACGGTACGGTGGTGGAAAAATAGTGTTCAAATGTTCTTGAGAGGTTAAGTGGCTCCTTTTTCCGAGAAATATTATCTGAATTATATGGCCACTAAGGTCTTATCTTGGCGGCCGGAGTTCAATAAAATGTCTAAACTGAATATTCATACGAAAGTCTATAAAACTGCGTCTAATCGCCAAATAATAGATCTGGCTTTGTCATTGCCCATCACGTGGTAGTAAGCACCTTTGTGGCAGACCTGTGTTCACGCATGTTGCCCCCTTTCATAAGGCAATTGGCATTATAAAAATCGATAGATCGTCTGTCATTGTTGTTCTGAGCCTTTGGTCGTCAATGTCTACCCGTGCATTCAGATGTTCCACCATATTATAGAGCTGTTTGTTATTCTTGTCCGGAACTTGGCTGAAAGAATATTATATTAATGGTGCTGTGAAAATAATTAATTACCGAAGGCTTTGACATTATTAAGCACCCTTTATACGCATAGTTGCTTCCGAGGGTCTATCCGGACCAGGAAGTAGGACAGCGTTAACAGCTTAGGGTGTACTTTCGTTAGCTCCCAATCATTTTAGTTCCCTGCCACTCAAGAATCAGCCCTTACCAGAGATGTCTATTTCGGTTACGGAGAACGTTAATACACAAACCTTAGACTAGAGAATGCTGGACAGTTTAGATTCGAATTTTGATCGGCATGCCAAAGGATTTATATATATTTCTGGGAATCACCGCAAGAGGTTATGCAATGCATCACAAAACGATTGTTACACTACCCGTCAAATTCACATATTAAAGGCATTTCCACCGACTTGAATATGCAATATTTACAGAATCCGAATTTAGCTAAACTAAATGAGGGATTGCAGTCGATACTTCTCGACCGGCTTCCAAATTAATTGGGATGTTGCGATGGCTCCTTGGAGGAGAATCACAATTTCGTGCTGCATCTGGTCTATCTTCTATTTTCTAAAAAAAAAAAAAAAAAAAATAGAATGACCATTAACTATATTGTAAAGAATAGGTGGAAGTGGCGAAATATCTCCAGCGAAAGCCACAACTTTATTTTACTTGAATATGGATTATTGCTTTATATTTCACGAAAGTAAATTCCACCAAAGTCTGGAAGTGCACTGGTTCCTCTTCAGCAACGCGTCAACGATTCCATTAGGTTTTGGACCATTGGAAGAATATACATCAAGATTTCCACTTCAACTCAACCTCGATGAGAACTACCATATATCAGTTGATTTTCGCATGTTACTAGTTCCTTCCCCTTCCCTACCGCCTATTGTTCGTATATGAAATAAAGTGCACAGCAAAGGAAAATGTCGAACAATACATACCTACTCATTGACATCCTCAACATAGACAGATAAATATGTATGTTAATGTGGGGTGGAAGATAAGACTTAGTTTCACCATAGGCCCCTCCGATTAATATCAAAAGACTTTATTATCTGTTGTTATCCTATAAGGCTTTATTTGGCTGCAGCATGCGTTAGTAGTGCAATCAACTTTGTTAAAGAATATCCTCCTGAGTGACATTGATTTCATTTGGGATATAACTCTTTGAACTTCACTTTTTGAACCTAAGATTAATAATTATTTTATTTTTCTTATAGGATCCTATCAGCCGAGTCATGCTATGATGCTATCATTTTATGGCTACTTCAAACAAGCAACTGTTGGGCCTTGTAAAGAGAGGAAACCTCAATTCTGGGATGTTGTCCGAAGGTAAGCGTTAACCGAATTTTCTGACAGACATATTAATACGAAAATGAATCTTTTAATCCAGAGCTAAATGGGATGCTTGGGCATCTGTCGGTGATATGTCAAAGGAACGTGCAATGCAACTCTATGTTGATGAGCTGCGAAAAATCATTGAAACCATGTCATTCACGGAAAATGTTGCCAATTTTATGGGAAGCATTAATGAGCTAGACAGCATAAACTTGGACGACTTGGAAGCTGTCGCGCCTGGCATTATGAAAGTCGCCCAATCTCATCCAAATTCACCTTTTAGCTCTCGATGTAATAGCCCTCAGCCGAGAATGAATGGAACTACCCAACAGAATGGACACGCCAATGGCTCAGGCGAAAGTGAAAGCTCCGATACGTTTGTGGTTCCCAAGTCGCAAAATCCAACTGTTGATCAATCGGACGATGAGTACACGGACACTGTTGAGGTGAGTTTGAATATGAAATTTTGCTTTATACATTAAAGTAAAATGCTTCTTCCTTTTCCCTTCTCTTTTGTGTATTTTGGATGGTTTCGTATGAAGGATAATCTTGAGATGCCTTCATTCCGAAAGCAAGTCAAGTCGCAATATGTTCATCCGCATCATAGTGTAAGTCTCTCATTTTGCTCTCTAGTTTAAAAGTAGTTGGCTTGGGTTGTAAAAAAAAAAAAAACATATAAACGAACAGACATATGTTCGTAGTTTATGTTTGGTCTCCTGGGCTTTGCATGTTTTTTGCTGTTGTGACAAATAATCGTTCTTATTTCAGACACCAAGTGAATTGAGTGATGCGCCAATTACGGAAGCTACTGGTCTACAAAGGGTTGCCGAAGCAAATCAATTGGTGTTGGAACAAATTCAAGGAACTGTGCGCCGGATGAGCTTGGAATTTACTGCAATTAATCAACGATTGAGTACGGTCGAGAAGAATTTATCAGAAGTCAGTTTTGCATTGAAAAAGGTGAGGTTTCAAATGTTTACTTATGACATAAGAATTCGAATGCGTATTATTTTGTAGATGCGTCTTCAAAGGAAGCCTGCATGGTGGCCATTTCAAGATATTTCACCGCAGTGGTTCATATTCCTAGTGTTGTGGCCCTTTTTGGTAAATCGCATGGCACGTATGATTCAGCGAAGAAAGTAGAAAAGCCTAAGACATGCGTGATATTTTGTAAAAAAGAAGCATAATTTTATTTTAGCAGTTTTATGAAGTCGTCATTGCTGTTTGATGAGAAATCATTGCAATTGTGATTTTGTTTTGTTTTTATTTTATTTTTGTTATATATTTTGTTTTTATTTTTTCGGTGGTATCGCATTTTTGTGTTGCTCCTTGGTTCACTCGTATTTGCAAAAGATTTCATTCCGGTTGTTAAGGCTTTGCTAGAGAATCCAATGTCTGCGAAGGCATACGTATGACGATTTAAAAATGGTAAATAACTTCGGTCAATAGGATAAAAGGTTAATGACTTCTAAGTGTTAAGTGTATTAGAGGTAGTTAAGTTATTAGCTCGGTTAAATACAGATTCGAACTGCTTAGGGGTTTTATTAACTAAGAGACATGTATTGTATATTATATATTTTTTTTAAATGTTGTTTTTATTTTTTTATTTTTACATATTAAAATATTTTACTGTTCTGTATTGAGGTATAAATAAACTTATTTTATATTAAAGACTAACAATATTTTTTTCCTCCTTTAAGTTAATTGATCGGAAAACTGTTGGCAGCAGCTCCACCAATGGAGGCACCCGGTGACTGTATGAGTTAATCCTTACCCGTGCGGGCTACAATAGCAAGTTCGTGGTTGGTCAGTAGCATAAAACTGGCCTACGCCGTTAAAAGGCTCAC
Organism: Volucella bombylans; assembly: GCA_949129095.1. Classification (NCBI taxonomy): domain Eukaryota; kingdom Metazoa; phylum Arthropoda; class Insecta; order Diptera; family Syrphidae; genus Volucella; species Volucella bombylans. Next base: position 116,971,031 of record OX422142.1, on the reverse strand, counting down.
AACCCTATACGGAAGAAATAAAAATAAGCCGAACAAGCTAATAACCACAGATAATAGCGGATTGACTGTTGACGGTCCTGTTAAACAATTAAAGAACAACGATCATTGGATCTGCACGTGGAATGTTCTGACCCATAACAAACCGTAGCGGTAGCCGATCAACTAGCGGAGAACCTCGACTGCTACAAAGTAGACATAATGGCCATCCAAGAAGTGCAATGGGTTGGAACTGATGAATATCTACTATGGAGACTGCTACAGACAATCGGCGCTACAAGGACAGCTGTCGCAGAGTTTATTCGGATGGAGATTTTTGTCTTAGAAAGCAAGTTTTGAGTTTCAGGTATGTAAGCGAACGTCTGACTATGATTCGCATAAAAGATTAATTCGCTAACATAAAGGCCCTTTCCGACAGAAGAGAAGGATGAACCTACTAGAGATTGCTTCTACGCGCTTATTGCCAAACGCTACAAGCAATACCCTAAATACGTGAAAATCATTCTTGGCGATTCTAATATCAATCGGAAATCACAGCCTCCACGACATCATCCCTGGAAACGGACACATGCTTATTGGTTTATGCCTTATTTAAATACAGCCAGAACATGTTTTCCATGTCTTTATATACTTAAGTACTGACTTATATACTGACTCCTGATCAATATACCAACTTGATCATATTCCAATCGATGTAAGGCACTTCTTTTGTTTATTGGATGTTTAAAAGTTCCGAGCAGTCAACATCAACTCAGATCATTACCTTGTAGCCAAGATAGGAATGCGGATATCCCTAACAGTCCAAATCCAGCGAACTATTGTGAGAAAATTCAAAATCACGAAAGACCACCAGGGCATCTTCTGATCTATCCTCTCTTGAGAAGTCCGAATAGTGTCATCACTGCCAAAGAGAAATCAGAGAGGCCATCTCTGATGCACTAGCTTTAAACCCGCGCCAACACAAAAACCCTGCTTCGATGACGGATGCAGACAGTCAAATTTAGGAAAACAGTGTGGCTGTGCGGAAAAACAGCTTGCTGATTCTACGGGCAGAAAAGAAGGGAAGAACATAGCGGATCTGCAAAAAAGGACGAGAGGGGCTTGCCAACTCTGCTAGACGAAAAGAAGAGAGCATATGTTCCTCAGAAGAAATATTAAAGAACGCGGGAAGCGCTCGATCGTGTCTAAGAGGTTCAAGTTCTACCAAAAAATAAAACGTACATGCCAAAGATGTAAAGACCGAATAAAAATCTGCAAGGATGGAGAAGGCGATCTTATGGTAGTACCGCAGACGGTGCTGAGTATCTAGAAAGATCATTTCTGCAGATTGTTAAACGGTGACGACGAATAACATTTAAGCGCCAAACAAAATTAATCATTCAACCTGGAAGACAATAGATACATTTTCCGTCCATCCGATCAAGATGAAATCCGGACAACAATTTCGAAGCTTGGGGCAAGCGGGGTTACATAAAATCATCTCTAAAATTTGGTAGACGAATGGGAACCTAGCATTGTTTGTCTGATATTAAAGAAGGAAGATCCTCTGAACTGCGCTGATTACAAGAGAATAAAGGGCTGACCAGAATGTGAATCTGAAGCTTGCATTTTGAATCCCTGTCAAACGCAGATACCCGTCAATCGTGTATCTCGAAGTTGGGTGCTTTTCAACTTCGAGATACAGATTCACACAAATACGCATTGTGTTGGCGATTATGGCTATACATGTATTCAACTTTTGACAGTTCGATATCAGATACAGATTCAAGCTTCAGATTCACATTCTGGTCAGCCCTTAAGTCTCGGCAACATCGAATATGAAATCCTGTATGCCGTATCATATGAACGCACAAGACACTTTGGTCACATTCTGATCGGTCCATATTGACACTTGGTAAAATGCTTTCCGCGCCTCTTGCTGGCGTTTTTTTTTTTACCTACACTCCTAGATTGATTTTTGACAGCTCGTAAGCGGGACCAAATTCATATGTAAAGTTTAATTTCGGTGTGGAACAAAATAAACAAATTTGTTAAAGAATTTATTTTTGTCTGATAAGTATAAAGTTAAAATGTCGAGCAAATAAGGGCCTATTCACATTGGCGAGCAGATGAAAGTCCTCCCCATGAACGTCGTGTTCACATTTTCATTGGGTTGAAAGACTTTTTGACAAGTAGAACACTTGAATCCGAGCATTTTTAAATTTGAGCAGTTGGTCTGAAACATAGTTTTTTTCCTATTCTTCACACTTCCTTGCCACTTCCTTGCTCATCAACGATCAAAATTAAAATTAAAAAATATGTCAGAAATCGAACGATATGAAAAAAACGACGTGCTTCACCCAAAAATCCACTTTAGAAATGGATTTTCGGTGGAAGTAACCCTTCTTCTTCCCACTTCAATAAAAAGCGTTCCATCTCTTTCGGACAATCTTAGTGCCCACGCCAATGTGAACAGGCACTAAGTAAGTTTCGAAATAAGTGCTTGTGAAGTGTTTAGATTGGTTAGTTTAAATGGAATCGTGTTTTAAAAAATGTAAACAAGGCACTGTGCAACATGAAGAAATCGAATAAGTAAACAAACAATTTTTCAAGTAGCCGCGAACTAGCCGCTTTCTAAGCAACTTTAAGGTCTTGCATCTTTTGTATTTTGAAAGGCTTGACCATCAGTTTATTCCGTAAAATGCGATGCATGCTTGCGGCAGACACACCTAACTCTGCGACGTTCTAAGCTGATGTTGCAGTCCGTCGACGTCCACCAACGTATTTTCTGTTTACTCTGCCGGTATCCCGATATCGTTTTATAGTCCGATAGACGAAGATACGGTTCACATTTAGATGCCGTAACTCACGAACTACTCGTATCACCGAAGTTGATTTTTTTTGCAAATAAAGTATGATCACTGAATCACGTTTCATTTGCAAGTCCATAGCGTCAGTTGGTGTTGCTTATATCTCAAGAGGTTACTTGCGTTTGACAGACAATTGTATGAAAAATAAACGCTGTAGAGCGTTTGACCTTTCGATTTGAAGTTCCAAAGATAATCAGTTTGAAATTGGTTACACTTCATTTGAAATACCGTGTACATTAATATATGTATATTAAATAAATAAACTGCCATTTTGCTTAATTAAACTGAATAATATAATTTTTTATAGTTTAAAACCTTTTTGATTATTGCAAACAATAACTATTCAGTTCAACAAATAAACATAGCAAAAAACAATCGTATAGTATGGCAAATATACGTGTTGCATTCTCTAAGGTGTCGGGAAAAAAGGTGGCTGGTGAGTTTTCCAATATTGTGATAACCGCTTAAATGTGAGCAGCAACATCTAGATTTACAGAGCAGAAGATTTCGATACTGGAGAGTGGAATCGAATTTTCTAGCAAATTGGAAATTGTATGGGACGCTGGATGGCGAGGATTGTTCTCGAAGTATGTCATTCGAGTATAAATACCAGCATCCCCAAGGTATGCAAGTCAGTTCATCAGTTGAATTTGAAGTGTTAATTAGGAGAAGTGATTAAGTGGTTAAGTGGTTGAGAAATGGGATTGTATTGAGAGAAACAATTAAATAGTGAATTGTAATTGTATTGAATAAAGCGATTTGTATTGAAAAGAATAGTTTCAGTTTTTATGCATTTTTTAACTTAAATTACTCTTATATGCTAAACAAAAAACGCTTAAAAATTAGCTTAAATTACTTACAAATAATCTTATTCTAACTTACTGGCCCCATGCGGGCACTCTAAGTTAAACCTAACACTTAAACTATGTCTTTCGACGTATCTTACAGTCTAATTATATTTTTACATTTATTAATACTAAAACTAAGAAAATAAATTTTAAGCAAAAAACTTAGTAGATGGACATTTTTTTTTAAATTTTTTTATAAAAACTTAAAACTAAAAGCCTACAGAATACCTAAAAAATAAATCTTAACCTACTTACATCTAATACGTACACACACATATATAGATATATATATTGTAGAATGTTTGTGTGGGTACAAATGATAGAACTTATTCTTTTCAATACAAATCCCTTTATTCAGTACAGTTACAATTCACTATTTAATTCTTTCTCTCAGTACAATCCAATTTCTCAACCACTTATATTTTTCTTATCTTTTACTTAAACCACTTAATCACTTCTCCTAATTAACACTTCAAATTACACTTTAGAACTGATTTGCATACCTTTGGGATGCTGGTATTTATACTCGAATGACATACTTCGAGAACAATCCTCGCCATCCAGCGTCCCATACAATTTCCAATTTGCTAGAAAATTCGATTCTACTCTCCAGCCGAGACTTTGCTAATCCAGTATCGAAACCTTCTAGTCTTCGAGTTTCGACATTTTCTGCTAGATGTCGCTGCTCACATTTGAGTGGTTATCACAATATATATACATAATACATATATACTTAATATATAAATGCATATATACATTTTATTTTGAATTTTTTTTAATTTTTTTTTTTTATATTTTTTTTTCCTAAAACTAACTTAAACCTACCTAAAACTATGTAAGCCGGCCATGGCTAAAGGAATTTGACTGACCCACTTTGCCTCAGGTGAAGCTTTCTATCACTGGAGGCATTCAACCACGAAGCATCCTCCCTTTCAACCAGCCACCAAAATTGCTGGTGCTGCTGAGCAACATCCCTCATGTCGCGACTCCCTATCGACCTACTGAGCCGGAGACGCTGCGCACTGACATGTGCGACGTCTCTGTCGTAGTTAAGTCGCCTGTCCGCAGCTGTTCGAGCGACGTGGAAGATTAACGGCACCGCCAAACTGTCCTGGATCAGACCTTTACTATCTAGATAGAAGAACGCTTCTGGAGGAATAAAGCTGTCAAAGCGAACTCTCTCGTGATACATATAATTGGGGTAGTAAGCCCCAGAGATCAGGTTGTTCGATGACGATAATGACGAAATTGTCCACTCTTATTAGGTTCGCCCTATTGTATAAGACCTCATTAGGATAGAATTTTTTGTACTCAGACTCTGGTGTTCTGTATAAGCGAAGACAAGTCCTAAGACAAGGCCTCTCAAACACCCGAATCTTTTCCAATATACTTGCTCTCACGTTGAACCACACGGGACATCCAAATACAAGCATGGGCCTGATAAGGGCCATGTAGCAGATTACTTTCACCCTCACATCGAGTTGGCTGTTATAAAACAGTCTCTTTGTAAGGGCAAAAGCACCTCTGGCTCTGGCCAGAGCAACCTCTATATGTTTGTTAAAATACAGAAATTGATCTATCCAGATCCCAAGGTATCTGACTACATTTCGACAAGCAAGTGGCTGCCCGTGCTGCCCCACGATCGAGAACTTTCGCCAATTCTTTCTGGTATCCCTAGAGGCCCCAGACAAAGGCGTATTAAACAGAATGGTTTCCGACTTCTGAAAGTTGATTTTCAACTTCCAGTCATCGCAATATCGCTTAATTTTGTCGAAGTCACGCTGCAAAAGTATATTAATGACCTCAATCTTTGGACCTGATCTGTACGCGATTATGTCGTCTGCGTACGCAATGGCATGGTGAAGTGAACCTATCACTCGTGTAAATGTTGAACAGGATCGGCGAATTTACCGCACCTTGTTGCAGACCGTTTTTAATGTTAAATGTTCCAGCAGAAGTCACATCGCCATTCTTTACGATGAACTGTCTACTGAAGAGCATATCAAAAAGAATATACAGCAGTGGTTTACTAATGCCCAACCTGTCCAGCTTGAAAAAGAGTCCTTCTAACCATACGGTATCGAAGGCTTTCTCCAAGTCAATCAGGCAGGCACCAGTGCACTGGTTCTTGCCCTTGTTCCATTGGATATCAGAAACCAGTTTCGACGCAGCATGAATGATATCATGCCCCGCCTTGAAACCGAACTGATTATCCGTAACTATATGTTTGTCCTCGACCCACTTAGTCAGGACTCTATTGATCACCCTTTCGAAAACCTTACTGATGTTAGGAAGAAGACTAATCGAGCGGAGATTCGCCGGATTGGAAGTGTCTTTATCCCTTTTGGGGATGGGATGTACCACCGCAGTTTTCCAATGCGCTGGATAATGTGCATTATTCATTGCATTATTAAACAGGGTGGAATAAATGTTCACCGCTTCTAGAGGGAGATGTCGAAGCACAATGTTCGGTATTTCATCGGTTCCCACTGATTTCTTACTTCTAAGTGATTCGAAGATCGTTTGGAGCTCTTCCTTCGAAATGAACGGGGGTAGTACCCTATCGTTGGTGATGACATTATTTGCCATATTCTCGTCACTGAACTGGGTGAAACCCGAGCTCTCGAATCGCCAATTCACAATTTCATTTCGAAGGCAGAAATTGTGCACAAGGACTCGATTCTCCAGATCGTGGTTTGGGCCAATGATAACATTCGCCTTGTACACTTCCTGGAAAGTCGCCCCTATGGCCTCAACCTTCTCCTGTGGATCCTCGATCACAAAAAAGTCGTCATCGTCGGAGGCCTCATTTGGATCAATACCTGCTATTGTCAGTAACCGTTCGTTGTCTGTTGTCCGGGCTATTTTAAGACACTGAAGGTCGTTTTGATTTTTTCTCCGAAATAGTTTATTTATTTGCGGAAACATATTCGGGTTGCTGGTGTTTACAGCCCGAATTTTATTGTTCCAATACAAACTTACAGATGTTCTGTAATTTTCCTTTATTAATTTTTGGAGGTTTTTAATCGACGACTTCAGTGTCATGATCTCCGGGTTATGTCTGTCAGTGAACTGTCTGTACAAGGTTTTTAGCCTTGACAGCAGTCTACTTTTATGTCGGTGCAGTGCGTCAATAGTTGCGTTGCGGAATAAGTCTTCTTCATCAATGTGTTGGTACCGAGGTATCGTTTTGTCCATTGTTCGTTTGATTGTCTCGTCCATTAGTCTTAGATACCTGTCAATCTCCTCGTTTGACAGATTTCTGTTGGACGGTGGGTAGAGCGAATTCGAGGAGAGTGCTCTAGTCAGTGTTCTGGTGAAGTGTGTCCAACGCACCCTACTGTAATTGTAGGAATGCCTTTGAACAAACTCATCCAATTCCGTAATTTCGTTTGGAACAGTTATTTCGGTGCTGAGACCGCAATGGTCACTGTCATACACGAAAGTGCGTAGACAGTTTGTAGTTTATTGGTTAGTGCATGTCAGTTGTATTCGTGAGTCGAACAGCAGAAGATCCAAATAGGACCCGTGTCTGGGAAACGACGGACTATCCGTCGCCTTAAGCCCGAGTCGATACATCACACTGTGTTGCCCCCACCAATTGAATAGTAGGTTCCCTCTAGTATTTGGTGTATTATTTCCCCAATCACTATGTTTGGCGTTGAAATCTCCGCCGATAATAAAATAGTTGTCTTCAAATTCCAGCCTCAGAAATCGAAAAAGTGTCTAGAGCTCTGAGATAAATAAGGTGGATTGAGTAGCCTTAGGTGCATAGACAGACACCATGTACAACTGCTTTCCACTACGGAGAGGGATATACACGATGCATGCTTCCAGTACCTGGAACCTACGTACTACACAATTGTATACTCTTTTAAAACGTATACCTTTTCGTACGAAAATTGCAACGCCACCTCCCTGAATGGAGTTGGGTCGGTTTCTCCGTACTATTTTGTATCTTCTGTGCCTCATATTGTGTCTCTTGGTAAGCTTAGTTTCGCTAACCAACAGCACATCAGGGGCTTGGTCTTTAAGCAACTTAAATAGTGTGACTCGTCGTTCGAACCTAATCAGTGAATTCACATTCACAGCAAGGACCTTCAGAGTTTGCTCCGCCACGTACGCACCCATTACGGCAAAAGGTGCGTTAAGCCAGACAGCAGCGCGTATACTTGATCCACCCGCCCGGTCTGTTCAGTTAAATGACGTTGTAGCTGAGTCATCTGTCCCTGGATAGAGAGCAAGATAGCTAGCATGTCAGGTACTGGTTCAGGTGCTCTGGGCGCTGGGGCCTGAGAAGCAACCTTCGCTTGCTGTACCGTATTTCCCCTACCTGCCGCCATTTGGGCGTAGGTAACATGGGGAGTAACGGCTGGAGTTTGCAAATGCACGGGTGGACGTTTTACTTCCACTTTCTGCTGCCGGGCCAGATTTATTCTTTTGATGTACTGGAATTTGGGACAACCCCGATAATTTGCGGTGTGTCCCGTGTTCCTACATAAAGCACAAGAGAGTTGGCTTTTTTCTGCCGCTCCGTCCTTACCCAGAGCGCAATCCTCGGACTTGTGGTTCTTTCCGCACTACACGCATCGAGGCTGCATTTCGCAGTTCGACGCGGCGTGCCCGAACATTTGGCAGCGAACACATTGTAAAATGTTTTTGCTCCTCTTTAATTTCTCCAAGTGTACAACCTGGTAGTCCAGGACTTTAATACTCCTTAGACCATCCAGATTGCTGGTGGGATCAGCTGGACCAGGAAAATCGGCAGTTGCCGCTTCTCCCTTTTGGCTTTGGCTGTGGTGAAAGGCTTGACCCCCACGAATTGGAGCCCTTCGCACTTCTTCTCTTTCAGCAGTACAAGGAGTTCCTCCGGATCAGTCGACGGTTCTAATCCCCTCAGCAGCATTGTTTGCAGCTTGTCCCCCTTTGGGGTGTAGGAGAAGAACTCCGTCGTCGAATCCTTCAGTAATTTTTTGATTTTATAATAGCGCTCCACTGAATTGCAGTGGATCGCATGCCTATCTAAACTAAGTCTTTTAATGTAAAAATTATTTCCTATGGCCGACTTACATAGTTCAATTGTTTCTTTCAACTCCATCTTAAAAGTGTTGATTGGAGGTACCCGCTGCTTAGTTGATTTCGGTGGTGGTTGTTGTTGTTGTTGTTGCTGTTGGTGTTGCTGTATTTGCTGCTGCTGATGTTGTTTCTGGGACTTGTGTTGTTGTTGTTGCTGTAGTTGTGATTTTTGTTGTTGTTGTTGTTGATTTTGCTTCTGTTGTGTCTGTACTTATTTTCTCGTTTTCCCATGTGCTGTTTTTTGTTGTTGTAGCGGCTGTTCTTTCTGTTTAGCCTCGCTATTTGTGGGCTGTTTCTTAGAAATCTGGAGTTGTTGTTGTACCTCATTTTGTCTTCTCGCCACTTGTTTGTTTCTAATGGCTAGTACTTTTTGCTGCAGCTCTTTAATGCAGCTATTTATTGCATGCACTTCTTCCTCGTCATCCTCTGACTCAGTAGCCATCAGAGATTGGAAGGTATTCAAACTACCCATATAGCGGTCTTCTCCACCATCAGACACGCATGGGTCTTCGTCGTGGTCTGAATCAGCTGCCGCCTTTGTTGACATTGTTGGCGCCCCTTCCCTTACTCTACTTGGCAGCTTTTCAGTAGAAGTTGTTAGGGAGGGGCGCTTTACAAGCTTCGGAGATGAATTCAGCCTCCTCCTCGTCTTCTTCGAACCATTTTCCGATGATTTTTTGGAGAATCGAACCCACGACCCCTGCTTTATCGGCCGACACCACTACCACTAGACCACCGATGCACTTGGATAAAATGTTCCTAATTCACTTTTATATATATTTAATTGCTACTTTACTTTTTCACTTTGAAAGCCGAGACACGTCTATTCCTCACGGAGGTCTATGAACGACATTGGTGTCAGAAGTGGGATAGTTTGAAAAAGCTAGAATGGGTCGAAAACTATTGCAGTTGACCCTCGTCCAAATCAAATTCGAGTTGAACAAGAGAAGCCTCAGCGCCAGTGGAGGAAAAAGTGACTTGGTGCTCCGACTTCAAGAGGCCTTAAACTACAAGGGACATGATCCTGATACACAGTCCTTTGACGTTGAAGAGGTTGAACAGATAAGTACCGGCAGTGACATGACTGCGATGATGCAACTCCTGTTGTTAAAAATGGACGAACAGAAGACCAGTCTCGACGAACAAAAGAATAATCTGGAAGAACAAAAGAACATTCTCCAGCAAAAGTTCGAAGAAATCGATGACAAATTTGTAAGAATAGAGAAGAATGTTGACGAAAACCATTATGGCCATAATTATCGTATGAGATCCACTTTTCATTGTTTGTTATCAATTTCTTTAAAAATGGCCCAATTTCGTTTCGTTCCAGCAGTGTTTCGCAGATAGAAATTCGATCCCTAAATTTGTAAAATACGAGTACAGCGGATTTTTTCAGAATGTTGGCTCATTTTCAAAACGCACTTACATTCGACTGAATTAATAAATGTCACAATTTTTTTTTAATGGACTTTCACCTTTCAAAAGTATGACTTGATACGGTTAGTATTACCAAATTTATGTGACTCCACTATTGGGAAAAACGCTACGAGTTCCTTCCTTGACCCAATATCATGAAATTGCCTAAAAAATAGTGCGCAATAAAGTTTAGTAACATATTAGTTTCGCTTCAATAAAACAATTAAATTATAATGTTCGGTTTGCCAAAAAGGGTTCATCTAATATTGCTAAAGATATAATTTATGGATATGAAGCTGTTTTATTATCTGCTAACATTCGTACCAGAATCACGTAGATATGGACTTTATTGAGTTTTTTCGCAAACAGTCTATGGGCTTCTATGGGCTTCTACAAGGCTAAATGATTCCTCATAATTAAAGAAATCGTTAAAAACTAAACCAAAACTAATGTGAATCTCTAACAACAATGATGGTACCGAATAAAGCCAACAAAAAACTATTATTTCATAGGCCATTATGACATACGAGTATATGTACGCGCCAATGATATCCACGGTATTTCCTTAATTTAAGAAAAGCGACATTGTTTATTCAGTTTGGATTGCATCTGACAGACTCTGTTAATACTTTTGCAATCATTTGCACCGCTTGCAAATACACTGTAAAAAAAACACCCACGCTATTGCAAGCGTAGGCACTGCGCGAATACAAAGCTTCTACATGTTTCTATGGCATCGACCATGTATTAGGGTTGTTGATAATTCACACGTACGAGTACATATTCACAGACGAAGTGTTAAGAAAATAAAATGCATATAAAAAAAAAAAAATAAAAAAAAAACCAATAAACATTTGAGGCAATCAGTAGAAGATCGTTTTTATAAGACCCAAAATCTGAAAAGCTTGCTGTCAATACTAGTTCATATTTGGCTCCATCCATGGAACCTATTTCTTAGAGATATACTCGTACATACATGGAGCCGGAGCTACTGCCCATAGACTAACTATAACTAGATATCAAACTTTCCAGATATTGGAAAATCAAAACCGGTTTTCTTCTGAAAGTCCCTATCCGTGTGAACCTGTCCGTGAATACGTGAGAATTGTCAACAATGTCAAAATTCGAAAAGTTTTACGAGTGACGTCACCCATATAAAAATGACGCGGTGAATTTCGATTTTGACATTTCTCATATTTACAAATCTAATTTCGTGTAAGTTGCAAAAAAATTTTATGTTGAACAATAATTTTGTTTATTATATTTTCTAGGACAACAAAAGAAGAAAAATTTACACATTTGGAGCAAGTAGAAAACATTTTCCACAGAATACTGCTGCCACGAACAGATTGCCTTGGATTGGAGGTGGCAAAAGCAGTTGGAAAAGTTTGTTTACATTTTCTTGTGAGTAACTACAAACATTTTAATTTCAAAATAATTTATTTTACTTCTTTTTTACAGTAAGAACAATGAATCTAAATGCACCATTCAAGAGCTTTAAGAAATGTGGATGAGTGATCTAACTAATTACATGTAAGTAAAAAGAATACATTTTCGTATAGCTATACATATAGTGCCTTTTTCCTTGCAGATACAACATTTGAAGTGCAATGACATTTGTTCATTTCACCACGGTGTGGGTAAGTTTTTCGCTTCACCATGAATGTTTTCATCAGGAGAGCATGTTCCGAAAAAATGTAAATTACAATTCATGAATAAATTATTCGATTAAATGGAAAATATTGTATTAACTTTTCATACGAAGTAATAAATAATAATTAATGATTATTTGTTTTTATTTGTGAAAATAGAACAATAAATAGAAAATTAGTGCTTTATAGGTCCATTTAGTACGACAGCGAATTGACCAATTATTTTTTGAAAAAATATGGATGTGACTGGACAATTTAGCTCATATTTAATGCTTTTGTATTACTAATTCCATTACTAACGCAACATTTCCATATACTTTGCTCAATTTTTGCATCAAAAAATTTCCGAGAAGAAGAAAATCGATGTAAACACAATGCTGTACGTTTCACAAATATCACGTTGTAATTCTAAAATTTGGCTGGATTTTCGTGAATGTCAACGACATCAAATCGGAGTATAAATCTTATACCGTTAGAAAGAAACCTTTCGTCAGCGAAGCAAATAAAAAAAAAACAAAAGGACTTTGCTAATAAATAAAAAAACAAAGGATTTGTGTTCTAGGATTTCTTCAGAAGAGTCAAAATTTTGCATTTATGAATCAAATAGGCCTTCGAAAGCATGAAGACAACCAAATGAAACTTACAGTCCAAATACACAAGGCAAAAAGTAAAGCACGAAAATGGTTGTTGTGTAATATGGAGCTAAATATCCACTGTTGAGATCGGTAATTTAGTCACAGTAATTCAGAAAAAGAAGTATACTAAAATATTTAGAGCGAAAATTTGCTTCAAAGGACACAAACAATGCTTATTGCGAAACATTTTTTACTCCCAACAGGACAACGATTTCAAGCATAAGTCCATATCCACATAAAGTCCCTCACTTGCTAGTAACGCCACCACATAGCCCCGATCTTAACCCGTTCTCTTTGGAACGCCTTTGGAATCATTAAATGATGAGGTTACGAAAACATGTCATCACATCCAAGCCTCAGTTAAAAATTTTAATTTTTAGCGGAATGGCAAGAAATAATATGTGAATATATGGAAAAGTTGACGCATTCTATGCCAGACCGGCTTAAAGATGTTAACAGCATTAAAGAATACTCAACAAAGTAGTAGCAAAATCTGTTGAAAACAATTATAAACAAAAATTCCCTTCGACAAAACTAAATTAAGTTGGGATATCATTTCACATTGTTTGTCAAATTCTGGAAATTATTTTTAAAAAATAAACAATTAAAATACCACCGCTTTTGTACTTTATAATGTGTGAAAAAAAAGATTCTCGAAATATTTTGGAAAAGCTTTAAATTCAAATAGAAAAACAAATATTTTCCTTAAAAAACTAAAAAATGATCAAAAATTTTAATTGTACTTATCAGTATTATTTAATTAATTTATTTACTCAACACATTCAAACTAAAAGAACAGCAAGGAAATTGATTTTAAAAGTTGCCATTAATTAATAATCCTTTGCATCGATGTCCAGAGTATCTGTACTGTGCCTAAACATACAAAATGCTTATACAATTGACTTTCAATACAAGCTTAAGCTTGATTTCAGAATTGTAATAGTTTCAATTCATTTACGAGTATATCTTCAAATGAAACTTTCAAAATATGATCCTTAGGTCCTTTTTTAATTTTTTCTGAAACGATCCCCTTTTTGTCCACTTGAAACAAAAAAAAAAAGAGTTTTTTTTTAATATATTCTATTATTTTCACTTTTTCACCACGTTGAATTAAATATTCACCAGCGAAAAATATTTTTCCTTTTATTTTTGCCTTTATTATATATACTTAGCGAACATTACGTGAAATTTGTTGTCATTTTAGCCATTCTGACAGGTTATAGAGATTGAGAATGTGTTGGTGATTCACTTACAGTGTGTCTGTGCGAAAGTTAAACGTTTGCAAAAGTATTAGTAGAGTTTGATATCTAGTTATAGTTAGTCTATGCTACTGCCTGCAGATGATGTGGCGGTTATTGTCACTAGTAATGTAATGCAGAATGTATTTCCATGCATTTCCAAGCTCTCTCTTCTTCCAAGCAGAGAGAGCCATGGGACGGAAACAATTAGTAGACGACTCGATATCCGTGTCCGCGGATGGATTAAAGATGGATATAGGGACCAGCGCTGGAACATTCGTATGCTCACGTTTTCTCCAAGGCCATAGTGGTGTCTTCCAAGCTGAGATAATGGCCATGGTAGAAGCGATAATAAACTTAACATCTCAAAAGGACATTGCCATATATGTTGACAGCTAGGCTTCTGTAAATGCCATCGCTAACGTCAAAATAAAATCGAAGCTTATAAACCACTGTCACGAAGAAATTTAAGGGTCTTCGTATTTGGCGTAATGTCAAGCTCTGTGGATTCCTGCCGTAGAGGAGTGGTAGGTAACGGACATGCAGACAACTTAGATTCAAAATATTAGCAGGAGATACAATCAACGATAAAAGGTGCCAAAAAAGACCCACAACAAATCCCATTTTTGTAGAAATGGTCAGCACATTGCTTTAAAAGAAAATAAATTCAACGACATGACGAATGCCTAAAGTGAGATGATTGATGTTAAAGAGATAAGATTCAGCGTGTCTGGCATTTCAAATTAGTACTCGAAGACCTCAAGTCATGCTTTTTACTCAGGTTTGCTAAAACTGCAAACGGTTTGTATTTCGGTACTAATGTGAGGACCATTGTTAATAATACAGGTTTTAACCAGAAACCATATTTTTCTGAACGCCAATCTGACCTCAGAACGTCTGGTTTCTAAGGAATTCTAATTTAAAATTGTTTAGCTAGGCTTTCCTCCACAAAACTCTTTGCGCGTCTTAAATCCATTTTCAATGTTGGGAATGTTTGATTCTTCTTCGAAAGATTGTTAGTTATTACAATACTAATGGGTTTCACATATTAGTAGGTATTTGTCCATAATGTCATTGCTTCATGACTTTAGGTTCGACGATGATCGATTGTATGCGATGAAGTTCTAGTACGCGCAGCATTTATACTTTCAGATTAAAATTACTTCGACATTTGACACAACCTTAAATAAAGCGAAAAATCGGGTTTTTGCCACTTATAAATAAAATCTTAGGAAATTTTGAGACCGGTTCAGATAACCTTCGGAGAAGTACTTTCTTGTTTAGAAGGTCGGTCAAATATTGACGGCCTATGTTATTAATTCCTGAATGCGGAAGTCAAACAGTGCCAACATCTGATCTCATATTATAATACCATATCTCACTGTTGCCTTCTTATTTTTTTTTCTGTCAGAGTTTTCACTTAAATTGCGATTTTCCCGCTTTTATTTGCTTAGTACGACGGCAGCAGGTTTCATAATTATGTTTGCATAATTGTGCGCTTATGCAACAGATTGCGTCAATTTGTTTTCATTAGATATGATCGAGATGTACTCGATTGTTTAAATTAGAAAGCTATTGTTTTTGATATAATATAATACTCGTATTTAAAAAAAAATGGTTGTCACATTTTTTTCGAATTGCTTACAGGGTGACCTTAAATGATCATCAGTCCTAATTTTTCTATCGGTCTTCTCTTCGAACCTTTGGATCGGATTCTGCGACGATGAGTTTGTATTAACCTGAAGTGTTTCCATCATAGCTTTCTTAACATGTAGATTTCTGACACTTCTGATTAAATCGCACAATATTTTAAAAGTCTGTAAAACCACTCGCATACACTAACAACATTGACATCTTGGGAGTAAATTAACGGGCTAGATTAAATTAGTATATGCTATTTACAAGGAGTTACCAACAGTAGAGAAATACAACGTTGTTATTCTGAACAACAAAGAATGCATCGACGATCTCCGTTGTTTCAGTTTCTCAATGTTTAGACTTTCGTTTATGCGCATACTTCTTATTAGATCACGCCTTGTTACATCCGCTAACTTTTGAAACATTTTCATTTCTATTACACCATCCAGCACTCAATACTGACTCTATGTGTGGCACCACCATCGCAACTTCCTAATAAATGTCAGGAGTCCGGTTTCCTGGTTCGCAAGACCAACAATGCAGATACAATATTTGGTCTCAGAATTCCGCTTGCATTCAAGTTTTAATGATATGCGATATGTCACTATAAATAGTACATAACCATTAGTAGATTACTTTGCTCACCATCAATATATTTCCGCGATTGAGTCTTTTGAGACCTTAAGTATGTTACCTCCCTTACCCGTGTTTAGAAATTGAACTTCATTTACATTTGAGAGTACCTGTTCTAATTTCCGATACAACACAGCTATTGCTATCGCAAGGGCTCTAGCTATTGCTTTTTTCTCCACATTTTTGGGAACGTTCATAGTCCAACCAAAAAAGCATTTTATCGGCTTCGCTTATTCGGCTGCAATTAAAATTGACCAGATGCGGTCATTGTACTCCTATGTTGGGATGGATAAATGCTTAATTTATTGAGGTCAGATCACATTTTTCTATAATTAATGTATTATATAGAAAATATCGTTGGAGGAAAACTAGACATTTCGCAGCGTTTATGACGACCTCGAGTATGTGATCATCCCAAGACGCGCAGACTAATGACAAGTGCTATTCATAATTAATACATTGCTGTATAAATTTTGCTTTAACGACAGCTAACAGCATTGTGTTTCGAAAGTACTCAATCTCACTTCGTTGGTGGTTTCCCAATTAGTTATGCCGTTAGTATCGAACCTGCATGAGCTTAATATACGCTACAGCCGAAGAGCAAGGACCCGAGTCGTGCAACGTGGAACGAATTAGAAAAACAAAGCGAATACTGGATAAGATTGGCAGAGAAGAAATCATTTATAAAAATTAAAAAGAGTGTCGGAGACAAAACGGAGTCCCGAGGTACACTAGTATTTACTTTGTGGATATCAGACTTGAAATTGTCAAAGACAACTTGAGTTTAAAATATGATTTCTAATGCAACTGATCCCAAATGTAGCGTTTTTAACAGAAGAAAAAGAGCCTGATGTCAGACTCGGTCAAATATATTTGAAATATCAAATGCAACTATCTCGCTTTCATACTCTTAAAAAAATGTTTCACTCATTCTTGGATCATTTGAGGCTGACAGCCTCATTACAGCTTGAGTCGTACTATGACTTTTCTTTTGATTTGGTACTATGAATCCGGTACAAGATAAGAGATTTCATTCCATGTTGCTCTATATTGACATTTTAATTTTATT
Source organism: Volucella bombylans (assembly GCA_949129095.1). Classification (NCBI taxonomy): domain Eukaryota; kingdom Metazoa; phylum Arthropoda; class Insecta; order Diptera; family Syrphidae; genus Volucella; species Volucella bombylans. Next base: position 116,953,980 of record OX422142.1, on the reverse strand, counting down.
ATTCCACCTTAATTTTTATTTTTATGTGGTGCCGTTCTTGCGAAGTGCTGATCAAAGTTTTTGAATTACTCAAACACTTATATTCGACGTTGTTTCACATTTGTTCCTAGCCCACTTCTTCTTCTTCGTTTAAGGCGTTTAGGAGCCAATCGCACGGAGCTGGCCCCTTCCCTTGTTTAAATTATTTTCTCGACTGATTTTTCGTTGGTTTGCTGACCAAAGCCAAGTGTTTGGATTGAGTGTTCCAAGTGGAACGATTGAGAGATGTCCAGCTCTTGAGAACGGCATGGAATCGATTGATTGCGATCTTGATTTACCGACTTGCGTACAGCTGCAATATTCTCTTTGCTTGGCTGTTTCACTGGCATGGCAACTGTATGGAATGAATTAGTCGATTCGAATTTCTTCACTAAACGCTCAATTGTTCGCTTATCGGGACGATAATAAGGGCCGAACCTTGTATTGCAGTTGTAACTAACCGTGAATTTCAATAAGAGATTTGAATGACTTGTAAACGTTGTCGAAGTGTTTACCTTACCATTTAATCATGGTAGACAATCTGAAACACAAATATAATAACTGTCAAAAGATGATATGAGTGAGTTCGGAAAATCTCTATTAGAAAAATAGAGGCCATCTAACGAAAGCCCCTTCAAATAGGGGCTTACGACCATTGATTTTCATAGGTTTAATATATCCTCTACCGCTGACTTTCTCGATTCGAAACCGTTTCCTCTATCCCAGTCTTCGTCTTCGTAATCGTACGAGTACTTCGAATTTCCGATGTGTATGTTTAAATACGCTTCAATGAAAAGCATTAGATCTGTTTCCGTGAGATTTTTGTAACAATTTGTGAAAGAGAATTTTTGCTTAGGCTTGAATAAGTATGAATTCTCTTTTAAACCCAAAATCCCACGAAAACGTTTTTTGTAAAATGTATTTGAAACTTCAAAAGTAACAATTAAAACCAAAACAAAAAAAAAACTGCGAAGCAAGAGAAACATTTTTAGATTGCTTATTATTACTACAAACTTTATTGACGTAACATGCGTTTAATGATTTTTATTGTACTAGACGAACAATTCACTTCAATTTGAATCTCTTTTTTCTCCTCTTTGTGCCTGTTCACATTGGAGCGGGCAGGAAGATTGTCCGAAAGAGGGGGAACGCTTTTTATTGAAGTGGGAAGAAGAAGGGTTACTTCCACCGAGAATCCATTTGTCCGCTTTTACATGTCGCAAGTTTCGAAAGATTCAAATGAGTGCAAAAGAGAGGGATAATGAAACAAAAAATACCCAATTAACCAAATTCCCACTGCATGTTGGTAGCAATTTCATTGCAAGTTTTTGACATTTCTTTTTCTCCTTCTTCTTTCTTTTTCGCATTTGCTTCATTACTTCTTTCGCTGTGTTATGAGCACAACATTTCAGTATGGTGGATGAACTGAAATGGACAAAAGAATTAACAAGGGGGCTCATTTTCAATTATGAAAGACTAATCGCCAAAGATGAAATGAAAGAGAACTGTCAAATAACATGCAAACCCAAAGAAGGGGAATGTAGAGGCGCGCAACACATCACTGAATGACAGTTCAAAAGAAAATAACCAGAATATGCGCATTACACACTTGCGACGTGTGAAAGCGGACTTTCTAGAGTGGATTCTCAGGTGCAACACATAGTTTTTTTTTCCATATCGTTCCATTTCTGACATATTTTTTCATTTTAGTTTTTATCGTTGATGAGAAAGGAAGTGTGAAGAATAGAAAAAAAGGTATGTTTCAGGCCTGTTGCGCAAATTTAAAAATTAAAAATGCTTCGATTCAGTGTTCCATTTGTCAAAAAGTCTTTCAACCCCATGACAATGTAAACACGATGTTCATGGTGAGGACTTTCATCCCGTCGCCAATGTAAACAGGCAGGTTGTCTTTGACCAAATTTTGAGTTCACTTCCGTAAAATTGCAATTCACACAAATTTCAATTTTTATGAGCTTGACAGTCCTTATTAAATTTAATTGATTTGAAGTTTTTTACAATTGCCGTCCAAAGAAAAACCTAGTGCAAAATAGTATAACAATTGGCAGGGTGAGGAAATGAATGAGTTTCTCAAAAGCGTTCACATTTTCTCTCTCATGATATAAATTGAATATCATTAAATATCAAAAGTGGAATAATATGTCATTGGTTCCTTTCAAGAAGAGTTCGACTGATTTGCAGATATGCACAACTGAACACCATTAGCGCAAGTCCTGCTAAATGGAGAGCATAAGGAAGTTTTAAGGAAGTTTCGACCTTCCATGGAAATTTGCGCTACTTAAAAAGAAAAAAAAGGCACATAGAGAATCATTTTATAGAATAAAGTTTTAAGACTGTCTAAAATGAATAACTTGAATCGATAAAAATTTCTAACGACTTAATCAGAAAATCTATATCCGTCTATAACTAACTCGAATTAACACGCATAATGCCTTAAATATTTAGTCGCAATTTTTGAATTATTTGGGTCCCATTACATCCGATTTCCCCACTGACTCTTAATATCGGGTTTTTCAATAAGGACATAACAATTTTGTATTTAAATAAAACACAGATTAATTCAGACATCGGGCTGGAATTTATTCCAGGTGCAATATACATGTTAAGTTTAAGTATAGAATTCAACCTCGTACATATGACGACCGCGAGCACGTTTGCAGCGATCGATTCTTTGGAGCCAATTTTCCACCACTCTTCCACATATATTGTTCCTGATCTCCCCTAACGTTGTTGGCTTGTTGGCATAAACCAACGATATAACGTAACCCCATAAAAAGAAATCCAACGGCGTTTAGCCACGGCCAATATTGCATAGCCACTTTTTGTGGATGTAATGGAGTTAAAGAGACTCACATGTCGGTTTGTTACTGTCCAATAACGCATATTTTGCTAATTGATAAAGCCATTAAGCCAACAATTAGCTTCATCGCTGAAGATGATTTTTCGATGGAATTCAGAATTTTCTTAAAACGTTTGCAAAGCCCAATCGGATAAGTTTCGGCGCTTCAAATGATCAAGAGGATTTAGTTATTAAGTAAGTAGGATAAGATCTTTACGCAAAATTCACCACAATGTGAACTGAGAGATTACCAATTCCTGTGAATGGCGCGGATTTGACTAATTTGGCTCGTTATAAACTGCACTAATGGCTGCGATATTTTCTTGTTGTCTCACTGGCACAGGAACATTCAATAGTGAATATGTTGACTCGAATTTATCCACTATTGCACGCACAGCCTGTTTGGTGGGACAATTATCACAACCGAAAATTGGAGTTAGCGCTCTTAAAGTTGCGACCACCGACTCAGAATTTAGGTAGCAGTTTTTAATAATTTCCAAACATTGCTCGTTCGTAAACTTCACCATGATAAAAATGTAAATCTTGACGTTTTGACAGATCATATTGTAAAAAAAGTTTAAGGTGGGTTTGCATTGAAATGAAAAAATGTTATGTCCCTATTGAAAAACCCTTTATAAATAGTGAAATTTGTGCTGGGTACCGATTTTGACTTCAATTGCAATCCACAATTCAATAAGCAGCTTAAGAGTATCTGTTTGGAATACACTGCAAGTATGCATCAGTGGAGAAATTGTTTCAACATATTTATGAGCTTCTTGCTAGTACACAAGTGGAGATGATACACTGGCTTTCCACCACACATTAAGCCCCTTCAACTAGTATTAGTCCTCATATTCACTGCACTGCCATCTTATAATCATACTAAAAAAATAAATTAACTGACCTCCTTAATTCCTGTGAGCTCGGGTTTCTCAAATGTTTCTATGACATAGTAATATGCTCGTTTTGCATAGTTATTGACTCATTGTGCTCACTGTAGGCTTTAACTTCTAATAAGACCATCTAAGTTTCCTTCTGGTATTGGGGGCTTTCTGCTGATATTTGTCTGAACTATAATTTTTTTCTAGTATTTTACTATCTGGAAATTCCAACTCTTCTAGGATGATCGTCACAGCGTTGTTACGTTAAAATTATCGATTTCCACTCGATCAGCGAAACTGGGCGGGGTTGGGCGCGGTAAGTAACTTTAGGTTGGACCGCATGGGAACTCATGTACCATTCCGTGTGGTGTTGGCATTCGAAACAAATGAAATAAAATGGAGTATTTTTGTATCAGGTGATTAATCCATTCCGAAAAGATGTTGTGTATTATATTCATTAGAAAAAAAATCAATTAAAAGTTTGTAAATATACATATGTATATGCAATTCACAATATTTAAGATAAACAATAAAAATAAATAGAAACCAGTTCCTTCAGATTCCCATAAAACTTTGACTTGTTGCGGCCGTCGCAACTGAACTGCAACGTGGATTTAAGCCAAGGCAGTTATACCATATAGGTATCGATAAGATTAGCAGATCATATTTAACGAGTTCTGTCACATACTGACAAATTTTAGCAAAGTACCCTTCCACAGTTTTCTAGTTATAAAATCTAAGGAAGTCCACTAATGACTACCACAGAAAACACTTTGTGGCAAGCTTCGTGATCCACGTTATCGAAAGAAGGATCTGTGTGGCATCCATCTCTCGTATCGTTTTTGCTCCTTCTGCATAAAATTGATCCGATTTACTTGTTTTGCTTTAAATTTAAGTTATTTCCTTTGTTTTCTATTGTTAATTGCGTACAAATATTCATAGATCGTAACTTAAAGGCTACGACAAGATATTTCTGAAGAGGTTTCGGAAGTTTTTCGAGCAAAAGCCTTTTGGAAGATTCATTTTACTGATAACCGCATTACGAAAAGAAAAAATTATATTTATAAAACCAATTTAAACCCCTATTTTAGGTTATTTATTAATCAATGTGGCAATTCATATCAAAATCCAATTATTTAGATTGACTTCCAGTGTGGCCAGGTCTGAATTTCATTGTATAACTTAGTTCCAGGACACTGAGTAGCCTTTGTCTGCCTGTGACCTAAGAGAATATAATCACTCTTAAGATATCCTGCGGAAACTGCTTGATTAATTAGTTCCTTTGCGTTATTCAGCATTGTCGATGATGGAAGTTTATCTGGAAAAAAACACAATTAGAAATACTTTCGCTAAATATCATCTAGAATTAAATTTACTCTCGAAATTCCCCAAGAACACAATTCCAATGCTGTTCGAGTTAAACTTTGGTGCATGTGAACCTTGTTTGCCAAAACCACGTCCCTCGTAAACTTTACCATCGCCAGCTACAATGAAATTGTAACCAATGTCACTGAAGCCTCGACGGTCCATATGATCCGACTGAATGTTGCGAATCAACTGCTGGCAGCGTGATGAGTCTGAGCATCCATTCGGGTGATCAGAATGATGGATGATGGCGTACTGAGCTGGTACTGTGGCTCTAGTGGTTGATTTGGGTGACTTCGCGCTCCAAGCACTCCGTGATTGGATGGTGACTCCATGACAAAAGTACGCAACTAAACAGAAACGACATTTAGATAAATCAGACCGTATTGCTATGAATGCATGCAAAGAAAAAAACACAAAAAATACCTAATAGAAAAACAGAGAACTGGAGCAGAACTTTTGACATCTTGACTTAATACTGATTAAAAGTGGAATACTTAAACTACTTAAACTTCAAGCATCTTATAAGTAGTTTCACAAAATCAGGGAGGGGATTATCAATTGCCTTCCCACGCAAAATACATCGGTGACCATTTAAATACGTCCGAACAAACAAAGATTGTTATTCATATATGTAACAAATGCTACGTAATACCTGAAACACATGTGCTGTAAAACCCGTGCAGCAAAATTAGAGATCATTGTCTTCTACCTTATACAAACAAATACACATGGGCTGCATGCGTTGCTACAATAGATCGAAACAAAAACATCACTTATACATTCCGTTTTGCAGTACGCTGTTTCCCAGCGAAATAATGTAAATAGTTGATCTAGTACAATGATCGTACTCGATTAATGTGTAGAAGTCTACACCCACTTTTTGAACACAATTAATTATACAGGATATAAGAAAGCAGCAACATTTTGACATTTCATATTCTTTGTTTACAGTTTTGAAAAATACGACGCTTTTTTTTCCTCTTTTATGACAGCTAATTGAACTTTCCACAAATCTACACAAAAATTGTTTGGCGTTAAATTTCGCAAACGCTTTGTTGTCTGTTTGGAGACACCAAACAATTTCGTTTTGCTTCAGGTGCATACTAAGCCTTACTGTTTGACGTATTTTGAAAACGGAAGTTTACCGTAATTTTACAAAGGGTGTTTCAACAAGAGGTGTAGGATTTCAAAGGCATAATATCTTACAGCTGATGTACGCAGGACTGGCATATGGTGATAGATGTCATCTATAAATTCAGGAAATATACCATGGAGCGCTGCACAATGGAAGAAAAAAAACTGAAAAACATGCATTCTGACTTTGATTTTTGCAAGAAAATCCTGTTTTCAGATGAGAGCCATTTCCACATTGGCGGCGACGTTAATAAGCACAATTGCCGAAAATCTACGAGTGATTCAGGAGATGCCAATTCACCCAGAACGAGTAAATGTTTGATACGGTTTGTGGATCCGGATAACCTCCACTTTCAACAGGATGGTGCTAAGTGCTATACATGTCGCGAAACAATCGGACGCGTAATTTCGGTTGTTTTTTTTTTTCAATTTAACGCTCAAGTGGGTATGAATACACTTATGATGCCAAAGAATGTATTAAAGAAAGATGTTTGGGCTCAGCGGCTATTTCGCTGCATGGGTGGCATCCAACATTCAATCGGGAGATTAAATTAATAGTGTAATTTGACTTGTTGTTGTATGTCTCAGGTGCGTTAGTTAGCAGAACTACTGTAGTTAGCAGTTCTAGACAGTTACTCAAACCAGTCAGACGTGTTTTTCTTGTTCTCCCTATTCACCTGTTTAATTAATTTTTGTCAAATTGCATTTTCCGGTTCTTAACCCCAGTGCTTGAATTCTTTAATTTTTTTTTTTGTGCAATTTTTTCAGTTCAAAGCCCCTATCTATATAAAATTGCAACCAAGCAATACAAAAAAAAAATAATAATAATAAAAATAAAAACAATAATTCGACCTAATATTTGTACCCGGAATTGCCGATTGTGTAGTCGATGACTGCAATGCTGACTGGATAGCTTACAAGGGCATCTGTGGGAAAGCTTTTCATGCCGCTTGCGTCGGGTTAAATAAAAGAAATACGGTGTTTATCAAGGAATTCTCCGATAACCTCCATTTCTTCTGGGATGAGTGCAAGTGTATCTCACTCTCACATGTTCTTTTGGCAATAAAATGCTTAAGCGATTCCAATGACTGCTACCAAGACGCACTCGGGAAAAAGATCACGGACAAAATTCCGGTTATCGAAAGCAGTGTTAAAAGTGTTGAAGAGTTACGAAACTCAGTGCGGACCTCAGCCAAACTAATAAAATCCAAAGTAAAGCATATGGATAAATAAATTGCTGGTCTAATCGAGTTAAACTCCGGGAGATCCAGGACTGAAGAAACTCCCTTACGTCACCTGGATAAAGTGTTAAGTGACATCAAAGCCATCTGTTCTACGCAAGTTATATCCAACCAAAAAACTTGCTAGTTGATAAGCTCTCTGCGTGACGACATTGACATTCATTTCCATTCCTCGTCACGCAAACAACCATCTCCTAAATAATCTGATCCTATGCTCGAAGTTATCTTCGACAAAGTGAACGATGTCAGTGATGAAATTACTGCGACTCGATCCCTCGTATGCGATATTGAACATCACATCGCAACAATAAACAGCAAAATCGTTGACCCACCAAATTTCCCGCAGCCTTACAATGTTCCCTATAATACATCGCTAATGACTGAATTAATGGAACCTGAAGTGGATTCACGCTCTCCCCCACATACAAGTCATCTGCGGACGGTTCAACCTACTGATTCTTGCGAAGTTTCTTCCAACTTGACAATAAAGAACACATCTATGTCAACTCCTCCAATCGCTGCCCCACGGAAGCTTATCAATCACTTCAACTCAACTTGGACACCTTCCGAATGGCAGCGTAGACTTGATAAGCTTGCTTCGAAGAATCAATTGGTCACTACACTTCTTATCAAAGGCGCCCCACCAAACACTGATGCTGATTGGATCTCAAATTTCTTCGTTAAGAAATATGACATCACCATTAGCCAGTGCAATTTACTTCCAACATCTCACCACTGAAGTAAGCGCAGCTTCAAGCTTAATATTCCGGTCAAATACAAATGGCTAATCCAGCCAGCAAAAATTTCAATCTTGGAAAGATGCGTGTCTGCAAATGGTTGGAAAATACGACAAAGAAGCAGGATAAAGTCAAGTAGAATGTCGTTATGCACTTTCTTGGCTTAGAGAAAAAAAGACGTACGAGAATATACGTCTACTTCTAGCGTATCTGCATGACAAATTCGACTCAGTTTGCTATGAGGGAAAAATGAAAAGAAGTGTCATGGTCTCCATACAGCGGGAAGGTCTCCCTACAGACGAACTTGCTGCTTTCTGTAACTATGCGCACTCAAAAAGGATCTCACACATTCAACGGAGCAGAGCTGTCAACGACACCTTTTTTCGTCCCTAACGTGCTACCATTGCCAGTGTTCCAACCATCCACTCCCACGCGCTCTCGAAATAACCTTCCTCTTACCTTCTCCTACAAAACGCATGAGGACTGCGATCTAAAACCCGTGCTGTCTTGCGCGCCAGTCTCACGCTCTCCCATTTGAGGTCTACGCTCTGACCGAAACTAATCTAATTCCCGATACTTTGTATATTATATTGTAAAATGTTTGTGTGGGTACAAATAATAGAACTTATACTTTTCAATACAAATCCCTTTATTCAGTACAGTTACAATTTACGATTTAATTCTTTCTCTCAGTACAATCCAATTTCTCAACCATTTATATTTTTCTTATCTTTTACTTAAACCACTTAATCACTTCTCCTAATTAACACTTCAAATTACACTTTAGAACTGATTTGCATACCTTGGGGATGCTGGTATTTATACTCGAATGACATACTTCGAGAACAATACTCGCCATCCAGCGTCCCATACAATTTCCAATTTGCTAGAAAATTCGATTCCACTCTCCAGTCGAGTCTTTGTTATTCTAGTGTCGAAATATTCTGGTCTTTAAATCTAGATGTCGCTGCTCACATTTAAGTGGTTATCACATTGCTCCCTCCCTACAGTTGTTCGTCCCGAACAACTTCGTCATTCAGCATCCCGTTGAAATGACACATTCTATCCAAATGGACCACTTTCAATTTTCCTCGATCCCCACGCTGGATCCGGTAGACAACGTCATTAATGCGGGTTATCACCTTGTATGGACCTTCCCAGTCCTGTTGCAATTTTGGTGATTTGCCTTTCTTACGCTGAGGATTATACAGCCAAACCAGATCTCTTTCGTTGAAACCGGAAGATTTCGCCTTGATATCGTACCTAGTTTTCATGCGGCTGCTTGCTAGCTTCATCTTTTCTCTGGTGTCTTCATGAAATTTACGAATCCTGCTGCGTAAGTCATTCACGTACTCGTTCACCTCTTTGGGCTCCGTCGGTGGGGATCCGAATTTTGATTCACTTGGCAACCGAATTGTTTGACCAAATAAGATCTCGGATGGTGTGTGCCCTGTTGAGCTATGGACCGCGTTTCGGTAGGCCATTAAGAAGAGGGGTATGTGTCGATCCCAATCCCGCTGGCAGTTGCTGACAACCTTAGATAGATGCTCATTCAAGGTCCGATTGAATCGCTCGACCATTCCAACAGATTGAGGGTGTAGTGGCGTTGTCCTTGTCTTTCTTATTCCCAAATATTGGCATATTTCCTGGAAGACTTTTGATTCAAAGTTCCGCCCTTGATCAGAGTGCAGCTCCATTGGGACCCCAAATCTGCTCACCCAGTTGTTGACTATCTGTTCGGCTACGGTCTTAGCCTCTTGATTTGGGATGGCAAACACTTCCGGCCACTTACTGAAGTAATCCATGACTACGAGAGTATATCGGTTTCCATTAAAGGTTTCGGGAAACGGCCCAGCGATGACGATGGCTATTCGTTCGAAAGGTGCTCCGACATTGTATTGTTGCATTTGTCCATGTGGCTTTACTTTTGGACCCTTGGTAGCTGCACATCTTATGCACTTTTTGCACCAATTCTCGATATCTTGTTTAGCGCTTAGCCAATAGAAACGTTCCCTTACCTTTTCCAACGTCATGTTTATTCCCAAATGACCTCCTGAGATTCCGTCATGTATTTCATGGAGCACTTGGTTGACTCTGGACCGTGGCACAATTAGCTGCATACGAGATGTTGTCCCATATGCACTTTCCCATTTTCTCTTCAGCAATCCATCTTGCACAAAAAGCGAGTCCCACTGTGCCCAGTATGCCTTCAGAGTTTGGCCCCGATCTGATATCTGCTGCCAGCTTGGTCTTTCCTCGTGTTCTTTCCAGGCTAATATTGGTTCGATGTCATTGTCTGCCTGTTGGGAGGAACGGATTTCGTCTATACTCCAACCCTCTATTGGCTCAGTCCTGATCGTTTGGATAGTTGCCTGTTCTTTCGCTTCTTTACCACTGACTACTTCTGCTGGGAGACTTTCATTGCATTGTTTTACCTGTGAGATTGGGATAAATACCCTGGAGTCGACTCCTGCTACAGACTTCTGTCCCGCGAAGAAAGCATTTCCTAACTGATGGCTTCTGGAAATTTGACCGGTTTCTTGGTAGCCGTTTCAGCTGGTTTTTCTTTCTATTTGCCTGTAACCCCAGTGCAGGCAGCCTTCTCGTCGTACCGGTTCTTTACAATGCCCTTGCAGATGTTCTACTTTATCGCAGTTCCAGCAGCGCATCCTTCGTCTCTCCCGCGGGATATTTCGTTGCATAGTAGTTTGTCTTGAACAAGAGCATTCACCAGATACTATTTCCCTGACGAAATGCATTCCTTTGGAAGCCTGATTGGATGCTTCCATCGCCAGAGCGAAGGCAAATGCTTCAGCAAGGGTTCTTTTCCCGGCCATCCTTACTGCTGATTGTCGAATCTGCAATTCCCCTGATAAATGCATCTTTTGCCATTTCGTCGATTATTTCTTGGCCTGCGGTGGGATATGACAAATGTGCCAGTCTACTCACGTCTGCTTGGAGCTGTTGCAGTGTCAGTTCAGTTCAGTTTTTATGCATTTTTATTTTTTAAGTTAAGTTACTCTTATATGCTAAACAAAAAACGCTTAAAAATTAGCTTAAATTACTTACAAATAATCTTATTCTAACTTAATGGCCCCATGCGGGCACTCTAAGTTAAACCTAACACTTAAACTATGTCTTTCGACGAATCTTACAGTCTACTTTTATTTCTATTTTAACATTAATTAATACTAAAACCAAGAAAATAAATTTTAATCAAAAACTTAGTATATGGACATTTTTTAATTTTGTATAAAATTTAAAACTAAAGCCTACAAACTACCTAAAAATAAATCTTAACCTACTTACATCTAACACAAACACAGACATACATAAATATATATATATACATAATATGTATATACATAATATATAAATACATGCATATATATATACATTTTATTTTGAATTTTTTTTTTTTTTGGATATTATATATTTTTTTTTCTTAAAACTAGCTACATATCACTGAAGGAGTGTGACGACGAAGCATCCTCCCCTTCAACAAGCCACCAAAATTGTTGGTGCTGCCGTGCAACATCCCTCATGTCGCGACTCCCTACCGACCTACTGAACCGGAGACGCTCCGCACTGCCATGTGCGACGTCTCTGTCGTAGTTGAGTCGCCTGTCCGCAGCTGTTCGAGCAACGTGGAAGATTAGCAGCACCGCCAATCTGTCCTGGATCAGACCTTTGCTATCTAGATAGAGGAACGCTTCTGGAGGAATAAAGCGTCAAAGCGAACCCTCTCGTGATACATATAATTGGGGTAGAAAGACCCGGAGATCAGGTTGTTCGATGAGGTCATTGCTCTTGCAATGTGCCTTCGGGTCAACTTAATGACGAAATTGTCCACTCTTATTAGATTCGCCCTATTATATAAGACCTCATTAGGATAGAATTTTATGTACTGAGTCTCTGGTGTTCTGTATAGGCGAAGACAAGTCCTAAGACAAGCCCTCTCAAACACCCGAATCTTTTCCAATAAACTTGCTCACACGTTGAACCACACGGGACATCCAAATACAAGCATGGGCCTGATAAGGGCCATGTAGCAGATTACCTTCACCCTCGCATCGAGTTGACTGTTATAGAACAGTCTCTTTGTAAGGGCAAAAGCACCTCTGGCTCTGGCCAGAGCAACATCTATATGTTTGTTAAAATACAGATATTGATCTAGCCAGATCCCAAGGTATCTGACTACATTTCGACAAGCAAGTGGCTGCCCGTGCTGCCCCACGATCGAGAACTTTCGCCAATTCTTTCTGGTATCCCTAGAGGCCCAAGACAAAGGCGTCCTAAACAAAATGGTTTCCGACTTCTGAAAATTGATTTTCAACTTCCAGTCATCGCAATATCGTTTAATTTTATCGAAATCACGTTGCAAGAGTATATTAATGACCTCAATCTTTGGACCCGATCTGTACGCAATTAAGTCGTCTGCGTACGCTATGGCATGGTGAAGTGAACCTATCAGATCACTTGTGTAAATGTTGAATAGGATCGGCGAATTTACCGCACCTTGTTGCAGACCGTTTTTAATGTTAAATGTTCCAGTAGAAGTCACATCGCCAGTTTTCACGATGAACTGTCTATCTGTTAACATATTGTAAAGAATATACAGCAGTGGTTTACTAATGCCCAAACTGCTCAACTTGAAAAAGAGACCCTCTAACCATACGGTATCGAAGGCTTTTTCCAAGTCAATCAGGCAGGCACCAGTGCACTGTTTCTTGCCTTTGTTCCATTGGATTTCAGAAACCAGTTTGGACGCAGCATGAATGATATCATGCCCCGCCTTGAAACCGAACTGATTATCCGTAACTATATGTTTGTCCTCGACCCACTTAGTCAGGGCTCTATTGATCACCCTTTCGAAAACCTTACTGATGTTAGGAAGAAGACTAATCGAGCGGAGATTCGCCGGATTGGAAGTGTCTTTATCCCTTTTGGGGATGGGATGTACCACCGCAGTTTTCCAATGCGCTGGATAATGTGCATTATTCATTGCATTATTAAACAGGGTGGTATAAATGTTCACCGCTTCTAGAGGGAGATGTCGAAGCACAATGTTCGGTATTTCATCGGTTCCCACTGATTTCTTACTTCTAAGTGATTCGAAGATCGTTTGGAGCTCTTCCTTCGAAATGAACGGGGGTAGTACCCTATCGTTGGTGATGACATTATTTGCCATATTCTCGTCACTGAACTGGGTGAAACCCGAGCTCTCGAATCGCCAATTCACAATTTCATTTCGAAGGCAGAAATTGTGCACAAGGACTCGATTCTCCAGATCGTGGTTTGGGCCAATGATAACATTCGCCTTGTACACTTCCTGGAAAGTCGCCCCTATGGCCTCAACCTTCTCCTGTGGATCCTCGATCACAAAAAAGTCGTCATCGTCGGCGGCCTCATTTGGATCAATACCTGCTATTGTCAGTAACCGTTCGTTGTCTGTTGTCCGGGCTATTTTAAGACACTGAAGGTCGTTTTGATTTTTTCTCCGAAATAGTTTATTTATTTGCGGAAACATATTCGGGTTGCTGGTGTTTACAGCCCGAATTTTATTGTTCCAATACAAACTTACAGATGTTCTGTAATTTTCCTTTATTAATTTTTGGAGGTTTTTAATCGACGACTTCAGTGTCATGATCTCCGGGTTATGTCTGTCAGTGAACTGTCTGTACAAGGTTTTTAGCCTTGACAGCAGTCTACTTTTATGTCGGTGCAGTCCGTCAATAGTTGCGTTGCGGAATAAGTCTTCTTCATCAATGTGTTGGTACCGAGGTATCGTTTTGTCCATTGTTCGTTTGATTGTCTCGTCCATTAGTCTTAGATACCTGTCAATCTCCTCGTTTGACAGATTTCTGTTGGACGGTGGGTAGAGCGAATTCGAGGAGAGTGCTCTAGTCAGTGTTCTGGTGAAGTGTGTCCAACGCACCCTACTATAATTGTAGGAATGCCTTTGGACAAACTCATCTAATTCCGCGATTTCATTGCGAACAGTTATTTCGGTGCTGAGACCGCAATGGTCACTGTCATACACGAAAGTGCGTAGACAGTTTGTAGTTTGTTGGTTAGTGCATGTCAGTTGTATTCATGAGTCGAACAGTAGAAGATCCAAATAGGACCCGTGTCTGGGAAACGACGGACTATCCGTCGCCTTAAGCCCGAGTCGATACATTACACTGTGCTGACCCCACCAATTGAATAGTAGGTTCCCTCTAGTATTTGGTGTATTATTTCCCCAATCACTATGTTTGGCGTTGAAATCTCCGCCGATAATAAAATAGTTGTCTTCCAATTCCAGCTTCAGAAATCGAAAAAGTGTCTCGAGCTCTGAGATAAATAAGGTGGATTGAGTAGCCTTAGGTGCATAGACAGACACCATGTACAACCGCTTTCCACTACGGAGAGGGATATACACGATGCATGCTTCCAGTACCTGGAACCTACGTACTACACAACTGTATACTCTTTTAAAACGTATACCTTTTCGTACGAAAATTGCAACGCCACCTCCCTGAATGGAGTTGGGTCGGTTTCTCCGTACTATTTTGTATCTTCTGTGCCTCATTTTGTGTCTCTTGGTAAGCTTAGTTTCGCTAACCAAGAGTACATCAGGGGCTTGGTCTTGAAGCAACTTAAATAGTGCGGCTCGTCGTTCGAGCCTAATCAGTGAATTCACATTCACAGCAAGGACCTTCAGGGTTTGCTCCGCCACGTACGTACCCATTACGGCAAAAGGTGCGTTAGGCCAGGCAGCAGTGAGTATACTTGATCCACCCGCGCCGTCTGTTCAGTTAAATGACGTTGTAGCTGAGCGATCTGCCCCTGGATAGAGAGCAGGATAGCTAGCATGTCAGGTACTGGTTCAGGTGCTCTGGGCGCTGGGGCCTGAGAAGCAACCTTCGCTTGCTGTACCGTATTTCCCCTACCTGCCGCCATTTGGGCGTAGGTAACATGGGGAGTAACGGCTGGTGTTTGCAAATGCACGGGTGGACGTTTAACTTCCACTTTCTGCTGCCGGGCCAGATTTATTCTTTTGATGTACTGGAATTTGTGGCAACCCCGATAATTTGCGGTGTGTCCCGTGTTCCTACATAAAGCACAAGAAAGTTGGCTTTTTTCAGACGCTCCGTCCTTACCCAGAGCGCATTCCTCGGACTTGTGGTTCTTTCCGCACTTCACGCATCGAGGCTGCATTTCGCCGTTCGACGCGGCGTGCCCGAACCTTTGGCAGCGAACACATTGTAAAATGTTTTCGCTCCTCTTTAATTTTTCCCAATGGACTACCTGGTAGTCTAGGACTTTAATACTCCTTAGACCATCCAGATTGCTGGTGGGACATAGTTGGACCAGGAAAATCGGCAGTTGCCGCTTCTCCCTTTTGGCTCTGGCTGTGGTGAAAGGCTTGACCCCCACGAATTGGAGCCCTTCGCACTTCTTCTCTTTCAGCAGTGCAAGGAGCTCCTCCGGATCAGTCGACGGTTCCAATCCCCTCAGCAGCATTGTTTGCAGCTTGTCCCCCTTCGGGGTGTAGGAGAAGAACTCCGTCGTCGAATCCTTCAGTAAATTTTTGATTTTATAATAGCGCTCCACTGAATTGCAGTGGATCGCGTGTCTATCTAAAGATAACCTTTTTACAAAAAAATTGTTGCCTATGGCCGACTTACATAATTCGATAGTTTCCTTGAGTTCCATCTTGTATGTATTTATGGGTGGAACTCTTTGCTTTACAATCTTGTCTTTCTGCTGTTGTTGCTGCGTTTGAATATGTTGTTGTTGCTGGTGTTGCTTTTGCTGTTGGTGTTGCTGTGTTTGCTGCTGCTGCTGTTGTTTCTGGGGCTTGTGTTGTTGTTGTTGCTGCGGTTGTGATTTTTGTTTTTGTTTCTGGACTTGTTTTCTCGTTTGCACATGTGTGGTTTTTTGTTGTGGTAGCGGCTGTTCCTTGTGTTTAGCCTCGCTATTTATGAGCTGTTGCTTAGAGCTCTGGAGTTGTTGCTCCTTTTGCCTTCTCGCCACTTGTTTCTTTTTAATAGCCAGTACTTTTTGTTCCAGCTCTTTAATGCAGCTCTTAAGTGCATGCACCTCTTCCTCTTCATCCTCTGACTCAGTAGCCATTAGAGATTGGAAGGTATTCTCACCATCAGACACGTATGGGTCTTCGTTTTGGTCAGCTGCCGCCTTTGTTGACGTTGTTGGCGCCCCTTCCCCTGCTCTACCTGTCAGCTTTTCAGTAGAAGTTGTTAGGGAGGGGCGCTTTACAAGAATTGAGTGAGATTGAGCCTCCTCTTCCTTTTCTTCGCAATATTTTCCGATGACATTATGTTGGTTCCGCTATTGGAGTAGCGGACCGCTTGCTATCACTCATGGTATGGTCGCTCTTCCGTATTTTTTTTTCCACTATATTTTAAACTTTAAAAAAGTTAAAAAAAAAAAAAAAAAAGTCAACGTAATTCCTTCTGGAATCGAACCCACGACCCCTGCTTTAACGGGCGGACACCATTTTCATTTCATTTCATTTTAAATGCATTTTTATTCTTTTCAATTCATTATTACTTATACGCTATACAAAAAACGCTTAAAAATTAGCTTAATTAACTTAAGATTATCTTATTTTAACTTACTGGCCCCATGCGGGCACTCTAAATTAAACATAATACTTAATTGATGTCTTTCGACGTTTCGTACGATTATAAATTTTATTTTTTTTCTATATTTATTTAAACTAAAACTAAGAAAACATTTTATTTAATACAAAAACTTAGTATACGGACTTTCTTTTTTATAAAATCTTAAAAACTAAAACTTATAAACTATCTACCTATAAATAAATCTTAACCTACTTAATCTACTTAACCTAGTTAAACTAACTTATTGTATATATCATACAATTTAATTTTATTTTTTATTTTTTTTTTCCTAGATGTGTTACCCCTTCTTTTAGAGAAGTTGTTACCCATCTAAGTTCATATATAATTTTTTTTTGTTTTTTTTTTCATTTTTAAATTTTTTTTTTTTTTATTTTTTTTTTTTCTCTTATGTCTACCCTAATCCTACCTAAATCTATGTAAGCCGGCCATGACTAAATAATTAGGCTAACCGACTTTGCTTCCGAGTGAAGCTATATTGTACTAGAGGAATTCGACGAAGGTACTTCCTCTCCTCCCATAAGCCACCAAAATTGTTGGTGCTGCCGTGCAACATCCCTCATGTCGCGACTCCCTACCGACCTACTGAACCGGAGACGCTCCGCACTGCCATGTGCGACGTCTCTGTCGTAGTTGAGTCGCCTGTCCGCAGCTGTTCGAGCAACGTGGAAGATTAGCGGCACCGCCAATCTGTCCTGGATCAGACCTTTGCTATCTAGATAGAGGAACGCTTCTGGAGGAATAAAGCCGTCAAAGCGAACTCTCTCGTGATACATATAATTGGGGTAGTAAGCCCCGGAGATCAGGTTGTTCGATGAGGTCATTGCTCTTGCAACGTGCCTTCGAGTCAACTTAATAACGAAATTGTCCACTCTTATTAGGTTCGCCCTATTATATAAGACCTCATTAGGATAGAATTTGATGTACTGAGACTCTGGTGTTCTGTATAGGCGAAGACAAGTCCTAAGACAAGCCCTCTCAAACACCCGAATCTTTTCCAATAAACTTGCTCTCACGTTGAACCACACGGGACATCCAAATACAAGCATGGGCCTGATAAGGGCCATGTAGCAGATTACCTTCACCCTCGCATCGAGTTGACTGTTATAGAACAGTCTCTTTGTAAGGGCAAAAGCACCTCTGGCTCTGGCCAGAGCAACATCTATATGTTTGTTAAAATACAGATATTGATCTAGCCAGATCCCAAGGTATCTGACTACATTTCGACAAGCGAGTGGCTGTCCGTGTTGTCCGAGGATAGAGAACTTTCGCCAATTCTTTCTGGTATCCCTAGAGGCCCCAGACAAAGGCGTCCTAAACAAAATGGTTTCCGACTTCTGAAAATTGATTTTCAACTTCCAGTCATCGCAATATCGTTTAATTTTATCGAAATCACGTTGCAAGAGTATATTAATGATCTCAATCTTTGGACCTGATCTGTACGCAATTAAGTCGTCTGCGTACGCTATGGCATGGTGAAGTGAACCTATCAGATCACTTGTGTAAATGTTGAATAGGATCGGCGAATTTACCGCACCTTGTTGCAGACCGTTTTTAATGTTAAATGTTCCAGTAGAAGTCACATCGCCAGTTTTCACGATGAACTGTCTATCTGTTAACATATTGTAAAGAATATACAGCAGTGGTTTACTAATGCCCAAACTGCTCAACTTGAAAAAGAGACCCTCTAACCATACGGTATCGAAGGCTTTTTCCAAGTCAATCAGGCAGGCACCAGTGCACTGATTCTTGCCTTTGTTCCTTTGGATATCAGAAACCAGTTTAGACGCAGCATGAATAACATCATGCCCCGCCTTGAAACCGAATTGATTATCCGGAACTATATGTTTGTCCTCGACCCACTTAGTCAAGACTCTATTGATCACCTTCTCGAAAACCTTACTGATGTTTGGAAGGAGACTGATCGACCGGAGATTCGCCGGATTGGATGTGTCTTTATCCCTTTTGGGGATGGGATGTACCACCGCAGTTTTCCAATGCGCTGGATAATGTGCATTATTCATTGCATTATTAAACAGGGTGGAATAAATGTTCACCGCTTCTAGAGGGAGATGTCGAAGCACAATGTTCGGTATTTCATCGGTTCCCACTGATTTCTTACTTCTAAGTGATTCGAAGATCGTTTGGAGCTCTGCCTTCGAAATGAACGGTGGTAGTACCATTTCATTGGTGATGACATTATTTGCCATATTCTCGTCACTGAACTGGGTGAAACCCGAGCTCTCGAATCGCCAATTCATTACTTCATTTCGAAGGTAGAAATTGTGCACAAGGACTCGATTTTCCAGGTCGTGGTTCGGGCCAATGATGTCATTCGCCTTGTATACTTCCTGGAAAGTCGCTCCTATAGCCTCTACTTGCTCCTGCGGATCCTCGAACACAAAGAAGTTGTCATCATCAACAGCTTCATTTGGATCTATGCCTGCTGCTGTAAGTATGTTCTCGTTGTCCGTCGTTCGGGCGATTTTAAGACACGAAAGGTCGTTGTGATCTTTCCTCCGAAATATTTTATTTATTTGCGGGAACATATTCGGGTTGCTGGTGTTTACAGCCCGAATTTTGTTGTTCCAATACAAACTTACAGATGCTCTGTAATTTTCTTTTATAAATTTTTCTAGGTTTTTGATCGACGACTTTAGCGTCATAATCTCCGAGTTATGTCTGTCAGTAAACTGTCTGTACAAGGTTTTCAGCCTTGACAGCAGTCTGCTTTTATGTCGGTGCAGTGCGTCAATGGTTGCGTTGCGGAATAAGTCTTCGTTGGCAGTGTATTGATACCGAGGTATCGTTTTGTCCATTGTTCGTTTAATTGTCTCGTCCATTAGTTTTAGATATCTGTCAATCTCCTCGTTTGCCAGATTTCTATTGGACGGTGGGTAGAGCGAATTCGAGGAGAGTGCTCTCGTCAGTGTTCTGGAGAAGTGTGTCCAACGCACTCTACTATAGTTGTAGGTATGCCTTTGAACAAACTCGTCTAATTCCGCAGCTTCGTTCGGAACGGTTATTTCGGTACTAAGTCCGCAATGGTCACTGTCATACACAAAAGTGCGTAGACAGTTTATTGTTTTTTGGTTTGTGCATGTCAGGTGTATTCGTGTGTCGAACAGCAGGAGATCCAAATAGGACCCGTGTCTAGGAAACGACGGACTATCCGTCGCCTTAAGGCCGAGTCGATACATTATACTGTGCTGACCCCACCAATTGAATAGTAGGTTCCCTCTAGTATTTGGAGTATTATTTCCCCAATCACTATGTTTGGCGTTGAAATCTCCGCCGATAATAAAGTAGTTCTCCTCCAATTCCAGTCTTAGGAATCGAAAAAGTGTCTCGAGCTCTGAGTTGAATAAAGTGGATTGAGTAGCCTTAGGTGCATAAACAGACACCATGTATAACCGTTTTCCACTACGGAGAGGGATATACACGATGCATGCTTCCAGCACCTGGAACCTACGTACTACACGACTGTATACTCTTTTAAAACGTATACCTTTTCGTACGAAAATCGCAACACCTCCTCCCTGAATGGAGTTGGGTCGGTTTCTCCTTACTATTTTATATCTTTTGTGTCTCTTGGTAAGCTTGGTTTCGCTAACCAAGAGCACATCAGGGGCTTGGTCTTGAAGCAACTTAAATAGTGCGGCTCGTCGTTCGAACGTAATCAGTGAATTAACATTCACTGCAAGGACCTTCATGGCTTGCTCCGCCATGTGCGTACCCATTACGACTGGAGGTGCGTTAGGCCCGGCAGCAGCGCGTATATTTGATCTACCCGCTTAGCCTGTTCCTGTATTTGACGCTGCAGCTGAGCCATCTGCCCCTGAATAGAGAGCAAGATAGCCAGCATGTCAGGTACAGGTTCCGGTGCTCTAGGCGCTGGGGCCTGAGAAGCTACCTTTGGTTGTTGTACCGTATTTCCCCTACCTGCCGCCATTTGGGCGTAGGTAACGTGGGGAGTAACGGCTGGTGTTTGTGTCTGCACGAGTGGACGTTTAATTTCCACTTTCTGCTGCCGAGCCAGATTTACTCTTTTAATGTATTGGAATTTGGGACAACCCCGATAATTTGCGGTGTGTCCCGTGTTCCTACATAACGCGCAAGAGAGTTGGCTTTTTTCTGACTCTCCGTCCTTGCCTAGAACGCATTCTTCGGATTTGTGGCTCTTTCCGCACTTCACGCATCGAGGCTGCATTTCGCAGTTCGACGCGGCGTGCCCGAACCTTTGGCAACGAACACATTGTAAAATGTTTTCGCTCCTCTTTAATTTTTCCCAGTGTACAACCTGGTAGTCTAGGACTTTAATGCTCCTTAGACCATCCAGTTTGCTGTTGGGACTCAGCTGAACCAGGAAGAACGGTAGTTTCCGCTTCTCCCTTTTGGCTCTAGCCGTGACGAATGGCTTAACCCATACGAATTTGAGCTCTTCGCACTCCTTCTCTTTCAGCAGTGCAAGGAGCTCCTCCGGATCAGTCGACGGTTCTAATCCCCTCAGCAGCATTGTCTGCAGCTTTTCACCTTTCGGTGTGAAGGAGAAGAACTCCGTCGTCGAATCCCTTAACAAGTTTTTAATTTTATGATAGCGCTCCACTGTATTGCAATGGATCGCGTGCCTATCTAAACTAAGTCTTTTAACAAAAAAATTATTGCCTATGGCCGACTTACATAGTTCAATGGTTTCCTTTAGTTCCATCTTATATGCGTTTATAGGTGGAACTCTTTGCTTTGTAGTGTTTTGTTGTTTCTGCTGCGGTTGTTGTTGCTGCTGCTGCTTTTGTTGTTGTTTCTGCTTCAGTTGTTGTTTTTGTTGCTGCTGCCGCTGTTGTTGTTTTTGCTGTTGCGATTGTTGTTGCTGCTCTTGTTGTTGTGGCTGGAGTTTATTTTGTTTTTGTTGGTGTTGTTGTTGCACAGATGTTTTTGTGTTCGTTTTCATTTTTAAATGTTGTTGTACGGACTGCTTCTGGGCTTGCTGCGTCTGCTGTTGCTGTTGGTCTTGCTTTTGGGAGTACTCTTGTGCTTCCCTCATTCTTCTTGCCATTTGTTTCTCTTTTATGGCTAATACCCTTTGTTCTAGCATTTTGATACTGCTATTTAAAGATGCCACTTCTTCGTCTTCATCTTCCGATTCGGAAGGCGCCAAAGAAGCGAAGCTGTTATCCCCGAGGTAGTGACCTTCACCACCCTCTGAGACATATGAATAGTCGTCAGAATCTTGCCTAGAGCGTGTATTATCTGCTGCCGTTGTCGTCATGCGCACCCCTTCCCGCGATCCACCAGGCAGCTTCTCTGTGGACGTTGAAAGGGAGGGGCGCTTTACCAAGTTGGGAATTGGCCTTAGCCTCCTCCTTCTCTTCATTTTAGATTCGGCTGCTACAACTGTTTGGTTGGAAGTAGTTGCCAATTCATCGCCTGATTTTTCTGGTGGTTCCGTTCTTGGCCTAGCGGGCCGCTCACCAGATTCCATCGCGTGATGTTGTTTACCACTTTTGTATTATTTTTCAATTAGAAATAATAATAAAAAAAAAAAAAAAAAAAAAAAGAACGAACGATAATATTTTACTCGACCCGGAGTCGAACCTGTAACCTTTAGCTTGGTAACCGGGCACACTACCACTGGGCTAATTGGAGCCCTATGTCAAACTCGCCCAATGTCTTTTTTGTAGAATTCACTCACTCAGACAAAACCGAAACACGTCTATCCTCTGTCGAGGTCTGTGAACGACTGACGGGCGGACACCACTACCACTAGGTCACCGATGCACTTGCGCAAAATGTTTTTAATTCACTTTTACGAGTATATATATATTTATTTTTCTCTTACTTTTTCCACTTTAAAAGCCGAAACACGTTTATTCCTCACGGAGGTCTATGAACGACTGTTGTTGCAGTGTTTCTCCTCGTTGCTGCATACGGCCTTGCAATTGAACCTTGTAAACTTCCCGCATGTGGCTATCCCCAAACCGTTTCTCCATAGCCTGCACTAAAGCCATATAGTCTCTATTCTTTTCGATATCGATTGTTTGTAACAATTCTGCCGCAGGACCGCGTAAGGCCATTGCTAGGGCAAAGCACTTTTCCTCATTTTCCCAGTCGTTTGCACAGGCAGCCATTTCAAACTGCTTCTTATAAGTAGACCATGAGGTCTGGCCATCGAATGAGGGAGGTTTCAACTCTTTTCTCCTTGGACCGCTTAAAGAACATTCTCGCAGTTTCTGTTTTCGCACTGTGTCGAGCTCTTTTGCCAGTTGCTGAACTTTGCTGTCCATTTCTTCGAATTTTTCGCCAACATTCTTCTCTATTGTATCAAATTTGTCATCAACGTTCTTCTCTATTCTATCAAATTTGTCATCAACGTTCTTCTCTATTCTTTCAAATTTGTCATCGATTTCTTCGAATTTTTGCTGGAGAGTGTTATTTTGTTCTTCCAGTTTTTGTTCTAGACTATTCTTTTGTTCGTCGAATTTTTGTTCAATGCTGCTCTTCTGCTCGTCTAGATTTTTCTTTTGTTCATCCAGCTTTTGCTCGAGACTATTCTTTTGTTCTTCCAGATTATTCTTTTGTTCATCCATTTTCTGTTGAAGACCGTCCAAATTTTTCTTCTGTTCGTCCATTTTTTGTTCGAGACTGTTCTTCTGTTCGTCCATTTTTAACAAGAGGAGTTACATCATCGCAGACATGTCACTGCCGGTACTTGTCTGTTCATCCTCGTCAACATCAAAGGAATATGCATCAGGATCATGACCCTCGTTGTTCAAAGCCTCCTGAAGTCTGAGCACCAGGTCACTTTTTCCTCCACTGGCGCTGAGGCTTCTCTTGTTCAACTCGGATTTGAGTTGGACGAGGGTCAACTGCAATAGTTTTCGACCCATTTTAGCTTTTTCAATTAGTCAGAAAACACTTCTTTTTTTTCTTTTACACACAATAAGTCCTATCCCACTTCTGACACCAATGTAAAATTTTTGTGTGGGTACAAATAATAGAACTTATTCTTTTCAATACAAATCCCTTTATTCAGTACAGTTACAATTCACTATTTAATTCTTTCTCTCAGTACAATCCAATTTCTCAACCACTTATACTTTTCTTATCTTTTACTTAAACCACTTAATCACTTCTCCTAATTAACACTTCAAATTTCACTTTAGAACTGATTTGCATACCTTGGGGATGCTGCTATTTATACTTCGAGAACAATCCTTGCCATCCAGCGTCCCATACAATTTCCACTTTGCTAGAAAATTCGATTCCACTCTCCAGTCGAGACTTCGTTATTCAAGTATCGAAATCTTCTGGTCTTTGAATCTAGATGTCGCTGCTCACATTTAAGTGGTTATCACAATATTATAATTAGGATATATTATAATCAGGAATTATTCCCCCCCCTAGTTTCAACGTTTTTCGAGAAGACGATCTTAGCCATCCAAAAGATGATTCTCCGTGTCGAGGTGTCCTACTGGCCGTCCACAATGACCTAACCTCTTCTCCAATCGCTGTTTCTACTTCTTCTAAGCTTGACTACGTTTCAATACAGATAACACTCCCCTGCAGGTCCCTGTACGTTATGTGTTTTTACATCCTACCGGCGCCACCTATCGAATGCTACCTACTCGCTATCGATGCAATTGACGAAATAATTGATTTATCTGATCCTCTCGATGATACCATCGTATTTGGCGATTTCAATCTACCTCAATTGCACTGGACTCAATCAGAGGATGAATCTTTTTTTACCGCAAACCCTAACTCGAGTAAAGAATGCCTCTTCTTGGATAAGCTTACAGACTCTAGCTTATGCCAAGTTAGTGGGGTCTCCAACTATATGGGTAGGCAATTAGATCTCATTTCATTTCTCTCACTACTGACCCCATAAACTCGTCTGTCTCGCTCTGTCCCCTTTCACTATAGACCATTGATAACTTTCACCCGCCACTTCTTCTTTCTCTTTTCCACCACTCTCCTATCCAGCATACCCAATCTGCAGCTGCCTCTTCTTACGACTTTCATAAGGCTTATAAACGATCCTAAGTCTTTCTACCAATTTGTTAACTACAAAAAGAAATCCGACGGTTTTCCTCCATCCCTCTCATACGAAAATATATCATCAACTGATCCGCATACCATAGCTAACTTTTTTGCTACTTTTTTTAAGCAATCTTTTGCCGATGATTCCTTCGTACCGGATCCCTCTTATTTCAAATACCTGCTTAACTTCCCCATTGGCCCCTCTATTTATCAAAGTTTTGATCATACGCTGATAGAAAATAAATTACAACAACTTAAAGATGAATACTTACCTGGCCCAGATGGCCTTCCATCCATATTTCTTAAAAAGTGTTCCTCAACACTTTCCCACCCCCTTTCTAATCTCTTCTCGCTCTCTCAAGGTGAATTTCCACAGATATGGAAGTCTTCATTCATAACACCGATACACAAAAAGAGATTAAAAAGCGAAGTCACTAATTACCGCCCCATAGCTAAGCTTTCACATATACTCAAACTCCTCGAAAGCATTTTGTACGAAGCTTCCAGTGCAAATCTCTTATTTGCCCTAATCAACACGGCGTAGATCAACTACAACTAACCTCGTCGAATTCGTGTCCACTGTTCTCTCAGCCTTAGAAAGTGGTAAAGAAGTTGACGTTATAACAACTGATTTCAGTAAGGCTTTTGAAAAGATATCTCACAAACTAATCCTGTTCAAATTGTCCGTCCTGGGATTTGAACCCATTTTTCTAAAATGGATATCTTCTTACCTGGATAATCGCTTTTATAGTGTTCAATTCAGGACTGCCCTATTGGCCCCTTTCTTGACCACTTCAGGTGTTCTTCAAGGTAGTCACCTACATAGGTCCACTCCTTTTCATCCTAACTATTAAGGACCTTCAAAGACTCATTCCGAATTCCGATATAAAATTTTTTAAACCCATTTCCTCACAATAACACTACAGCCTCGTTCAAATAGATCTAAATAGTTTTTCTACTTGGTGCATCAAGAACTGCTTAGAACTCAATGTCTCCAAATGTCAATCGATTACTTTCTCGCGTAAGTGAAAGAAGTCTCCTCAAAGAATTTACAATCTCCACGGCTAACCTATACCCCTTGTTGAATCTATCCACGACCTTGGCATATTATGCGATAGGCAGCTTAATTTCCGCTCGCATATTGATGAGATAATTTCTAAAGCAAACTCATCACTCGGCTTCATTAAAAGATGGTCCAAAGAATTCTGCAACCCGTACGTGACCAGATCACTATACATCACTTATGTTCGCCCCCTTCTCGAGTACGCTAGCCAAGCGTGGTGTCCCTTCCATAGAGTTCATATATCCCGTATTGAGAGCATCCAGCGTCGTTTTCTTCGATTTGATCTTCGAGGTCTACCTTGGAATTATCCTCTAACCTTACCTCCCTATCGAGATCGTCTCAAGCTCATTAACCTGAATACCCTTGAGGAACGAAGGGACGCAGCTGACATTCTTTTCATTCACCGACTGCTCTCAGGCTCCGTCGATTGCACGTCTCTTTACAACTCCATTTTCGTAATCTACGTTGCCATCGTCTCTTTTACCTACCAATCCATCGCATGACATATGGCTCTAACGAACCAATCTCCCGTATGCTGCGTAAGGTAAACTCCAGCCTTTCCGTTTTCGATTTTAATCGCAACACTCTCTCCCTCAAATCTGATCTCCTTCACCATCCCTAGCTTTAGATATCGCGAAACCTTAATTTCAGCTCTCTTCAACTTCTACGTATACGCTAGCCAAAATATTTAAAGTATGCGTTGTGTTGATTTTAACCTGCTGCAAGGTCCATTAACCTGAGTCCGTTGAAGTGAAGGAGTCATAGTGCAAGATTTGTTTTTTAACTGTCTTCAAAAGATGTCCTCACTTTGTAGTTTGACTTTAACATCACAGAGGTCCCTGACAGCTCTACTTTCGTATCGAATGCTTTCATCCACTTAAGCACCTCTTCTAAGGTAGTTTCGACTCTACCTTCTCCTACGGTTGATTGCGTCGTTGTAAAGACAGAGTTATCTTAATCTGGACATACTTGGCTCTGTAGTTTTTCTGTCAGTAAACTGTCCAAAGTGTTTAGTAGTTTATTTTTGAGTTAAACGAAGCAGAGAGGAACAGGTTACGAAGGTTAGCAGGTGCATATATCAAAGTGTAACCTAGTTAGAAGTAAGTGTATATCCAGAAATCTCCCGGACATTCAAAACTGCCAATTAAGGAAAAAAGAGCAGCAACTAGAAAAAAAAACCATCGAGTTCAGGAAAAAGCGACGGAATTTTTCTTTCGTCAAGCTTTAAATGACGACCATCGGGCACGTTGACATATGCTCAAGCGGTAACATTACAAAATGGAAAGACCGAATTTGTTAAGTTCAGTAAATAAACATAATTTCGAAAGGTTAGTTAAGATCGAAAATAGTTGCCGTAATAAGTGAAGTCAATCGGAGAACATAAATATGAAATGAACACTCAAAATTCTTAAAAATGAATTCTCAGAAAAAGAAGAGATATACGAGTACCATCTGGACCACCGGATTTGCGTATATTAAGGTCTTTAAGTACTCGTTCTTCTATACGAGTGCGAAAGTGGATGCTTCCCATTGAAGATTCGAGACGCTCAAGTATAGGTGGAGAGAAGACGTAATCTGGAGGTGTTGAGCTAGCTACAAAGCCTGCTGCAAACAGATTTACCCAATCAAAAGAGATGATAGTTGGAATGTCATTATAAAAGAGCGTTGGATGGAGTATGAGGCAGAATTTCTAATATTTTTGACGAACAATCAAAAGTTTTTGGTATTTTCTTCTCAGTTTTTCGTAGTATTGAAATTTCATGGTTCTCCACTGCTTGATGTGACGACAACACATCGAGGCATTTTCTCTAAAAATGTCCAGTAAGCGTACTGACATCACGCTGAAAGTATTGGGTGCTAATGTGGTGGCTACTACCAGCATGGCAGTAGTACTATAAAAAATTTATCGCTAAGATCTTATCACCAAAGAATGAATAAATTTCGGAAAATATGCATATACGAGTAGAGAAAAATAGTCTTCTTCTTTTCCTAAATGTCCATCTATATATTGTATATATGAATATGTATATATATAGTATATATGTTCTCGCGTCTGTTACTGTATCTTAACTTGACACTGGTTCATCTATCCTTATATGAAGAAGATGGTAGGTTAGTACCATCTTCAGGTACACTGAAAGTGCCCTGAGGAGAAAATTCGCTTATTGATTGATATATTCGTATTTCTTCAAACAGCCTCTGCTTCGGTGAAGATCATAAGGGGAGTAATGGTTAAAGTTCATATCGGACAGGTTGAATGTTAAGCCCGCCATTCTGCTAAGAAATCCATTTTATTTCTAACCACAACTGTTTGCGGTCTTCATCGAATGCGTACAAAAAAAAGCATATGATGCTCTCAGTAAGTTCTTGTTTTATTCTCAATGTACGAGTACATTCGGTTAGATTGTGGCATAGAAAAACTAATCTAGATGGCAGACTCTACTAATACTTTTGCAAAACCTTAACTTTCGCACAGACACATTATAAGTGAATTACCAAAACTTTTTGAATTTCTATACCCTGTCAGAATTTACAACTTTACGCTAGAATGAGAGCGCTTTGCACGCGTGTGTGTAATGTGGATGAGGTTTTTGGAGTAGAATGGGCGGGTTTTGTGTAAAATGGAAGAGAAATTGCATACGTATTCACAGGTAGGGTCACACGGATAGAGGCGATCACTAGAAAACCGGTTTTGGTTTTCCAATATATGGAAAATTTGCCATCTAGGTTTAGTTCATCTATGGTTTGTGGTTACTTCTACACCAATCAACTGACCAGGATTCAATGGGCTGTACCTCGGATTTGTTACTTTTGTTTTTTTATGTTTTGGTGAATGGATTCATTCTCTAGGAAAAGACGAAGTGACAGAATGTGTCCCGACGTGATACGGTAGTTCATTTCCCTTTTCTTAATCACTGGGGATTTGTGAACCAAACTCCTCCTTAGTTAACCCGTATAGTTGGAAGAGCGGCATCCGGTGTATTAGACACTGATTTCACTTATCTGTTTATTCAATTCTGTCTATGTAGAATACGCAACAACTTTAATTCAATTGAAATCATAACTTTGTAGAACTTTCAGTTTTCTGTTTCCAGTTATCCCCTACCTATTGATAACTACCTTACAAAAAAAAAACCAACACCAGTTTCTTTTTTTTAAGCTTTTCTTTTCTAGTGAGCACAAAAATTTGTAATTTAGGTATATGTTAAGTATAATAATAATAATTGTTTAAGCTTAGATGTAGTACATATATACTTATATAAAATCAGTTCTGTATATTATTTATATTAAAGCCTAACTGATTAGATCGACTTCCAATGTGGCCAAGTTGTGATTTCATTGTATAACTTAGTTCCTGGACACTGAGTAGCCTTAGTCTGCCTATGACCTAAGAGAATGTAATCACTTTTAAGGTATCCACCGGAAATGGCTTGATCAATTACTTCCTTTGCGTTATTCAACATTGCCGATGAAGGAACTTGTTCTGCAAAATATTATAATCAAAAACACTCGCCAACAATTATCCCTTATCTACACTTACCTTCGAAATTCCCCAAGAACACGATTCCAATGCTGTTCGAATTATACTTTGGTGCATGTGAACCTTGTTTACCAAAACCACGTCCCTCATACACTTTACCATCACCAGCTACGATAAAATTGTAGCCAATATCTTTGAAGCTTCGACGGCCCATATGATCCGACTGAATGTTGCGAATCAACTGCTGGCAGCGTGATGAATCTGAGCACCCATTCGGATGATCGGAGTGATGAATGATGACGTACTGAACCGGTCCTTTAGTTCGAGTTGTTGATTTTGGTGCTTTTGCCCTCCAAGCACTACGTGGTTCAATAGTAACTCCATGGCAAAAGTAAGCGGCTAAATAGAAACAAAATTTAGAAATTAGACCATATTGTTACGCAAGCAAAGAAAATAAAAGCTACCCAATAAAAGAGCAGACAACTGGAGAAGAACTTTTGATGCCATCTTGATTGAAGAATGATTGGAAGTGGAATACATAAGACCGTTGAACGTCAATCGCTTTATAAAGAGATTCACAAAACAATTATTACTTAAGGTGAGGGGAATACCCGTGTTGTGTTGGGGATTTTCTATTTCCCAGAACGTAAAGATTTCTCTTCTATTCACTAATGACTCGTAGGTTATTTTATGTAAATTGAAAATCATGCAAGAAGTTAAAAAAAATCACAACGAAAATCAACCATAATTCCCCTAACAGATATTTAAAGTCTTTCTTCCATCGAAAATCGTTATCATGTTTGGTTCGAGTTACAATTCTCTTCTGATTTCGGGCTAGTTGAATTCTCTGCATTGTATAGATTTTGCAAGGGGATGTTTTTACACTGGTAGATCTTGTTCAAAACTTCGCCGTATGAGGGATTGGATCGGTCGAAGGTGATACCTTATGCCTATGAATATCTATGATAAAGTCTTATGGATTACTGGTGACAGTAAAAGTCACGTATCAAATTCAAAAAGCGCTAACCGCCTCCAGTTGCGCACACCAAATAAGCTGAAGTATTTTTCTACTTGGTTGTGCCACATGAGGAGAGCTTTTAATTTACTACGTTGCTTTATCGCGATTAAATCAAAGACCTTCCGGACGGAGCGGTGATATTTATGCGATTAACTTATCCTCGCTATCTTATACAGACTAATTCGCACGCTTCACTGTATAACTCGTAAAGGTGTCCATTAATGTATCACTTCCTTTAAATTTCGCTTACGCAAAAGATACGGAATGTGGCTCAAATAACTCTTTTTAATTGTATTTGACCATTTCAGAATACGGATATCTAAGAAAAAGAATAATCGCAGGGCATCTGAAATAGCTGGCAACCTTTCCACATGCTAGGTTTATCATTTTTCAAGGAAGTAACTGATACAATTTAGACTGATATTATGAAGACTACCCCCAAAGCAATGGAATGAAAGAAGAGGTAAGCATAAGAAGGTAGGCGTTGCGACAGAAAACTAATAATCACACCATCTTTGATAACCTGCTTTCTAAGACACCCGTTTACCCTAATTTTTTTTCGTTCCCACATACTTTTTCCTACCACAGCACAAGCTTCAAAGAAAGAAATTGTATCTTAAACCTGCATCCTCTCATTGATCCTATGGTTCGCAGCCAATGATCAAGCAGCTAGTTGACTCGAGTGATGATGTGCATTACTATCCCGGCAAAGACGTCGTGGAATCTATTAAAGGAGTAGCCCGGCTTTATATACATCGATGGAACAACGAAAACAAATGTTATGGTCTCGATTCAGAAAAACGGGCTTCTCACAAACCCTAACGATTTGCGCCAAATCTTCGAGTGTTTTCGCTCCAACTAATGCTGCGAATGATCTCTCCTCACATATGACGCCAACGTAAGCTCTAAGCGTATATTGCATCTTCAAAGAACGCGGTACGTTATTAAAAACTACCTTTGCTCAGAAGCCTCAAAGGACACATCTAAAATACTTAACTATTTGTTACTAAAACATAAGGGGCCTAGAAATACAATGAATTAATAAGTCGCGAAGTCCTTTGTTTGTGCTAGTATTTTCATCAATTTCTACCTTTGTTGTCCTATGTCCTTTTTTGAATCAGATCACAGTTATCAGCTAGCTGTAGATGCGATTGATCCTATTTAATCACGACGACTCTAGCGTCGTCATAGTTATTTTATTTTAGCGTTTTTAAAACTAAGTTTGAGAAAGATGTTCTCTTCATCGACTGCCTTACGGTGTTTTTCAATATCCAATTCCAACAATCTTGGAAGGCAGCTTGATTAATTCTTCTTTACTGATGCAGATAATTGCATTGCTTCAGAGAGCAATCACATTCTCTCTTATTAATATTTTTACCACCAACCACCATCTTTGAAGTTTTATATGACTACTCTACGTATAGAGACCATGAATCACAGTTTATTCTTTGATACAGTCACCGTCGGACATCGGAGCCGACAACACCGTTCTTTCTCATAGTGTTCTCTCTCGGTATTTTTTTCTAGTGACGTTATCTCTCTCCGGTCATAGTACACATTTATATACATTATCCCCCTTCTCCCCCTTAACGTAGCCCCTCTTTATGATCATTAGTGAGAAAAAAATAAGAAACAAGCAAAGAGTTAAATCGCAATCTAACTCGCCATGGCCTTGGGGCCACGTGTTCTTTCGGGTAATCGGTATAGCGGGCTCGACATAGATCGGCTTACCGAGCCCAATAACAAAAAAAGAAAAAAAAAACTAACCTTTCTCCAATCGACTACAGCAGTGTAATAACAACAAATTCATCAACCACCAATCCCAAATTCATTACCATCTCCTCAACAAACGAAGAAAAACCCCTCTCCTCATTTAGTGTCTTCTTAGGAAAAAAAGCTATTGATGACATTAGTAGTTCGTACGAATACATCTCTCAATTACGGAATGGTAACCTTTTAATTCTTACAAAATCTCAAAAAATTGCAGACCTATTCCTCACAAAAAAAAACATTATCCAATGTCTGCCCGATCTCTGTTACCCTCCACACCAACCTAAATTCATCCAAAGGCACAGTGTATGCACCATATCTTATTAATGTTCCTGAAACTGAAATCATTCAGGAAATGAAACCGCAAGGAGTGACTGATGTGTATAAATTTAAAAAGTTCGTGGAAGACAATCAACGCACCACCGGTCTTATCCTTCTTCACTTTCGATCTTTTCCGCCCACCAAATATTGGATGGTATAATGCAAAAGTTGAAGAATATTACCCAAACCCTATGCGTTGCCGCAACTGCCAACTGTTGGGACACACCGCCAAGAGATGCACGGGAAATGATTCTTGTGAAATATGTAACCTCCCACCTCACTCACCCAATAAGTACACACGCACTTCATGCGTAAATTGTTCAGAAGAACACCTATCGCCCTCCAAAATGTTTAAAAGATACTTACAAGCAAAAGAAACCTTAAAAATTAAAACGATCAAAAAATGTAGAAGCCAAACAAACATATTAAAAAAATAACCCAATTCCCATTCTTTCTGAAAGTGCAAAAAATGCTACACAACCAGGACCAACTGTACCAATCCGTAACAATATTGTTAACAATAATACGCTCGAATTAAATCCCGCCCACATCGTACAACTGCAACTAACACCAACAGTCAAAGAAAACAATACAAGAACACATGACGTTCCCAAAAAAATGTATACTACTACAAAAAAAAAATATTATCACTCATTCCAACACAGACAAATCTAAAACACATTCACTCACTACTCCCACAAACCATTCAAACCATTCAACAGATCAATCCTCCTCAATCAACTCAAACACATCCAACAGTCAATCTATTACAATTTACAACCAATAATAACTGCTCTCACTCACAAAATAATATAAACGCAAGCAAATCGAATACCTCCAAAATCAATTCACCATACCAATGCACCACCAAACTCACCGCTATCAGCTGTCACTCGATCACTCTTAAAAAAAAATCCATGCTACATAAGCCCCCCACAATCTGGTTATGATCACAAATTCTAAGAACACAATTAATACTTACCCCCCTGACTCTGTGACTAGGGGATTGAACTATAATAACTTCTCACTAAGTTTTGATGGTTCAACATCCGGGACACAGAGTCATAACTCTCCCAATACTTCCCAAAATCTAACTCAAATTATATTGTTCAAAGGCCTCTTTTACCAATAAAATCTTCACTTCCACTTCACATTGGAACCTTAAAGGTTATTTTAATAATTGCCACGAGCTGCAATTACTTATTAATGACCTCCAACCGTCCACTGTCTCCC
Source organism: Volucella bombylans (assembly GCA_949129095.1). NCBI lineage: Eukaryota > Metazoa > Arthropoda > Insecta > Diptera > Syrphidae > Volucella > Volucella bombylans. Next base: position 116,920,170 of record OX422142.1, on the reverse strand, counting down.
TATAGGAAACACACATCAAGCATAACACCCAACCGATTTTACCCAAACAATACGAACCATATTTCCACAATTTACCCGCAAACAATGCTTCTAAACAAGGCACGTGTGTCTTCTCATTCACAAATCAATCCCGCAATATCCTCAAAACATCAACTCCAACATATCTGCCATAGCAATTGCAGTAACCCTAAAAATTCAAATAACTGTAATCTCTCTATACATCCCACCAGATCAACAATTCACCTGCAATGAAAATTGCGGGAAAATTGTTGAAAGTTTCATCGCAAACTCATGACCAGCAATCCTAAATAATGGTCGCCCCACTCATTTCTCGACACACAAAACATTCACCCACATCGACTTAAATCTTGTTACACCCTCTCTTGTCCCCTACTCTTCATGGACTATTTCCGAATAACCTTCACGGCAGCGACCATTTCCCTATAACTATTACACTCGCACTTAACTCCAACCCTACAAAATCCCATCATAGATTTCTCCTAGACAGAGCAAACTGGGAGCTATTCCAATCTAAAACTTCCAATCAAGTTCAACACAGACTGCAATCCCCAAACATTAAACGTGAGGCTGCCATCATTCAAAAATGTATCCACTGCGCAGCGAATGAGTCCATCCCCCAATCAAAACGTAAAACCTATAAACAGGCAGTGCCCTGGTGGAATTAAGAAATCAGTAACCTACGCCAAAAAAAACAAACAGCTTAGCGACAGTTTAAAAAATTTCCGACTACCAATATTCTCGTCTCCTATAGGAAATCTACCGCCATTGTCCGTAAAGCAGTTAAAGCCCAAAAAATAGCTTGTTTTGGAAAATTTGCCTCCAACATCAATCCACAATCCAACTCACAAAAATTGTGGGCTGACCTAAAAACCATCACAGGTACGAGTACCTACGTACCATACTCGATAACTGAAATCAAGGCCGGAACAAAACATATTACCTGTCCAAGGGAAATTGCCGAACATTTTGCGAAAACCTGGGATAACTGTGCAAATGACTCTAATTTTCACCCCGATTTCATTAATGATAAACTCTCCAAATTAACTAATCGACTACCATCTCCATCTGCAACTCTATTTGAATCCGACATTAATATCACAGATAATAAATCTATACAGATGTCTCATTCATATGGGAAGTTTTGTCCTATGAAAATGAAATCGAACTAAAAAAAAAGCTTTTTTTAAAAGCTGCAAGTTCTTACAAAGAGCAGAAAAATCATTTTATTTGAACGAAAGAAATAAATAAAAAAAAACATACATTGACTTTGCCCAGCATAACCGGTTTACTTGGGTTTATGTACGTGTGCTTGTTATTTTGTTTGTAACTTGTTATGCAATGTAAATTAAAGTAGGAATATAATTTTGAAGATCGTGGGATCGTAGGTCCACGATGTGGACGTGCTGGAGGGGGTGGGTATGACGTTGCACCACACTATAAAAGTGGTTGATATTTGAAGCACGAGGTGTTAAGGGCTAATACATGTTATGGGGTTGAAGATATACGTATGTACATGAGCGCTAAACCAATTTCTCGATTTTAATTTTGTGCTCAGGACATTAAGTACCTACAAAATTTAATAAATTTCCAACTTATTCGGAAAATGTATGTATATGTTATTTACGAGTACATATTTGCTCCCTTTTCTTTCAAGTTATGTAAAAGGGAGTTTTTAAAACTGTACGCAAAATATTTGTATGTAAAGATCGAAAATCTTCAATTCCGAGACTCGGGGACAACGCAGTAATGTACGGCCGAATATATGGGAGTTCGAACAAGTGGAATGGGATCTCAACCAACTTGGAGTGCAGCACCGCTGGAAACAGCTGGTGAAAGATCGCGCCAGGTGGAAAGGCTTGTTGGTTGAGGTCCTGCTCCACCCCGGACTGTAACGCCACCTAAGTAAGTAAGGAAAATATTGGAAATATTTTTCCGACAGCCATGAATGAGCCATATTTTAACTACTCGTAGCAAAATCAATGTTCCTTGGAGTAGAGACTTTGGATCCAATTTGTTAAACCAGACTGAAGTAGCACCGGTTGCCTAGACTTATTCTGATGGTAATCTTCGACAAGGTGTCATTTGTTCAGTTTGCATTAACCCAGAGGAAGAGGAACTCCTCTAAAGCAATGAGTGTTTACAGTGACATGTTATTTTCAAAACAGTTTTCATTCTGAAGACCGTTCTCATTAAGCACTGTTTGCTCCTCTGTATCATTCTGCAAAACGGCGTTCCAATCCACCTGCAAGTATTCCGAATCTTCTTCCTCGCAATTTGAACATTTGAACGATTTAAATAGAAATTTAATCGATATAACTTTGGCTATCAATGAGCTAAATTCAGCAACACTGGGGTTACTTTCATTTATGTTCCGCGCTCTTATTTTGCCAAATAAGTTTTTTAATGGATCTTGATTAAATTTATTTACATAAACGTAATATAAATCATCATGATTCATGAATAACGTTTCCCTTATTCTTAAAATGCTCCCTATAGTTAGAGCTAAACCCTTGAAACAGAATGATCTATTTGTTGCGTTAATGGGTTTAATATTTATTATATAATCCTTCATTTCTATTATAAAATGGATATTTTTATCATTCCGCACAAGAGCTGGTTTTCCATTTAAAAGATCGATCTATTTTTTTTAATAAATACAGCTGTCGGCTTCGCAAATTGGGCTATATGGCCTAGGAATTTGTTCAGTTTTATTAAAGCTTCAACTCCACAGGATACAGATCTGCTTAGAACCTGTGCAGCCAGCTTTACGTTCATCTTTTGAAATTCAGTAGGGTCAATATGTGCCGCTGTCAGTCTTGGGCATATTTTGGTAGTATTATTTTTTTCTGTCTTATAAAGGCATTCAAATACCTTCCAACTAACAATTCCATCAAAAGTGATCAAATTGTATTTTGTATTTTACTAAGTTGTTTCGAATACTTTTCAAAAGATGCGGGATACATCCCATATATGGATTTGTTTTTGTAAATAAAGCTTAGGGTTTTTTCATTTATACTAAGCTTACGATATAAACTACGATTAGTGAGTCCTTGATCACAGCAAAAAGTTCTTACATTTAATTTCAATTCTCTGCGCATATTACAATGCACTTATATACCTCAACTTCAAGTTCTTTGGTGGGTATATTGCTCGGACAGACGACGTGATATAAAACTTGCTTAAAATTTCCACATCTGCTCCGAATCATAAAGACGCATGCAGACTTAGCGTATATCTTTGATTTCTTCCGTAATCAACAAAACCTTCAATCTCATCTTTAAATTTATTGTAGGTTAGATCTGTCAGTTTAAACGACGAATTTTCTTTAATAAATTTGGTTTCGATTTTCTTTAATAGTTATTCTCAAGATATTTTTCAAATTCTTGAGCTTTTTAATTCTCCTAATGTAAAAAGATTGCCTTTTTACATGAGCCTCACAATTGGCGCAAGCAAATTCAATGTGGTCATTGAATTTTGTCCTTAATAAATTTGTAGAAGCCAAATTTAGTTCCCCTATTGTAGGTTCACTCGAACTCAGTTTTAATTCTTTATAATTTTCATAAGTAATCTTAGCTTTGACTGGATGAAAGCAAACAGAACCGTCTTCAGAGTTCGGAACACTCTCGCTTCGTTTTAAAAAGAGAGAGGGATAAGCGTTTGTTTTTAAATATTTTTTCTCAAAAAGGCATTTTCAAAATGTTTGCTGCAAATGTAAGGTTTTTTAAGGCATTTTATATGTTCACGAGACTCCGCAGTCAAAGCTAACCATTCCATCATATTTAACAGTGCCTTTTTTAGGGAAACGAAATAATTTCATATCCGAAAACTCATTTTCGGTTGCACAGCAATGTGCTATGCGCACTTTGTTCTCCTCCAGGACATTTTTATTGTTGTTCAGATATACAAGTAGATGTGTTTACCTACTTTTCAGCTTTTAGAAATATGTAGATATGTAGGTAGTTTGTGATTAACCTAAAAATCTTATTAGTTATAATAGGAGCAAAACAGCTCAAATTGTACTACGAAAATCAATACATATATACCTACTTAATATGCATATATATATACATATATATAAATATATGTAATGTAATACCTGCACCTAAACGCTAGTTGTTTTATATAAAAATTTAGTGGATGTACGAGAGGCGTTCAACATATTCTCGGTATCGGGGTGAAGCTGTGGTTGTATATATAAATTGACTTATTTATCAAGTAATACTATTATTTTAGTGCATTCATGTAAAATTTCATATAAATGTGATTATTAATTCGCGTTTTATCTCTAGTTAAACAGAATCATACTCGTAATGGCAACTGAGACGATGATGGTGAAAATTGAGCATCGCGCTGTAATTAAATTTCTCACTAAGCAAGGAAAAAGTCAAAAAACTATTCATGAAGAGATGGTGGCTGTTTACCAGGGTTCCACACCTTCATTATCAACTGTGCAAAAGTGGTCAAGTGAGTTCAAGACAGGCAGAGAGAGCAGACGACCCCCGCTCCGGCGCCCCGGCTACTGCTTGTACGGGAGAAAGCATCAAAGAAGTCGAAAACTTGTTCTTGAGGATGCCCGAATAAAGGTCAAAATGATGGCAGAGATCACCAAGCTTTCAATTGGTACCATTCACACCATTCTTCATGACCATCTTAACCTTTCAAAGGTCAGTGCAAGGTGGGTGACACGATTGCTCACAGCGCCTCAGAAAAAAGTGAGAATCGCGTGCTGTAGAGAGCTTTTGGAGATGTGTAGTGAGAACGCGGACGGTGTTATGGATCGAATTGCTATTGGGACGAAACATGGGTCCACCACTATGACCCTGAAAGCAAACAAGAGTCCATGCAGTGGCATAAAAAAGGAACAGACCCCCCGAAGAAGTTCAAAGTCACTCCGTCTGCCGGGAAGCTCATGGCCACAGTTTTTTGGGACTCAAAGGGAATCTTGCTCATTGAGTACAAAAAAAAAGGTGAAACCATCAACGCCACATCCTACGCTTCCACTTTGCATAATTTGCGGGAGGAAATTAAAAAGAAAAGACGGGGTAAACTCGCAGCGGGTGTGTTGCTTCTTCATGACAACGCTCCTGTTCACACGGCGCGAGTTTCCAAGGCTGCTGCGCGAGATTGTGGTTTCGAAGAAATCCAACACCCACCCTATAGTCCAGACCTTGCCTCTAGTGATTATTTCCTGTTTCCGGATTTGAAAAAATGTCTTCGTGGAAAAAGATTTTCGGATGATGAAGAACTCAAGTCGGCAATAAATGGGTATTTTGCAGAGAAAGAGGAAATTTATTTTTTTGAGGGTTTAAAAAAGCTTATCTCAAGATGTAACAAATGCATTGATGTTAGGGGAGATTATATTGAAAAATAAAAACAATTTTAATTGAATTCGCATTTTCCTTCATATCGATATCGAGAATATATTGAACGCCCCTCGTATTACTCCGAAAGCTCGTGTCGGCTAGCCGACAAAAAGTGAACCATTTTTTTCTACAGGGATGAGACATCTGTATAGATTTATTATCTGTGATCAAAGACTACCTAATATAAATAAAGCTATCTAAAATTATTAGACTCGGACTGGGACAGAGTAAACTTTCCCATCCGCATTACATCGATAAACTAGCTTCATCTCAATGCGCCTACTGTAATAATTCAACGATCTCCATCGGGCATATTCTCAACACGTGCCCCTATTTTGGAGAAATCAGGAAACATATATTCCAACATATGGACCCATTAATCTTACTTTAAAATCCTAGCCCCCAAAACAGCAACACATTTTTAAATTTCCCCAAACAACGTAAATTATACCATCTAATATACAGGGTGTCCCTTAATTCGTCAACGATAATTTGGGAAATGATTCCTGGGCATATTTTAAGAAAAAAATCGTTCTACAGTAAGGGTCTATCTCCAATGTTGACAGCATTTATCGAGGATTTAAGAAAAGGCTTACTTTGCTCTGTTAGTTCTAATGGTAGAAACTTCGTGTATCACTTTATTTTTAAAAGCAATACTAGCTTTGTAACGTCGTTTAAATAATTGATATCATGTTTGAGTCTTTAGATATCCAATTTCTACGCCTGTACCATTTTCACTGCGCATGCTAATTTTTGACTTAGAGGTCGCTTTTCTCCAGAAAATGCCCAATTAACATAATGTTTTACTATTTTTTTCTTATGAAAGTAACAATATTACGAGTAAAACAAAAATCATCAAAAAGTTTGCAGAAAAACCTACAGATTTTACGATACTTGGAAATACCTGCAGCAGGTAAAATTTGTTATGCTCCAAAGGCTATGAATAAAAAAAATGATCTTGTGTGGTCTTAGGTAATTTTTATTTTATGTGTGTACTAAAACAGTTATAACAGGTGCTCAAAGTATCTTCCTTAGTTTTGTATGCATGCCAGCGCCCGTTTTTGGATTTCATTGCGAATGTTTATTGATGCTAACTGCTGATGCTTCGAAAATACGCCCTTCCAGTTCACTTAAAGTTGCTATTTCGGTTGAATAAACAAGTTCTTTCCATATACAAAAAAATCCAATACGGTATGGTCAGGAGGCCTTGCAGGCCAGTGAACTGGTGTGGCCCATTTTTTCCTACTCTTCATATCGCCAATTTTTAACCTCTAGACCATTGTGGGCTTGAGCCCCCGTTCTGTTGAAAATATGATGAAGCTAGTTAAATCAGTGGAACGTCCTCCAATAGTTCTGGTAAATCATATAGCAAAAACTCCATATAGTTTGTAGAATTCAGCCTAGGGGATAGTTTGAAGGGGCCGATTAACTTGCTTCCGAGTACGCCTGACCACATATTGACCCTGAATTGGTGTTGAAATGATTTATATCTCCTTTTTATGAGGATTGTCCGCAGCCTACATTTCAAGATTATGAAAATTTTTGATCTCACATCTTGTAAATTGAGATTCTTCCGTTTAAAGAATTCTGCTAATAAAATCGTTGTCATCCAAGCTCCGCTCCGACAACCAGTTAGAAAATTCAAAAGTCTCTTTTCCAAATGGCTGGGAAGCAGTTCTTGTACAGGTGTATGGTGGTATGGATAAAGATTTTCTCCATGCAGTACTTTAGAAATTTTATGTCTGGAAACATTGAATTGCAAAGCTAAGCGTCTGATGCTGATTGATAGATTAATTGTAACAGCTTCCAGTATTCTTCGGTTAGGATAAAGTTCATGGTATCTTTATCGCGCTCTAGTTGAACTTTCATTGCACAGCCCATTAACGTAAATAATGCCTGCGTATTCTTGGTTTGTAAATGCAGACATTTCATATAGCGTTTCTAAGCAACTTTAACCTTTAATTTTTTATACCATTTCCAAATACGCCATCATACCCGAAACCTAACTCTTTCTGAGAACTTTTAAGGAACAAGCTAAGGAAATGAGGGTTTTGACAGGCAGTCAAATAAAAGTGCACACTTTAAAATTATGCAATTTAAAAAAAATATTGAAAAATTAGTAATTATTGGAAAACCACTCTTACGAGTATTGTCAACTGTTGTTAGAAACGTTGGTAAAAAATCATAAATTCCTTTTTTTACCTGCTGCATATTTTCCCAAGTATCATGAAATCTATGGGTTTTTTATGCAAACTTGATGATGATTTTTTTTTAATATTATTACTTTCATAAGAAAAAAAATAGTAAAACGTTATGTTAATTGGGCATTTTCTGGAGAAAAGTGACCTTCTAAGTCAAAAATAATGGAACAGACTTAGAAATTGGATATCCAAAGACTCAAACATCATATCAACTTTATTTAAACGACATTAAAAAGGCTAGTATATACAAAAAAACTATTTGTAACCCGAACAAGCTTAAAGCCTTTCTTGCTATAGCTCTAGTCTAACTTGTAATTATATATTATAAGTCAGTCTTTTAAATAAATAAATAAATATGTTTTTTATTTTATTTGTTTTTATTTGTTGATGTTTTATCTTACTAACTTTATTGTTCAGTTAACTTTTATATAAAGACAAATATGTTTTAATTTCTTTATAAAATTATTAAATAAATTCACTTTTTTCCTTTAAAAAAAGAAAAGAAAATTAAACTGGGCAATCACAAAAGCTTCAAAGATATTTATTTCTTCATTATAAATATATGATATTTGTTTTATTTGTTTTGAGTTAATTGTTTTTATTTTTTCAACTAAGTTAGACACCAAATTGCGTACAAAGTATATGCGCAATATTGTTTTTTTTTTCTATGCCTACTTAAGGAAGCTATAATATGAATTTTTCAATTGATTAACTTTTGATTTTTTACTGTTTTGGTGTTGGTTTTTCAATGTTTATTGAATCCTCAATTAAGCAACCATTGTTAGTTTTAATGATTAGTAGTTGTTTTTTTTTTGTTATTATAATTCAGGCACAAACAAATTTAAGCAAACAAAAATTACAAGAACTACTTTAGACGTGTCGAGTTCATATAATTACAGATGCAAATAAGGAGTATCTATGTATTTATGTATATCAGCAAAAGAAAAGATCGATTTCGAAATAAAAGAAGAGTAAAATAAAAAATGGACAATGATTAACGTTTGAGATAAAAACAGTCTGCTAACACAAACTCAAGCGATTATGGGAAATCAAAACCTCAAGCTTAGATAAACCTTAAACTACCAAGTAAAACGCATATGCATTCAAATCCTACCCTAGTGTAGTACGTGAACACCTTTCAACAGTGACATTTTGAAACCTGTGGTATCTAAATTTGTGTGGGTACACAATAAGAACAATTTCTTAATAGCATTACTGTTTCATTGGTTGTAAAGACTTTCACTGTCGTTAAGACATTTGATTTCATCGACTGGCATAAAATATGGTGAGCCCTTTATGAGTCTTGGATGATTTTGTAGGATGGAACCTTCTGACTGAAGATAAAAATAAATCAAAAAGGAAAATCTCTAATGGACCTACAAGTTTCACATTGTTTAATGACGGTTATAAGAGCAGGAGTAGGGTCATTACTACTACATACATACATATGTATATGAATTTTGAGCTTTCGAATTTTTGAATAAAATATTTTGCCACCAATAGACCGGTCTAAATCGACTTGGTACGTACTATGCCGTTCTAAAAGAGTATAACGACAAATTATTTTTAATTTTAATTAAAATTAAGACCACAGGCACTTCCGATAATTTTGAAAAAAAAAAACAAATTTTTTTTTTGTCGTTATACTCTGTGGTAATTACTATTTTACCATGAAACTGGACGGTAAACAAAAGTATTAATAATTAAATATATTTTGAGAAATTTAAACCAACTAATTCGAATGTCAGGGATGTGAACGCCTTCAAAACTAGTTGTCTTCGAATGAAGTCGAACGAGAATATTGTTGTTGTTATGGTAAATGTGGGAGACGAATTACATGATTCTCTCTTTGCATAAAATTTGAGAGTAAAATATAATGGAATTGGCGAAGAACGAACGCATTCCGAAAAAATAGTCCAATTTCGGATTTGAGGACATACCAATCCACTTTGAGACTATGGACAGGCCTTTGCAATCTGTTAAATTCACTATTTGGTATGGATTCTTGGCCAAGACTTTATCGGAATGTATTTCTTCTGCGTCTGCAAATATAGATATGTATTATAGATTGACAATATCTGGCTTCAACAGGACCACGCAGCTTGTCAGACAGCAAGCTAAATAACATATTTATCCTAAACAATGTTTCCGGTTATTCTATTTCAGGAAAGAGTGGAATACATTGGTCACTAAGTTCGTAGTATTTGATGTCATTTGGCTCTATGGCAAAGTAAAAAGGTGATTATAGTGTTTAGGAATAACATATTGTATTACGAGTAATTCAAAATTGTTTTTATTTTTAAAGGCCGTCGTCGTAGAGGACACTTTATTAATGATGTTGTACAACTAAAGATTTCTGATTTGGTTAGTTAAAAAGTTTGCAAAGATATGCGAAAAGCTTCAAGTACAGTAAAGCTAGTATAAGTTACCTGATTTCCACTTAGTTCGAAAGTATAAGCCAAAAGGTGCAGTTTTCTGCAGTTTAACGCATAAAACGCAGAAGTGATTACAAATTTATTGAATTGAATATTTTAAAATGCTGCCGGTAGGTTCAAATTCTAACAATACTTTAAAATAAATGGGCGGAAACCAGGCACAATGCTGGTAGTGCGCAACATTGCACAGAACATGAGATTGTTCCCAGGTCTATTATTTGTTGATAAGCAACATCTTTTAAAGAGCTAATGCACACTGAGTGTTGATCTGCATCAAAATATTAGAAAATACAAATAAATAGTCCCCTTTCATCATGAACAAGAACCACCTCGAATGCGTTCATTCCAAAGATACACGTCTTCTAAATGTCAAGAATAACCAAACCTAGTCTATCATCCATATACAAATCGTCTGTCGAAATAAAAGTGATAAAAATGAGTTTCATAGAAAAACAGTGCAAATCTAAATGGAAGCAACAACGACTGCAATTATCACAAACAAATATTGCTTTAACTTAAAGCAGACGAATTTCGATCTGTACAATCTTGAGCCAGCAGCCTACAGACCAAAAGGTAGTTAAAAAGAAAGGCAATAGCTATGCCAGCGGTCTACAAGTTGGCCTACGTAATAAAAACGACATTTTATTAACATAGAAACAAAAAAAAATAAAAAATCGTTTGTCATTATACAATACATAAAATCTTAAGCAAGCCCCTCTGAGAGACTCAAAAATATTTCCACATTCTGATCCTACAAAATATCACCCTGGGCAGATTTCATGACAAATTTCTAGACAATTTGGAAGCACGTTAACAAAATGAAACGGAAGACAACAATCGTTAACCATGAAACTCAGTGATGCTAAACCTCAAATCACTTTCAATTTTGAATCTGAAAACAAGAACAAACGATAAAAAGAATTAAGGCCAATTTAATAGGAACCAATTCTTTATTCTCATGTAAGAATACATTTTAATCAGGGACCAACACTAACATATTTTGAATATTTACCAAAATTTGAATCACTTTGCACTATGATATGCACTTTGTCTATGATATGCACAACTTTAATATATCGTAGCTGCCCCTTTGTAACCAACTGAGGCACAGTTTCAATTCCCATTCATTTCGGAAGTCTGTCAACCAATTACCTAAGATTCTATCTAATTATAAACAAAAATTTAAACCATGTTTAATCAATTCCCTTTTCTTTTTTTCATTATTATCATTATTTTGCCCTTTTTTCAATCCCTGATTCGAAATTATATTCAACCCTATGATATGTGAGCCTGAGAGCAAATACAGGCTACAGAAAATTGTGTCAAGAATAGTGCAGCTAATCTTGAGAGTCTATAATTTTTTTAAGCTTACTTGATAAAAAAAAACACATCAATTATACCCTTTACGTGAGCTTATGTGACAAACTCAGATTTTGTAAGCTCATTCGTGGCACTTCTTTTTCCTTATGTAATTCGATTATTCTATTGCAATTGTAACAATTCTACTACAATTGTTTTTTTTTTTCTAATTGATTTGTTGTACATTTTCTAATATTATACGTACATATATATATATATATATATATATATATATATATATTTCTTATTTGTTTTATAATAAAAACATTCGACCGATTCAACTCATACACGTAGCAAACGCCCTCGCATAATTATGAGCAAAACTCTCCTCAATGATTGCTGAGAAATTTTGGATTTTATATTTGAATTCGAATCAATATTGCCTTTATCTGAATTGAAGATTCTTAAATACCTTTTGTATACATTCTGTTAATATGTATATAAAAAAAATACAAATATATATATTTTTAAATTGTTAAGTATCAGAAGCAAAACCTACTATTGTGTAACTGTATGTTCTTCTGTGGTCCTTATATGCCCTTACTGAGTTTTTTTATGTTTAAATTAAAAGTATATAAGTTTTAAGAACGTTTGGTTTTTAAATGAGATATATAAATCAAAAAAAAAGTCCATTGCAGCAAGATTTAGGCTTTAGACTAGTGATCAGATGATGGCGAGGTGTTCTGAGCATCTTCTTGTATGTCCACATCCATTTCTTTATAACTAGTGGTAGTTTTTTTAGTGGCACTATTCAACTGATTTGGTTTTGTTTCTGATTCGTGTTCATCCTCATCATCGTCGTCATCTTCTTCTTCTATGAGTTTGCGAGCTAGCCGAACTGCTTCGAATTCATTGTAATGAGCTTTTCTACGTTTCTCAAATTCGAGTCTTCGAGCTGAAAAAAAAAAACTTTTTTAAGCAAACATTAAATAAGAGTTTAATTTTAATCCTAAATCAATCAGACTATTTTTATTTTTTAGGTAACATACACAGTCATGGAAATATAATTTAGACCGTCTTTACCTTCCACTTTCTATGATGCATTTTTGGAAAAAAAAAATCGTTTGTTTTCCATGATTTAAAAATTGCTATAAGATGGCAAAATAAATAAAAATAAATACAGAAACAATAAATGTATTTTAAAGACATGCACAAAATACATAAGATTCAGGACTTATTGAGAAAAAATCATTACAACTCTTTTGTGCGATGATGTTACACTACTCGTACGTTTAGTATTTAGTAGGAAATCCTTTTTGTAAAACCACATCATTACAATGGCGCTGTATGTTGCTTATAAGACAAGAATGGCTTTCCAGCAATCTCGACTTTAAGGTAAAAATCGTCTAAATCATCTATTTTTTGCATTAACATCCTTTCACAAATGGGTTAAGGTCTGATCTTTACGAGGGCCACTCAGGAAACTTGATGGAATTTTGCTCAAACCATTCTGTGAGTTTTATTATGTGCTTAGGATTATTTTCCTGCTGAAATTTTCATACAACAAGCATATTTTAATCAGCCTATGGTGACATCACATTTCGAGAATATCAACGCATTTCTCTTTCGTCAAAATCCCATCGATTCCTAAAGCACCGCAAGACTCATCTGTCATGCTAGCTATGTATCCTGCTCTATATCTAGGGACAGATGGGTGAATGTTAATTCATTGATAAGAATCGAACGAAGAGCATACCAAACCCCTGATGTGCTTTTGGTTTGCTAAACTAAGCTATCCAAAAATCAAAAAAAACAAAGATTTAAAATAGTAAGAAGAAATTGACTCTACTCCATACAAGCAGGTGGTATCTTCATTAAAAAAAAAAAAAAAAAAAAAAAAAAAACATTCGATTTGGAAGATGTAGTGTAGTGAGAAAGTTCCAGGTGCTGGAGGCATACACACAAAGATTGGTAAATTAATACACCAAACAAAGGAGGGAACTTACTACTCAATTGAGGAAGTGGGTATGAATACACTTATAATGCCTCAGTGTGTTAAGTTTTTTTTTGGAAAATGAGATAGATATAGAGAATGATGTTTGGGCTCAGTGGTTATTTCGCTCCATGGCACAGTGGTTCAGCCGTATGTCATAGGGCCGTAATACCGATGTTCTAAATATGATGTTATTTTACCATTAGAGGAAACATAAAAAAACCCTTCTATTCACAGGTAACAAAAACATTGCAATTACGAACACGGCACAGTTAATTTTGTGCACTGGAAGTGGCAACATCTGATTAGTGCTCATTAGTTTATTTGTTCACATAAATTGGTGTTGTTTTTAAAGTGTGGTTTTTCCGAGAAATTTATTGTTTGTGATATAATTGTGCAATGGATATTCAAATTGAAGGTATGTACGATATTTTTAAAGTAATTATGTTTTCCTTAACAATGCGACTATTCATAACTAGCTCCGTCAAAATACACCTTCCACTTTTTTTGTTTTTAACCATTTTCCATATTCAACTAAGCTTTTACTTATGAAGGCACGAATCGCCATAAATGAGTCATATATCAATATAATCTCTTATTTTCCTAGTTTTAATAACCGCAAAGTCTGGGTGCTATAACGAGTAGGTGCTCTGACGATTGTTACAGGTCATTGAGCAGACTAGGTCCAGTACTAGAAAAATTTTTTTTTTAATTTTTTTGTGTTTTTCTTTTGCAGGTACAACCATTACGTGTTCTTTTACCCGAATGCTTGTTTTAAATACGTGGATAGCTTCAAAAAATAAAGAAAATGAAGCAGAAAGGTTTCGGGAATTGTTTGGATCCCTTGCGAATTCTTTACTTTACTTAAATGAGACCGAAGTTTGCATACTTAAAGTATATGATGGAGAAGTATGTGGAAACTACAACGACGAGCAAAATCTATAGGTGGAACGCGATACAGGATGGAATTTGGAGACTGCAGCAAGAGGTCCAAACGTCACAGATTAGCAGTTTTATCACAGATGGGCAATTCCTTTGTAACTACTTTACTTAGCAGTTCAAATCAATCAGAAAATTCTTTGGAATTTAGCACGGATAAAGTTGTTTCATTTATTAATGAAGCTAAGCTTACTAAAAACCAATATTTATTATTAAGAGAAGTGATTCATTCTAAAATACCAAATGTTTTTCCGTCCTATCATAAAGTGCTGGAAGCCAAAAAAACGTTGCTATCCAACTAATATTCGAGTGACAGAATCTTCTGCTGAAATCAATTTGCAATCATTGTTAGACCATACATCAAGTCGCATTGTTGAATCTCAAAAAGCTGTGTTTGAAAGTCTTCACGAACCTAAGGATGACTTAGTTTTAATTGGTAAATGAGGTTATGATGGCAGCACAGGCCATAGTGAATATAAGCAGAAATTTTCAGATTCAACTATCGAAGATTCGAGTTTATTTGTCACATCTTATGTACCTCTTCAACTTGTTTATAAACCAAATACCTATGATGAATCAATCATTTGGAAAAACCCACGCCCTTCCTCTACTAGGTGGTGCAGACCAATTCGTTTTCAATTTACAAAAGAAACAAAGGAAGTCACCTTGCAAGAAGAAGTTTATTTCAAAAACCAAATTAACCAGTTAGTCCCTACTTCAGTGCTTATTAATGGCCACGAAATTAAAAGTACCCATTCCTTACAATTGACGATGGTAGATGGCAAAGTTTGTTCTGCACTTAGCGACTTATCTACGAGTAGGTGTTACATTTGTGGTGCAACACCAAAAGAGATGAACGATTTAAATATATGCTTAAAAGAGGTCCCTGATACTAGTAAATTTGAGTTTGGCTTATCTCCTCTGCATTCATACATTTGATTTTTCGAGTATTTTATTCACGTTTCTTATCAATTAATATTAAAAAATGGCAAGCGCGTTCTGCATTTTGTTAGTCTTGCTCAGAGAAAAGAGCTAGTTCAACGGCAGTTTAGGGAAAAATTAGGTTTAATTGTAGACAAACCTCGAAGTTGAGGAAGTGGCACATCCAATGGTGGAAACAGAGCACGTACATTTTTCCATAACTCTGATATTTCATCTGAAATATCAGGTATTAGAAGAGGTCTTATTGACAGATGTAGTCACCTTCTGCAGAGCCTTTCTTCTGGTTATAAAATAAATTCAGAAAAATTTAAGAGTTATGCTTTTGATACTGCCAAGATGCTTGAGGAGGAATACCCTTGGTATAACTTACCTTCATCAATACATAAAGTATTGATTCACGGAGCAGAAGTGATAGATAGTTCTTGATTATCTATTGGTGAATTATCTGAGAAGGCCGCTGAGTCTTGTAATAAATTAGTCAAACTATTCAGACGCGATGATACTAGGAAACATTCCCGAGATGTTACTAACATCTCTTGCACAGGCTTCTTCTTAATTCAAATCCACTTATTTCTAGTTTAAGAAAGTTCAGTATAAAAAGAAGTCTGCGCTAGTAAAAGAAGTATTGGATTTATTAAGTTTTGGGGCTTTATTGTAACTTTATTATCTTATATTACTTGACATTTTTAATACTATGTAAATAGCACTTGTTTCATGTAAAATAATTTTGATAAGATAAACAAAACTAATTTTATTGTTATTATAACCAGATTTTTTTTTGTGAAATTATGTTTTTTATATATTATGTTAAAAAAATAAAAAATAGCTTTTTTGTCTTGTTCTAACCCTCTAGTAATCATAACAACCATTTTCCAGGCCAAAATGATATGATTTCATTGTAAATTTGCCCAAAAAACCCTATGACCGCCCTTCTTTGGAACCTGAACCACTGTGCATATGGGTGCATGGGCATCCAACATTAAATGAGGAGACTAAATTGTTAGTGGAAATTGGCTTGTTGCTGACAGTGACCATTACGGCCTCGGTAACGAAATAAGAATTCCTCGATTTCGATCTACTAGGTGGGGTGAAAAGTAACCTCCTTGACCGCCAGAATGCGCTCCTACCTACTGCAAAAAAGGTTATGGTGCCTTGAAGAAGTCCGTTCATATTTAGGCAGACATGCCAAATTTCAGTGCAATACTGTCTTTAGTTTTGTTTTGACAGCTGATTGTTGTTGACGTGTTTGGCATCATGTTGAGTATGGACAAAAACGATTTTCGTTCTCTCATAAAACATTATTTTTTGAGAGGCAAAACGGCGAAGAAAACAAGAGAAAAGTTGGATAAATATTATGGGGCTAATGCTCCGTCAAATATTGGTTTCGAAAGTTTCGTGGTGGCCGCAACTCCACCACCGATCAAGTCCACAGCGGCAGGCCCTCCGATGCGGTTACAGAGGACAATGTCAAAAAAATACATGAAATGGTGTTGGCTGACCGGAAAGTGAAGGTGCGCGAGCTAGCAGATACCACAAAGATTAGTACTGAGCGCACACGCCATATTTTGGGCAATATTCTTCATATGAAAAAGTTATCCTGCCGCTAGGTGCCGCGCATGCTCACTCCAGACCAGAAACACGAACGCGATAGCACTTCGAAAGAGTGTTTGGACTTGCTGATGCGGAATCGGGCGGACTTTTGGCGTCGATTTGTAATTGTTGATGAAACTTGGATCCACTATTACACACCAGAGAATAGAATGAGTGTCCGGCAATGGACTGAAGCCGGCACGAGTGCTCCGAAGCGGCCGAGGGAGGCTCGATGGGTCGGAAAGGTTATGGAGTCGGTTTTCTGAGATTGTCATGGCATACTCTTCGTGGACTACCTCGAAAAAGGAAAAACCATCAACAGCGAGTATTACTCTGAATTACTGGAGCGATTGAAGGCCGAAATCGATGCAAAACGGCCTCACATGAAGCGAACGACACTGCTGTCGAGACTAAAAACCTTGTACAAGCAGTTTACTAACAGACATAATAAGGAAGCCATTACAATTAATTCGTCGATCAAAAACCTCCAAATATGTTAAGTATTAATAAAAGAATATTACACAGCTTCATATGTTCGCGCAAATAAATAAAATATTTTGGAGGAAAGATAAAAACGATTTTCTGTTTCTAAAGACAATGAACAAATACTGCTAACAGCAGGTAGATGAAGATCTCGATGATGACATCTTCTTTGTGATCAAAGATTCTCAGAAGGAGGTAGAGGCTATAAGAGTGACTCTCCAGGAAGTCTATAAGGCGAATGATGTCATTGGTAGGAACCAAGTCCTTTTGCCCAATTTCAGCTTCGAAGTGAAATGGATTACTGGCGATTTAAGAATAATGCGGAAAATATTCCAAATAGATGCATCGCTGATGAGAGGGAGCTATCCCCTTTCGTTTCGAAGGAAACGTTCCATGTGATCTTCGAATCGCTTAAAAGTAAACAAATCAGTAGGAATACCGATCATTGTGCTTCGATATCTTCCACTAGAAGTGGAAGAACACTATTCTGTTTAATAATCCATTGAATAATGCCCATTATCAATCGCATTGGAAAACTGCGGTGATGCATCCGATTCACAAAAGAGAAAAACGACACATCTAATCTGGCCGGTCGATAAGTCAGCTATCAGTCAGATATTCGAAAACCGATCAAAACAGTCTGACAAAGTTGGTTGAGGTCGAAAACGGTCGCTCAAACGACAGCATGCCATCTACGACAGAGCAATATGGAGCATGTGCTGTTTAGTTGTGTGGTAGGAACCGGCGACATGAGGGATGTTACATAAGGAACTATGGTGGCTTGTACGAGTGGAACCTCCTGAGTCGCTTCCTTCAAATTCGATGTAGCCTATCGTGGGGCAGAGTCGGTAAGCCACGGCCAACTTACATAGTTGAGGTATAGATTAAATTAGTTTAAGATTAACAATTCCAAATTGCAAGCCAAAAAACCAATATATGTATATAACGGTCGTTTCATACAGCAACAAGGTATTGATAATATTGACACGTTATTATTAAAAATATTTATAAAATAACGAGTTTTTCGAACAAGAATTAATAAAACAAAGCTCTTTTCTTTAGTTAAATATTAATTCAAACGTTTCATATTTATAAGACACAATAGTATTTTAGCCTGTAATCCTATATAATTAAACTGTTATCGATCGATTTGACCTCCTTTGATCTTGATTAAATCTTTTATTCATCGAATAAATTAAAGTTCTTATTAAATCAAAATCGATTTTTTCCCATGCATCAAGTCTTTTTTAACTTCTCCAGTGTGTGATTGGGTTCACATCTGGAGAACAAGCCGCCCAATCCATTACATCAATGCAATGTTCCTCAAACTTCATTGTTACAAAACTCGTGTGGATTCGAGCATTTTCTTGCTGAAAAATGCAGCAACGTCTTTCATAACTTTCTTCTAAAAATGGTAAAAGATTCGCTTGAAAAACATTTGTTTAGTCGTAAGATGATGTAAATTCCAAATTTAAGCATCCCGTAGATGAAAACGCTCCCCAAGTCGTAACTGAGCCATTTGCAAAATTTCTTTTAGAAAAATACTGAGGATATTTTCTCAAATCTCGCCAGTATGACTTCAATCCGTCCAAACCATCCAAATCCCATTTTTCTTCATCCGAGAAAATGACCTTAGTCATAAAAGAAAATAAAAATAAATATAGCCAGAAATAATTTTGATTTTTTTTTTTTTGACTCACTAGACTCCAATCCATAGCCATATGAATCCTGGCATATTTCATGCCGCTTAAGTAGGCGAGGTGCAGATTTTATAGCGGCCTTGACAATGGAAGACTTTCTTTGTAAGGTTGGAGAAGCTCTTGTTTTTGAATTTTTTTCCAGTTGACAAGCTCGGCACAGCACTGTAATTCTTACGAGAATTATCAGCTGCATTAAGAATTTTCGTTTTATCTCTCTCAAGGAGCTTCCTTTTTCTTCCAGATCGTTTTATGGTGTTGAATATTTTGCAACGCCTTTGCTAAACCTTTTTGAATTATCGCTCAAAAATAACTTTTCGTTTGAATAGGCATAAATTTGACCCTTTTCAACGTCTTGCAACACTTTTCCGAGAGGTATTTTATTAAAACTGAAATAATACATCTCTTTAAAACAAAAAAAAAATAAAAAAATATTCATTTACCAGGAATAACCTTTTGCTGCACATTTTTTGTCACTGTTTTAAAAATAAGAACCCTGTAAACTGAATGCATTTTCCTGATCAAAACACTTTTGTATAAAAAGAAACAAGAACAGCAAACCAAAAACAGAGCAAACGAATCGTTGTTGTGGCGGGAGTCTTTCCCATAGATAAACTAACCTGGATATTGGAAAATCAAAACCGGTTTTCTACCGATCGCCCCTATCCATGTCAGGGTCACACGTGAATACGTGTGAATTGTCATCAATGGCAATTTCCCTCCCATTTTATACAAACCACGCCCATTTTAATCAAAAAAACGTCATCCACATTACACACACACACACACACACAAGTTGTAGAGATGTAAAAGTGTTGGAATTCATTTACAGTGTGTCTGTGCGAAAGTTAAGTTAAGTTAAGAGTTTTGCAAAAGTATTAGTAGAGTTTGCTATCTAGGTTAGTTTATTTTTGGTTTTTCCATGATGAAATGGCAAGCTGAAGTGAAAATAAATGAAGCTTAGCAGCTCAATGCGACAGCTGATTTGACATTTAATCCCTGTAGAAAAGTTTGGCACTGCAAAAAAAAAAAAATCATTACTTTTCAGAACTTAAAGTCAGGGTGTTCATGCATAGTGGGCTTAGATGAACTAATTTAAATGTCAAACTCCACTAATAGTTTTGCATACCATTAAACTTCGCAGACACACTTTAAGTGAACTACCAACATATTGTACAAGCCAGTAAGTTGCTAGAATGAGAGCAATTTACAAGTAAAGTTGCTAGAATGAGAGTAAAATGTGTAAAATGGGAGGAAAATTGCATTGATGTCAATTCACACGTATTCATAGACAGGGTCACACGGATATAGGCGATCAGTGGAAAACGGGTTTTGGATTTCCAATATCTGGAAAGTTTGCCATCTATTACCCAGTTTATCCAACAGCACAATGTGTGTTGAAGCAATCTGCATTGGTTCAACGCGCTCATACGAGGGCGGGTCAATAAGTCCGTGACTTTTTGAATTTCTGACCTCTTTACTGAAACAGCAACACTGCTCCTGTCAACAGGCATCTGTCAGTTGACTCCTGTCAAAATTTAAACTTGCTTCGTCAGTTAGTTTGTGTTTGACAGCTATTTTTATCAGACTACTCACTAATTTGAGGAGAAAATGGAAAAAAGTGAATTTCGTGTGCTTCACTTCACAGGAAGGTTTGGCGTTGTTTAATCGCAATATGGAGGAGTTTTTGCGCCGTTTTGTAACCGTGGACGAAACATGGATCCATCACAACACACCAGAGAACAAACAACAGTCAAAACAGTGGGTTTCTAAGGGTGAATCGGCGCCAAAGAAGGCCAAGGTGGGTTTGTTAGCCAATAAAGTTATGGCGACTGTTTTTTGGGATGCACGCGGGATAATCTACATTGACTACCTTCAAAAGGGAAGAACAATCAATGGGGAATATTATGCCAACTTATTGGACCGATTCAATGACGATTTGAAAAAAAAAACCGACCTCATTTGGCCAAGAAAAAAGTTCTTTTCCACCAAGACAATGCAAGGGTGCACACATGTGCAGTTGCCATGGCAAAAATCCATGAATTGGGCTATGAATTGCTCCCTCATCCACCCTATTCTCCAGATTTGGCTCCGAGCGACTACTTCTTGTTCCCAAACCTGAAGAAATGGCTTGGTGGAAAAAGATTTGACTCCAATGATGAAGTCATCTCGCAAACAAAGGCCTATTTTGAGGACCTCGACAAATCATTTTTTTTTGGAAGGGATAAAAAAATTGGAGAAGCGTTGGACAAAGTGTATAGAGCTCAAGGGAGACTACGTTGAAAAATAAAATTATTTTTTTATCAAAAAATCTGTGTTTTATTCCAAAAGTCACGGACTTATTGACCCGCCCTCGTATAACACCACTTCAAACCGCATTGAAATACTCAACATGCATTCGTTCATTCCTATTTATAAAACGCATTGAAAATTTGTAACCGCTTTGAAATATCATATAAACATTTTCAAACCGAATTGAAACATTTTACTCTCTCGCGGCCTCACCGTTCTTTCATCATCGGGCAGGTATTAGTTGTGTATTTAAAATGTGGGATTGCAAACGAAATATTTGGAAAGAGAAAAAAATAAGGACAATGTATCAGTGATCATCAAACACTCGTCTGTCTCCCTTTACGCCGACGATACCAAATTTTTCAAAACCATTTCCTCTCCCCATGACTCTTTCCTCCTTCAACAAGATCTTGATAGTTTTTCGATCTGGTGCCTCAAAAATTCTTTGGAACTTAACATCGCCAAATGCCAATCCATCACCTTCTCACATAAACGGAACCAATCTCCTCCCCGACTCTATCTTCTCCATAACCAACCTATCTCCTCCGTACAATCTCTTCGTGACCTCGGCATTTTGTGTGATAGCGAGCTCAACTTCCGTTTACATATGGATGTGATAATCCTCAAAGCCAACTCTGCACTAGGTTTTGTAAAACGGTGGTCCAAAGAATTCACCAACCCATACGTGACCAGGTCCCTCTATATTACCTTTGTTCGCCCGCTCCTAGAGTACGCCAGTCAAGTATGGTCCCCATATCATCGTGTTCATATCTCGAGAATTGTTCAGCGCCATTTTCTTCGATTTGCTCTTCGAGGTATGCCCTGGGACGATCCTTTTAATCTGCCTATCAAAACCGTCTCAACCTTATCAACTTAAACACCCTTGAAGATCGCAGAGATGCACCAGACTTTCTCTTCATTCATCGACTCCTTTCAGGTCACGTTGAATGCGCGTCCCTTCACAACTCCATTTTCCTCAACACTAACCCTCGTAATCTACGTACCCCTCGACTCTTCTATCTACCAACCCACCACACCTCCTACGGCGCGAACGAACCAATCTCCCGTATGTTACGTCAAATCAACTCAAACCCTACCGTCTTTGACTTCCACCGCACCACTCCCTACCTCAAATCCGTTCTCCTTCACCACTCCAACCAACCTTAGTTTTAAGTTTTAGTTTAAGTTTAATTTGTAAGCTATATCTTGTATTAAGCCGAATAAATGGGGGCATTCGCCCCCACCAAAATTAAACAAAAAAAATTAGTGTCAAGTGTCAGTTCAATCAGCTGTTTGTTAAACTTTTCTCAATTTTCTCTCGTTCATTTTGGATAATTTTTCATATGGTATAAACACCAGCATTTCTACGGGTATTGAACCAACGCGGATCGATTTAACGCACATTGAGCTGTCGGATAAACTGGGTATATGTTAGTTCATCTATGATAGTCGGGTTTCTCGTGAGCGCAATTTTAGACGACACGACTCTTCAGGCTAAAGGCAGAAAAAATTAGTTCGTCCCGACGTACATATGTAACTTTAAAGTCAGATTCATTTAAGAAAAAACTTTGATTTTTATGTTTAACAAAAAAAAAAACAAACACTTCTATTTACAGCGTGAGAAAATTGTAGACAAAATACGTTGCAATTCAATCTCCTCATTAAACTACTAGAAATGTTTCTTTAAAAGTTGGAAAAGAACCAAGATGCAAACATTTTAAAAATTATCGCAGCTCTTCAAAACTCAACTCTGCTTTCAGTTACAACCAAAAGCAAACTGCAAAACCAAGATATTATATAGATTATCACTTACAAAACTCTACGAATAGTCCTTACCACAGGATTAAAATAATAATTTCTGTTTAGAAGAATTAGGAAAGGAGAAGATTTTTGGTGGCACAATTGATTAAAATAGATTGCGGGAAACCACATTCAAAAACTAAAACAATCTCATCGACTTTCCTAGAGCATTATGCCATTATAGCTGTAACCTTCGGAGGAGCTTAGCTTAACTCGGCTTATTTGTTTGTCGTCGTAGTCAAGATATGAATGGCAATATGCCGGATACCAAAATACCGAAAGAGTAAATTTACCTAATTGGATCTCGAATTTTAAAAAACTTTTCGAAAAGACCCATGCTACAATAAGCAGTCATCAAAGACGCTTTATCTGATGTGATGGGCTTCAAGAGCCAAACAGGCGCACGGTAAAGCATACGTGCAACTTGGCGCTTTAGATAAGGTCAAAAGCTGCCTGCGAACTCTACGTGAAAAGGTGGCAAGAAGTGCGAAAGCTCGGCTTTTCCAAAGAGAGAGGCCATTGTGTAAAGGTCAATATCAGAATGCATGTTCTTGAAAGATTATATTGCATACTATCTAACGGTGATGATGTCTATAAAATATGCCAAGTACAATAAATGAAATTCCAACCCCATTGGCACGATCCTTAAGCAAGGAGACCGTTTAAAAATTGACAAACACAGAAGGATTAGTCTATTTAACATCTCAGACAATATCCTATCGCACTCTGTACTCTGCAAAGCCCCAAAACTTTTTGTTAACAACTATGGGTCTTAGTAATCCCATTATCAAGCTGATATACATTTACCTTACGGCAGGAGAAAACTTAGGAGTTTCTTTTCATCGATTTTAAGGCCGCATAAGACAGCTCGAGCTACGAGCATATAGAGACATGTTTAGTTTTGCCATCCGTGGACAAACTCGTCCATCTTTGCAAGATTATCGTGGAGAAATGAGAATGGAGGTGACGCGCTATAATACGATTACTTCAACTTTATTCTTGAAGAAACTCACAGGTTATCAGTCATAATATTATGAAAGTACGCGTAGTACTGCTCATACATTTTGTTCACTTTCACATCACGGGAAGAGGTCAGACTGGTATCACATGGATTGCAGTCATTGGTACGCTGTCAACAAGGAAGGAACACCATCAACGATGTATAGGAATATCAATTAACTTGCTGCGAGCAGGAATCTGATAACCATCCCTAATATTTTTGCAATAAAGGCATCAATGCAGTATTCAGGGCAAAATTCTTTGTTCGATTAAAAGGATTGCCTATGTTTATTAATTTTTATTTTGTCATGAAATTGACAAACCGTGCAGCAAAATCAGCAAAAGTATTCACTCATGTATGTACGAGTATAATAGGTTGAAGGACATGAACGGTGCAGGTTGAAGCCTTTAAGTTCACTACAGAAGCAACACAAACGAAATAAATGTGGAACATTATACAGAACATGCATGGGGGTATCCCCCAATGATAATTGGTCGACCCTACTCTCTCATAAGAAAGGTAAAGGAACTCTGTAAGTGGGTACAATACAAACAGATTTTTTTTTTATAATTTTCGCGCGCCTATGGGGTGCTGATACCCTTTTACTGTTGCGAGGGCGCGGGCGGAAAGATAGAAGGAGGAGAAAGGAAAACATTGTTGGGAAGTAGTGGTTTGAAGCTCAGGTATATTTGCTCTCGATATTAGCTCTCCGTACGAATGAGTACAGATCTACCAAAGTGGGCCGTTTTTGCAGCCGATAACCACCTGCGACAAAAAGTGTATTTTGTATAACAAACGTGAACGACCTTGGCAGCAGTTGGATACAGAAGAAAAACCAAAACACATCCCGAATCCCGGTCTTCATGTTATGGTCAGTCTGGTGAACATCGAAAAAACCAATCCAAGTCATAGATGTCAACGGATTTTGTTTGATTAAATGAAAATGTTTAAACAAATTGCAATGGCTTTTAAATATTAACTCAGAAATAGGGCATTTCTTGTGGTACAATCTAATACAGCATCGTAGTTCTGTATTCAATAAATAGGATTGCCTACATTGAAAATAACTTAATATACTCTTTCTGTTTAGACACAAGGATGGAGATACGGTGACAGCAAGCTTAGAGAACAAGGTGAAGAATATTACTTAGTCTTAGCTTACATTACCTCGAAAACCGTTTTTACAGTGTTCGTTTTAGGTCAGCCCATTCGGCTCCATTTTTGGCCACCTCTGGAGTTCCATAACGCAGCCATCTCGGTCCCCTTCTTTTTATATTAACCATAAATGATCTCGATAGGATCATCAAACAATCGTCCATCTCCCTCTCCCATTTCCTCTCCCCACGACTCCTTCCTCCTTCAACAAGACCTTGATAGTTTTTCAATCTGGTGCCTCAAAAACTGTTTGGAACTTAATATCGCCAAATGCCAATCCATCACCTTTTCACATAAGCGGAACCAATCTCCTCCCCGACTCTACCTTCTCCTCCGTTCAATCGCTTCGCGACCTCTCCATTTTGTGTGATAGGGAGCTCAACTTCCGTTTACATATAGCCAACTCTGCACTAGAGTACGACAGGCAAGTATGGTCACCATATCATCGTGTTCATATCTCGAGATTCGAAAGCATCCATAGCCGTTTTCTTTGATTTTCTCTTCGAGGTATGCCCTGGGACGATCCTTTTACTTTGCCTCCCTATCAAAACCTTATTAATTCAAACACCCTTGAGGAACGCAGGTCACGTTGAATGCGCGTCCCTTCACAACTCAATTTTCCTTAACACTAACCCTCGTAATGTACGTACCCCTCGTCTCTTCTATTTACCAACCCTCCACACCTCCTATGGCGCGAACGAACCTACCGTCTTTGACTTCCACCACACCACTTCCTACCAACAGAAACTAACTGGATGGTCCAAACGCCATTGGTGGACAAGCGAATTAAAAAGACAGAACAGAGGTCAGAAAACCTCATAGAGAAGCGGGAACAGACGAGATAATCCCGGCTATGTTACAACACGTAATGGGGTTCTTATCACGCTTACCTTAAAGGAGGTACTACACGAGGTTGTAGCTACCACAGAAAAGAATATTCATTACAGAGTACATCATGGCCACCTTTCTAAATATAGGAGGAACATTTAATAATGTAAATACCGGATCTATAAGGACGGCCTTGAACAAGCTCCATGTAGAAACAATGGTAGCTCAATGGATTGAGAACATGCTAAAGAACAGGATTATCAATTCAGAATTTGGGAGAAATACAGTCAGGAAAACGGTTGCAAGAGGAACTCCACAAGGAGGAGTGATTTCTCCACTGCTGTGGCTCCTTATTGTAAACGACATCGTTACGAGATTCGAACAGAAGGGTATTATGGCAGTAGCCTACGCCGGCGACATAGTACATCTGGTCGGAGGAAAACATCTTTCAACGATCAGCGAACTAATGGAGTTGGCCTTGGACACACTCGCAAATTGGACAACACAAAACGGTTTAGGGATAGATCGATTAAAAGCCGAACTTCTTCACAAGAAGAAGACAGCTAGAAAAGTTTAATCTTCATCCGAAGTAACATCAAAGAACCAAAAAAGTATTAGGAGCATTCTACACATGCCAAAGAACCTTTGGTAAACGTTAGGGATTAAGACCATATATAATACGAGTACACTGGATATACACGTACATAGTCAGATCCATTCTTACCTATGGTGCGCTGGTATGATGGAAAGCCACGGAAAAGACCAATTATTATAAAACACCCACACAAGTTCAAGAAAGGCGTGTGTCGCAGTAACAGCTGCACCTGAGAAAATGCTCAACCTCCTTCCTTTAGACGAACCCCTTAAATGCACGGCTTCCAAGAGCTCGATCAAACTAAAAGAATCAGGCCTATGCACCATAATTTACAGGATTTACACTGACGAAGTGTAGTGACTACATCGTGCCAAGCGTTTACTTTGATAGGAGTTTCTCCACATCATTCCGTAGCAGACATGGCTTGTTAACTAACACTGCCACTAACAATAGAAAACTCCACCTCTACACGGACCACTTCAAAATGAAGAAATGTATGTAGTAGTAATGTAGTATTTTTCAGGCCGAAATATTTGCCATTCGTAAATCTGCACAGACTGCACTACTCATGGAACTTGACACCTCAGAGATCTCTATCTTTATGGATAGTCAAGCAGCCATAAAAGCTTTGACAAGCGAGGTACAAAAATGTCGTCAAACTCTAAGTAGTCTGCGAATCTCGCCGCGCGGATATCTGCTGGGTACCTGCACGTCTAAAAGTGAAAGGGAATGAGAAAGCGAATGAGCTAGCAAGAGAGGGTGCCCCTCTGCATAGGAGTAACACACACAACGACATACAATAAATATACTAATTGTAACCCTGAATCGCAAAATGGAACTTATAGCTATAGAACGATCTAACAAAGTATGGCTCCCCATGAGTGACTTTGTCATCTCACACTCCTTTTGGCTAATACTAAACAGCGTTAGAATACGTACCCTATTCGGAATCAACAAAAAAGACATCCATCTTGTTACAGGTGTCCTAATTGGCCACTGTATCATTATCAGGACGGGCAGCAGAATAGGAGCCTCTTCTCAAGACTATTATAAAAGCTGTAGGAACGAAGTGAAAATAGAAACTATCACACAATTAGTGTGCGACTGCCCTAACATCCAAATACGCCGTGCCGTACACCTGGGGTAGATACAGACTATTTGGAGAACTTGAGGGCGCCAGCAAAGCAACACGAATGGATCTCCTTAGACTTGTTAATAGCTCTAGCTTGTTTTCAGTCAACACAAGCTAGATAGGACTCACCATAATAATAATATAATGCACTAACAATATCAATAGAGAATCACTATACCTAAACCAATAGGCCTCTGTGTATGCTTGTCCCTTAGGAACCAGGACATCCCTTATTACCTAACCTATGTTGGAAAGAAAATTTTATTATTACTTTATCACAAAATTAACAAACCCCCTAACAACATGATGCAGTTCTGTATTTTCAAGTTCACTACAATAAGATTTCACACATGCATGTAAAATTAAACCTCAAACAAATCGTCGGACGCAATCGTAGAGAACTGGAAAATAACATACTTTCTTTCTCGAGGGACGGATTGAATGAAGGTAAAACAGAAGTCTGCGTAACAAATGTTCCATTATACTCGATAGCGTGACATATATAAAAAAAACCTGATCAAATTAAGAAAAAAGCGAGAAGTATATTACACAAACGGAAACCAATACCCTAGAAGTGTTCGAATAAACAGCTAAAAACCAATGTTGACATTTTTAAACAAAATAGCTCTTAGCGGGTCATCCCAAAGGTATCGCTTGTAATACAATTCCTTCCTTCAATTCCCTTCTTCAGTGCACATATTTATGTAATGCATTAAAGCGCATTAACCTTGGAATGTGATTAAGCAAATGACGTAAATATTAGTGTCATAAGCTAGCTTCCGCCCTTATCTTGTTACTAGATTATGCAAAACTCTCCAAGCAAACACTAACCATCAGTATTTACAAATTAAAAGCAAAACAATTATACGAGTATTCACCGCATAGAAATAAAGACGTCAATGCTCTCGCATTATCTCTAAGTGTTAAAAGTGTTCACAGGGCTTGGAGACAACATTTTGTAAACATACGGCAGAGACTTATCACCCGTTTTTAATAAGAGAATAATACATTTGCCGTACCTTATCCAACCTCAAGCAGAATCCAATCTATTGCAAATGTTTTTGCTTGGTGAGCTCGTATTTACGCCCTAGGATACCAAATTGTTAACGACTTTGCACATGATATATTTTCATGTATGAAATATATAAAATACATCAAACACGCAATTGATTTCCATATCACATTGGTGTAGTCAAGTTACACAATTTATTAAAACTCCAAACATGCAAGGTCATTTACACACATCATTACCACACCCGAGTTATCCAAGCCCCGACCAACAAGCTACCGATATAAATGTTCAAGAAATAGAACAAATCAGCCAACAAACACTCAAAAGACACATATTTCTTCGCAATTCAACCTACAAGGTCAACATTTATCAGTTTTGACTTTACACGAATACACGAGACCACAAAATAAGAGCCCAGTACAGATTTTTCAGTTTCCACCTGTAGACGATTTAATCATCAACGCCGATCTACGTAATTACTGCGAGAAAATCGATTAAACTACCGCCCAAGTCATGTGTATAAATTTTTCGGATAACTAAATTTAGAATTGGCATTATGTTGTGGGTGAGCGCGGTAAGGAGATGCAATGTACAAGCACTATAGAGTATAAGAGGGTGGAATGCCAACCTGTAGCAGCACTCTCCATCCACTGTACAACTACGACGAAATCGAGAAAATATTAACCTTCACACGAGTGAGTAAAGTATTTTTGGTCGAAATGTCATGACACCAATCACCAGTAAGTTGGTTATCCAAGGACAAACGGCAACGCCATAAATTTTAACCAGCTGCGTACCACCAATAAATGCCAAACAAACGAAAAAAAATAAAATTATCCGCCTATTTGCATAAATTGTGGATAAACCAACATACCCTTTTGTTCTTCAGTCTCTTCGCCACCATCATCAGATGAATCCTCCTCTTCGTCATCATCAAAGGAAGACGTTCGAGCATTTGCAGCCACCCTCAATCTGAAAAACAAAACAATGAAAACATTAAGTAAAAAAATATCGTCTCGCCTCTTCTCGTCACCTTCCACATGAGAGCACTTTTTTTTAACTTACTTCTCGGCCAGTAGTTCAGCATCCAATTGATCACAATGTTCCGGATCTGGTTCTGCATAATTGTATGGAGTCTTTGGCTCTTCAATCTTCATGTGACCATAATCCTTATCCGGTGGATGGTATGTTTGTAAAACATTCAATTCATCGAATTTAGCACTTTTCCTGTAACTACAGATGGCAAAGATTTACACCAAGACAAAGCACAAAAACTGATTATCCAGTAGTGGAAAACTGTTTACATACCTCGCTCCTGACCCTGAATGGCGATCAAAGCTGCTGGAGGTTTTAAGAATGCCCTTGCAGGGCTTCTTTGCGTCTGGAGAACCTTGCATTTTGCCACTATAATCGCTCACAGCAATTCCACTTGACTATGCACACTATTCACTTTTCACTCGTTCAATTCACTCTGTATCAATCAATTGAACAGGGGGAAAAAAGTGAAATTTAAACAGCAAATTTACTTTAGCTAGCGATGATTTCATCCAGATTGTGACACAACCACCCTTGCTAAACTATTCATGGCATGTTGTAGGTATGCGGGTGGCTGACTCTGTGGACCGTGATGTGGAAGTTTAATCAAGCCAGGGGGTAACGCGCATTAAATACACAGGAAGGTGTAAATAAAACAATTACAATGAAATCTACCACAAACCTCCACCTTCTTCCCTGATCGACAACCACAGTGTAGAGATTCCACAGATTCCGCCACCGATATCCACAAAATACCTACCTTTATTTGTATGATGATTATTAGTGAATTGTTTTAGGACATCCTACCGTTAGACGGGGGCAACTTTATAGGATTTATTGAAATTTTTTTTAAAGTAAAAAACAAACAAAGGAAAGAAAACTAGTTAGTACACACAACCAGAGAGCTAACTCTTGCCCTTTCTTTACGGCTCGATGTACTTTTTTATTTTTATTCTTTGGTGAAATTTCTGACACATCTGAGGTTCACAGCAAAAACTATGACAGAACACATGACAGACGCCATTGGGATTAAAACAAAAAACTTTCAATTGCGTCACTAGTGACCTAAAGAGAGAGACTACAATAGTTCACTTATATAGGGGTTTTTGTGAAAAGAGGGAGGTAACATGAATTTTTAAATCGCGATGAGAATGAGTCATGCGCAAAAGCAGTTGTTTTTTGTTTTAATTCTTCTCTCTATGCTATGAAAGTTTACAAATGGAGATGTGTTCGAGAAATCGACAGAAATTTAAGAATAAGAAATTTAACTGTTTTCTATGATATAAACCTTAATTTAACTTCAATTATTTTCTCCTTTTTCTGAAAGAAAAAGAAGTATTTCATTTTACTCCTTTTACGTTCTTTTTACTCTCAGCCTTTCAAAGAGTAATCGCTTCTGTGATAAGGTGACCACAATAACAGTACCAAACACATCAAAGTCTAGCGTAAGTCAGACAACGACAAGTAAGAGCTACGTTATATCGTGCTCACTTTTACTGCAGAGATCTCGCGATCCCTGTAGTGTAGTGTAATCTATGCCTAGAAAATTTAATTGTTAGCAGAAGCGTAGAGCCCTGTTAAGAAGATAGTAAGAAGTTTGCATGCTTTCCTTCTGAGAGACTGCGGATTTGTCAGACTCAGCTTCAGAAAATGTTTGGTCGACGACGTAGGCAGCACCTGGTTCGAAAAGTCTTCCTCTGAGCCTTGCCTATCATTGTTCATCGGGGATCTAATTTCTTACGATTCTATTGTCACTGAGGATCCAGGCGAGTTTCAGTAAATTCAGCTGTTCAACTGCATTCAAGGAAAACATGCGCTTTCCCACAAACTTGATGGTGGTGAGAGGATTCAGTAAAGCCTTAAGGCTTTACTTGACTGCCGCTACAGAAACAGGTCATGATAATTTTCCCCCTCCATTTCCATTTTGTATGTTTTCAATTGGAAGACAGGCACGGATTTGCCTAACGAGTAGTGAAGTTTAAGATTATTCTCCTCCACATCCTAGATCGCTTTTGGTGGCTTCGCTGAAATTGCCACTACATCCCTTTGCTGGCTTAGATTCCAGCCACAGCCAGTCTTGAGTATATGGAAAGATGGCTTGGTATTCCCGAAGCAATTAGTGGTTACGTTTTGTGTCAGATGCCATGTTAACGAGATCGATATCCAACGAAACTCCAGTATGGATAGAATCGAAAACTAGTTCTTTTTAAATTACGACCTTGAGAGTGCAGCCAAGCGAAGTTTTGTGTGTTTGAAAAGGTTCTCAAGTAGCCGGGACAAACCTTCCTTTGAAGCCTGGCGAAAGCAATAGTAACGTATTTTTGTGAAAGCACGCCTTGACAAATACTTCTCTTTGCCTGAAACACATGTGCAGATTTTCTACATAAAATAAAATTTAGATGAACAATGCTCCAGAACTGTATGTTCATTCAGCATTTATATGTGCATATGTATGTATATGCTCTCGCCAATTCAACTGGCACAGTTCTAATTTCACTGCAACGAAAATTCTGCACGTGTAACATATACCAGGCTTCAGGCCCTTCCGGAAAGCCGACAGCGACTTGAAGGTTTTCGAAGTGATTTTGAATTTTGAATAACCCCAGGGGACAAATTACCGTGATCGAACTCCACGTCACTGAGAAATAAACATTTGCTATTACCGCGTACGAGCTTCGAGCTTCGAGTGTAGTAATTAAACAATTTCTGATCCGTGATTGAATATCATTTAGGTACAAACAACTGCTCACGTACGATTGAATTTTGGGACCTAGGAAGGAAAAACGATCAATTCGAAAATGTAACGATATATTTTCCCAATTTTATGCGTTTCTATTAACATTTTATAACCGTTTTCGTTTGGGCTATCAGAAGGCGTTTTGTTTGGTTTGTATTCTGATTTTTATTTAAATCGAACACTAAAAACTTCTTCGGACTTTTATATTTTAAATATATTTGCTTGCGAATCAATTTGAACACCCAGAATAATAAGCTGACCAAACACAGCCGATTGCATAAAAACAGAAACCTAGTTTGACACATAATACTATTTGACTTTTATAAATCTTGACATAAATTCGAGGAGGGAAATTTTGATTCTCAAATGAAAACGAGAATCTAAACCAAACGAAAACGACAAATTTGGCAGCACTATTCTAAATCATTTAACAAATGTCAAATTCTGTTAGGCGGCATTTTTCAATTTCAATGCTTTTTCAGCGAACATCAGAAAGTTTTCGTACATTGAATTCGCGATTTTACATGCAAAATTTGAAAGACTAATGGATTGTTCACAAGATCTTTGGTAACTCGATGACTAACTATATACAATAACACACAAATCAAATATTTCTCTATATTTAGTTCCCCGCTAAAGCGCAATATAATTGTCGAGAAAAGCCTTGATCTACATCTTCGGGCGAAAAGTGCAAAGGAATGCCTTTTTTGGGGTTCTATCAACATAGTTCTACTGTCTATAATACTCTTTGATATCGCCAATAAGTGTCCGTTTGCAGCCTCTAAATGGTACTACATAGAATATGCAGCGGCAGCAATTCTAGGAGCAAGCGTTGTTTGCTACTTTTTGAAGTACATTTTTTACTTGCTAAGCAAGGAGCCGGTTCAAGGGACAAAAGAACAGAAGAATCTTCTCGGTTTTGATGACAATGGTAAGAAGAAAAACAAATCCATGTATTTGTATGAAGTTTCACCTCGACTTTTGTAGACAATTCATTTATGACGGCGACGAAGATGAAACCAAAGAAAGACGATTCAAGTTCGGCTCCATTGAATTCGACTATTCTCAGCTGGCATTCATCATTTAATGACTGTGAGTTACATTGTTTTTATTTAAAAAAAAATAAAGGTTTTAACTGTGAAAGTATTGTTTTAGCTGCTCGTTTAGCTAACTGGAGCTATAGTCGTACAACTCCACCGCGGACGAGCTTAAGTCCGGGTCATAATGTCTCGTGGAACTCATCTATGCAGAATAATTCGTCCTTCAACGCGAGTGTCATGAGCAGTAATGCTTCATTTATGTCACCATACATGAAATATGCTCGGGATGAGATAATTACCGACGAAAAAGGACTTCAACAATACTTGAGGTAAAAAGTTGTTAAAACTATCCACTTGAGAGATTATACACTGTTTCTCTTCCTTACA
The DNA here is from genome assembly GCA_949129095.1 of Volucella bombylans. NCBI lineage: Eukaryota > Metazoa > Arthropoda > Insecta > Diptera > Syrphidae > Volucella > Volucella bombylans. The sequence goes on along the minus strand of OX422142.1, from coordinate 116,886,194 downwards.
GAGAAGCATCAAAGCAAAAAGAATTCAGTGTGACAGAGCCTCATGAGATAAGCCACACATTTAATACAGGGTCGATGAATTCATTCTGGAACTATTGCAACACCGCAGCTAATTTACTTAAAACATCGCTTTACCAGTTGGCTCCATCTACAAGTGGGTTGCAACATATTTTCACCTAGATTTCCTATAACCATTTAGTTCTATCTTTCAGCTCCATCATTACAGAACAAACAAAGCAACAAGGAAGAGGGTGTAAGCGATATGGATGGCAATTCGGATCTTATCAAGAAGATTTCCTCGGAGAGACTCTCCCAATATGTGGCTAATTTGAGAAGGGTAAGCTCTAATCGGATCATCCAGAATACAACTGATTCGTGTCTTTTTTCAGTGGTTATCGATAACCATTCTTCAACGCCTTGATGCGGAGATTAGAAATATCGACAACGCTTTCAAAATGCGTGGTTTTTCTGATATGCAAATTGGTAGTGTGGGTCTAGAAAGACTTAAGAAGACTGTGGAAAATCAACAATTTGTCACACAATATGTACCAATGTTACCATTAATTGTCCCCTTCTTGGAAATGTCCACAAATCAAGAATATGTTGTGCAGAGAATAAAAGGTTTTAACATCTCCTTAGGCATTTGAATTATCCTTAAAGTCTTCTTTCAGATCTTGCCAAAGGAACTTGTGTAGCAGATTACCGCTGGAACTGTGGTTCATCACATAATGGTCAACGTTGGGATGAACATTTACCAACCGATGCGGCAGTAAGTCGTCTTGACTTAATTGAGCACAACCTATTTAAGTGTATCCCTTTCAGATTTTGTTTCATTTGTTTTGCACATATTTGGACAGCCAACTGATGCCACTGCCACAACCTGGTGGTCGTCCGTTTTTTAACCGATATGTAATCATTGGAGATAAAAAATCTGCTAAAGAAACAATTTCCGATGTGACAAATAAATCACGATGTGCGATACTCTGCACAAATCTGTTGAATCCAAAGTTTAATTTTATCAGCGATAAGGAGATTCACAACTGTGTCTATGATCGCAATAATTTGTTCTATGTTATTATTCAATTTTTGATCTACATGAAGCAGAATCATGAGGGTCTACTTGAGGGTGTGAATCTCGGTAAGAGCGGCATCAACATTTTGTGTGTCATCGAAGACTGACAAGAGGTTTTAAGGACTCGTAGCTAAGTGTATGAATGTTTGTAAATTAATAAGATTATAACGTTTTTTAATAAATAAACAAGTGATAGAATTTATTTTGTGTTTTCAATAAAATATTGAATAAATTCTTTGCTTTGCCGTATTTTTTTTAGGATACCCTCGCCTTCAATGCCGTTCAGTAAGTGCTAGGCATAATTCCAATACCAATGCTGAGATCATGAGATATTTCCTTCCAAGAAGGAAACATTTTAGATTCACCGTTTGTGGTATGTATAATCAGGAAGAGTTAAACCTCCAATTTGGACGATGCAAGCCAAGAGTTTCAGCTTAATTTTTTTATCAAAAACAAATAGATTGCTCAAAGCTCGAAATAGCTCAAATCTAATAAGGCCGCACCACTTGACCGTTTAATAACAAAGATAACCTGGAAATATAATAGTTTTCTTGAATGCACACAAAAATTCATATCCAAAAAGAACGTGATCGATGTGGATCTGCTGCCAATAAAGAACGTAAGCGGGGCATGTGACTTTGGACATAAAACTTGAAAATGCGGTGGTACATCCCATCCCCAAAAGGGATAAAGATACTTCCAATCCGGCGATTCTCCGCTCGATCTATTTTCTTCCAAACATCAGTAAGGTTTACGAGAAGGTGATCAATAGAGCCCTGATTAAGTGGGTTGAGGACAAACATATAGTTCCGGATTATCAGTTCGGTTTCAAGGCGGGGCATGATATCATTCATGCAGTGTCGAAACTGGTTTTTGATATCCAATGGAACAAAGGCAAGAAACAGTGCACTGGTGGCTGCCTTAATTGACTTGGAGAGTGCCTTCGATACCTTATGGTTAGAAGGACTCTTTTTCAAGCTGGAACTGTTGGGCATTAGTAAACCACTGCTGTATATTCTTTTTGATATGCTCTCGTGAAGAATGGCGATGTGACTTCTGCTGAAACATTTAACATTAAAAACGGTCTGCAACAAGGTGCGGTAAATTCGCCGATCCTATTCAACATTTACACAAGTGATCTGATAGGTTCACTTCACCATGCCATAGCGTACGCAGACGACCTAATCGCGTACAGAACAGGTCTAAAGATTGAGGTCATTAATATACTTTTGCAACGTTACTTCGACAAAATTAAACGATATTGCGATGACTGGAAATTGAAAATCAACTTTCAGTAGTCGGAAACCATTCTGTTTAGGACGCCTTTGTCTGGGGCCTCTAGGGATACCAAAAAGAATTGGCGAAATTTCTCGACCGTGGGGCAGCACGGGCAGCCACTTGCTTGTCGAATTGTAGTCAGATACTTTGGGATTTGGCTAGATCAATATCTGTATTTTAACAAAAATATAGATATTGCTCTGGCCAGAGCCAAAGGTGCTTTTGCCCTTACAAAGATACTGTTTTATAACAGCCAGCTCGTGCGAGGGAGAAGGTGATATACTACATGGCCCTTATCAGGCCTATGCTTGTCCGGTGTGGTTTAACGTGAGAGCAAGTTTATTGGAAAAGATTCGGGTGTTTGAGAGGGCTTGTCTTAGGACTTGTCTTCGCTTATACAGAACACCAGAGTCTGAGTACATAAAATTCTATCCTAATGAGGTCTTGTACAATAGGGCGAACCTAATAAGAGTGGACAATTTCGTCATTAAGTTGACTCGAAGGCACGTTGCAAAAGCAATGACCTCATCGAACAACCTGATCTCCGGGGCTTACTACCCCAATTATTTGTATCACGAGAGAGTTCGCTTTGACGGCTTTACTCCTCCAGAAGCGTTCCTCTATCTAGATAGCAAAGGTCTGATCCAGGACAGATTGGCGGTGCCGTTAATATTCCACGTCGCTCGAACAGCTGCGGACAGGCGACTCAACTACGACAGAGCCGTCGCACATGGCAGTGCGGAGTGTCTCCGGTTTAGTAGGGCGGTAGGGAGTCGCGATATGAGTTATGTTGCACGGCAGCACCAACAATTTTGGTGGCTTGTTGAAGGAGAGGATGCTTCGTCCTCGAACTCCTCCAGTGATAGGTAGCTTCATGTGAAGCAGAGTGGGCCAGCCTAATTTTTTTTATCCATGGCCGGCTTACATATTTTTAGGTAGGTTTAAGTTAGATTTTAGGAAAAAAAATATATAAAAACAAAAAAAAAAATTAAAAAAAAATATATATAAAGGGAATCTGTAGAGAAGAGTCTATTTTACAGCTTAATGAGAAAGAAGCAGAACTGCTGCCATATAATCGTAATCTTGCTGCTTTCTGTTGGAAAAACCAACATCTCTGTACTCGACCACTTGATCCTTTAACCAAAAATGATATTTCTAGTTACGAGTGTAATCGTATTACCTTATACCACCTTGATCAAAACGTTCCTGAAATTTATTCAGAAAATTAAAAATATAAGTTTATTCATCTAAATCTATATTGTCCCCCTTTAAAGTAATCCCAATCGACTGTTTCATTAATTTCATTTCAAATCATTAACCAAAATGTCTTGAACGGGTCCATAGGGAGTGTTCAAGTCCTCCGCTTTCTCTCTGATGGTTAATTTGCGGTTATTGACCAACATTTCTTTTACTCCATCAATGTTTTCGTCGATTTTCGATGTCGATGGTCTGCCACTGTATTCATCAACTTCGATTGACTCACGAATATTTTTGAACCGCTCGTGCCACTGGTAAACGACCGTTTTCTTTAGAGAATCGTTGCCGAAACACTTTTCCAATATTTCCAACGTTCGCGCACCATTAAATCCGTTTTTTACGCAAAATTTAATACAAGTTCGTTGTTGCATCCATTTCTAAAATTGTAAAAAATCGCCAACACACAGAGATTTTTCTTTTATAATGAGCGTGCGCTCAAGGGGTTTGTGTACCCTTAAGTTGATTGTTCACAGCGCGGGCAAAACACACAGAGTTAGGTGTACTCTTGGCTACGTAACTTTTGCAAATGTCAAGCTATAACGCTAAGATTTAGAGGAAATGCCAATAACAGATGTGCCAACTTAACAAAAAAAAAAAACAGAACTCAGATCGGAAAAATGGGAGCGCCACAGATCCCGGGAACATTTTGATCAAGGTGGTATATTATAATGTGGCGAGGCAGTACTGTCAATTGATTTGTACCTTTCATAACTTCTATACATACGAGTATACCTTATTGTATATTTGTCTTATTTATCGTCCAGAATTCGTCCTCGTATTGTACAACTCAGAGTTTTCTGACTGCGACTTATTGATCCTTCTTATTAGAAGTTTTGACTAAGAGCGGCCGTCTTGAGTGATTATTCGACGATTTCATTTGGGTGCTCGATGTAAGCACATTGCTTCGCCACCTTGTCACACTGTCCACACCAGTAAATCAGAGCAAATCAGATTGCAATAGAATGATACTATTATAAACGATCCTATATCTGCCCCGGCCCGTTAAATACCATGACAAAGAGCAGGATATGTCATCTTCATTACCTACTTCATTGCAGTAGCTAAAATTAGCTTAGAGAGGATAGCGTCTTCCGTGGTGATGTGCAATCTAGAGCAGCATAGCACAGAGCAAGACTAAAGACGTTACGTGGCATTGTGTCTCTCGAACGAAGTTGTATAATTGTTTATAATAGTCCACACATTCTGATTAACAGCTGCGATGTAGTATGAGTTTCTCTTGGATCCCAAAGAATTGTAGCGAAAGTGGGCTTAAAGTCAACAAAGACGAGGTAGATATTATTTTAGCTGTTAGCCTTATCCATGATTTACTGCCGTAGATAAATTTGATTTAATTTGATTTTGACTTTCCTGATTCTAGACCACAACCATGAGTTTTCAGGTATTCCTTAAGTTGGTGTCGGTGGCCTTACTTGCAAAAACTATAATTACAAGCCATGGGGCTTTTGCTCTGCAGCATTTTCAAAACGGACTTGCGCTAAGCTAGGCGGTAGGACTCACACTACATGATTCCCTCTAAGCTGTATTAGCTATTGAAAATATTCTATAAATTCGTCTGCTAAAATGTGCATGATTGTTTGCTTCTAGTAAAAACAGCCCGCATATATTCTGTCCAATATGTTCACAGAGAAAATGTTGTCCGATTACTTGTCATTTAAGCAAAACCCTCACGAGATAAGCTTCAAAATAAAGATACTCGTAGCACTGAAAAAGTAGTAGTTTTTACAGTTTATACAGTCACAGCAATGTCTGATGTTTCGTTGATGCCTCTGGAATTCGGTGTACTGCTATCGCATTACAGATAAATATGTACGAGGGGCGTTCAATATATTCTCGTTATCGATATGAAGGAAAATGCGAATTCAATTTAAATTGTTTTTATTTTTCAATATAATCTCCCCTAACATCAATGCATTTGTTACATCTTGAGATAAGCTTTTTTAAACCCTCAAAAAAATAAATTTCCTCTTTCTCTGCAAAATAAATTATGCAAAGTGGAAGCGTAGGATGTGGCGTTGATGGTTTCACCTTTTTTTTTTGTACTCAATGAGCAAGATTCCCTTTGAGTCCCAAAAAACTGTGGCCATGAGCTTCCCGGCAGACGGAGTGACTTTGAACTTCTTCAGGGGGTCTGTTCCTTTTTTATGCCACTGCATGGACTCTTGTTTGCTTTCAGGGTCATAGTGGTGGACCCATGTTTCGTCCCCAGTAACAATTCGATCCATAACACCGTCCGCGTTCTCACTACACATCTCCAAAAGCTCTCTACAGCATGCGATTCTCACTTTTTTCTGAGGCGCTGTGAGCATTCGTGGCACCCACCTTGCACTGACCTTTGAAAGGTTAAGATGGTCATGAAGAATGGTGTGAATGGTACCAATTGAAAGCTTGGTGATCTCTGCCACCATTTTCACCTTTATTCGGGCATCCTCAAGAACAAGTTTTTCGACTTCTTTGATGCTTTCTCCCGTACAAGCAGTAGCCGGGGCGCCGGAGCGGGGGTCGTCTTCAATGCTCTCTCTGCCTCTCTTGAACTCACTTGACCACTTTTGCACAGTTGATAATGAAGGTGCGGAACCCTGGTAAACAGCCACCATCTCTTCATGAATAGTTTTTTGACTTTTTCCTTGCTTAATGAGAAATTTAATTACAGCGCGATGCTCAATTTTCACCATCATCGTCTCAGTTGCCATTATGATTCTGTTTAACTAGAGATAAAACGCGGATTAATAATCACATTTATATGAAATTTTACATGAATGCACTAAAATAATAGTATTACTTGATAAATAAGTCAATTTATATATACAACCAATTTAGATATACGACTCAGTACCGAGTCGACCACCGTCGAGTGCACAGCTACACCAGTGCACTCGCAATATTGTGTGCTGTGCAACAAAAAAAAAAAAAAAAAAATATACAAAAACACAAAAGTGCAGTGTCAGTGAATATCACACAGTGCGGGTATCCCACCTCACCCGCTCCTAGTCGAAGTACTGTTGCTTGCACTCAGTCACTGCCGTTACTGTATTTACCATACGGTACGGGCAGTGGCTGAGTGTATGTAACAACTGATGGATAGCGGGGTTGTGAGTGAAAATTTTGTTGGTGTACTGTTTCATATTGTTGTAAGGGCATAACACCTACAACAATTTGATTCGGTAAACCAACGTCAGAATTTCCACTTCGCAGCCTTGCTTAGTATCGTCGGTGTTTGTGTTTTCTGTGTTTGTCTGTGATTATGACTAGGGAATTCAGGGTAGACGTAGCCAATATACGCGGGCTAAAAAGTAATCACTTTTCTGCGTACGTCCACGTCTGTAAGTACAGACCAGCTGTTTTGGCACTTAGTGAAACACAGGTAGATCCCCGCCCACACCTCTCAGATCATTCTGATCTGAAGCTACCTGGCTACGAACTAGTGCCATTATTCTTCTCTCACCGCGGTCTCGCCATTTATGTGCGTAGTGATGTAGCTTACCAAACTCCACCACAATGTGATCCATGTTCCAATCCGGAATTTAACTTCATGTGGTTAAAATTCCATCTCCGTAAGCAAATTATACACTACTGCTTTATTTATAGAAGCCCCAAACTGGACAGCAATTCAGCCTTTAACGAGTTTGATGCGCTGTCTGACTCCATTCAAAGAATTGTATCCCTGTATCCTCATACTGAAATCGTTATTACGGGCGACTTCAATATACACAATTCTGGGTGGCTTCGACATTCTGGACAGACAACACCCGAAGGACGGTGTGTTGAGATCTTCGCTGCGGAAAACAACCTAACGCAGCTTGTAAATGAGCCCACGCGAATACCAGACGTTGATAGTCATACCGTCAACACCCTAGACTTGTTTTTAACTTCTCACCCTGATAAGTACACCATTGATGTGCTCTCCCCTCTAGGCTCGTCGGACCATTGTGACATATCAGCTAATTTCTCGTACACCGACCACACAGTTAGAGAAAAAATTCCTAAAAGAACCGTATGGCAATACGAGAAAGCCAACTGGAGTGGTCTTAACAGATTCTTTAGGAATTTTAACTGGTCGTTATGCTTCCTCGATAACGACGTGGATGCCGCTGCTGATATGATTACAGACACCATTCTCCTTGGAATGAGATATTTTATTCCTCATCGGATGAGGAGTATCAAACCAAAAGAAAAGGCATGGTACGACTCGAGCTGTAAAGAGGCCGTCAGGGTTAGAGAAATGTTTTTTCGGTCCTACAAGACCAACCCGACAGAGGAAAACCGAAAAAAGTTCAAACGAGCCAGAAATGACTGCAACGCCTTTCTTAAGCGTGTGAAATTCCTATACGACCAAAAACTGAGGCAAAAAATACTGCAATGTCCCAAAGGCAGTAAACATTTTTGGTCGTTCGTCAAAAACATTACAAATTCCGCCTCATCCTCCATCATAACACTCATTTACAATGACATTTCAGATGTCAGCTCTTTGGACAATGCCAATCAGCTTGCTGCTCACTTTGCGGTCAGCTCAACACTCCCAGATTGTGCTTTGTCTCCGCCTACACTTGAGTGCGTCGAATCTTCAATGGGACGAATCTACTTTCGCACTCGTGTAGTAGCAAGAGTACTTAAAGATCTCAACATACATAAATCCGCTGGTCCAGATGGTATATCTCCCCTTCTTCTGAAGAGGTGTTCTTCCTCGCTGGCAAAACCACTGCGTAAGCTTTTTCATCAATCCTACACTTTAGGACTCTTCCCGAGCAAATGGAAAACAGCATTTGTCCAGCCCGTTCCTAAAAAAGGCGAATCATCTTCTCTCTCCTCCTACAGACCCATTGCACTTACGTCCCTTCTTTCCAAGGTCATGGAAACACTGATAAATCGTCAGCTCATGAAATATCTCGAAACACGAAAACTTCTCAGTACGGTTTTCGTAGCAACAGGTCAACTGGTGATTTGATGGCATGTCTCACCGAAAAGTGGAACCAAAGCGTACATCAATCTGGCGAAAGCAAGATAGTTGCACTTGATATTTCTAAGGCATTTGACAGAGTTTGGCATCAGGCTCTTTTGTCGAAAATGCGTGCATTTGGGATCGACGACTCTCTTCTTCAATGGATTAGAAATTACCTTTCGGAACGTTCAATTCAAGTTGTCTTGGACGGTTTCAAGTCTGATATTCACAAAATAAATGCTGGTGTGCCTGTTCTGTCACCGACACTCTTTTTAATTTTCATTAACGATCTCTTGTCTGCTACTTCTAATCCAATATATTCCTTTGCTGATGACAGTACTCTCTGCTTTTCATATTCGTTCCCGGACTCACGGCCCTGATCTTCGGCTGTAGTACGAGAACGGCACCGTATGCTAAGCTCATTAAATTCCGATATCAACAGCATAACCAATTGGGGAACTATCAATAGAGTGGAATTTAATGCTTCCAAAACACAATGCTGTCTGCTGTCTTTAAAGCGAAATTTAAACACCCAGCCATTATCTATGAATGGCACTTGCATCGTCGAAACCGAAAAACTTTCCATTCTCGGTATGTGTGTCAATGACAACTTACGTTGGAATGACCACATATTTGATGTCGCCAAAAATGCTGCGAAATGTCTAGGTTTCCTCAAGCGATGTAAGAAATATTTTACCCCCTCTGATCTGGCCTCAATATATAAGGAATTCACCCGCCCAAAATTGGAGTACAACTCCCACATCTGGTCAGGTGCTCTTAAAACATCTCTGCACCTGCTAGATAGGATTCAAAACCGTGCGATAAAACTTATTGACGATACTAATATCAGTCAATCAATGGACACCCTCGAACACCGACGAAATGTCTCGTGTCTCACTTTGTTTTATCGCTACTTCCACCACTAGTGCTCCACTGAAATCGCCAGTAGCATTCCGCCCATTCAAACTTTCAACCGTAACACCCGTCTCGCTATGAATGCTCATCAGTATACCCTCAAGCCCATTTTCGGACGTAAGCCGTACAACTCGCTTATGGAATGCCCTGCCGATCTCTGTATTTCCTGGTCGTTATAACTTGCAAACATTTAAAAACAATGTACATCGGTACCTCTCTTTTCTTCCTCCCTAAATTTCATTTGCCCGCGCTGTGTACAATCACATTAAAGGTACTCAAACCCCTTGAGCGCGCGTTCATTATAAAAAAAAAAAAAAAAAAGCTTCACCCCGATACCGAGAATATGTTGAACGTCCCTCGTATATTGCTAATACTTTGGCTCTGTCGGCGAGTGTTAGCGTGAAGTGTCTTAAATGGCTCTAACAAATCTGCAATATTTTGTGGCAGAACAATGCCGCTTAACATTCCATCTCCACGATATGGCAGACATCTAGTCAGACATACTCGTATACGAGTATATATACTCGTACATGTAGATGTAAGTAGGTTAAGTAGATTAAGATTTATTTTTAGGTAGTATGTAGGCTTTTAGTTTTAAGTTTTATAATAAAATTAATGAGAGTCCATGTACTAAGTTTTTAAAAATGGTTTCTTAGTTTAAGCTGTAGTTAAGTCACTGTAGAATAAGAATAAAACCCGTCATAAACGTCGAAAGACATAATTTTTAGGTATTATGTTTAACTTATGTTTAACAGTAAGTTAGTTTAAGATAATTTTACGTTATTTAAATTAATTTTTAAGCGTTTTTTTGTCTAGCAAGTAAGAATAATTTAGGTGATAAAAATAAAAATGTATACGAACTGAACTGAAACTGATAAAACTTGAAAAAATTTTACCGCACTCTCAGGTTAACTTTGGCAAAAGTTCGCTGAGTGGCCAAACCCAAGTGGCATTACATATCCTGAATGTCGGAAAAGGAATAGAGTCACCCAGATAGGAGTTTATATCGTAGAACAACGAAATACGCAACCGTGCATCCTAAAACATGTATGCGGTACCAAGGCAACGTTAAGCCAATTGCGGTAAAATAAAATTCGGTAAATTCACCAATTTTTGCTCTTGGCCACCTGTCGGAAGCCATGATATGGGCTGACTTACAACCAACTGATCCAGCCAAGTTAGTTAACATCTTTAAATTTATTACCTTACAGTTAAAAGTTGAAAACTGCTGGAATGGACTGTCTTTATTTTCAGAGATCCAATTGCTTTTAGCTTCCTAGGGTAAAAAAAGGCCCGTTTATTGCCCTACTGCAAGCTAAGAGCTTCTAAAGAATCTTTCAGTACGTCGAAGACTAAAAGCTTTATTTTTATGATGTGTTACTGTAAGGTTTTCTATCATACTTTCAATTGCTTAATATATATGTAGACTTCCACGAATATGCGTTCTTCTAATTTGATTGCATTTTATCACCGTTGCTGACATTGGTCGCTGTCATGGAGTTTTCGGACCATTTAAGTCAGCCCACTCTATGTGCGACATCGTCATTGCAATTTCCTAGTTCGTTAACGACAGAGCCTAAGCATATAATATATAAATTGTTCGCTCTTCGGCACCCCAGCAATGCCGATATTCATTCTTAGTAGGTACGACTCATTCGTTATACAGATACACGTTATCTTCAAGCACCTTCATTTAATTATTAGGAGATTCATGAAGAGCTGTCACATCGTTGCATGTGACAGTGCTATCATTGACGATTAAAAAAGATGTTTGGGATTCATAAATGTTCTGCTTCACACTTATGATGCCAAAGCATGTGTTAAGTTTTTCGGAAAATAGGACAGAAAGAGAAAGAAAAATGTTAGGGCTCAGTGGCTATTTCGCTCCAAACTAAATTATTAGTGTAAATTGACTTGATGTTTTATTTAGGCGACCATTCATCTCACAAGGTTTTAGTTGCCTGAAAAGTCTTTCGGTCACGGCTGGTATTGAACCCCAAACCGTCCGATTGGTAAGCCAATATACTACCACTTGAGCCTCGGCCATCCACATCTAGCCCAGCTTATTGATCATCACTGTGGTTCTGCCACTGCCTCCAAGACCAGCAGCTTTTAGCGTCGCCTTATACTGTGTCGGCTGACACAGAGTGTTGAATGTCAATCTGTTTATTTAATTTCGAAAAGGACTTAATATTTCTTTTGAATTATGATAAATTCCGGTTGGGGGATAGGGGGAGGGACATCAGAGTAAGTCTAAAGCTATTATAAAGGCTGTTATAAAGGCCGTCTATGAAGAATCAAAATGCCACGTTCTACATAGAGGAAAAATGTTAAAAAATTTAGAAAACCAAAGTGCTGTCAGACAAATAATGCTGTTTTTAGTGATAAATAACGATGTCCCACTTGTATCTATGAAAGGGAGCTGGAGGAACTTGGTGGACTCTAACAGCTTAAGTCAAATATTTTGATTTCCCCGAAGACGCTTACCTAATATCACATAGGGTTATCTATTAAATAACAGCTGATGTGGAGAGAAATGTGAATATCGTTGGGCTGAAGGAAAACATTGTATCAACACTCATGGGAATATCTGCTACCAATTAGCACCCCATCAAAACCGGTTAGAGTACGCAAACTGTGTCCTTCCCAGAATTGTCTTGACCGAAGTTGGGGATTTAAAACATGAAGACAACCACATCAGAAGTCCAGTCCTAGTTATATTATCCAAAATACGAAGAAGCAATGTAAGCAAAGAATGTTCAGATCCATTGTTGAATTCATGCTACTATATGAGTGCAGGGCAAAAGAATTAGTTTTACTATCATGGAGAAGCAAACGTTTTTAAATCATTGTCTTGAAGCATATAGTATAAGAACAGGTCGGAGTCCTATAGGCATTAGAATTTTAAAACAGAGTTAGCAACTGTTGGGATATATTCTTTTAAAAATCCGAGCTCTGTTTGACGAAAATTACAAGTCACGAAAATTAGGGAACAATTGCTTGTAGTTTTGTGCTTGTTCACTTCGAGGTCAAATCATTTCGTGGAAACTACTTTAACCCGGGGTTCGTCGCTAGGTTTTACCGAACACAAACGGTCGCTACCGGGTGGAAATTACCACATCATTCATAGCTCCCTTTTTAATATATGTATATTAATATAATTTTTTTTTTCTGTTCGTTTGTATTAATAACTATACCTTTGACAATAACGTAGGCATTGATACCCACGAAGTCCATAAAATATTACTGAAAGCCATCTTTTACTTCCACGTGACACGGAGTAAATTCCACACAGCTCATCAACGACATCCGCATCGATTGTAATCAATAATCATTTCCGGTTTTTTCGCTTCTCCAGAATCTTTTTTACCATCATGGTGCATAGTAGAAGCAAGTAACACCACTTTCTTTTTCCTGAACACATATGAGACCAAAGTGCAATCTTTTTGAAACCCGAATATAGAGCTGGATACATTTCGAACTTGGGTGGTTGTAAATATTGGAGGAATTTCAGCTCTATTTTTTTTCAAAGTTCCCAACGCAGTCAGACCAAAATCTTTCAGCAAATCATGCAAAAATGAGAAATTATTAAACCAGTTATCTATTACCAAGTTCCGGTGGTTATTTTTTAGTGGTTCTACCATCCGTTTCACAACATCAATTGCTGCAGTACTCTTCTGAAATCTCCACGTTTCCCGTGTAAAAAGTCTGTGCATCAGCCATAACAAAAATGTTTGTACCATATTTTCCAGGTTTGCTAGGAATGTATTGCCTAAATGGGCAACGTTCACGAAACTTCTTCAGTTTTTCGTCAATGGTGACCTTTTCTCCAAATGAATAATGCTTTTTTATATTGTCATTGAAATCCTCGAAAATCTCACGAGGAGGTGTAAATTTATTCTCTGATCACCGCTCTTCGCGTGTATGAATATTATCGACGCGTAAACATTTCAGTAAGAAATAAAATCTTTGACGTGACATAGCTGCTACACACAAGTCGCAACCGCTACCATCTGTTGCCAAGATATCTTTTGTGTTGAGGTGCGAGTTTCGCATTCGGCCACAAAAGAATAATAATCCAAACAGAAATCGCAGTTCCACAATATCCAAACCTTTGCAATCCCGATCTCGTGAATAACTATGTCTCAAACTTTCAATACAAAATTTCTTAAAAGCGACTATTTTTTGCAGATATTCATCCGGAAGAAAAAAATTCCAAGCTTCTAAAATGGCAGATTAACAATAATATTATGAGATCTCGTCCGTACATTCTGTGGTGGTTTTTGTACAAGCCATTGAGTTCTTTCATTTCAGCCAATGAATTTCCCACTCCTGATAAACTTCAACGGTACGTCATCCAAATAGTCTTCTCCCAATTGCACAGGTAATACTTGCTCTTCCTCTTCTTCAAACTGTAGGAGATTTGCTCAGTATCGTTGTCATGGTTACTGTGCTATACATGATCCTCAGTTTCTGATATAATTTCACCCTCACTATGCTCTTGTTGTAATCTTTCGTCTATAGTGCTATCTCTAATTGGAAATCCATGGCAAAAAGGCATTCAAAATTTATCGAAAAAGTGGTTATATAAACGGTCGCTACCGGGTATTTTTTACCCATACTCACTTCACAAACTGCAAACTGACAGCTAAGAGCACGTGTCTTGTTTATATGTAGAAAGATACCAAGAGCGGGAAGTTGCCAAATTTCGTAGAAAAAATGATGTACATGTTTTTATAACCTCTGTGGTATTTTTTACTCGGTAGCGACGAACCCCTGGTTAAAGGGTATGAATACATGGCTTTTTGCTAGGTGCCGGTTACTTGACTTTCTTGATGCCGCTTAGTTGGGAGATTGCATACGTTATCTTTTTTTATGCACAATTTTCTCCCTGATATTGGATCGATATTTTGCCCTCGTGTATGACTTGTATCTTATGACGTCGCGGCACCAATTTTTGGCGTTTGTATGTGGTGGGCTACCCTCTGCGAGTACTGACTATTTAAGTTTTGTTTTCTCTGACAACTTCAAGCATTTCGTTGGACCACCCAACTTCCTAGTTCGGTGACTAGAGACGATGAATGTCTCTTTGAACTTGCAAACATTTATGGGTAATCATCGTTTTGCACTGGATTTTCACTAATACAGGGGAGTTTTGTGCGTTAAATAATCTACCATATTCGTACAGGTTAACCTTCGCTGTGTTACTTGCAAACTAGAGACGGTAAACAAAAACTACACAGAGATACCTGTTTTCTTTTTTTTTTTGTAAACATCTTAGATTTATTATTAAAAGCTACAATTATGAAACAACTTCACATTTTATATTCTAAACGACATTATCTCGATTATGCATTTTGTTTATATAAGAACTCAAATGGTTTGCGAGTAGGAAAACAAATAAATTTAATAAGCTACATCTATCCCAGTATTGAATACTTAAACCAATTTTTTCTCGATTATCAATTGGAAGCCATACTGCGCAAAACACTAAAAGAAAATTATAATAATTTAAAACCGGAATGTCGCTTCAGTTGATACGATATCTTTTACATCGTATGCATATCTTAAAAGGATTAATCATATGTATCACACAGAATATAATGATGAAGAAGTTAACACTTATCACACATTTACAATAGAATCAATTTAATTTTATAGACTATATCTATAGATATATAGGCTATATATATAGATATATTCCTTCGAAATACTATATTTTAATGACTATATCTAATATTCTGTAAGGATTTTGCCACTTTATTTTACTTGAAGTAGATAGTTTGGTGGTTTTTGGAAAATATTGTTTTTTCATTGCCTACTTAGTGAATGTGTACTTAAATATGTTGTCATGAATGTATCATATTGGACAGGGGAGACGAAAGTGCTGGTTAAGCGGAGTATGCTAGAAAATTGTGATATATGGGCGCCATCGAGAAAGTTTTAGATCGCACTGGCCCTTAGAAAATTGTCCGACTCTGTGTGCAGAAAACACGTGCACATGTTAACGATCTAAAACTTTCTAATGCGCTATTTGACCAAATTGATCATTTCAATTATTTTGTTGCGATTTTGATAAATATAAGTTTTTGCAAGCCACAGCATGTTGATCAGTTTTTGGTCGCTTTTCTCATCCATATTGATGTCTTCAGATAGTTGTGGATTGAATCTAAGAAAAAAACATATATTTTAACATAAATTATTTCCTTCGAAATAATGGAAAGTAACCTGTAGTACGGAACTCCGATCATACTGCACCAAGCACGGGCCCGGTCGACTACACGACCATCAGATGCGGTTGCTTGATCCACAAGTAGATTTCCTAAACGGTGTCAAAAGTAAAATAAATTTGATATACACTGTAAGTTTGAAGCCTACCAATAGTTGATATGCCATAGGCAAGCTTTGCAGTATCCCAGATACTCTCTGGGCGAAAGACATCGATATCCTTAAGTTCTGTCACAGGTATTAAACCAGTTCCCAGTGAAACCACAACAGATACCTAATATAAATTATATCATCATTAACACAAAGTCAATAGACTTCACAATATATTGTACTTACTGGGGTAGCCTCAGCTGCCCTGCCTACACTCCTTAGGGCCATGTTGTACTCATGAATTTCTGTCATAGCATCAAGAGTAGGGTTGTTAGCAATCAATCCTCCATCTAAGAATCGTCCAAACGCCCTACAATATTTAGTAAATTTAATTGTGTCAGTAAAATGAGCCCAACTTGAATAAGACATATTCAGACCTAAAGTAAGAAGGTGCGGCTCCTGTTGCCCGTGCAGCTCTCCATACCAATTGCGCATCCGGCTGAGGAGGTGGTGTACGTCGATTACCTTAAACATAACAGAAAACAGAAAACTTTTGTAACATTTTCTTCAAGACATCCTAACAGCACTTACTTATAGATGTAACGATTCCCAAAATTTCACTTGCACTTGTGTAGTTTCTAAAAAGATGCAGGTCAACAGGTTTTCGATCGGCCATAACACCGGTCACCATAATTTTTGGATGCTTTATATCAGTCATTGTGGTATATTCACCGAGATTTTCCTTCAAAATCGATTCAAATAATTCACTGGAATACGGACGAGAACCAACAAAGCATTGCTCCTTCATACGCAGATAAAGTCCCATGCATTGACGCATTGTTTTGCCACATCCCAGACCAAGAGCTAAAATACCCCCGGTACTAGTACCGGCAATCCAGTCAAACATGTGAATTATCGGTGTCTGTGAGAGCTTCTCGATTTCCAGTAACATTTGAACAAGAACTAAGCCACGAATTCCTCCACCGTCTAGTGAAAGGAGGCGGCCACGGCCATAAGGTTTTTCACCTTTATACGATCCAGGAGATGTTGGGGACATTGGCACTGAGCTGGGGCTTGCTATAGCTGCAGAAGCCATTTCAACATCTTCAATACTACTCGCAGAAGAGTCTACAAAAGTAAACAATTTATATTCGTCCAACTATTAGGTTTTTTATTATTGTGAAAACCTTTATTAAGTTTTAGAGATTCAGCTTTTGCTTTATAAGTAAACATTCCAAGAAGAGTATCCATTACACTTTGACCTTTTTTCTCTTTCTCTGTATCGACGAGAACTGGTGGTCTAAAAACATGTTGTTTTTTTTTAATAAGGTAATACTTTATGGAAAAAGAAGAAAACTAACTCTAAAGGTTTCCCAGAAATTGGATTCTCAATGCCTGTGGTACCAAAAAGACCGACCGCCTGACGACTTGTTGACGCCAGCATATTTTCAATGTGTTCACGTTGCTCGACAGATTCAGGTACCTCTGGTGGAATGCCGTTGTACATTCCTTTTGCACTGCATCCTTCTGGACAGCCTTTACTTGTTTCAGGGCATCTGTAAAAGTGAGTGTTATTTGAAGAAGCTTTGCAAGATTTATATGAAAAAAAAAAAACAACAGAAAACAAACCTTTTAGCACCAACTGAATGCAAGATGTAGAGAATTTCGTCATCTTTACCTTTAGCATCCTTGCCAACCATGTGACGAGGTGTTAAACCTAGGAAGAAGAAATGGACATGTATAGGAATAAATATTGAAGAACACAAAGTATTTAAGATTAATAAAGCCTCGACCATAGTAATATATCCAACAATCACCAGACGACTATTCAATGTATCAGGGTATCGGAAACAGCCTTGGCACGAAAACTGTATCTTAATGAATAAGTTTGCCGTATAGGACTAAACAAAAATTATCATAGATATTCAGACATTTTTAGGTTCCTTAACAGCAGAAGTTTGTGGTTTACATACGGAGTTGGCGAGAAATCCAAAAAAAATTTTTCCACGTTTTCCTTTTTGTTCTTTCCGGGAAAGCTTATGATCGCAATAAAACGTCTTACACAAAAGCAGTCCTTAGTGAGGGCTTTAAATTAATCCCTCGTTTTTCCTTCATATTCTTCGGTTTTTCTGTGTTTTGTTAGCCTTGAAGTTCCCTTCTGGGGCTTGATGCCAAATCTCTGATCGTGGTTCGTATCGTATGCCCAATCCAGCTAGAGTTTTGCTTTTTGATTTCGCTAGCTATGGGTAAAAGTATATCACATGATGAATGTTAACATTTGGGATGGTATTTGACCACCAGATGCCCCTTACGCATTTTTTATTGAATACCTGTAAATTGGTTTCAGCAACCAGGCACGTTATTACAGGTATTAGGAATACAAATTTGATATTTTAATTAAAATATACCTAGTTTTGCTCGGTTACTGAAGGATAATGAACTCCAGCTCTTGTTGACTATTGTCTTAATACTCGTAGTATTTATTCGATCTGCCAATCGGTTAGAACAGAAACCAATATGCTGCTTGTGGTTAGCAAATCTGCTTATATATTCGGTTAAGCAGCACTCTTGTCACCACTTTCGACGAAACCGAAAGAGTGATTTCTTTACACTTTCAGAAACAATCCTTCTTCTGGGTAAACAGAGGATTAAGAATATTCGCAATGTTGGGGTGTTTACCTTTCAGTTTTTCATCGGTATTCTGATCGATCCTAGCAGATTTGTTATTTTTGAAGCGGATTATACAAGTAGTTTTAGATATTTTATCGATCGTATTTTATCTGCAGATATTGGGGATGGAGTTTGTTGGATGCATTCGGTTTTGAGTTTATTGTTTCAACAAAGATTCGCTCATACTTTTTTTAGCCGATGACCAAGTATTTTTCTTACAGGCTGTTAAGAAAGTATGATTTTAAAGGCAATCATTTGGCGTTCATTGTGTAATGTTAATGCTTAGTTTTGTAACATGACATTTCCTTACATTGAGTTGTGACTTTCTTAAGTCGAATACTTGCAACAAGATGATGGTAGCTTGCGCTACACATCGAGAACATTGCTTCTTCATTTTTCATTAATAAGCAAGTATTCAATTTTGTTGATGTTTTTTTAGGAGAATTGTGTGGCACTGTCGACGAAGTTGAGGAGTTACCTATTTTCCTTCATTGGTTGCTATCCGTCCTCACTCGTCGAATTTAATGTTTTCAGAAGAGCGTTCTTACCGTCTGCAACTCCAAATCCGATGTGTATGTTGCCATATTAGGTGGATTTGTCATGCTAGGATGACTACCACTTGGTGAATTACTTTCCGTCGTTGGTTATAAATTCGTGACATCGTAAGCTTAGGGTGAAAACTGATCGTGGCGGAGATCAAGAGACATCGAGTGGGGCCCGATTTTAACATAAAGCATAAACGCCTTTTGCAGTTGCTCACTATGAATGGAAAAGTTGCGATTCCCTTGCTAAAGTACTCGAATACGTCGAATAAATGAAACCTTAGTAGATGCCTTTTGGCAAGTTTAGTCCGTGAGCCGACCAAAGTGCGGCTGATACGAGTGAAAGATCCTCCAACACTCGCTGGTAATAATTGACAAACAGTGGAGACTGAGAACATACTGAAAAAATATTCAGCGAAATTTAAGTTTCTAGCCTTCATGGATAACAAGGTTCTCACCTGTGTCAGGGAGACTATCAGCCTACGTTAGAATATATGATACGTATATGTATATATTTTTCATGGCCAAATATGTTGTCTTGGGAAATGTTTAGATTGCCTTAAACGTTAAAAGGATTATTCCACAACTAAATTTTGATATCTTCGTTGCAGAACATCATTTGTATTATAAAAAAAAATTGTTTGCGCTAGGCATACATCGAGATAAATATCCTGCTCCTCCTGTGGTCGGTTCAGTTGTTAAGTTTTAAATGTTTTCGTGGGTGCGTATATCAAGTAAGTTCGGTAACGCTGCGAAGCTAATGCTGTAACTTTCTGTTTTATATAACTTGCTCCAGTATATCCTGTTATTATTAGCCTGTAATAGTTAAAGTGTGCTTTTCCAGCCTGTGTAATAAAGCTTGTCTCTTCTTAATCTGCCAATATAGAAAACTTTCAAATCATCCAGTCATTTTTGACAAAACATCATGGATAGATTTACATTTAAACTTATTCTAAAAATCGAAGATTATGTGATTTTGTTGGTCCTTAAAACCGACCCACTGAGTTCGCTATTCGTCGCGTTGTGAATAAATTTCGTACCACATTCCCTGTGAATGGCCAACAATGCATGCACGTAATGTGCGTATAGAAGACTATGGCTGGTGGCGGCAAATCGGGACTTCGTTTCTTGAGCAGCCAAAGTCGACCCTTTTTTTTATAGAAAAATCGTGTTTAGTATAGAATATCCCTTTTGGCGTAATAGGTTTGAGAAAAAGGAAAATTGCCATTTCTGTAGTAAGGCAAATCCAGAAGGGATTCATGAGACTTAATAATACCCACCAAAATTCACTAGTTCAGTGTGGCCTTCACGAACATTAGTTTCTCAAAATAGGATGGCGCTCATGTTACCTTAGTCAATGACTAACATTACCATGTTACCGATTATTTCTTTGAAAATATGGAGCTCTCATACTGCCCGTGAAACCATTTACTTACTGAGAACTCGATTAACGAAATACATCAGTGAATTGACTGCCGAGATGACACGATTTGACGCCAGCCGATTACTTCTGTTGGGGCTATGTAAAGTCTTTGGAGTATGCTACAAATGTCAAGCTATTCAGAATTTGGAGGCCAATATTTAGCACGTAATTGGAGAACAAACTTTGGATCGACACGATCCGCTTCCTTAAAAACGGCTACATCCCAGGAAAAAATATGCCTGCAGTCGAGTTCAAAACATATTGTCATGAACCCTTCCTTATAATGAATAAAGATTTGCGATTCACTCAATACCTGTTGGTATTTTTATATACTTCAAATACGTTATATCTCATAGTTTGAAGAACTATTAACAGAACAGATGTGTGGCTATTAATCCAAAGGATGTAGTGCGTTCGCATACAGCGTTTCTAGTTGAACCATATGTCACACTTCGGTGCGTAGACTGGCAATCAGAGCGCTCCTTCTTTGTATTGTTAGATAAATCATACCTAAATCGCAGAAACTACGGTAGGAATTAGCCTCATTGAGTTTTCTCCTGGAGGGCTAAATAATAGGTTGACCTTTTCTTTCTGACATAGCGTTCCTGCTCTTTACAAAATGCCATCATTTTTGACTTTGCAATGGTAAATTTAAGCATCCACAGGCTGAAGCATTGCAATATTTTATTTTTTATCTGCAATTACATATATTATAAATGTTGTTGGCGATTTTTGGTTTTACAAACCTAAATCAACCTAGTTAAATTCAATTTTACACTTTACATTTTGTCTGTTAATAACATACTTAAATCCCCTAGTTTAAAAACGAAGTGCGGATTATGTAACTTAAAAAGTGATGGACATGAACTTAAAATACTTTTACAAAAATCGATTATTTCGAGAAAAAGCATTTTCGAACAATACGGCAGTTGTGTCTCACAGAAGAGAACGTAAATTTTGGCTGATACTCCTATTAATCAATCGGCTGAGACAATCTCTTCTAAGACCACCACTTCCACTCGTACTTTAATTTTGGGCTCTGATTATTTTACAGATTTTGCAAGCAAATCGTTAGAAATATACAGTCCAACAGCGCCAATTGCTTCGCTTTCCGCCCAGCACATCATTGATGCGGGTGATCAAACCGTAACACTTCAAGTGTTATATGTTGAGATCATTAATATTGAATAAAATCAGATCCCTTGAAGAAGAAAATGCATCTCTTAACAAGAAACTAAACATTTGTGAGTTAAGATTGCATGCACTGGATCGCAGAGAGAAAAGGTGGTCGGTTAACATTATTGGCATGCCAGATGCAACCAAAGAGAGAGTTAATAACATTTAAACGGCTCGTTAATGTTGAGGAATTCGATGTTAATGAAATTGAATCCTCCTTTGTTAAGAGAGTAAAAGTTAACACTGAAAGCAACCAAAAAATCTACCAACATCATGTGCATACAATTTTCATCTCTCTTGCGTAAAAAAGTTGTTATGAAGAGGGTGCGAGAGAGAAAAAAAACATTTTCTCAGCTAATATTTTTGGTGCTCATACGTATGACAACAATGGGGACGGCAGCATCAACAACATCAAGAGTAGGAGCAACAAGATCTATGTCAACGATTGTCTCACTGCATGTGCAAAGGCCAATGAACTAAAATTTGTCAAAAAATGCAAATTCGTTTGGATAAAGAATTCAACTATTCATATCAGGAAATCAGAAGGAGGGAAAGTAATTAAAATAAGTAATTTGGAGGATTTTTCTAGACTTGAACATATTTGATTTATGATTTATTATTATTTTTTTTAACATAATAATGTTATAATTCTCTTCCTCTACCAACTTGATCAAAAATTATTCAGAAAATTAAAAATACAAGTTCATTCACCTAAATCTATATTGTCCCCTTCAAAGTACGAGTAATACCCATCGACTGCAACACTTATGCCAGCGCTTGATCCAATCCTCGAAACTTGTTTTATATTCGGTTTCCGATATGTCCATCAGTGCTTCCTGCGATATTTCCATTACTTCCTCTCGGCTGCTGAAACGCGTTTCCACTACGGGGAACTCGATTGAACAGAAAGAAGTCACAGGGAGCCAAATCAGGTGAATGTTGCATTTTTCGTCAAAAAATTACGAATAATGATGGCACTGTGCGACGGTGCGTTCTTATGGTTCAAAATCCACGAGTTTTCTGCCCACAATTCTGGTCGAATTGCTTCACGCAAACGTCTCATAACGCCCAAATAATACTCTTTGTTTCCTTCCGGCAAAAATTCACGATGCACTACACCGTTGTAATCCATGAAAACCGTGAGCATTGCCTTCCTTTTTGACTGAAAACGACGTGGTTTTTTTGGTCTCGGCTCATTTGGTGAACGCCATTCACTTACCTGATGTCTGGATTGCGTGTCGTACTCATAAACTCACGTCTCGTCTCCAGTAATGATCCTTTTGATGAATGTGGGATCGGATTCAGCCTCGCAAATCATCTCTTTTGCGACGTCAACATGGTCTCCTTTTTGTATGAAATTGAGGTCTTTTGGCAACAACTTTGCTGCTATACGACGAAAACCCATTTCATTAACCAAAATGTCTTTGACAGATCCATAGGCAATGTTCAAGTCATACGCTATCTCTCTGATGGTTAATTTGCGGTTATTGATCAACATTTCTTTTACTCCATCAATGTTTTCGTCGGTTTTCGATGTTGATGGTCTGCCACCGCGTTCATCATCTTCGATTGACTCACGACCACTTTTGAACCGCTCGTGCCACTGGTAAACGACCGTTTTCTTTAGAGAATCGTTGCCGAAACAGTTTTCCAATATTTCCAACGTTCGCACACCATTAAATCCGTTTTTTACGCAAAATTTAATACAAGTTCGTTGTTGCAAAATTTAAATCCGTTTCTAGAATTGTAAAAAATCGCCAACACACACAGAGATAGATGTACTCTTAGCTACGTAACTTTTGCAAATGTCAAGCTATGACGATAAGATTTAGAGTCAACAACAGAATTACCAACTTAACGAAAAAAAAAACTCAAATTGTAACAAATTGTGTAACAAAGGTGGTTATTCCGGGAAAGTTTTGATCAAGGTGGTATATTGAATTACGTAGTAAATTTTGATATTTGCTATTGATTCCCCTTCAACTTTTTTATGAGAAATGTTACTTAATTCATATTCGAATCATCCATTCGCCTCTTGTCACTTTGACAATAGAGTCTTGATTAAAGCGCCCTGTAAACGCTAAAACATGGTACTAGTAAACATGTAAAACAAACCAAGTTTTAGCTGATGTAGATCGTCTGCGGATTGGTACGCCAATTTTTTGGTCTCACCAACATTAGAATTTGATCTCACTAAAATCAAAACTGGTTTGATTTTTGTCGATGTTTGTGGGTGGAGTTTTGTGTTGCTGATACTATATTTGAGTGTCTGTGGTCTCATCTGTCAACATTTGCTCGAGCAAGCCATTTTATCAGTGAATTTCGTCGTGTGAACACACAAAATAATCGGGAAAAATTGGCGAACATTCCAAATATAGTACTGATGTTTGGAAGGAATTTTTCGAGTGTTTTTAATTATCTTGGAGTGAATTGGTTTCAGCTCCTGCGGCTTTACTAGTACCATGTTTGAGCGATTACAGGCTTAAGCTTTAAGTTCATTTGTAAATATTGAAATACTGGTATGATATTATTTGCTAGAAATAAAATTTGATTAATGATTATAAAAAAAACAGTAAACTGCTGAGAGTATCTACACGACATGAAGATACATTGGTACATGGATATGTCTTATAGGCATACGACAAAAAACGTTAATTGTTTTACGAGTGAAGATAAATAGAATATATGCTGGTTGTGCAAAAAAAGAGATGGTTTAAAGTTTTACCCCGGTGTAAAAAAAAAAAACCGAAGTTTTTTTTTAGGTATGTTATGGTAGGTATTACCTGTATGAAAAAATGAGTTTAGTTCCAGTATAGACATCATTTCTTGTACTCAAGTTGTAGAACTCGATGTTGTAGACAATAATGGGCGGTGTGTACTAAAGTAGGAAATATAGTGGCGTGTTTCAAGATTATCGATGTGTCGGGAGAAGATGGCAACAATACAGTTTGAATTACGAGTTGCTGAGATGGCATTTTGTTTCTAAACCAAGTTCGTTGTGCATAAATTCTACAAACTTGACATCATCAGGGCTACGTAGATCTAAATTGAGATCACCACTGAGAATTATTGGCATATTGTAATAATGATGCTGTTCTAGATTTTCTAACAAACCCCTAAACTTCGGACTATAAGCGAGCAAATTCAAAATAAAAGCTACCACATCCTTTCTTACAATTATTAATCCACCCCTGTTCCTGCAACCCATTGTACACACAACACAAGGTAGAAATGTACGATCAATCAATAAAAGAAGAGAAGCAAAACAGCTATGTATTGAATTTTATAAGTTAACTACACAACCCTTAAACCACTTGCATTACACATAAACAGCGCATCATATTACATCTTTTCCCACAATTTGATGCTTCCTTCCTATCAACCCCTGTTTGCAACAATAAATCGGTGTAAAAGGCAAACTTATTCGCGCACAGAGTACGATCACTGAATGGTAGAAGGAAAGCAAAAATGGGACACATTTTGTGACGGACACATTTTTCAGAAAGACAAGCGGGTAGACATATCCATGTCAAAAAAAAAAAAACAACTACATGGACCTTATCGTTAACGATTGCGCACATACATTGTATAACGTGAAATTTAAGAAACTACTTACCATCCTTCGTTTTTAGATTAATGTCACATCCAAACACGACCAAACACTGCACAATGGGTACTAGCTTCTTCTCGATAGCAATGTGTAAGGCTGTATTGCCATCTTTGTCCAATACATCAATTTCTGCATCATGAGCTAGTAGGGTAACTACACATTCAAAGCGATTTCTTGCTACCTAAACCACAAGAAACGACAAAAAGTTTTAAGAAAATTGAGCACGTATTCATGTAGACAAAACTTACCATCACATGAAGAGCTGTTCGTCCATCAAAATTAAATGCATTAACATCACACCCAGTATTTATTAAAGCTTGTAATGTTTCACGCGAAGAACACCAATGCAATGGAGTGCCACCGTATTTCATATCCTGTGTGTACAGTTTGTTTGCATTGGTTTTCAAAAACTCAGCAACTGAACTTGGAGTTGAGGTTTTATAGATTTTACTGATATTTTTCGCTGGCACATTTACATCGGCTTTAGCTAGAAGAAGAGCTTTAACACAGTCTGGCTTATCGGATAGGCATGCAAGATGAAGCGGTGTATATCCATCGGCATTGCAATGATTTAAATTTGCTGTACTCTTTTCAGCAAGAATCTGTTATAAATAATTTTAAACAATTCAATTTTTATTTGGAAAATATTTATTTGGACATCTTACGTTGATAATTTCCTTAGTAGTGCTAGCTGCATAGTGAAATACGGAATTACTGTTGTTATCCAAATGGTCAATGTCGCAAAACGGTGTCAGAGTTTTCACCATTTCAATGTTACCCATTTTAACGGCTAACTAAAAATATAAAAACCATGTACAAGTGTAAGCATATCTATGGAGGTTACAGCGGTATTTAAAAAAAAAAATTTTACAACTTATAATAGAAGTGTATGGATAACGAAATGTACCGTCAACTCTATGCAAAGCTGTATCTACAATACATGTGTCAGTAGTCAAAAATCCATAGTCCGTTTCGACTATCTGTCAAAGTCGATGATTGTTTAAGAAGAAATATGTTTCTTACAAAAGTAGATCTAGTGTTCGAAAATATTTTAGTAAATGTTCTTATCTCTTATTGATTGAGGTGCAGAAATCTTGAATTTGCTAAAACCTTAGGTACTGCGTTTTGTTATAAAGACGTTAACCTCTGCTAGATTATGTGGTGATATGTTTCGATTTTCATCTTAATCTCCGTACATCATCTTATAGAAAAGAGAACTAGCATTATGATGCATACTCTGCCACAAACGGTTGAGAACGGAGGAGAGCTACAAAATATAACATCACAAGTCTGACCAAGAAAATGTAAGAAAATAGAACGATGTGTGTAAGTGAAGCTTGCATTTCAACAAAGCAAATACCGCAAATAGTGTGAACAGCAACGACAGAGGTCAGCTATGTTTGAACTTCGAAACACTACTCTTTTAAATTTGTGATCCTTCCTCTTTGTGAGTTTTACCTTCGGATTAAATGACCGAGCAGGTAAAACTACTAATTGCTGTAAAGCAACAAAGACTGCAGAAAAAGACAAGGAACTTGGGTGGAATGCTTGGGCTCTTAAAAGACCAAAGCTGAAGAATTAACAGAATGTCTAGATCGTGACCGCGATTAGTTACATCCCAAAGGTATGATGACATGATAGAGGAAAAGACCAGTGCCTTTTAGGATGCGGATGAAAGCAAAAATTCTTCAGCTTAAGGCCTGATAACAATCTTTTTCGAAACTAAATTCGCTAATATAATTCTGAAATGTGCCTGCGTCTCTAAAGAATAAAAGGATGAGACTGTTTCCATGAGTTTCTCGATCAAATATGCAATCAAATACCTAAGAAGGACATTAAAATCGGGTTATGGTTCAGATACCTCATCACCTACAAAGGGATCTGATAGTCATCTACCAGATTGATCAATTGATCAAATTGCGAACGAAATGAGGCACAGCTTAAGTTTCTGAATGCGTGAACGTTTTGAGCAGTCCATGTCGACTCGAACGTTTGCAGTCGCAAATGCCAGAGCTTTTTTTCATCAAAAACATCCCCTGGATGGGCCCAAGGACCAAGGGCCCCACATGAATACAAGGAAAATATCGGCTTCACTGAAGGCAAAACAAAGACCTAAAGAATTAAAAATAAAATAACATGACAGGGATAACGATGGGTGAAGGCACTTACGGACGGTGCTGAAAATCTGGAAGCATTACTATTGAAAACTACTAAAGGGTGATGATGACAATCCGCTGACAAACCAAAAGAAGAGCTATTCAATGTGAACAATCATCAGGCGCCCAAGAGAAGAAAAGCTGTATTCAATCTAAAGATAGAAACAGGCTACTGGAACAGACGGGCCCATCTATTCAAAGCAGACTATAACAACCCATTTGCAATTACGGACGGATAAACGTATTTTAGACAAATGCGAACTTAAGTTAATGATACCTGAATCTCAAGAGGAGATACTTTCTGAACTTGTGCGAACGACAGGATATGCATATAAGATTCTATCAATCGTACCCAAGAACTTTGAATCGACATCCACCACTTGTTCATCAATTAAAAAGAAGACCAGCAGTCTCTTCGACCTATAAGGTCCAGATCGATACTCACCACCTATTTATCGATTTCAAGGCCGCATATGACAACATCTATAGAGGCGAACTGTACAGAGACATGTCTAATTTTGGCCTGATTACCAATCTCGTCAGATAGTGCAGAATAATGATGGAGAATGTCTTCTGCATCTCAAAGGAAGCAATCTCGTCCGTCTGCACAGGGTAAAAATGGAGACAATTCGTTTTTCTGTAATGGTGAATAATAAAACGACCGGCGCCCTTAATGTTAAAATTAGATTTCGACAAGGTATCGCCTTGTCATGGATTATGCAAAATTCACAGGCCAACATCAGAGGTACAATATTTTGAAAGTCTGTACAATTCCTCACTCAAGTGCATTTGGAAAAGAAGCAGCGAAAATGGGTTTAGTGATAAATGAGTGTAAAAAGAACGTTGAACACGAACGTTACCTGCGCTGCAAATTTAAACAATGATATAAACAGAGATTAAACTATAGATCACTCTTGCCAATCGCCTTTTCTGTGGACTAAGAAGGCAACTGAGAAATAAGTTCTTCTTTAAAGAACAAAGAAAACCTTGTATAAGATCATTCAAAGTTCTTCCAGTGGTTTTCGGTCCCATTTGCATTTGGTATGGGCTGTACAGCGTCTTTGTCCTCCTCAAAAGAGTCCGAGTTTCTTGGCTGGATAGTAAGGGAATGTTGAACAAATGAATGTACGCATCTCTCTGGTGAAGGAAGACCTAGCCTAAGTTGTCGATCCCAGCAGACGATTAGAAATGAGATATTGATGGAAGCTTCACATCACTCCCCTTAACATTATTGCGGAGGTTGCTTCATATAAGTAATAATAAAGAAGAATACACAAAAAAGTATGTGCCACGTCAGGCTCTAAAGGTACTGAACAAAAGTTATTGCTTTTTACTTAGTGTAGATCTGCCAAAAGCTAGTATCAATATATTTTAAATAAAAATTTACCAACAAAAAAAAAGCAAAACTTTGTAAAGTAAATAGAAGTCATGGGTCATCTCTTTTATCTGTTGCTGTCTGGCGTAGCGATAAAGAATTCGCACATATCCGTACAGCAAAGTTGCAGTGAAAACAAAAACAAACATTAACATTTAAATCCGCACTCAGTCACTGGTTGGTGTTCCTTATTAAGTTCTTTGCATTTTTTCTTTTGTTTACCTGAAATGGAGACATGTAGGCAACGTGATCAGCATAGTCTATAAACTCCAACACTTTGGGATTATTCACATATTCCGGAAAATTAAAGTATGCCACCAAATGCGCTAAAGACCATGACGGATTTTCCGTAAGTATATCGCAGACTTTTTGCAGTCCATTCACATTGTAGTGCTGAAATAGTTAAAGAATTTTTTTCAAAATCAGTCTTCTACTTATCGTTATGTTTATACTACAATAGTAACATACCTCTCTGACAATGCTCACATAGATCGGAAGTCTATGTAGGAATGCATTAAACTTATCTTCAGCTTCTTGTTGTGTTTGTGCTCTGTATAAACTGAAAGATGTGGTATTCGAATCTGTACATGGTCGCTGTAGCACGATTTCCCAGATTGGCTTCTTATCCGATTGGTTAATAGGTGGTGCATACAATACCATTGCCTCATCTCGATGGATAACTTGCAGAGTTCCTAACGATCCGCTTTTTATTTCAATAACTTTACTTGGTGAAGTTTCGCCGCCAAGAAGCCGTTGAAGAACTACATACACAAAACGAGAAAAAGTACAAAAAAAAAAACCGAGAGTAGTTGGAATCAGTCAGAGACAAAGAACCAAACAAAACCAAAAGCTAAGAGGAAATAAGATATACAAATTAAAATGAAAAGTTAGATACCAAAGTCGGAGGCGATTGCTCCTAGGGTTAACCACGACATTTTTGTTTTGTTTTATAGACTTCACTTAGTTTTGTTAGTATTGTACAATATTTGTTATTGTTAATTATCCCAATTTGATTTACTATGAAATGAGCTAAGATAGTGATTCATCTATTAATATTTCTTGCGCGTTTTATGTCTAAACATTCTAGAACCTAATTAAATTGATATAAGTCGATGATGTGCTCTTTGTTGTGCCTGTTTCTCGAGAATGTGAGAATCTTAAAATGATGATGATGATGATGGAGATTGCTTTTTCTATTTAAATGAGAATAATTATTTAAAAATAAATAAAGACAAAAACAATTTCCAAAAGTAAATGCGATATGTACAAACAAAAGACACCCGGCAACGAGAAGGCCTTATTGTATGTATTGCATTCAGGGCTACATCGAGGCAATAGAGCGCAACTAGTTTCTACTTCAATTGTTAGCCTAATGTGTTGCTATTGTTAACTACTTATGCAATAAGATCTTATGATAGTTTGTGATCAATGACACCCATAGATGAGCGTTTTTGCCAATTTCACTAGAAAAGAAAACAATATTAATTGCACGAGGATTAAGGAAGTGAAGAAATTATTTGATAGGCAATACTGTGGAAAAAAAATTATGAGAGGGGGCTGTCATTAGATGTAATAAGGAATTTTTATTATCATGCGCAAACTGAATTCCTAGAGAAAACACTTCTGTCTTTTGTTCTAACCGTTCAACATTGTTTTGTTGTTTCTCCTATTTGTTACTTTGTAATGCTCTTGGATTGTTGTTTGTTTTCAGTTTTTGGTTGAGTAAAACAAAGGCAAAAGAACTAAACTTCACTTTTATTTAAATTAGGATGCTTTGTGCGGTAGAAAAAAGTATTTACGAAAAACCACAAAAGCAAAACCCGAAATTTGAGGCAAGCTATCAGTCCGGAGGACGTTTGTTGAATGTTTTATTTTTTTTTTATTTCGCACGACAGATGGTAGTGTCAGATGTAGGCACACGAGAAACTGAGACTGCAAGTGTCATAGTTGTTAAATTCGCAAATGGATTCGGAACGGAAATAGCAGGAATCAGCAGTGCCATGATCTTAGTTTTTTTCGAAAAATGACAGTTGAACTGATGATTATCTATCGTATTTCTTTGGTTTTTTTTTTTTGTTATAATTACTGGATTTTGCACCGGGATTTTATTTGCCTGTGAAAATGTAACTTTGGACTGGATGTTGTACGAGTAAAGTAGGATCTAATTCGTCAACTGGGTGATGCCTATTGCTGTAACTATTACCTAGTTTATATGATAGCTTAAAGTGCATTGACTGAACGCGCATTGAGCAATGAAATGTTCAATGTGGTTTGAAGTGGTGTTTATATGAGCGTATTGAAGCAATGCGTATGGAGTCAATGCGCTTTAAGCTGTCATATAAACTAGGTATATGACTACAAATCGATTGTGGTTGTTTTAATTCCGGTTCTCTCATCCAACCGGATTTGATTTGTCATACTTATGTATAAGTGCGATTTTTGCTTACACCGCTTTTACACGGATCATGTTTTGAAAGATTCAAATGAGTGCAAAAGAGAGGGATAATGAAACAAAAAATACCCAATTAACCAAATTCCCAATGCATGTGAGTAGGATTTTCATTGTATTTCAGTATGGCGGATGAATTTAAATGGACCAAAGAATTAACAATCGGGCTTATTTTCAATTATGAAACACTGAGCACCAAAGATGAAATGAAAGAGAGTTGTCAAACAGCATGAAAAACCAAAGAATGGGAAAAAGGCTTCGTGTAAAAATGTGCGCATCACAGAAGGACAGTTCAAAAGAAAATAACCAAAACAAGCGCATCAAACTCATGCGCTGCGTAAAAGCCGTCTGGCATGAACGTCATTCCCATGAACACAGCGGCTACACACAAAAAAAAGCTTCTTTTGAATGAAGGCAATTTTGACAGATGGGGAACGCTGAAATCTAAAACATAAGATATCGTTGAAGTGGTAGGTTGACGTGTATACAATTTTTTAGGAATGATAGTGAAAGAATGAATGATTTATTTATTCAATGATAATGAAGACGCTTTATTAGCAGTTTAATCACCAAATCTACTACTCAACAACAGCAACATAACCAGCATGTCCAATACGTCTGGTTTTAATCAAGAATCCATTTCCTACTGTAGATTTAATTTAATTAAAAGAAAGTGGGACATCTTACCGTAATAAAAGAAGAGCTAAGTTGGAAAATATGAGAAAAAATGAAGGGGATTTACTTAAGTACGTGAAAAGTCCCATTCGTGAGACGTTAGATTACACGTTGGGCTTAAATTCATCAAAGACAACCCATAACAAGCTAAGAAAATACAAGGACTTGATACTGTTGACCTGCTACCTGTTAGAAATGATGACATTGTTCCTAAAGATCAAATTCCAACAACATTTACTCAATTAGAGTCTGCATCTGTAAGTCTAGACATGCATTTCGATAGTTTAGAAACAGAGGCTGATACAGCATCCGAATTGTCTGGTATTCAATACCAAAACTTGGATGATGTTGAAAAATGGCCTGAGCACATACTCGTAGATGAAAATACGCGATTGCATCTCATTCAGCAAGGCCAGGATGTTGTTCAGCATATCAATAATTACTTCGCCGAAGCGTCAACAGTTTAACATCAAGACTAGATACAAGACGGCACACCTAGGAATGGTTTTTCCGCACATTGACCAACGGCGAAAAAGTTTTACGTACTTGGATGGTTTACTCTCCTTCCAAAACATCATTATTTTGCTTTTGCAGTCGTTTATTTGAGAACGTAAATACACCGAATGGATCAAAGTTTTGCTAATCTGATGGATTTAATACTTGGTGGAAATTAAATCCTAAGGTTTCAACTCACGAATCAAGTGCACTACACAACCAAAATTATTGCAAATGGAAGAAGTTTTCAGATTTCAAAAAGGACAGACTATTGACAAGAAAGAGCAAAACAAAAAAATGGCAAGAAATTCTTATCAGAATGTTTGATATTATAAAATTCCTTGCCGAACAAAATATGGGTTTACGTGGCCATAGAGAAAACGACACCAGTATTAATAGAGGAAACTTTTTAGAATTGGTGCATTGCACATCGTGTAAGATCTAAAATGTGTGGAGAAATTTCAATCACGTATATGTCACCAGAAATCCAAAACGAATTTATTGCAATTTTGGGAAATAAAGTTCGCCAACTTTCAAATAAAACCAAGTATTATTCGATTATATTCGAAAACACTGCAGACATTTCTCATAAAGATCAAACAAGCCAGGTAGTGATTGAAAATCAGGAAGTATATTCAATTAGTGAAATCTTATATAGATTTCATTGAATCAAAAGATAAAACTGCTGAAGGAATTTCAAAGATGATTTTGAGCAAACTTGAAATTGATGGCCTCGATATAAGCAACTGTAGAGGTCAAGCATATGATAATGCTACTGTTATGGCTGGAAGGCATTCAGGAGTTCAGCAAAGAATTAAATAAATAAATCCCAAAGTAGAATTCGTAGCTTGCTCAAATTATTCTTTAAACCTAGTTTGTTTACACGCTGCCTCAGATGAGGTGAGTTCAGTAACTTTTTTCTGTACATTAAAACGTTGCTATTCACTTTTTTCCATGTCCACGCATCATTGGGAAGTTCTGATAGAATCTACAGACACGCGGTGGAGTGCAAGAGGCGATGCCGCAAAACTGACAGAAACAGGTGAGAGCTTAAACACAAGAACAGATGCAGGAACTTTGCTAGTTACGATGTAGTTATTTACGTTTGTTTGTTTTTTGGGCCTCTGGCAACCCTTGCTACATGAAGTGAATGACGCACAAAAATATTTGGAAAACAAAGGGACTTGACATAAGACTGTGACATAAGAAAGTAAATGCTTTGTAGATGGTACTGATAGAGAAACGAGAGGAATGTGCAGATGGCGCTGTAAGTTATGCAAAAAATATGTGTGAAGAACTTGGCAGTTCCATGGAACCTCAGAGGCGCATAACAAGAAGGAACATTTTTGATGACGGAACCAGAGATGCTAACCTGTCTTGTGAAAATGCGTTGAGACGGAAGCTGTTTTCTTCGTTAGAAAGAATCATTGTAGAAATTCGTGAGCGTTTTCAGCTGCTACAGAATTCGGCGGATAAGTTTGCTTATTTAACGCCGGCTATATTACTAAAATAAATTCGGAAGACACTACATGTAATCTAGACTGCGTATCTGCCGAAATTGACGAGCAGGTCTTCAAGCTGGAACGACGTCGACTGCTAACTTCCATTGCTGCCACGGGCAACGAAAATAAATTAATTAATGCGGACTCACTTGAATTATTAATATTTATTGTGAAATCTATGTTGGAAGATACTCTGCCCAATACTATAATAACGCTCCGAATAGTCTTCACAATTGCCAAAGGCAATGCCAGTTGTAAGAGAAGTTTTTCAAAATTGAAATTGATCAAAAATGATTTAAGACCAACAAAGAGTACTTTAAGGCCAACCAATCTGGCTATCTTGTCTTGTGTATTGAACAAGAGGTGTGTGATGCTATAGACATTGATAGTGCAATAAAAGACTTTGGTCTTAAAAAAAAGTTGACGAATAAAGTATTTTATTTTTGAATAAAAATATAAGTACTAACAATACCGTTCTAGTTCTAATTAATTGGAAGTCAATTTGCGTTTTATATTCAATTGGTTAATAACTTAATCTTGTTGATCGTCAAGTTATTTGAGATCTGTACAATACACAATAATGATGACTGTTCTTGCCGAAAAGTTCTTCAGAATTACTGTATAGAGGGCGGTAAAATTTTCTTCCACCATGGGCAGCTGACACCCACACTACGCCACTGCCTTCACAGGGAATTATATTTTTGAATTTTCCGTACGGTGTAAATCCTCTGATAGTCGGAATATTCCACCGAGAATTATATTTTCGAGTGGACTTTCGGTGGATTTTGGATGTAATCAACCCCTCCCTTTTTGACTCACATACAAATTACCCATCTCGCGCGACAAGTCTTTCATTCCCATGCACTTACACATTGCGGGTACCCCATCTCTTCCGCTCCTGATCATAAGTACTGTTGTTTGTACTCGTTCACTGCTATTTCTGTATTTGCTTTTTATTTAAGTGGGAATAAGAAGGACGCTTTTTCCCATATCGTTCCATTTCTGACATGTTTTTTAATTTTAGTTTTGATCGTTGATGAGCAAGGAAGTGTAAAGAAGGTGGGAAAAGGTATGTTTCAGGCCAACTGCTCAAATTAAAAAATTAAAAATGATCCGATTCAACAGTTCAGCTTTCATTCCCATGAAAATGTGAACACGACGTTCATGGCCAGGACTTTCATGCTCACGCTAATGTGAACAGGTACTTTGTCATACTGCACGAGCAGTCACTGAGTGTATGTAACAGCTGATGGATAGCGGGTTGTGAGTGTGCATTTTGTTGGTGCACTGTTTCTTAATGATGTAACCAACATCAGAATTTTTCATTTCGCAGCCTTGCTTAACATCGTTGGTGTTAGTTTTTGTTTTGTAATGTTCCGGAATTTAGAGCGGACATAGCAAGTATCCGCGGGCTAAGAAGTAATCACTTTTCTGCGCACGTCCACGTGTCCGAATACAGTCCAGCTGTTTTGGCACTTGGAGAAACACAGGTAAATCCCTGCCAACACTTCTCAGATCACGCTGATCTGTAGCCACCTGGCTACGAAATAGAGCCACTATTCTTCTCTCATCGCGGTCTCGCCATTTACGTGCGTAATGATGTAGCTTACCAAACTCCACCACAATGTAACCTTTGTTCAAATCCGGAATTCATTTTCATGTGGTTAAAATTCCAACTCCGTAAGCAAATTATGCACTACTGCTTTATTTACAGAAGCCCCAAACTGGACAGCAATTCGACCACTAAAGGGTGCGATGCTCTGTCTGACGCCATTCAAAGAATTTTATCCCTGTATAGTTATACTGAAGTCGTTATTACGGGCGTTTTTAATATAGGTACACATTTCTGAGTAGCTTCGACATTCTGGACAGACAACACCCAAAGTGTGTTGAGATTTTCGCTCCGTAAAAAAAAATAACTTGACCAGGCTTGTAAGCGACTATTTACGCGAATACCAGAAGTTGATATTCATACTGAAAACACCCTGGACTTGTTTTTAACTTCTCAACCTGATAAGTACACCGTTGATGTGCTCTCCCCTCTATGCTCCTCGGATATGACACAAAGTCATATCAGCTAATATCTCGTGCACCAACCGCACAGTTAGAGAAAAGATTCCGTATAGCAATACCAGAAAGCCAACTGGAGCGGACTTAACAGCTTCTTTAGGAATTGTAATTGGTCATAACGTTTCCTCAATAACGATGTGGATGCCGCTGCGAATATGATTACTGACACTATTCTTTAATGAGATCAAACCAAAAGAAATGGCATGTTACGGCTCGATTGGTAAAGAGGCAGTCCGGGTTATAGAAATGTTTTTTCGGCCCTTCAAGACCAACCCGACAGAGGAAAACCGAAAAAAATTCAAAAGAGTCCGGAGTCTTTCTTTAGCACGAGAAATTCCAGTATGACTAAAAACTTGTGCGAAAAATAATACAATGTTAAAAACGTCAGAAATTCTGTCTTATCCTCCATCCCAACGCTCATTTAAAATGACATTCCAGCTGTCAGCTCTTTAGACAAGGCCTACATTTCAATGGGACGAACCCACTTTCTCGCTCGTGTAGTAGCAAGATGTCTTAATATACATACATTTGCTGGTCCAGATGGTATAACTCCCCTTCTTCAGAGTTTCCACGCTGTCAAAACCACTGCGTAAGCTTTTCCATTGATCCTACTCTTTAAGACTCTTTCCGAGGAGATGGAAAAGAGAATTTTTCCAGCTCGTTCTTAAAAAGGGCTTTCCTCTATTACGCTTACGTCCCTTCTTTCCAAGGTCATGGAAACGCTGACAAACCGTCAGCCCATGAAATATCTTGAAATACGAAAACTTCTCAATGACCGACAGTACGGTTTTCGTAACAAGAGGCTCATTTGATGGCATGCCTGACCAAAAAGTGGAACCAAAGCGTAGATCAATCAATTAATAAGGCATTTGACACAGTTTGTTTCTTTGACGGTACCAAAGAGCTTATAAATTAGCAAAAGAGGAACATAAATGCCTCACTTTCTGCCTAATACCAATCTTAGAATATTTACTAAACGATTAAGTTACCAACCCTTTTAGGCTATCGCTAAGCATGTTTGACAAATAATGT
The DNA here is from genome assembly GCA_949129095.1 of Volucella bombylans. NCBI lineage: Eukaryota > Metazoa > Arthropoda > Insecta > Diptera > Syrphidae > Volucella > Volucella bombylans. Next base: position 116,849,223 of record OX422142.1, on the reverse strand, counting down.
AGAGCAGTCTCCTGCATACTCCTGGGGGTAGATTTTAAAACCATTAAGACCAAGAAGCAGAAAGCCGATTTATACATATACACAGTAGAAGTAGAGACATTACGCCAATTACTGCAATTACTAATTGTTTCGCTTGTAATTTCGTGTACGAGTAAATGGTATACTGATTGTATGTCAGGGATTTTAGAGTTGACAGTAGTTGGTCTAGAAGTTTCGGCACCAAGTCACCGTCTTCACAACTACAGCTATTGACTTGACAGACACTAAGTGTCAATCCGATTTTGTATGCCAGACACGCTACTTCAAAACATTTGTTAAAGGGACTATTTAGCTTTGATCAGCTCTAATTCACTTTCATGTGCAGTTGGGTGGGTGACAAGTCATTTAATAACTTCTTACGAGTGCGTTGGCTTGTGCCATTTTGACTTATATCCACTCTTCCTCTTCTTCTGCTGACAGGCGTGTGTTGTGGTCGTTCTGCCTTTTATCAACATACATATCTCTAACCACCGCTTTTAAAAGATCGGCTGTAGTACTCGTAATTCACAGTTTTTTGCTCAGAGCTGTTAATTGTTTCCAAACCGAATCTGAACCAGGAATGAAATGTAGGCGAATTTCCACGGATGACTTCAAAACTGATGTAGGATACTGCGCTTTCGTTCTTCCGCAGGAGGAAAACCTTAGACTTCATCAGTCGTTAGGTAAACTTATGTCTGTTATATAAGGGAAGGGATACGCAATCCTGATGGTAATGGAACTAGTATCTGCGTCTACATAGAAGGCCATGCTAAATCCTCTCAGCGTTTCTAAATTTGTTCGAAAACGGAAACCTTCGTTGAACACAATCAGACTGTCGAATTTACTGATTCTTGTTTACGATTAAGACCTTGGTCACAATGTGATCGGCAAGCAAAATTCAGGATCTGAAACACTGTTGGGACTACTTGCATCCTAGGAAGGCTAGGCCTTCCATTCACAAATCAGGTTCTTGTGAGTAGAGCCGTAGGTGGCATGGCATGGCACTGCAGGTTGCAGTTGCTAATGAATGCTTACCAACGTCTCCAAAATATCATCGGGAATCTTAATTATCCTCAGAATAGCTATGGACTGCTTGCCGGCATTTAAACAGGTCACTATGTTTTAGCTAAGCTGGTCGAGACAAATCCTAGAACACATGCTATTCAAGTGATACCAAATCCGCGAATATTTTTCGCATAAGTGTCTGACCTACACTCGCACCAATTTGCAGGTACTAGGCGTGATTTTATGGCCTGCTCTAGGCATTTTATTCATTTTATGTTTCTATAAAACAGTTAAAGGACCATATAAATGGTACTATGAACTAGTGTTTGGTATGAGTGCTCTGATCGCACACAAAAATGCTAAATAGGTTTCTAAATTGTTGGTATACAGCAGACAACTTGCGTGATTGCAGACCCAATAAGAAGGCATACTTGAGATAAGATGGTGGTCACATTTAGGCCCGGGTTAACCGCGGACATCTTTATTGTGCTTAATAAAAGCATTGAACTTAAATACTTGTAGCGTCAGCCTTTTAACAAAAATAAAAATAAAAATAAATAAATATGTTTAATTGTGGTGTTCTATTTGTGTCCCCTCACTGTACCAAATCCAATAAATTTACCCATTGTCAAAAACAGACCTTTTCCCCTCCTAATCCATTAGTTTGTCCTACTAATCTCTCGTTCCCAACTCATACAAGACCTGACTCTATTAAAGTTCCCTCTATTTTCAAATTCCCTCATTCCACTTTCTTCGTAGGCTCACTCTCTCCCTGTGTTCTTGTTACTATGGTGAATATGTTCCTTTTGTCGTAGAGAGAGTTGTGTTGACTACCTTAAATTCAGGAGGAGGTGGTGGGAAACCTAGCTAAGGAGGTAGATCGTGTGGGAGGTAGTTTATTATAGGTATAAGTTTAGGCATGAACCCACAGTTGAGAGGCAGAAATTAGAATGGGGAATAAAGATAGACAAATAAGAAATCAAAGAAAAATTAAGAAGAGAACTAGTTAGGAAGGTCAATGACATTTAGTAGAAAATCAGCTGATCATCTTTCGATGCCGACCAGCCGTTGGTTTGGGTATCAGAAGATTACAACGGCAAGGTCGTGCGATTTTCAATTGTAGTGGGGAGATTCGTGATAGTCGGGCAGAAGGTCGTGGATTTTTTTTGGCGAGTTGGGTTTCGAGACTTCGGATCGATTGTGTCGGTCGTGGAATTTAGATTATTTTTTTTGCTTGACTCTCGAGTTTCTTTTGATTAAGCGAGTTGTGTGCGAAAAAGTCCTCGAGACAGAAAAAAAAATTATTTGCGTCTGGTGTGCGCGAAAATTTCGCTAGTGTCGGGAAAAAAAAAATAAATCCGGAAACTTCGCCCAAACAAAAAAAAAAAAAAAAAAGGTCGTATACCATAGGAATTTTTTTTCTTGTACAAAAAAAAGGAAGACAACTAAAAACCCCCACCGGGCGCGGAAATCTTCCCACGGGGAAGCCCCCCCCCCCAAAAAAAAAAAGTGCAGAAAATAAAAATGTATTACTAACCCTTAAAGGGAAATAGTTTTGTTATACCCATGTGTATGTGTGTGTTAAGAACACCCAGGACATCTTGTGAGCTGGTTGGGTGAAAATCCTGTGTTTTTTTTTTGGGCTCTTCGTTAAATACCCGAATCGTACCGCTAAAAGCTGCATCGCCTGCAAGAGGTGCTCCGCGGGACAACCAACACCACAACAACAACCACCACAACAACAACAGAATAAAAGAACAAACAAGAAATTAAAAAGAAAAAAAAAGGAAGATACTTAAGATTAAAACACAGACAGACAAGGAAAAAAAAAAAAGGTTTTGAAATTATTGAATTAGTGTAGTAGATAGTTGTATATGTGTATGTACAAAAACCAATTTAGATTAAGTTAGATTGTAGGACCTTAGAATTGAGTTTTTTTTTGAATTTGATGTGCAGAGTAAGGTTAAGGTGTAAACTTAAGCTTTTTTGAATTTTATTTTATTATCCTTTTTTTTGTGGTTGTGCGCGAAAAAAAAAAAAAAAATATTTGTTCTTTATGAATTTAATTAAAGCGATTCTTCAAAGTGCTGGCGCCAGAACTTCGAGGGACCTGAAATCCGGTAAGTCCTATGTATAATGATAAGTTTTGCGGCTAGGATAAGAGTAGCCTTAATAACAATTCTTAAATAAAATAAAATTCAACACTCCAACCTAGGATATACTTATGAATTGTTTGTGAATTTTTTTTTTATTTTTATAATAAATATAGAAAGAATTTTGTAATGATTAGAAGAACGGTTTTTTCTTATTATAATAATGGAGTAGGTCTAGAGCAAGTGGTGTGTGGATGGGCGGACCGACCGTCCTTCGATGGGGCGACTGTGACGAAACATGACGCACAAACGATGACGACATGACAGGAAATGACGTGACTGACTTCCGCTGACTTTTTTTTTCAGGTGGCGACTGGGAGGAATTTCTTTAGGGGCTACCATTCACAGATCTGGCCAGAATGGTAGCAATTGGTCGCATCCAAGTGCGATAAGGGTGGGTTGGCCATCCTCAGCCAACAACACCTGGCTTATTTCAGGTCGTAACGAGCTGTCATCACTGTGTGATACTGGGACACATTATTCGGTGTAAGGTACATAGGGTTAAGTTAGCTTTAGGTCTAGTGATAAGTCGACATTTAAATTCGGTAGTTAGGGATTAGGATAGAGTAGGTTTAGTTAGCTACATCGCGCTAGTCCCGGTCTTGCACAGTGGTGATGGCACACAGATGTGATCCTGCTATTTCTTTTCTTCTTTTTTTCTATCATCTTTCTCTCCTCCTATCTTTTAAGTCCGTCCGTGAAATAACGTAGCTTTCTCTAGGCTATCTTTGTTTTCTCTTTTTTTTTTATAATTCGGCACGAAACAAAAAGGTAAGTTGAGTTGCGATGCACGGGGTAGTGGCAAGAACCAACCCAACGAGCTAGAGCCGAGCAACCGCGAGCGTGCCACTGCCAACTACTCCTGCATCATGGATGCCTCCGTGGCCAACTGACTCCTTACATACTATACTTATAAAACTAATAAAAATTTAATTGCCTGAGCTGCGGAGTGTGGGTAGAGAGCGAGGGGAATAAAGGGCAAACTTAAGGGAGTGTTTGTTCAGGTGATAGTCAAAGATTCACTGGCATTTGTTCGCTTCGCGAAGCATTCGAGATAACGGTTCATGGTATCCGTAATTAGTTCGGTGGGAATTAACTCGGAAAAGAGTTACAGTTACAGTTACTTAGATTGCGTGGATTAACATTTAAGGAGATGCGTTCGGGGAGAGCCTCAGAGTCAAAGTTACCATTTAAGAGCTGATGGACATAAACTATATCGCAAATTTCTCGACGGTAATGAGGGGTTGTAAGTTAATAGGTTTCAGACGATTATGATAGGGGGGTAAATTGAAAAGGTCAGACCACGAAAGTCCCCGTAACGCGTACCGAAGGAACCTACTCTGTACCGATTCTATACGTGCAATTTGCGCAGAATAATATGGTGACCAGACTAGACTTGCATACTCGAGGAGGGGCCGAACAAATGTGGTGTAGAGTGCTTTAGCCACATATGGGTAGTCAAATTCCTTAGACTAGCGCTTAATGAAGCCAAGAGTCGAATTGGCTTTACTAATAATGTTATCTATGTGAGAGCGAAAGTTCAGTTCGCGCATTTCGGTCACATTAGGAACAGGCTCGTTGTTGACGAGAAGGACGAGAAGGAGTTGTATGACGTTTTCTAGTGAAAGTTGAAGTTTGACATTTGTTAACATTTAACTCAAGAAAATTGTGAAGACACCAAGTGGAAAATCGATTGAGATCATCTTGCAACAGAGAACAGTCAGAGGGAGACTATATGTGACGGAAGATTTTGATGTCGTCAGCATAGATAGAGATAAAAGAACTGATAACGATGGTATCAAAATCATTAATTGTTAATATAAATAACAGGGGACCAAGATGACTACCTTGGGGAACACTCGAGGTGGCTTTGAAAGGTTTAGATAATGTAGACCTAAACAGGACACTGTAGTGTCTGTCATTTAAGTATGAGGAAATCCGCGTAACGAAATCTGATCGAAATCCAAGGGAGAAAAGTTTTAAAAGAATTACTTTATGCGAGATTTTATCGAAAGCTTTGCTGAAGTCACAGTTATCACATTAGTTCTGTGTTTAACATTGGGAATATGAATATGGTAGTACATGACATCGTTGTCATTTCTGTAACCAGACTGTGTTGGGCTCCAGCTGACTTGTCCGGATATAGTAAAATATTAATCTTGACTGGCAAGGGTAATACGTCTGCATCCGATTTGAGTTGATCAACTTGCTAGACCCTCTAGCAAGAATGGAGGAGGTTTCAACCCATCAAACCAAAATATTAAAAAGGTATTGCTGATTTGCGTAATGACAAACATGGATTCATGGCATTTTCGCCAGTGAGATATGGGCTTGAACTAAGAAAATAGATTAATAGTTGCGCACTACTCGTATATGTATACCTTTACGGATATAAACGATGTGGATGTGCTCATATACTGCTGATTTTGTGGTTGGATTTGCTAACCAGGCCTACCGGATTAGGTCGTTACTGTCGCGGTTTAAGGTGTTCTTTTCAACGCCGATATTATTCTATTCATAAAAAGCAGAAAAACGATTCCCGGTATAGAAAAAAAAACAATGCAAATATATTGGAAAGCCTAAGTTATCGCCCTTTAAGAAGAAAAGCTCCTTATTATTTAAGATACCAATTTTTATTAGTTTGCAGTTCTCCGAAATTAAAAAAAAAATGAAAACACCGTCCAACAAAATTGTGTCTTAAATTTATTTTATTTATAAATCTTTATTTTTCGATTTAAAATTATTTATCAAGTCTTATTGGCGACATAAATAGATAAACGTATATACGTACATGCACTATCATTATCCCTAAACGTACAATAATAATTTTGCAAGAATTTTTTTCTTTCATATTTGTCTCAGAGATTAAAAAATTAAAAAAAAGAAAATGAAAAAAATAATATTTAAATAATTTACAAATTCAGTTTAAAAAAAAAGAATTAAAAATAAAAACAAGGACAGACGTCTGTCTTCCACTATCACGACTGTTGAGTATTTTATAAAGGAAAAAAAGTTTAAAAAAACAGCGCCCTCTACTAGCGAATTCGTTTATACTTGTATATTTACAATTTGCTCGATATTTTGGGGTTTTTTCTTTTTCTTTTCTCTTCTATTATCTGTTTTGTTTTGTCTAAAATGATTGCAAAAATCTTGTTTATCCTTGGAACGGTTTCAGGATTAGGCAAATGAGCGGTGGGATAAACGACCATCGCATTAGTAGTCAAAGTCATCGTAGAAATGTTGCGCTATTCTGGACGCTCCTCGGAACTCCTGTCTTGTGTTTCGTGGTGGTGTAATGGTGCGCCTTCGGACATCGGTGGATGAGAAATGGGAATCATCATAGCTGCTGTAACTACTGCTGCTAGGCGCTGAGTATCCGGCCCGTTCGTACTTGTTAAATGGGCTGAGCGAGTTGCGATTGCTAGACGAGAGGGGTTTAATAGTTGGATTGAGGGCATCATTTAGAGTGACATCATAGTCGTTTTCATACAATTCATCGAGTGAGGATTTGGGGTGCTCAATTTGTGGTGGCAATGTTGTACGGGGTCCTTTATTTTCAGAGTGGTCCCTGAGAATGGGAGCTCCATGTTCGAGAAGGCGAACTCCGGAAATTGTTGAGCCCATGTCGATAGGGGTACTTTCTGTGCTGGCTTTTCTTTGGGCTGCCCCTACTGGCTGAAGACCCCTGGGTAAATGAGGGCTACCACCGCGAGATGGCAAGAAGGGACGCTTTACAACTCGAATTACAGGACGACCATCACGTTGATTTGGTTTTTCACTTTCGGATATGGCCGATGATCTGTCCGACTCCAAGCTGTCATCAAGCTTCTCATCATAAACTTCATCCGTTTCCTTTGATGGTTCTGCGAGCGGGGAAGGTACCTGCGCTTGGGATCTATCTGAATCAAGTGGTCTTCGACGATTATCTCGTCGACGTTCCCGGTCTTCGTCGATTGGTTCTACTTTCTTTAAAGGCCTGCGTAAGGTTTCACGAAGCCGAGGTCTGTGATCAGGCAAGTCCTCCTCGGTTTCGTCTATATCCTTGTCCCGAGATGTATTCGGACGTTTTCGTGGGAGAGGTCTTTCATCCAAATCTTCTTTTTCTTTACTTAACTCATAGTCATCGACAGGTTTAGTTTGTTCTAAAGGTTTTCTTTGAAAAGGTCGGCCAGGTTTTCGTGGAAAGTCATCATTGCCTCGCCTGGTTTGACTGTGAGTTCTACGAAGCGGAAAATCCTCAGCCCGACGTGAATTTAAATCATCCTGTAGCCTTCGGCGGGGAGGATCTTTACTATCAATTGGATCGGCTGGTGGGAAATTGTCTTTGGCTGGAGCCACATCATCATACTCGTAATCGTCATAGTATTCATCGCTTAAAGGGTTCGCTGTTGAAGTTGTTGACTTTTGCGCGGGATATTCGTACTTTTTCTTTTCGGTAATTGGTACCGGCCGCGGTATTCTTGGTGGCACACGGGGACGGTCGTAAATAGAAGATTTTGAAGACGAAGCCGTTGGGCGCACTAATTCCTGTTCCACCTTTTCTGCGCTCGGTTCAAGGGATTTTTCTTCTTCCTCTGCTTCATTTCGTCGATTGGGCTTATCTAAATCATCATCTACTGGGGCAGGACGTCTTTCGCCATTGTGACGCCTTCTGCCTAGTAGTGGCCGTCGTTCAACCACATCTGCTGTCTCATCAAGCTTATTCCTTGGCTTGTCCTCACTTAAGCTGCGCCTTTCATCAAGGCTTGATTGTCTATCTGCTAATGATTTGCGGCCATTTGGTGGCTTCCGACGTTCGGATAGGTCTCCTTGTCTGCCCATTGCACTAGTCTTTGGTCGATTCCTAGGTCTTAGGCGGCGGTCATCTACATAGTCTTCTTCTTCATCATTTCTAAACCTGTCCCGGTTCTTTGGACGCTTGTCGAGTCTGAAAAAATGAGCAAGTTAGAAAATTTTGAATTACTCATGGATGGATGAAAATCTACCTAGGTTCCTCGTCGCTGTATGATCTTCTCTCTTCATAGTCCTCATCATATTCGGAAGGCCGACGACCACGTGGACGGTGCTTTCTACGTCTATTTGCTCGTCGATCATCCTCATAGTCATCCTCATAATAATCATCGTCATAGTAGTAGTCAGAAGGGCGACGTCGTCTCAGCGGTCTTCGAGGACGTGGTCTATATTCTGGTGTTGGTGGAGGTTCCGTTGTTGTAGTTGTTGTCGTCTTTGGTGTTGTTGCCATGTACAAATTATCGTTTCTGGATTAAAAAAAGAACAAATTAATGAACTGTAATGAAAAAGAGAAATTGTGATATCAGTTACCTATTCCAGAATTTTTCCGAATTTTTACAATCCACCTCAGAAACAAAGTGACAAATAAATGTCCTCTGATCAAAAGCTGTGAAATTGGCACACAAAAAGTCATGCCGAATGCCATAAATACAGTGATGGTAGACCTGGAAATGAAGACAACAAATGATGGAGGTAAACAAAATGAGAAACAGTTAATCAAGATCGTGCATGTTTTACGGTAGCTGAATTGAGGTATTGAATATATCTCGCATACCAGATCGTCCACCAGAAAATCAGTTCAAGGTGTCCTTATTCTCATTTGGTAACTGTAAAGCGAATTTTTGTTTTCTGAAAACCTTTTTTGTTAATTTTCTGTGGTGACACACATGCAGAAAAATGTCATAGAGTTTGGGGAAAGATGCAATGTTGCAAAGATAAGTCTAGAAGATCTTTTGGGTTTTCTAAAAAGCCGAAGTTAGCACGAGAGAAAGAATAAGGAAAAGCATCTGAGAGACAGAATTTAAGGTGGACCATGTTCATAGCATTACATTTTTTTAAATGAAAACGACTAGATACTTTAGTTTGCTCCAAAGCATACTTGTTTTTGAAATTCACGTCAACATCTTCTTTTGAACACTAAGGCATCAAAAAGATTTAACCTATCATAGATGGATAGAATTAAATTGAGTATTGGGAGTATCATGATGGATGTTGGACTGCAAATGGGTCATTTATAAAGCCAGGTAAGAAATCGAACACTCATCTGGTTTCGGCTTTCAAATAAATTTACACTTCGACGGTAAGATTATTTATAAAGACCAATACAACCGTTCGGCACAAGAGGTTCAACGAAGTATTCGAAAGGAAAACGCCGTTCGAAACTGCATGTGAAATAGGATCCTTCGAAAGCAGCGTGACTACTATTAAACATACACTGTCATTTAGGTGGTTATGGACTGTTCCTGAAGACGAAGGAAACGCACGAGTTTTCTTGTGCGTAAAGAGTTTAAACCTTTGACACCTACCCTGCCCAAATGAAAAATTAGAAACTACATCAAGGATAAACTTTATATTAGCTTAACGAGGGAGGATCAATAAGTACCCTTTTAAATACAGAGGGCGTTGTTAAGAAAAATTGGCATTGCAATCGAGTACTACCATCCTAAAAGCGACGACATGCACAATTTCAGATGACTCATCCGTTAGTTTTGATTTGACATTCATTTGTATCCAAAGTGGAAAATAGCGTATTCTTGCACGAAAACACTTCAGATTATTCATCCCGAATCGCCGTGGGCAAATTGCCTCCTGATAGTTCTTTTTGTTCTCTAACATGAAAACGTGGGTCCGAAAAAAAAATTTAAGCTCAGCGAGATAAAAGGTCTAGTTTTGAAAAATTTAAAAAATGTATCTTCCTAAAAGGAAATCTACTCGTAACATGGCTACTTATTGATCGTATATGAACCCAAGCATCATAGAGGAAGGCCCTATATAGAAAAAGCAAGAACATCGCGTCTGGAATCAGACTTAGGATAACTGACATTGAGGTCCCATGTTACATATGGACCTCATGAGGTTACATATATCTCGACCTATGACATGCCCTGATATTTTAGATAGAAGAAGCTTCCGACCAATCAATATAGACCGGAGGTAAGTGATTTAACAGGAAGGAAATCCTGTGAAAAATCTGCAGCCGCATGAGTATGTCCGAAAATTTTCCTGCTACATATCAAAAAATTTATCAGCAACTTAGCTTTAGTTAGCATTTGTCACAAAAAACCACCAAATCCAATAAAGAGTTCATTATAAAAACTAGGTAGCACAGATGTATCTTAGATGTTTAATGTCATTAATGTCAACTGTCAGATAGTGAACAAATCTGATTAATTTTGAAATTGTTGTTGGGGTATGTCAAATGTTTGACATTTCTGAAAATTCATTGCAACGATTCATAACAAACCTAGAAGAAAGAATTTGGAAGCACTGTTTTCTGTCCGATAAGTACTCGTAGCTTGAAAAGAAAAAATTGAGATTAAATGACATTTACATTTTTTGTTTCGTTTCGTTCGTTATTCTGCCAACATATGCCACGTATTCTATGGGACTGTCATTTCCGTCAAAGACGTCAACGTCAACATATCCGGCATCGTAACGGGCGCAACGGATTCTATGGGCCGGAGCCTTTATGCGGATAATCCGGAAATGATTCAAGCCTTTTGCCCGAGCCATTCGTGAAATAGAGCCAAAAAGAGTCAACAACGTCGTGGAAAATTTGTTTTGCAGGATGTGTTATTGCGAAGCCAGCCGAATCCGCCATTTGAATGAAATCGTATTCCATAACTAATAGTAATGTTCGCTTTTTCTAATTTTTTTATTTTTGTTCATTTTATTTTATTTTTAGAAATACAATAAATTTGTATTTTGGCCCCCTGTATAACTTAAATACTCGTAAGTTTTCCAGCGGATTTGCGGGTGTAAAAAAAAAACAATACTGTTATCATTATTAAGATGCTGAATTTTTCACTTGCTTAACAGGATCCGAATCTTTCGAAGCCTGCTTCCTGAGACACTGTTTCCTTACATTTGTCAAACAAATCTTTTGTAGTCGTTGGACTTTTGAACCTGAAATTTGGTTGTCTTTAACATTTCCGGATTTTAGGACCGTTGAGGTAGAGTGTTGTTTACTCAGTCTATCCGGCCAAGTCAACGCGGTTTTGTTTTATCTCAACGTTCTAACCTACGAGTATATGGTATACATCCACTTCTTAGAACGGCTCATAGACCTCTATTTGAACCTGAACGCGTGTAATGATATTTTCTTCGGATTCAGATATCTTCAATTTCTGTTTGTCCTCAAACACTCGGTGCCGTAAAGAAGAACCGACAAGACTAAGGTTTTGTAAAGCATGTTAAACTGTTTGAACCTGAGTTTTTCCATTAAACTAAATTAGGAACGGTTGGATAGAGTCAATCTCGATCGTCATTGAAGTAAAATTTTGATCATGATGTTGGGGCAGTAATAAAATTATTTAGATTTAGACAAAATGAGGCGCTTACATTGCTTTGCAAACTTATTTGAAATTCACAATACCTAAAAATACCAAGAAAAAAATGTTCGTTTGGCCTCAAAATTGGCTAATATTTATAAAGTGGATGCAAATCTACAATATTATATGATCCAGGTCGAAGCCAATACAACAATAGAAAGGGGTTTTTTATTTTGGAGTGCAGCTACAGGGTTTCTTTTTTAGACTGGACTAAATTTCCATCGAATTTTCGCCTCGAAGTCGCTTAATGTTTCTGGCTTTTTTCCATAGACCAAAAATATAGTCCTAAAAGAATCTAAAGGTGTTAAATCGCATGAGGGGGCAGCCAACTCACTGGATCATTTCTGGTGATAAGACGATCACCGAGCTTCGTCTTCCATAAAAAAAAACATCGTTAATATGGAGCGATAGCAGTCTTCACGGACTGTAATATAATATACAAAAGGGATATGCCCAACTCTTAAAAACGGGTCGGAATTGACTGTAACTGACCGGCAATTTGTATTCCAAATATGCAATTGTATTCCAAATATGCCATCTATTAAAAGATGGTTTACATGAGTTCAGCGAATCCCTATAGGGAAAATGGGGCATGCCTAATAAAAAAACCCTTCAATTAGCTAAGCGATAGCGAAGAAAATCGAAAGCTACATGCATACCAAAGAGTGTTACTCTACTCACTTGATACTGTTGTAGATAACATGGTCAAGTGACTATTCATCTTTACCAATCACTTCTCCAAAAGGTGTAGGGGCTAAGGGTCCAGCCCATTAAGAAAGTGAATAAAGGTTCAAGTTACAAAACAGAGATAAGAGATAAAGTGCGAAAGCAGATCTACGCTCAAAGTATTTTCATAATTTAAATTTTTTTAGAAGAATCGTTTCATAGTTTAGATGACATAACACTTATACATATTTATTTCCCAATTGTGTAATATAATCAGACAGACTTTGCTACCAGAGGCATCTTTTTGTCTGTCAAGGTAACTTTTTAACACAGTTGATTGTATGGAAAACATGTAAAGATAAGTGTACTGCTACTGCAACAAACTACGACTATCGCTATGATTTTTATTAATTAGGTACATGAGAAAAAAAACCATTGTGAATTGTTTGCAAACAAATTACACGAATACATCTCGTGTATTGTTTGTAAGATGGCATCCTTGGGCATTACAGAAGACTACAATATACTTGTAAAAGCATACTCTACCTGGCACTTATATTCGATTGAGGCATAGAATCCATCATGAAGACCATCACATTGGAATGCAATATCCTCTGGAGGCGGTACGGCACTGAAGAATGGATAGTTTGAAAGGTTGTACCTGTAGGAATAATAGAAAAAAAAACTTAAGTTTTTTTTCGTTAACTTAACGAATATTGAAGACTTACCCTCTCAATTCACGAGGAAGATTCGGATCCCAGACATAATCAATTTGTGGTATGCCAGTTAATTTTTTCGTTGGTTTTGACGTTGCATTTGTATGGAGCTGAAATTAAAAATATTGTTAGTTTAAGTCAAAGCGGGAAATGGGACGGAAAATCAGTTTTAGTAATTAATTTAAAATTTTGAGGAGTACCTCTTAAGTATAAGAGTCTATCGTGTTGGGAAGGGATACTATTTAAGGTACATATCCCAAACAAACTCGTCCTAAAAACATTGAGCAATTCGGATGTTAAAATATAGCAAGTCAAGTTTTAGATTGTAAGAGTTAGTGTTTTTTTTTTCAAAAACCATTGGTGGCAATCTACATGATGGGACATATCTTAAGATTGAGGAGAAGCGTTGCATTTCTTTGCTATTAAGGCAAAGCGCACGATCCTTTAGAGACTAGGGTCTGAGCTAGGAGTGCCTTTGAAATTCAATTTCTTCGGAGCGCGATTAGTTGATTCTTTAGCAGAATACCCACAATTCCTTTAGTAACAGAATTTCGCAAATTTTGTTAAATGTATCATCTATTAGCTCAATATACTAATTAACGGCCTCCCAACCCGTGAAGAGTCTCTTCTCGACACAACAGCCTTCTATTCTCTTCGATTCTGTGCGCGCTGCTTCCAGTTATCTAGACCAAGTCCTCTGGCAACGGCGATGGTTTGGTCCCTAAAGGGGAGGTTCGGTCTGCTTTGTCACCTTGAAACTAGGGGCAGTGATTCAAAGACACTCTTCGCTGGAGCATTATTGTCCATTTGCTCGATGTGGCCAAGCCAGCGTAGTCGAGGTATTTTAACTTTCCGGACTACATCTACATCTTGATACAGTTCGAAGAGTTCACGGGTGTATCTTCTCCCCCATTCGCCCTCCTCGCGTACGGGACCAAATATTCGACGAAGAATCTGGGTCCATTTCGTCAAGCCGAAGTAGCAGCGGGTTCCTAGCGTAAGCCTTGGCCAAATCTCTACTAGGGTGTCATTCGTGGAGTTGATGTTTACCTCGAGGTGGGAAAAGCCCTTAACCACTTGGAAGTTACTGTTGTCAACAGTAACGATTTGACCTAGGCGGTAGACAGATGCTTTATTTTTTGTTGACAACATGTACTTGGTTTTGTCCTCATTTACTTCAAAGCCAACTCCTTTCGCCTGTTCTTCGATTTCCATTAAAGCCTCTATGACGGCGCCCTGGGAAAAACTGATGATGTCGATGTTGTCTGCGTATCCCAGAAGCTACACAGATTTATTGAAGATAGTGGTTTCCATGTTAAAACTTTATTATCTGTTCCAGCACTAACTTGAAGAGTCACATTACAGTGCATCTCCTTGCCGTAATCCGCGTGTTTTCCAGCGTTATGCGGCTTATGCGGCTTCAAAATCAAGTTCTAGGGCTTTTCCAAGATCTGCCATAAGATGAATAGCAATTCGATGGTGGACTTACAAGATTTCACATAAGTGGTACTATAGAAAAATTTTTTTAAGCGATGTTAAGAAGGCTGTTTCCTCTATATTTGAAATATCTTAAATCCATCCATATGCCAAGTCTTATTGGCCTTTAGTTTAAACATCGCTGTGCAGACCTTTCAAGTCCTTTCGTCGACTTGCTTAAGCCTTTTTTTAAAGCTTATCTCGTATAAGATGCTTGCCCGAAGTTGAAGACTACTTACTTTAGCTCTCTTCTGATACGAGTAACATATCTACATCCGAATAGACCCTATAAGAGTTACAAAAGTAAATGTACGAGTAACAGTTTTTCAACCATCCTTTGCCCGATCCATCCCATTACACTTTTTATGAGACAGTATTATCTGCTTTGTAGCAGTTTAGAGGTAATTATTCGTCTGCTTTGAACTGTTATGGGTTCAAATATCGAATATAAACCAAAGAATGGGTTAAGTGCACATTGAACGTACTTATTCGCTGATAGCGAAAAAAACTATTGTAAGAAGGTTTTAAGCAAAAGTATTCCGAATGACAAGTGCTACCAAAAACTTTGCTGACCGCGCTTCCATGAAACTCATTGAGATTGACGCAATACCAACAACATTAAAAGAAGACCAGTAAACTAGTCAAAAAGTCCAAGTGTGCCTATAAGTCTGTTGGTCTTTATTCCATCACTGACAACGAAATCTTTAATCTGATAACGAGTGTTTGCAGGTGAAAAATGTCTGAAACACATTTTGTTTTAACTCTATTGAGGCACACATAACCTTTAAAAAAGCGTCAACAGCATAGGTACCTTGCATTGTCTGCGTTTGATCCGTTTGATCCCTCATTTCAAAACAGAACCTTTATTGATGATAATCTTCTTTATGTTCTGTCAATCTCTTTGCCTCAACTAGTTTGTAGACCTCAGAAATTCTTTCTAGATACCTATCATTCAATTAGATTAATATCTTACACTTCAGGAGTTCCCCAAGGAAGTCATTTAGGGCCTCTTCTTTTTATTATTTTTATTGATGATATTGTTCAACACACTAACGTGGATATGACTACACCTATGATGCTGGAGCATGTGTTAAGTTTTTCGGAAAATAGTACAGAAAGAGAAAGAAATATGTTTGGGCTCAGTGGCTATTTCGCTCCATGGGTGGCATCCGACATTTAATGGGGATACTAAATTATTAGTGTAACTTGATTTGATGTTGTATTTAGGCAACAAATTTTCTCACAAGATTTTAGTTGCTTGACAAAGGGTTTTTCAGTCACGGCTGGTATTGTACCCCGAACTGTGCGATTGGAAAGCCAATACACTACCACCCATATTTAATTTTTGCTTTCTTATTGACAGTATCGCAAAAAGCCAACCCTGCTCTTAGGATTGCCAAACGCTGGCATAAGGAATTCTCCAGGCGTTATGAAACTAAATACTTTTATCCAGAAATGATAATGGAGTTTGTTTTGGATTGCGCTAATAAAAGAGGCTTCAGTCTTCTTAAAGTTCCATATAACTTCCTGTGAAACTATTTGATAAGAATCTGATTGGCCGATATCACTGCAATTTTGGGCCTGTAAGTCCGCAATTTGAAAAAGACAGCTATACCTTTGAGGTACTCATAGTTAGGGAAGCGTTACACGTTACCAATCACAGATCATAATCTTCTATTTACTGTTCTATATTTAACAAAACCTTTTTTTGGCACAAATTCGACTCATTTCCACATAAGAATTTAAAAGCTGCAAACTTAGGTTATGTGTCTGCGCAAGCTGACCTAGCGGTCAATTCAGCTGTCAGATTGGTATATGATTTTATGTAATAATTTAGATCATGTAAGGAGTAGATGTCCTGTCCTGTCAACAGCAACAATCGACAATAGCAACAATATGTTAGCACAAGTTTGGCAAGAAATCCAAAAGTAGTATAAACTTTCGCTGACAAGCCGCCATTGACCTTTTATGCTTTTACACAAAAAGTATTCTTAGTTGCCGGTATTGTCTATTTTAAATACTCGTACTATTAGACATTTGGGTTTAAGAATGCAAATTTAATGGAAAAAAGTTAGCCTCGTAATTGCCAACTTCCTGTTGACACTTTGTTTGCCATAAATACCCGAACATACCTGTCTAACTACTAACAATTCTTTTAGTTTTCAAAACTAACAAATAACCATCTTAAATTACTCTAAAACTATCTAAGGTCATCATCTAGGCCTCGTATCTGTAAATAAGCAAAACAAAACCCAATTTAATTGACGCTAATTCACACACGAAACTCTGAAGCGTGCCGCTCAAACAATAGACGCTGAAGTTTTACCGCCACCACACTGTGTTCATCTAACCCACTCTGTCAAAATCTATTACAATCCACCTACATTAGCCCCGAGAGTTTGATTATGGAATGACCTTCTTGCGGAAATTTACGATACTTTTGCCTACTACGAGTACGTCAATGCATACACAATGTTTGGCTATTGAATGTGTCGTCTAGTACGACTTTACCTGTGACGCGTCAATTTTAGATAATTGTATGCTCCTACGTTGTCATATTCGTAAGCAGTATTGCGCGGTGATTTGCGGCAAGACAGTAATTTTTGATTTGTATTAAACAACGGTTAATCGGTCATTTGAAGGTTTCTATGTAACTGGGACAACACTGAACCCATGTTTAGGTAAAAATTGATGACATTTCAGCGTGCGGTTTGATTGTCAAATTAAAATTTTAGTGGGTTGTTGTGACAGCGTCAACAGTTTGGAGGGAAATCTATACTTCTATTTGTAGACAGTTTTAATGACACCTGTCAGACTAGATGTAATTAAAAATACCTTTAGGTCAAATGGTAAATGTTTGGAGTTGTACATTTGGATGCTTGTACTGACCTTACTCGTAGTTTCCTCTTCTGGAACGGCAGTCGTTTCTGAAGTTGCTTCGGTGCTGGTGGTTGTTGATGTTGTTGTAGATTTACTAAATGATGGTCTCAGTGCTCCGCCATGTGACATTAGTCCCAAAAGAGCTGAAATTAAAAAAAAAAAAAAGCAAATATAGGACAGATATACATAAATCAATAGCGAATTACGACTTATTTAAAAAAAAAAAAAAAGAAACCATAGAACCGAATAAACAATGACAGTTCGCATTTGAATTTGTTTGGTACTAGAGTGGCATGTAGTGGGTGTCAGTCAGTCACTTTCGCTTCGAGACGATAATTGCTGTGCCAATAGGTTTACAACTCTTAAAGATTGCTACACGTTTTGCCGTACAACAGGTTTTAGATTCAATTTCTGTGTGTGTTTGATGTATACTCGTATGTCAGGTATTAGTTGGTATCATTTAGATCTTTGACATTTCGAAGACTGTATAGGCGTTAATCGAATGTATGAAAAGTCAATTAACAACTGAATTTGAAGAAGATATATGTAATTAAAGTTAAGAGGAGTGATGCAGCCGACAAGAATGTCAATGGTCGTGTTTATGGTTGAATGGTCGCAAGCAGCGGTGGAAAAGTTACAAAAAAATTAAGAAGTATTATTAACAGCTGTTCAAATGCGCGTTGTACTCTTACACATGTCATTGAGCACGGTTTCGCTTGTCTTCTTGATTAGAAACTATACTTCAAAGTCGGTCTATTTAAGAGGGAACTACGGTTTATATGAAAACTACTCCTCTAATAGGGTTGGGCTGCTATTTGGAGCTCGTATTGTAATGACAATGAACAATCGATATATGGTAGATATATAGATAGCTGTGCTATCAAGACCAGCGGGAGGCCTTCTAAATTCTCAAATATCTTAATCCAAAATAAACACTTTTATGATTTAGATTTCGATCAAATTTTTATTTAAGTATATTGTTTCGATCTTGCCATTATGAAGGGAATATAACATCACTAAATGTCTTCCACGAGAGTTCTCGCAGGACGTCATTCTGACAAGGTAATTTTCGATGACTTTTCGACACATATCGGGCATGATTTGACGAATATTCTTTTTACAAAGCATCAAGGGTTTGCGGATTGTGTGCATAAACACAATCTTTTGCATAGTCTCACAATAATAAATCCAAAGGCGAAAAATCACATGATTTTGGTGGCCAGTTCATTTCCCCCAAAAGTGAAATAATTCGTCCAGCATATTTTTCTTTCAATAAAGTCAAAATGGGTCGTGTTGTTTGAGATCTGGCACCGTCTTATTGAAACCACATATCTTACACATCCATATCTTCGATTCGAGATCAAAAAAATTCTGTTAACATTTGGCTATAGCGATGAGAACTGACGATGACGGTTACATCTCCTTCATTTTCGAAGAAGTATGGACCAATGACACCACCAGACCAAATTGCATACCATTTTTTTGGATGCAATGGTCTTTTGACAGTTACATGTGGATTTTCACTTCTCCATATGCGACAATTTCGTTTGTTAATGTATCCACCGAGTGAAAAATGCGCCTCATGGGTGAAGAAAATGTTGTGTGAAAATTAATCATCCAAATGCTGATGTGCAAGCACTTAATCGACGTATGTTCTACGCATTCCATGGTTGGCTGGCTCCAATTCTTGAGTGAGTTGAAATTTATTAGGGTGTAGATGCAAATCCAAATGCAAAATACGCCATAATGTGCCGTAACTCAAGTCCAAATGGTCTGCCCGCCGAGAAATCAATAGATTTGGATCTTCTTCAACACTTTCACTAACGGCAGCCAGAGCGTGCATTTCGATGATGGATAGGCCTTAACACATCTGTAACAGAGCCAGACTCTTCTCTTTTTTACCGTCTTGCTTATAGTACGCTCCGATGGACGATTATGTCGATCATAATCTCCTCGTAATGCGTGAAATGTACCTACTGCAGAATCACTGTTTTTGTTGTAGGTTTTCACAATTTGAACACGTTCAGCGATTGTTAAACGATCCATATTGTAAAATGGCAAACCCTAAACTAAACATGTTCCTTACAGTCTCGGATGACAGTTCCTTTGGACGTATGTGATTGAAACAGGGATGCCAAATCCGGACAACGAATTGGATGACCCTATATAAGGCATTAGTTTCCGATTTATATGACTATGGATCCAATTGGCAACTCCGTAATAGCTGTTCTACCTCAGTGATCCGGTGAAGATAATATGAACAATGATGATAAAACAAGATAAAGTGCATGCATGCTTGTACATTCAATTCAAGGGAAGTTGAACAATTTGCTCAACAGGGGTAGAGGTTTGTTGAGCATCCCTGCACTCAATTCAAATCGAAGACTTCAATTGACTTTTCATCTCTACTTTTATATTCCTCTCTTGTTGTATTTTCTCTATGTTGTATTTTCTGATTTACATGTGACCAGATAGCAATGATAGTTTTTCCAATTGTTATGTTTCAGCAGATGTCAAAGTTACCAATTACTTCCAACTGTCAAAATATTTATTTTACATAGTTTTACGCTTGCCGAACGTGCGGAAATTATTAAAAAATATTATCGAAATTCTGGTTCAGTAGTAAATATTGTACACAACGTGAATTTCGTCGCGAGGGCGGCCGTCATCGCACCGTGGAATCGCACCAGAAAGAGATTGGTGTGAAATGGAAACAATATAGCCGCCGTAGCAGTCTGTATCGAAGAAGACCCAGAAATGTGAATTCGGCGCCGATCAGCTGAATTGGGCATCGCCAGAGAGTCAAACCGGCTTAGTTTGGGGTTGTATTTGGGCCTACATCCATATAAGATTGTGCTGACGCAAGAATTGAGTAGGGCGATAATAGACAACACCGTGAGTTCGTTAATTATGCGATGGAAATGTTGGCCGGAGATCCGGATTTTGGCCAAAAAATCATCTTCTCAGACCAAGCCCATTTTCGGCTCGGTGGATATGTCAACAAGTAAAATTGTCATTATTGCAGCGAACACAATCCATAAGTGTTCGGCCAAGCATTAATGCTCCCACAAAGATTGAGTGTTTGGTGCGGTTTATGGCATGGCGACATCATCGGACCTTATTTCTTTCGAAATGAGGAGGGAGACACTGTTACCGTCAATAATCTCAGGTATAGAGCAATGTTAACAGACTTTCTGTGGTGAAAGCTCGATAACATCGATATATCCGAGCTGTGGTTCCACTAAGACGGCTCTATATGCTATCCAAGCGCCGCAACCCTCGAAGTTGTGAAGGAGACAGGACTGGGTCATCTCACGGCGAGCGTTCATCTATTGGCCGCCGCGATCAGACGATTTGACACAATTCGATAATTTTTTCTGTGGCTACGTCAAGTCGTTAAGCCCAAAAGTCCTAACAACCACTTTGGACGAGCTCGATGCCAACATTCGACACGCTATTGCCGGAATAACGCTGCACATACTGGATCGAGTTATCAAAAATTGGAACAGCTAATTGAATGATGTGCTATTCCACATATAATGGCATGAACGCAGCTTCAAAATAGAGCCAGAACCAATTTTATATTTCACACCGCTGTGGTTTTATTTAAATTGTTTTTCCTATCGTTCTCATCTGGTCACCCTTTATATGCACTTTGAATTCAAGAAATAAAAGGAATCTTTACTCCGAAATAAAAAAAAGTGTGAATCAATTAAATAGTGCACGCCTCGAGTTGGTAACAAAAGACGACTACGACACATGGTGTCTTTATGTAGAGTTATTGTTAGCGAAAAACGAGACGTGGGGATAATTGTGTGGCGAGATGGCCAGACCATCAGCCACAGTAGGTGCTGAGATGTCAAAACAATTGAAAACCTGGATGACTTCACAAGAAATTTGGAGAAATCTCGAATCAATTTACGCATCATCTGGCCCAGCCCGGAAAACAATGCTGCGAAAAGCCTTCAAGAAATGGCGGAAGGTCACGACGTACGTGATCACATCAGATAAATTCTTGAAAGAAAAGAAGAATTCTGGAACACTGATGGAAATGGATAAAGTCAGATATTAGTCAGACATGTTTTGGAAAATCAGCTGCGATCAAGGCTCTCTTATTTTGAATCAATAAGAGGTCATCAAATTCACATTATGCTTGGATACGTATACAACACCATGAATGTGTGCACATTTAAAGGGTCCACTGTCGTAATTATCTTGTCAACACAAATATAAAATACGACATTGGAGAACCTGATCTAGAGGAATTAAGGTTCTGTCAGGGTACAACATTATGTCACTTAAGAGTTAGAGAGCAAAGATATGCTGAATGTCATATTCAAGGATTGGAACTTCTACTCTGTACTAGGCTTATAGCCTAGTAGATGGACGATAGATAAAATTCATCCTCTTGAGCTCTACACTAAGTTGTCCAAATTCGGGACTCTAGCCAATTTGATGCTTTTAGTGTGCCAAGCTGGAAAATTGCCAAGCCATGTGCAATTTAAGAAGAGCTTTTGAAAATTTGTTCCAACATGCAACAGATTTGGTACGCGTTAGCGGGACCTGAAAAATGTGCTGTACTTTCCAAAGTGGTAGTGGGATTCAAATCGCAATATACCGAAAAATATGATTTTTTCCGAGAAACTGTGATAAGTATTATAGTTACCTAAAATACAACAATAAGTCCAATTACACTACGAGTAATTAATAAATTAGTCTGCCTATTAAAGGTTGGATGCCACCCATGCAGCGAAATTACCACTGAGCACTCTCTCTCTTTCTATACTTAACAAATATTGTGGCATTTTAAGAGTATTGATACCCTCTTGAGTGTTGCGTTCTTTACAAAAAAAAAACCACAGTTGAGGTAGATTAAAATCGCCAAAGATCAAAATCAAGCGAGTCTGATAAGTCGATCAAATTGTCAATTGCTGCAATAGCAAGTTCGTAGGATTCGATAGGTTGGGTCGGAAGAATGTAACAACACATAAAATACAAGCATCTACGAGTAAGTGTTATTTTAACTGACACAAAGTCGAGCTTAGAAGAAGACGAAGTTGCAACGAGAGAGGAGTCAAAGCTGTTGTGAATGGCCAGTAGGACCCCACGACAAAGAGAGTCAATCAAGGTAGGTGTGCGATCATAATCTCGAAAAACATTTCGAGGTGCCGAAATTGAGGAAATCGACAAGAATGCTGTAGACAAGAGGATTTCGCTGTTCCTTAAATCACCAAGCGCAGAAAATTTGAGAAGACAAAATAGCTATCGAGAAGGAGTTAAATGAAATCAAATAAATTTTGCAAAGTACGGAATAAGTAGCTGACTTCTTATGACGAAAAGAGATTAGGGAACAATTTTTACTACAAACGCTTACAGTATTCAGCAGAATTGCATCAACTGTGCAAATGGTCTCAGTCTTTTTGTAAGACTTAATGCATGATGTCTTGTATCCAAATTGGCAAGGTCCACTAAAGCGCATACACACCAAAATTTTAGTCCAATAAATTTTAGGGTTCAAAACAATTCATGGTTAACACTTACATGCATCATTTACTTAGTGATTCTGAATGGCTTCACCAAGTATTGCAATTCACTAAATTTGATTTTTTATTGCAAAAGAAAAAAATTAAGTTTCTGAAATGGTTGCAGCAACAGTAACAGTGCTCATAGATGTATTAATCAGCCGCTCGAACTAAATTACCAGGTGAAGTAAAATCTGTGTAAGCATCTTGGCTTGGTTAGTTGGCTAGTGGATCAATAGGGTGTGCCATTTTACTTTCTGCTACCAGAAACAGGAAGAAATTTGAAAAATCTCCTATTATGAACGTACGTCTAATCATACTTCACAGACAGATGGCTATCTGTACGCCCAAAGCAAATTAACCAAGCGAATGAAATTTCCTTTGTAATCAAAATTTCTTAACAAACTTACCCGCAAATATAAGAAGCCATCTTTTGGCTCGTCTCATTGTTTGGCTGATGTCTGAATATCTGGAAAAAAAGAGAGGAAAAGAAGAAGATAAATAATTTGAAAGGAAAAGTGTGTCGAAGGGAGATGAGGTACATAAATTAATTTTTAGATAAAAAGCACGTGCAATTTAAAAAGCCATATAACTGGGAGTTTAACTGATCTCATCATTTGGATCGTTTAACCTTTATTTACCGCTATTAGAGCAACTTACTTTGTTTGCTTAGTGTATTATACGATATTATATCTCATTGAGAAAAGCCAAAAATGCTTTTTTACTTTCTATAAAAAGAAAATGAAAACACTGCAAAGATTTTCTCTATTAACGCGGCGTTGGTACAGAGTGATTGTGTCAAACAGTTCATAGAAAATGGGACAATTAGCTGCTATGACAGTTAAAAATTATTTACACATCAAATTCATTTTGTTTGTTTTTTTTTCTGTTTTTCTCAGCTCATTTCACTTTTACTTTCTGAAAATGATGTGTAGAAATGGGATGGAAAAAAATGTAAAGCAGCAGTTGTTTAAGAGGTGATGAGAGTTCATTTCAGTACTTGAGCACTTATTTGATCCGCTAATAAATTTCAAATAAGAGATGATGCTCTTATTTTCATTAATTCTTCAAGATTGCTTAGCAGATTCTCAAGGAAAAAGCATCATTTGTCATTAACTGGTCTGACTATTGTTGTAGCAAGACTCAAAAGGACCTTTTCCTGCCTAAGTATTCTTAACATACTTGGATAGAATCAGAATTCTCAATGAATTATTTTGAAAATTTGAACATTTTCCAAAGCTAGTTTCTTGTTACAAAACCTGAGAGAAGACCAGAAATCTAAGAGCAGAAATCGGATGCAAATTGTTTACAATCAAGTCCGCATGTCAACTTTTTTGTTTTCATCCCAATTAATGTCGCTTGTAAAGGATGATTCTTTTAGAGGTAATTTTTTATAAAATTAAAAAACAATGTTGGCCGTAACTGCGGCTAACATGTTCCATTCTGAAGTTCCAATTTTCGATGACGCGGTCGAGCATTACGAGTGGTGCTTCGCCAATAACTCGAGTAATGTTAGCCTCCAATTTCTCAATCCATGTTGACTTTGGACTTTACGTCGCCCCAAACGAAAAAGTGTAGAGTGTGATGCCACATGATCTAGGCGACCAATTCATTGGTCCAAAGCGAGAAAATAACGGTTGACCATATCGTTCTCGCAATATAGCCATAGTTATGTGGTAAGTGGCGCCGTCTATTTGGAACCAAATGTCGTCGAGAACATGGACTTCAATTTCAGGCAGCAAATAGTCACAGTTACGAGTATGTTCCGACCGGACTCAGTTTTGAAGAATAATGGACCGATGATTCCACCAGCCAGTAAACTACACCAAATCGTTGTTTTATCTGGACGTAATGGCAGCTCTTGAACCACTTCGAATTGCTCCGCACCCCATATACGGCTATTTTGCTTATTGACGTAGCCATTAAACCAGAAATGGGCCTCAGCGCTAAACAAAAATTTAGTCGAAAACAGTGGATCTTCTTGAAGCTTTTCAAGAGGCCAACTACTGAAACGCTGACGATTCGGAATAAATCACGTAAAAAACGCCAAGTTGTTGCATACGACAAGCCAAACTGTTCAGAATGGCGCTGAATATATTCATTACGGTAATCGCATACACTCCGATATGGTTCATTTGGTCGCGTATTATTCACTAATATAAATTGAATTTCAAATTTATCGATGGTAGAGCGAAATGTGAGTTCAAGGCCGATTATGTGGACCAGAAGTTGCTCTATGTGCACGAAACACATTCCCCGTAGAAAGCTGAGTTTCGTAACACAACTGAATAATTTGTAGTCGCCTTGCCAGGCTAAGTCTTTCCATGATGAAACAATATTGAACAAAAATACCATATCAGTGTGAACGTCTCATGCGTGATCTCTTATGAAATCCCTACTGGAAAAAAGTATTCCTAAAAGTAAAAGTAAAAGAATCACCCTTCATAAGTGTTGTATTTTTCAATAATACGCTCTGTTTAATAGTACAGGTTAAGTTTATTCTTTTCGAGCCAAGTTACAACTGAGAGCTTTTACAAGAGCCATCAAAGATCGAGACCAGCATGATAACATATGGATCGTAACTAATGACAGTTGCAATCGTATAATGTTCGTGTGTATAAGAGTTCAGTGTTGCCAGGCTCAATAATACGAGTACATCGTCTCTCTTCTTTAAATAAATTCAATTTCATTTATAACCTTAACATTTTAGATATAATAAAGAGTGACTTCCAAAGTAAATGCAAATATAGGGTTTGCCAATAAGGACTGGACAACTTTTTTTTTAAATAAAACGCAAACCATTTGAGATATTTCAAAAACTTTATTATCGGCTTGAAGTACAATCAAAACATTTATGAATGGAACTCGACTTCGTTCATATGGCCACCGCGGGCACGTTGGCAGCGGTCGATTCGTTGGGCCCAATTTTCAACGGCTTGGCCACACATTTCGGCCGAAACGGCCGCTATTTCGCGTTCAATGTTGGCTCTGAGCTCTTCCAACGTGGTCGGCGTGTTGGCATAAACCAATGACTTAACGTAGCCCCACAGAAAATAGTCAAGCGGCGTTAAATAACAAACAAACGAGGCGGCCAATCGACTGGCCCATTTCTTGAGATAACACGCTCACCATACTTACTCTTCAATAAATCGATTGTAGCGTGCGCGATAACGCATTCACAGTAACGTGACGATAGTTATCGTCGACGAAAAAATATGGCCCAATAACGCCGTCGGCATGCAAACCGCACCAAACAGTTCTGTTTTGTGGATGAAGTGGTGATTCATGAAGCACATGTGAATTTTCACCCGACGAATAACGCATATTTTGCTTATTGACGCGAACCCATTGAGCCAAAAATGGGCTTCGTCACTGAAGATGATTTTGCGATGAAATTCATCATCTTGGCGCATCTTCTCCAGAACCCAATCGGAGAACGTACGTCGCTTCAAATGGTCCATCGGCTTCAATTCTTGAGTCAGCTTGATCTTGTGTGGGTGTAAACCAAGATCCTTACGCAAAATACGCCATAATGTGGTCTGAGCGATGCCCAGTTCTTGAGAACGCCGTGGAATTGACTGATTTGGATCGTTTGCTGCGGACGCCTGAACGGCAGCGGTATTTTTGACACTTCGACCAATCCGTTGTCTCACTGACACGGCAACATCGCACAACGAATATGTAGACTCAAATTTCTGCACTAAACTTGTTATTGTCTGTCTACTAGAGCGAGAATTACGACCGAAAATTGGAGTTAACGCTGTGAAAGTTGCAGTCACCGACTCCGAATTTCGGTAGAACATTTTTATAATTTGCAAACGTTGCTCGTTCGTGTACTTTACCATGATGAAAATGTTGTGTCTACTGAATAAATTGACAGTGACAGTTTGATGATTACTGAAAGAGTGCGTTCACAAATTAAATCCAAAGTTGTCAAGTCCCTATTGGAAAACCCTATATTACACAAATTTAAATTCAAAGCAATGTCTAGCCTGGGCGGAATGAATCAGGTTTCTTAATGGCCCTACCATATCTGGTGACATAAGGTGCAGTATCTCCCTGATGTGACATACCGAGATCGGCGTTGCTTTTATTGACTGAACCAGGAAACTCATTTCCATTGTCAGCACTGCGATTTTGTAAATTCTTGTCTGTTATGTTCGATTCCAGATTTTCAAAATCATTTGGAGCCCTTGAATGCAATGGGTGCGTTTCAATCATGTTAAACTTTGGGGCATGTTTTGAATTCCTTAAATGAAACGTATTTCGACGGATGATTCTGTTGTACTCATTTCTTAGAATATATGACCGAGGTGTCTCATGCTCATCTACAATTATTTTGATAAACCACATTTTCATCTCTTTGTAATTCAAGTTCTTTTCGAGGTCTAGCCGGATTATTTTTGTTAATTATATTTTTACTTCAATCTTGGGTGGTACGTCCATTGGTACTTTTGGATAAAGTTCTTCGCTTTTAATGGGGAACCAAGTCCTGAACTTTCGACTCATCAACTGTTGGTGAATATTTTAATCCCGCGACAGGTGTCGATGCCAACAAAATATGACTTCCCACCACAATCTAAACAATCTACAAAATTTTTTTGAAATGGAGTCTCCGGTGGAGGGTGTGAAATTATGTGGTCTAAATTTCTCACATTCACGGCATTTAAGAATCATTCTTTCAATGTCTCTTGCCATGTATGGCCAGTAGAGAGTACCTTTTGCTCTACTAAGAGTCTTGGTAATTCCCATCTGTGATTTATGAAGAAGGTTTAATGTCTCTTTAAATAGCGACCGTGGAACAAAAACGCGATTTTCGCAAAGAACTAACCCGTTGTCGACATGAATATTGTCTTTTAATTGCCAGAAAAATTTCAAATCATCGTGAAGATTATGCTTGTCTTTGGCCAACCCTTATAATAAAAATGTATCAGGTATTGTAAAATCTCATCTTTTGTCGTTTCATTTTCAAATTGAATCCTTTTGAGCTCGCTCATATTAACGCTGTGAACTAAATCTTTAAAAGTTCTTTCCATATCAACTGCAGAATCATCGATAGAATTTCTAGATAAAAGATCCGCTACATAAAGAAACTTACCAGGAACATATTTTAATTCAAGTTTGTATTTTGAAAGCCTAATTTTCATTCGTTGTAAGCGCGCCGAATGAACCTCACCTACATCTTTCTTAATGATTGCAACCAAAGGTTTATGGTCAGTAGCCATATATATATGTAGTTATGAAATTTCTCGCAGGCGTATGCCACATCAAATAACTCCTTTTCAATTTGAGCATACCTTGTTTCGGTATCAGTCAAACTTTTCGAAGCAAATGCTACTGGTTTTTTATCCTGCAATAAACAACGTCCCAGACCATTTTGAGAAGCATCGGTCTGGATGATTATATCCTTACTTGGATCAAAAATCTGAAGAATTGAGTGTTGTTGTACTTTTTATTTCGTTAAGAATATTAGTATGAGAAGACGTCCATAAAAACCGCGAAGAGGTGCATTCAAATTTGAAAAATTTTGTATGAAATCACGTAAATACGAGGGTTGTCTGAAAAGTTTCCGACCTAACAATGATACAAGATATTTTTTCTCAAATTTTTTTTAAAATTTTTCTACATAGTCTCCTTATAACTCTACACACTTCTCCCAGCGATGCTCCCACCTCTCTAACCCATCCAAATAGTACTTGGCGTTTTTCTCTGCAAAATAATTGTTCACGAAGGTGATTGCCTCCTCATTTGACGAAAATCTCTGTCCTCCGAGTTCAGTTTTTAGTTGCTTGGGGCTAGATCTGCTGAATAAAGCGGATGGTCAAGCAGTTCAAACTGTAATTCATGGATTTTCGCCATGGCAACCGCTGAGGTGTGAGACGGAGCGTTGTCTTGGTGAAACAGTATTTTCTTTTTCTGCAAATGTATCCGTTTTTCCTGAATTTCTGCCTTCAGCGTGGCAAATAATGATGCGTAGTATGCTTATGTAATGGTTTTTCCTTTTTGAAAATAATCGATTAAGATAACTCCTTTACTATCCCAAAAACCAGTCGCCATCACTTTCCCAGTCGAAAAAACAGTTTTTGCTTTTTTTGGAGCCGACTCGCCCTTTGCAGTCCACTGTTTTGAATTTTTGTTTCGGGCGTATAATGGTGTATCCAAGTTTCATCTACAGTAATTAATCGGCGCCAAAACTTGGATTTATTGCGCCTAAACTTCGTCAACAGAGCGTTGGAAATGTTTATTCGAACACGTTTTTGGTCTAACATAAGCAAACGCGGCACCTAACGCGCTGACAGCTTTCTCATGCCTAAAACTGGATTTAATATGTAACAAACACGTTCTTTGGACATTTTTATAACCTCTACTATCTCTCTCACTTTAATTCGGCGGTCGTCTAACACCATTTGGTGAACTTTAGCAATCTTATCGTCAGTGGTTGCAGTTTTTGGACGTCCCGAACGTTCATCATCTCCCAAGCTCTTACGGCCACGTTTAAATTCAGCTGCCCAAAATTTCATTGTAGTAAATGATGATGCAGAGTCCCCATACACAGAGTCCAACTCATTTTTGATTTGCGTAGGCGTATTGCCTTTCAAAAACAAGAATTTAATAACAGCTCGATACACAATTTTTTCCATTTTCACAAAAAACACTCACATCGACTCACTCAAACGACTGTCAACTAAAAACTGCGCGTCAAAAATGACTGAAACTTCGGTAAGTAACTGTCAAAAGATGCACAACTAGCATTCACTAGCTTTTATTGACGAGTGCCGCTATCTTTACGTTGCGGTTAATTAAACATTCCCATTATTCTTTCTAGTTCCTTTCTATTTTGAGGTTCTTTCAATTTTAAAATCGATTCTACGCGGCTTGGATCAGGACGGATAGTATCACCCTTAAAAATATGTCCTAAATATGGTTTTATCAAAATGGAAGCCTATGAACAAAGGCAATTCCAAAAACTTGCAGGCTTAAGTTATGTATAGATGGAATAGAACTTGCCCTCATATAAAGAGACTTCTCAAATTCTTGTCATCAAAGCATGTGAAGGATGAAAATGGACTAGGTTTACTAATATTGTATCCCACGCCACAATGGCGATTTTTTTTTTTGTACACAGGCTAATTAAAAAAGCAATATTAAAAAACTGCAAAGCTGTAGTGGTGACAGACCGTTATAACGTTGTTGTATCTAGAGATCCTCAAAAGACCAATTACAACATTGCTGCTGATAGCTAAATGAACCTTTATCTTTGATAATTTTTCCAGAAGAGGACCTACGAGAGGATCTGTAAAAAACTAAATCCATGCAATTCTTCAGGTTCAATTTACTCGAATGTACAAAATTGTCTTTGAGAATCTAAAATCACTAGCAGAAATTTTTAAAAATTTTGACGGAGTATGTCTTTTGGAAGTCTTTGCTGCAAATATTTTTATTGAAGATTTAAGCTCTGGCGCTAAATTCTTTCAGTGTCATGCACGGCAAAAGATGGGAACATAGTAATAGAATTACATAACATAGAAAAACAGCAATGCTGCTAAACAGAATGCAATAATCTTACATCGGTCTCAACAGAAAATCAACTCTATCCTTGCATTGAAATTAGAGGCCAATGGGTTGAATCTCAACATCTTTTGCATGATTCTCAAAATAAGTACAAATGCAATGAATTTATATTTAACAAGTCGGAGTCAGGCAGGATACCACTAAAGCGCCGAAAACTTAAGGTGCAGTATATAAGTACGAGAGTGTAGGTCTTCAGCACTTCAGGACTTGTATGTAGAGATTGCTATCATGCTTTCCTTTCGAGCTATCAGTCGTTACTATTTGTCTCCTGGACTGGCTGTGATATCACTGTTTTGTGTATTTTACTTATTTTGCGGACAAACATACGAAGGAGCATCAGTAAGGAAGAACTTCAAAAATCGACACTAACCTCATCAGGTTAACTGATATTTCAAAATGTTAATATCTCAAAAGGTTACAAACGGTGCCAGCTGAGGAAATAATCGAAACTGCGGGTTTGTCAATCACAACGTTGCAGTGGTCGGAAAAGTATCGTGCGTTCGCTATCGATGCATTTGTTAAAAGTGGCAATCCTTACGTCAGTGTGCACCGACATTTGTTCACTTTACAATATTCGGCGACTCAGCGATGGCCATGTTTTAATTTAATTTAAGTTCATGGGTGCAAAAGTTCCGCGAAACTTCTTCAGCTCTGTATACCCCACAGCCAGGGTCCATACCTCTGAAAATATTCATGGAACGAAGTTTGTGTGAAAATCCATGAATCTCAGTAGGGAAAAGAGTAACTGCTGTGATACCCCCAAAAGCTATGAACGATAGCTAAATTCCACAGAAAGACTTAAAATTTCACCATTTTAAGTTTCAGTTGGTTCAAGAACTTACGAAAAATTACTTTAATTTATGCATAAACTTTTGTGAATTGCATCTTCTGGAGCAACGAGTTCCAGTTCCTACTGAAGGGACATCTAAATAAGGAAAGCTTCTATACACTAACAGAGTTACGAGTAGTGTTTGATGAGCCTTATCGATTAACAGAGTCATCCGGCCTTTTTTAAATTCCAGAGAACAAGTGATGTGAACAACCGAAATTATGGGTGCAGGATCACAGATTACTTTTTACCAAATTTTCAAGCGTGCCCATCTAATTCGTCACATACATGATTTTAATAAGGTGAGGTGACTCCGCATACCTCCATGAATTTGTTGTGTAAACATTTCCAACGAAAACTAGTCAGCCACATTGGAGAAGTCACATGGCCACTAAGGTGTCTAGATTAAAGCCTATGCATTTTTTTCTATGTCGGTACATCAAAAGTAAAGTCTACGCTTATAATCCGCGGTCTGTTATGGAGCTGAAAAAAAATAACCGCCGTGAAATTCGCGAAAGCCAGCCAAGCATGCTGCAGTAATGGGAAAGAAAAACGGTGGTCCGCTTCCGTTTGGACGATTCAAAAAATTGTATCCACGTTCTTTCCCTTTATGCTATACTAAGTAATAAAACAATATGTCTTTTAATTTTTATTTTATTCAGTTTTTAAAAACACATATCTGCCCCCCGGACAGTAACTGCTGCTGTATTATTATTTTCTAAATCGAAGGAGTAGAAACAATTAAATCAAGAAAAGAAGTCCTTCTGGTCTTCTGGTCGCTTCTGGTCCTGAAAAATTTCCTTTGAATCTTGAGTACTAAGTTCAACGAAGATCTCTTTTCCCAAGACTCTAATTGATTTGGGATCCAGATAAAAGCCTATAAATTAAGCCTGTCGACTAAATCGATAAAAATCCTGAGTGCTTGCTTGGGTAAATACGGTCAGAGTTCCTATACATGGAAATCATCATAGAATCGCGGAACTCTCCGTATATCCATTCTCAAAGCGGATAGGAATTATATGCCTTGTTGGGTATGTTTTTTAAAACAAAATTTTGTCGATAAGCTCCATCTCCTGCTGAAAGTATCTTTGCACTGCCAGGAGGCTTACAACAGATTTCAACTTAAAAAGTTTGATCAGAAAAGTTAATAATATTTGGTTTCATATGAGACAAACTAGGTTTGAAGGGAATTAATACACAAAATCAGGGGAAACTGATCATTGTTTATTAAATTCGAGACTTACCTCAACAAAATTCTTTACTACAGAAAAATCCGAACAAATCATGAAAAGATCACAGCCCAATTCGTTGGAGTATTCGCTCAACGGAAATCGATCTAAAGCTATGAGTCGATATTGGGACTTAATCCAGTACGACGCTTAATATCATTGTACGGCTAATTTTGCTACACAACCGTTCTTATACAAACCAATAGGGCGCATGTTCGACGACTTTCACCTTCCGGCTGCAGTTTAACTTCTTATATGTAGATTCTGGTGGGCATAGTGGTGGACTAAAGCGCATAACCACTTTACGTAATCGAAAGTTAGTGAATTAGGAATAGGCTTTGCTTAATCCTCACATTAGTACCAAACGGTGTAAAATTCTCCCTTTCCAGCAAAGCTGGCGTTACTAGATATCAATGAACTTCTGAGGCGAATATTTCTTGATTCAATGCTCCTGGATGTCACACCAAAACTCATACTTTTGAGTAAATTGCAAGTCGATAGAGATCTGATTTGCCATTGATCGGCTGTGATTGACTGTTCAAAAATTGGATTTGAGTCAGTGGCGGAACAATTACGTTCGACCTCTTAGTCATCCTCTTATAGATGTAGGCTAAGATTACAAGTTCGAACAGCCTAGTATTTCTAGTCTAGAAAAATGCCCGCTACAGAAACCGACATTACGCCTAGGATAAGGAATGATCGAATGATAATGATTCTTGGCTATTGTACCCGGACTAAGATTGGTTTCTAGAACGTGAGGACATTCCTCCACCCAGGGAGCAAAGGACCTAAAAATAACAGATTCCTCCAATTGCAGCGAGAGTTCCTTGGATATAACTTGAACATATTGGGAGTGAGTGGAGTAAGATGGATTGACGAAGGAGAGTACCAATACCCAACGTGTAACACTGTGCTGCTCTACTAAGTCAAGCCCTCCGGCAATCTCCGTGAATCCGGAGTGGGTCTGCTGGTAACATCAACAGCACGCAGAAGCTTAATTTCATGGCACCCAAATGGTGATAAGATTTTATCGGCCAGACTCGGGACTAGAGTACGGCGCGTCACGGTCATAATGTATTACGCCCCAACGAATCCCTCGACTGAGGATGAAAAGGACAACTTCTGCATTCAGCTAAGCGCCACATTCAAAGCAAAGCCAAAAGGAAATATCGTCATCGTTATGGGTGACCTAAACGACAATGAAGTGCTAAGACATGTGACCGGCAAGCATGGCGTGGGCAGTCGAATAACAATGGTGAAAGATTTGTTGATTTCTGCAACATCAATCGCCTAGTCGAGGAGCCGACCAAGGGTTGGTATGCGATCTTCACCTTATGTTAGCTACTGTCTTGTTACGTATTGCATCTGTTCAAAGACTCCGCAATATCACCAGAATGCCTAGGTATTACATCGATCGGCTAAAGATCCCCTCAGTAGAGTGCAAGCAATCAGAAGCTCACTGCCGACAGCCATCCAAGCATATTGGAACGCTGTTCCGCCTGAGCGGAAAGTATTGTTGGTATATCGTACTGTAGATACCCCAGCAGTATGGAGGAACGAGCTAGAGTCCTTGTATCGAAGAAAAAGAGCAGCATAGTGTACGAGGGGACAAACGTAACAATATAAACGCCCTGGTCACAGAAGCATAGGAAGCAGCGAGCAGGTGTGATAGCAAAACTGTTTACAGAATCACCAAAGAGCTGAGAGGTGGTCATCGCTCATCGACAAGGCGGTAGAACTGGGACATTAGCAGAACTTTCACATCCTCTTGTTGAGATACCTTGTGAGGCGGAAAGTTTCCCCGATGAGTGAAAGAAGGGAATGATTGTCAAGCTCCCTAAAAAAGGTAGTTTTATGGAGCGTGAAAACTGGAGAGGTATTTGTGTTCTTCCCGCAGTTGCTATGGTAATAGTTTAAGTAGTTTTTGAGTAAATAAACAAACATCTGGAAGAAACACTCGATGCCGAACAAGCAGGTCTCTGCTCTGGATCCCCCTGTGTCGACCACATTTACACCATGCTGTTCATTGATTTTAAGAAGGCGTTCTACAGTGTCCACAGGCAGTTTATCTGGCATGCCTTGCGCAGGAGAGGTATACCCGACAAACTAACGGCTATTACCAAAGCAACCTATTATGGGTCTAAATGTCATGTTCTGTATAGAGGAAAGTTGTTAGTGGAATTCGAGACATAAATTGGGGTCCGACAAGGTTGAATTCTATCGCCGATACTTTTTTTTATTGGTGATTGGTGATGTGTTTCGTGCAGCCTTGTCAACTGGAAACATACGAATTCGTTAGACTCTTACATATCAACTCAAACATTTGTTTACTCTTATGGATCTACACCAAATGACAGCAAGAGTGGAGAGGGAGTCAAATGTCGTGGGTTTGAAGATTAACACTGCTGGAACTAAAACCATCAACTCAAGTTAGCAATAGCGGACAAGCGGTAAAAGAGTGGGGCTTTTCAATATCTTGGGAGTATTGTTTCTACTGAAGGTGGAACCAAACGGGATAATGTAAACCGAATCGGCAAAGCAAAGTCTGCGTTTGGAATGATGTCCATAATACGGCGAAGAAATGGAAGAATTGCAATCAGATTGAACATCAAGCTACGATTATTCTATGCTGTTGAATCCGTGCTGTTGTCAGGGTAAAGTATTTGGAAGGTGACCACTACTATCAAAAAAGAACTACAAACGTTCGTTAATACAATAAGTTAATATACGGAATATCTTAAGTGTGTTCTGGCCTAACCGTATCCCTATCCAACATTTTTACTAGACAACGGGTCAGAAACCATTAGGCACAACCATCCAAATTCGGAATTTGCAGTGGATTTTAAATACACTTCGAAAAGGCCATAGTTTCATAGCAATACTATGCGATGCGATATCTGTTATCACAAGACAGTAGAATAACGGGTCGGTCGAGAAATACATGGCGTAGAACAGTTAAGGAGGAGTCACGGCAATTGGGGAAGAGTTGGAGAGAGGTGAAGCTCATTGCCAGGAACTTTATACGACGGCGCGTAGGCGTAGTTGAAGCCCTAGGATCCACAAGGGGACTGGAGAGAAGTAAAGTAAGGAAATGTCTTAGATGGCTTTACCACTTTCATAATACTTCAAGAATGTACGAATTTTTTTAAACTCAGGCCTTGAGATTGAAAAACAAAGCAAAGCTCAACTACATTAGAACTATCAACACCATCGCTTGAGTCTTGTTTAGATAGTTGCTCTTTAGGAACACAATCATATGTGGTATGATTTATTCAGGATTCCGGGAGTCCAAAATAAATGCTTTCCGAAACTCGTTAAAAGTCAGAGATGAAATCTATGCTATCTGAAGGGTACTGATCGTAGTTATGGAGACGTTAGTCTGTCCTTATCTCAGAATAGTAATTGAGAGTCAGTTGCGATTGACTAAAAGTTTGTTTAGGGTAATCTTTCTTAGTTTTCTAAAGTTAAATGGATAGAATAAAGAGGTTCCAAATATACGAGTACCAACCACTAACTGAACAAATAACTTCAAATTGATTCTGTTTTGTGATACTGTTCATCTTCAGAAGATATAATTCCATCAGCTCATTCGTGTAGGCATTTAGTACAAGCCATTAATTCCCAGATTAACCAGAACACTCTATGTTACTGCTGATTAATTGTTCACATAAATTAAGTAGGTTTTTCTTACAGACACATTGTACTACGAAGACTAAATAAATAGCCTGAAATCGATCTTCGTGACGCAGGTTAATATCTATTTTTAGACAAATATTCGAATTCATTGGGTACCTTGTAAGTTACTTTGTAAATCACGCCTTCATTGCGAGTTGGAATTCACCGCCTTCCTACAAAGGTACTGGTATTTTTGAACGCGCCTCTAAGATGAAATAAGTTTTATACACCATGCAAGCGGATAAAGTTGCCATGTGTGAGTTGTCGAAGGCAGATATATTCACGCTTTCGATTTCTTTGCAACGTAAAAGTTGTGCTTCACCATTTTTCTTATTTTTTTTTTAATGATTAGCAACACGCGCATGAAGTAGACCATTCATTACTTGCAACTCGTTTAATAAAAAGTTTTAAACAAGACAGATACCCGGAGTGGAATACGTACATTTTGTGTACTCGTATATGAGTCATGAGGACTTAATGGATGGCAGCACGATATATTGTAGCTAAGATACATTGCATATGCAATCGAACCTCGAGGATAAAATTTTGCTATCTATTTTAGTCATGTTTCCATATGAGACTATGTTACGGACCAGTTTATTATGGTAGTTGCATTTTAGATTCAAAAAATACTCACGAGAGAGAGTAACATGTTAGTGTTCTCCTGCATGGAATCCGACGTTAATGAATTGTAGATATTCAGAGTGGCATAACAAAAGCCAATTATGTTGTCATTGGGCACTTTTCGAGAGATTGTATTTCATTGGTGATGAATTCTAAGAACACCAGTCACTTGAATATGCCTATCATCTCTATGCCACTGTAGATGAGAGCAACAAAACATGTAGAAAGGACCTCTGGTTACCGATGTATACCAAATTTTTGAAGGTTTATTTCTATTCTTTTTCTTTTTATAATTGGCGTGCGCACAATGGATTTTGAGGGGAAGTTATTGAGGGAACAAAGAGAGATACTGATGTGCGTTGGTTTTAAATGTTTGCAAGTTATAGTGACTAGGAAATAAAGAGCTCGGCAGGGAATTCCATAAGCGAGTTGTACGGCTTAGGAATGAATCATGATATTTGAGAGTACGTCCGAAAGTGAGCTTGAGGGTATACTGATGAGCATTCATAGCGAGACGGGTGTTACGGTTAAAAATTAGAAGGGGTGGAGCACTGGTGTTGAAAATAGCAATACAACAAGGTGAGACAGGAGACATTACGTCTGTGTTCGAAGGTGTCGAATGACTGTGTAATATTTTCATCACCTATGATGATGTCAGATATGAGCATTGTATTCCAATTTCGGGAGGATAAACGCCTGATATATTGAGGAAAGATCAGAGGGGGTGAAATATTTTTTACATCACTTGAGGAAACCTAGACATTTCGCAGCATTTTTAGCGACATCGAATATGTGGTCATTCCAACATAAGTTGTCGTTGACACACATACCGAGAATGGAAAGTTTTTCGGTTTCAACGATGCAAGTGCCATTCATGGACAGTGGCTGGGTGATTAAATTTCGCTTTAACGACAGCAGACAGCATTGAGTTTTGGAAGCATTAAATTCTAGTCTGTTGATAGTTCCCCAATTGGTTATGATGCTAATATCAGAATTTAATGAGCTTAACATACGCTGCCGTTCCCGTTCAGAGACTACTGTCGTCAGCAAAGGAATATATTGGATTAGAAGTAGCAGACAAGAGATCATTGCTGAAAATTAAAAAGAGTGTCGGAAACAATCTATTTTGTGAACATCAGACTTGAAACCATCCAAGACAACTTGAATTGGACGTTCGAAAGGTAGTTTCTAATCCTTGGAGAAGAGAGTCGTTGATCCCAAGTGCACGCATTTTCAACAAAAGAGCCTGGTGCCAAACTCTGTTAAATGCCTTAGAAATATCAAGTGCAACTATCTTGCTTTCGCCAGATTGATGTACGTTTTGGTTCCACTTTTCCGTGAGACATGCCATCAAATCACCCGTGGACCTGTTGCTACGAAAACTGTACTGCCAGTCATTGAGAAGTTTTCGTGTTTCGAGATATTTCATGAGCTGACGATTTATCAGCGTTTCCATGACCTTGGAAAGAAGGGACTTAAGTGCAATGGGTTTGTAGGAGGAAATAGAAGAAGATTTTATGGACGGGCTGGACAAATGCTCTTTTCGAAGAAGAAGCGAAGACATACAATCTGGATCAGCAGATTTGTGAATGTTACGATCTTTAAGTACTCTTGCTACTACACGGGTGCGAAAGTGGATTCGTCCCAAAGCACAGTCTAGAAGTGTTGAACTGGGCGCATAGTGTGCAGCAAGCAGATTGGCTTTTTCCAAAGAGTTTACAGCTGGAATGCCATTGTAAATGATGGAGGATGAAGCAGAATTTTTAATAATTTTGACGAACGATCAAAATTTAGCCATATTACAATTTCACGCGTTTGAGAAAGACTTTACAACCAGAAACTCGGATAAAGCATAATGAATAACCCTTATTTTTGTACAATATTTATAGACCCATATAATCCCTCATTTTTTATTTTTTTTTCTACAGCTCTATGCCAAATAGTCAAATAACTCGTGAATTATTCACAGACAAAGACATCAGCTACTGTCCTGGCCATCAGCTTCTAAGTTCAAATATTCTTGAACACGTCGCACTTGAATCAAAGTAAGTTGCGACGTAACTACGGAACATTATTGAGACAGAAACCGTAGGATGTTTTCTGCATGTGGTAAAGAGGTTTCAAGTAGCTACAGCAGAAACAGGCACCCTTAGAAGAGAGCGAAAGGAAAGTTAATTTCTACTGACCTTAGCTATGAAGTTTTTGAATATTCAAAAGGGCAGGTACTGTTGTGAGAAAGGAATCTTTAAGGATTTATACGGAAATAATATTACAATCGAAAGATGAAACCAACGGATTGATCAATCTTCTCAGAAAAGCCTTATCAGCAAAAATAAAACGACTCGGAGCCTAGCACCACCAATGTCGAGGTGCAAGTAGAAACGTTAAAATCGACCATCAATGTAAAGTATGCCTCTGGTATTCTGGAACTTTTGAACAGCCAACACTGACTCGTTTCACTATCTTGTACGAATGGTACGAGTGCGGATTTGCCAAGCTCCACAACAAAGAAGAACTACTGTGAGAAGATATAACGCAGAAAAACTGCAATAGCAGGAGATTTTTGCCGAATGCAATATTTTTTTTTACGCGCG
Organism: Volucella bombylans; assembly: GCA_949129095.1. Lineage (NCBI taxonomy): Eukaryota > Metazoa > Arthropoda > Insecta > Diptera > Syrphidae > Volucella > Volucella bombylans. The sequence continues at coordinate 116,809,922 of OX422142.1, read as the reverse complement.
CCTAAGGGTTTAGATACCCTTTTACTGTTGACATGGAGCGGGCGGAAAGGTAGAAGGAGGAGAAAGGAAAAATTATTTTTGTAGTGGTTTGAAACTCAGGTGTGTTTGGTGCCCCAGGGGGTGGGAGTCCGAATAGGACGGAGAGTTTTTTCTTCACTCAGAGGAATTCGAAGTTTATAATTCGCCGTATTTTTTTCTTCTTGAAACGCATATACCGAAGTCTTTCAACAACTTCTATGCCGCCAGCATCAAGTACCGAAGACCAGTGGCAACTCTGCTAATGTTCCATCAGAGACGCCGCACTTGATATGCTGGGTTTCACCCGACCACTATTAAGAAATCCTTGGTATTGTGCAAGTATACAAAGTGGTGATGCACGAGATCAGCTCGTGATTTCTATGAGCGAAGAAGCGAGCGATTGAAGATATTGAGGGTTGTTAAAAGAACATGTTAAGGCAACAAGACCCATATAAAAACCTGTAGAGATGTTGAAGGGAACCTTGTTGTAGAGTTACAGTCGGTGCTGAGAATGTGCTGATGGTAGCATATAACGGCAACGAGGAGCAAAATCCCGCCATCGGGCAGAATACGAGTATACTATTCCACTTAGATGGCGACAACCAAACTGACGATAACCATTCCTACTTTATGGTGCTGAAGGGTGGACTCTATCGAAAGCGGATGAAGATATCCTCGGTCAGTCACAAAACTGTGCATCAGTCATTTGAGGTGGTTAGAAAATGTACAGAAATAGACACTAACGCCCGCAAAGTCTTCGAATCTAACCCGAAGGAGCAACGCAGTAGAGGTAGACCTTGCTGCGGTGGCGCGCGCAACTATTAGGACGTAAATGACTTGGAGTGCCCAACTAAAGGCAGTTAGCTAAAGACCAAGCTGACTACAGATGCTGTTAGTTGAGGCTCAGGTTTACCCAGAACCATCTAAGTATGTAAGTTAAGACTGATCTTGGTTACTTAGAAAGAATAGTTCTTCGAGTTATTTTCAGTTGCATATACAGAATTTGGAGAAGCAGATCTGTACGGATTATGAATCAACATTGAACTTGTCAGAATTCACCAGCAAAATTCGCTAGATTGTAGCGGGCAACCTAAAGTAAGTTAGGTAGACCAGCACTGTAAAATATATACACCCACCGGTCTTCATTCGTACAAGGTGAGGCAAACGTAGTGTCATAATGTGAATATACCATAATTATTACAAATGGCGTCAATTGTCATTTATGTTGTAGAGAGATATAAACAGATCGCTCCAGCAATGGGGAATAATTGTTATATTTGACCAATTTCCAGTCAGGGGTTTTAACGCTGCGTGAATTTCGTCGTCGTTTTCCTCGTCGTTCTGTACCATTTGCTCAAACAATGAAGCATTTGGTTGAGTGTCTTATGTAAACTGGGCCCACTAAAAATGTCGCAAGAAGTGGGCCGGTTACAAATATTGTTCGTTCGACCGAGAATATCTGTGGCCGACGACGCCCAAGAGAGTCCGCGAAGATTGAAGAGACAACAATGCACACAATTCGAATCTTGGTGAAAGATCTGAAGATGTTCCTTATAAAGTGCAAACCTTTCACCAATGGCTGCCTGCAGACCATCCATGGTCCGTTAAACCTGGTGCAAGAAGAGATTTCGTATCCAAAATCATAATGAGCAACGAAGCCCAATTGCACTTAGGTGGTTATGCGAATAAACAAAATTCACACAAATAACTGGGGCACGGAGAATCCACATGTAATGCACGAAAAGCCATTTCATCCGCTCAAAGTGACTGTTTGGTGTGGCATTTGCAGTGAAAAAGTGATTGGCCCTTATTTTTTTTGAGGACGCAAACGGCACCACCGTAACCATAAATTGTGAACGCTACAGACAGATGTTAAGAGAGTTTTTTTTTTTTTGTCGCAAATTAGTGAATTGGATTTCGAGCATTGTTGCTACCAGCAAGACAGAAAAACTGCTCACACAGCTCGGGCAACGATGGAGTTTTTAAATCATCAAAGTTCCAGGCCGTGTGATCTTCCGTTTTGGCGATTTGAATTGGTCGGCCAGTGATCGCCAGATCGTCAGATCTTCCGGAGCCAGACTTCTTCCTTTGGCGCTTTTTTAAAATTTCGGGTTTACAACAACAAACCACAAGTCTTGAAAGCCAACATTGAAGAAGAAATCACAAATTTGGAGCCAGATGTTTTGCGAGCAACAATTCAAAATGCAAGAAAACGAGCATAAATATGCAGTAACTCAGTCGGTGGTCATTTGACCGTAATTTTACACCTTCAAATAAACTTTTCGCGAAAATAGAGCAACATTTTTTTCATTTCTAACAAAATGGCAGGCAATTCACATTACGACATCACAGACGTGGAAAACCTTGTATAATCCACTGTGCCATTATTCTGAACAACTAGAGGCTGGGTCTCACCCTTGAATCGTTCTTGACTGGTATGTCTCTTATATAAACAGTGAAGCTATTTTCTTTTTTCATTTTATACAGAAACAGAGACTACGAGTTGGGGTCTCCGTCTCTCAAGAGCTACAAGTTAGCCAAACAAGTTGTAAGCTCCGAAGTGTTCAGTAAACTCGTAACCTCCTCTGTTCAGTCGGTTCTTTAACATTCCTCTGTATTTTCAACTATGTTTGCTTCATGGAACCGTGGACTTTACATTTCTCATTCCTCCAGATCAAAGACAAATATTGGGCCAGATGCCTTTCCTATCTAGCGTGGTACTGCAGTCTAGTGTCCTCATTTTTAGAGTGGTAATTCTTCATTGAGTTAGTGACTGTACAGTTTGATGAGTTACCAGAAAACTTAGACTTTTTTGTTGGTGAACATTTGGACTTTGTACTCAGTGTGATTGGTACTTAAGTATGTGAAACTTGTTTACTTTATTGCTCCAAATAAATGCCAACAATAATTAGATGGCAATCACGTATTTTTAAATGTCTGTACCGTGTTAATTTGTGCCTTCATTGACAGGCCAATTAGCATTTCACTTTGCTCTCCAACAACTCGATTTCCTATTACATGTTGCCATTGCCCATTGGCATTTAAATTGATCACATACTGGTATCTCCGTTAGAGGAAGAATTGTTGGCAGCACCAAGTTACCTGCCCTCTATCATATATTTAAATTCTTTGGAAGAATACCCTCTCTGATTTCATATTTCAATAAGCCACTAAGTGGATCTGATATCTCTCTGTAATGGACAGTGTATGGATTTTTTTCTTTCGAATTTCGAAATCTTTTTGCAGCTCTTATGTAAAAATACATCGCGACGATATCACAGAAACCATTTTGGATCATAATTCCAAAATTAAGTTATGCTTTGACTTTGACGTACAGATGTACGTAACATTTTTGTATTTATCTCATCTTCATGCTCTAAAAAGCACCGAATAGTACTCAAAATCAACCAAAAACCGCCAAGTCAGCTCGCATTGCATAATTCCCACAAATATCACCCACAGTACCATCAGTGCGCCTAAAGAAAGCGAAAATCTTCCACTAGTGACATAATCTGGTACTTCAATGACTAAAACAAGTGTTGGCCCAAACTGTTTCACACTGATCCTTGGCGTGATAAAGTGAAAACGAAGTCTCGACAAAAACCGGTCAGTACCGAAACGAATCACTTTAAAAATGAAATCGAACGTGATCAAGGTGTTATCGAAAAAAAGCTGACTAACATACAAAATGACTCGTTGCAGGTTTTCAGATATCAGATACTCGAGTACGTGTAATTTCAGCGCCCCCTTTAATCAGGCCAACGTGGTTTATTTTTGTTTTTGTTTTGGTTTCTTCTCTTAATTAATTTAACACATTTTTCAATTCATCAAGTATTTAGACGTACGCTCATTTATGTGGAGCAATTATTTAATAGATACCACCACCATCTCGACTGACTTATGGAGGCGATGCGGCGAACCTGATGCTGAAACTCTTTCTCGGTTTTGGTGTTGTCTTTCGGTCAGCCTCTTTCTGCTCCCTTATGAAACCGAAGCTCACAGCTCGTGCCAAATGCTTGTATCGCCGATAATGCCTCATTGGTTGGACAACACCAAGGCACCAACAATAAGACAAGTGGTGGCTGCAAATTTGTTACCCACATTTTGCTTATTCGAAGGACGGCTGGTTCTGATTAGTTGTGGTCCACAATCTACTCGTATAATATACAGGCAAATACTCGTAAGAGCTCCATCGATATAAACTTTCCACATTTTGGTAGCGAGAAGGTCTTTGAGGGGGAAAAAGTCGTTACAGTGATGCCTGTCATGCTTGGAAGTCAACACTTTGAACTTTCCGGTTTGAGTTTGTCTATCTCTTAGTGAGTGGCAAATTTGTTAGTTTGTTTATGTATTTATGTAGATAGATTCAATTACTCGTACCTCAACCGCAATCGCCGATCGATACGAGTACAATATTCATTTGCAATTTTTACCAGAGTTTTGTGTTTACTCGTAAGACTTGTTAGTATGTCACGCATAATCTAACATACTCGTACAGTGCGTTAACCAGTTTTAAAAATAATTAATAAAATATTTAGAGGTGCTTACAATCGTTACCACACCCTTTCGGTACTAGACTTAGAGGTGGCTATAAAATTAACTTGTTCAAAATAATCAAAAAGCAATTTGAGGTACCGAGAAGTGCGATTTGTTTTGTGACAGAGACAGTCTGACCGGTTGAAGGTCAAACGAAAACAATTCCTATTTTGTTTGCGGTCTAAGAGTAATGTTTATTGATCAATTGAGTCCCGGATACGGGTACACTGCAAAAATGTCGTCTAAATTTGTTGTGCTTAGTATAATTCAAAGTACATAATATCTGCTGCCTAAAACTGACACATTTCTGCGGTGTAGTCATTCAAGTAATGCACTTTGTATTTAAGATATTACTCTTTTAAATATGCTCTTTTAAGCAATGCTTCCTGAATTTAAAAAGATCAGTTTTAAAGGTGGGTGCGTTTGTGATTCTCCTAAGTTGAATTGGTAATGAGTTTCGCTGGCAGGTGACATGGACGAGAAATGTACGCTCGGACTTCCCAAATTTTGTAAATATAACATACATACATATATAATATTATCCAAACAAAACCAACAAGTAATAAGGAAATCAAGTTGGATAGTGGAGAGCTTTCTGCTCTTCCCATAACGGAAGTTGCAAAAGGCAACAATACTGTTGCTGTGGCCTTGGCGAAAGCCATCAAAAGGATTAGCAGGTTGAAAACCACTCCTAATTTAACAAAAATAAAAAAAAGTGCTGCTTTAGCAGCTGAAACAGCAAAAACAGCAGAACAAAACAAAAAACAAACAGATGATACTCGTACGTTGATGTACATCCCTTATGAGGTCCATTATGAGGGTGCAACAACAATTTTGCCTCTCTAGCGGCATCTGAGTCGGAAAATGAGGATCAAATTATAAAACATATTAACAGCAGTATACAAAAGTTGAAAGAAAAAGTGCTTGCTACTAAGCAAAACCAAACTGCACGCAGGCAGAGGGAGCAATTAGAAATAGAGAGCTCCCTACAAAACAAAAAAAAACAAAATGAGCAGAAACAACAAAACCAGCAGAAGCAGAAACACCAACAGCAGCAAACAAAACAGCAGCAGCAGCAGCAGAGATTGGGAAACGATCGTCATGCCATCCACTGTTATACAGTGGAGGGCTACGCGAAAGTGAAAGAGCTCCTAAAAGAAACGACGACGGAGCACTACTCATTCAGACCGAAATGTGAAAAGCGGCAATCAAAGCTGCTGAAGGGGTTGGCACCGTCTTCTGATCCTGAGGAGATCCTGGCACTGCTCAAAGAGAAGGAGTGCGAATGACTCAAGTTTGTGGGGGTAAAGCCATTTACCACAGCTAGAGCCAAGCGGGAGAAACGGAGTCTGCCGTTCTTCCTGGTGCAGCTTAGTCCCGAAAGCCGTCTGGATAGTCTAAGGAGTATCAATGTTTTAGACCAGGTGGTTCACTGGGAAAAATTAAAAAAGATCGAAAGCGTTATACAATGCGTTCGCTGCCAGAGGTTCGGGCACGCCGCGTCGAACTGCCAAACGCAGCCTCGATGCGTGAAGTGCGCAAAGAACCACAGTTCCGAGGAGTGTGCTCCGGGTAGGGACGGAGCATCCGATAGGTCGCAGCTCTCGTGCGTGTTATGTGGAAACGTGGGATACACCGCAAACTATCGGGCCTGTCCTAAGTTCGCTGACATTAAAGAAGCAAAACTGGCTCGGCAGCAGAAGGTGGAGGTCAAACGTTCATCAGTTATGTTTCAAACACCAGCCGTCACGTCTCAAATTTCCTACGCGCAAATGGCGTCAGGTAGGGGGGCTACGGTACAGCAAGGAACTGTTGCTTCTCAGGCGGCAATGCCAAGAATAACGGAAGCTGCACCTAACACGCTGGCCATCTTGCTCGCAATCCAAGGGCAGATGGCTCAGCTGCAACAGCAGGTACAAGAACAGGCCAAGCGGGTGGACCAGATCTACGCGCTGCTGCCGGGCCTATCGCAACACATGTCGTAATGGGTACGTACATGGTGGAGCAAACTTTGAAGGTCCTTGCGGTGAATGTTAATTCACTGATTAGGATCGAACGAAGAGCCGCGATGTTTAAATTGCTACAAGACCAAAGTCCTGATGTGCTTTTCGCTAGCGAAACCAAGCTCACCGATAAGCACAAACTGGAGTACAATAATTATATTGTTAGAAGAAGAAACCGGCCCAGATCCAAATGTGGAGGCGGTGTCGCGATCTTCATTAAAGAAGGTATAAAATTTCAGAGAGTGTACAAGGGAGTGTTGCGCAGGTTTCGGGTGTTGGAGGCAGTCGTCATTTACATTTTTTTTTTTCCTTTTTTTTTATAATGAGCGCGCGCTCAAGGGGTTTGAGTACCTTTAAGGTACGCGCGGGCAAAGGAAATTTAGGGAGGAAGAAAAGAGAGGTACCGATGTACATTGTTTTTAAATGTTTGCAAGTTATAACGACCAGGAAATACAGAGATCGGCAGGGCATTCCATAAGCGAGTTGTACGGCTTAGGAACGAATCACGACATTTTAGAGTACGTCCGAAAATGGGCTTGAGGGTATACTGATGAGCATTCATAGCGAGACGGGTGTTACGGTTGAAAGTTTGAATGGGCGGAATGCTACTGGCGATTCCAGTGGAGCACTGGTGGTGGAAATAGCGATAAAACAAAGTGAGACACGAGACATTTCGTCGGTGTTCGAGGGTGTCCATTGATTGATATTAGTATCGTCAATAAGTTTTATCGCACCGCTCCGCAGTGGAAAGCGGCTGTACTTGGCCTCTGTTTATGCACCCGAGGCTCCACAATCCACTTTGTTCATTACGGAGCTCGACACGCTTGTTCGACTTCTGAGGCTGGAATTGGGGGAGAATTATTTTATAATCGGCGGGCATTTCAACGCTAGACACAGAGATTGGGGAAATAATTTGTCAAATACTAGAGGGAACCTTGACTCGATTGGTGGGGTCAGCACGATGTCATGTACAGACTCGGTCTTAAAGCGACGGATAACCCGTCGTTTCCCAGAGGCCGGTCTTATTTGGATCTACTGCTGTATGACGAACGTATACGACTGACAGGTACGAATTTACAAACGCTGAACAATCTGCATACATTCGGTTTTAGCACCGAAATTACAGTTCCCAACGAAATTACAGAATTGGAGACTCGATGGACACGCTTCTCCGCAACCTTGAAAAGAGCGCTCTCCTCGAACACGCTCCACCCACCGTCCAATAGGAATTTGTCAAACGAGGAGATCGACAATTACCTAAAACAAATGGACGAGACAATTAAACAAACTATGGACCCTACAAAACCGCGGTATCGACGTACTACTAACGAAGATCTGTTCCGCAATCCTACTATTGACGCACTACACCGAGAGAAAAGTAGACTTCTGTCAAGACTCAAAACCTTGTACAGACAGTTAACTGACAGACAAAACCCGGAGATTAGGACACTGAAGTCGTCAATTAAAAATCTTCAAATAAAAGAGAATTACAGAATTTCTGTAAGTTTATATTGGAACAAGAAGGTTCGGGCTGTAAACACCAGCAACCCGAATATGTTTCCGCAAATAAATAAACTATTTCGGAGAAAAAAATCAAAACGACATTCAGTGTCTTAAAATAGCCCTGACAACAGACAACGAACGGTTACTGACAATAGCAGGTATTGATCGAAATGAAGCCGTTGACGATGACGACTTCTTTGTGACCGAGGATCCACAGGAGATGGTTGAGGCCATAGGGGTGACTTTCCAGGAAGTATACAAGGCCACTGATACCATTGGCTCTAATTATGACCTGGACAATCGCGTCTTGGTGCACAACTTCTACATTTGAAATGAAGTAGAGAATTGGCGATCCGAGGGCTCTGGTTTCACCGGTTTAGCGACGAAAATATGGCAAATAATGTCATTGCCAAAGAGGGTGACATACCCCCGTTCATTTCGAAGGAAGAAGTCCAAGAGATCTTCGACACAATCAGAGTTAAGAAATCAGTGGGGACCGATGGTATTCCGAACATCCGAATATCCGAACATCTTCCTCTAGAATTGGTGGACATCTACACCACCCTGTTTCATAATGCAATGAATAATACACATTATCCAGCGCATTGGAAAACGGCGGTGGTTCAACCTATCCCCAAAATGGAGAAGGATATATCCAATCCGGCGAATCTCCGGTCGATAAGTCTCCTTCCGAATATCAGTAAGGTTTTTGAAAAGGTAATCAATAGAGCTCTGTCCAGGTGGGTTGAGGACAAACATATAGTTCCGGATAATCAATTCGGTTTTAAGGCGGGACATGATATCTCACATGCCACCTCTAAACTGGTGTCCGATATCCAATGGAATAAAGGCAAAAACCAATGTACTGCCTTGCTGACTTGGAGAAGGCCTTCGACATCGTATGGTTAGAGGGTCTTTTCTATAAGCTGACCGGGCTGGGGATCAGTAAACCATTCTTGTACATTCTTTAAAATATGCCAACCAACAGACAGTTCATCGTGAAAAATGGTGATGTGACCTATGGTGATCCTATTCAACATTTATACAAGCGACTTAATAGGTTCACTTCCCCATACTATTGCGTACGCAGACGATTTGATAGCGTACATAACAGGTCCAAAAATCGAGGTCATTAATACTCTCTTCGATAAAATAAGACGATTTTGCGATGACTGGAAGTTGAAAATCAACCATTCTCTTTAGGACGCCTTTGTCTAGAGCCTCTAGGGATACCAGAAAAATTTGGCGTAAGTTCTCGATCATTGGACAGCCAGGATAGCCTCTTGCCTGTCGAAATGTAGTCAGATACCTTGGAATCTGGCTAGATCAGTTTCTGTATTTTGGCAAAAGTGTAGATGCTGCTCTGACCAGAGCTAAAGGCGCTTTTGCCCTTACAAAGAGACTGTTTCAGAGCAGCCAACTCGATGCGAGGGTAAAGGTAATCTGCCACATGGCCCTTATCAGGCCCATGCTGGTATTTGGTTGTCCCGTGTGGTTCAATGTACGAGCAAGCTTAATGGAAAAGATTCGGGTGTTTGAGAGGGCTTGCTTTCGCTTGTACAGAACACCAGAGTCGGAGTACAACAAATTTTATCCTAATGAGGTCCTTTACAACAGGGCGAACCTAATACGAGTGGACAACTTCGTAATTAAGCTGACTCGAAGGCACATTGCAAGAGCAATGACCTCGACGAATAACCTGATATCTGGGGCTTACTACCCCAATTACCTTTACCACGAGAGTGTGCGCTCTGATGGCTTCGCTCCACCGGAAGCGTGTATGTGTGTATTATGTATGTAGGTTAAGTAGACTAAAGTTTATTTTAAGTTAGATATTAAGTTTTTATAAAAAATTACGTCCATATGCTAAGTTTTTTTCTTAACAATTGTTTTCTTAGCTTTAATAATAATTCTTAAATGTAAATAAAGTCGAAAGACATAGATATAAGAATTTAAAGTAGCTTATAGTGCCTTTGTGGGGCCAGTAAGTTAGTATAAGATTGTTAAGTAATTTTAAGCCAGAATTTAAGCATTTTTTGTTAGTATGTAAGAGTTAATGATTAATAGAATGAAATGCATTTAAAATGAAATGAAATGATGTGCGTTCGGACTGCAGATAATTAAATGTAGGTTGGATTAGGACAGCTAGGATACATGAATCTGCCGAGAGGCTGTGAGTAATTTCGATCCGGATTCCTCGAATCATTAGCCAAGTGATAAGGATTCCCCATCTCTTCTCTGAATGCGTTCCAACTTTTACGTTAATTGGCCCAAAATAATCTATCCCTATGTAGGAAAACGGACGGGGAAACGATTTTAATCTGTCTGGTGGTAGCTCTCCTATTAGCGGAGGTATGGGTTTTGCTTTGTTGTTTTTACAGTATTGGCAGTAGTTGTTAGCAATTTTATTTACCGTGGCTCTGAGTGATGGAATGTAGTACCATTGTCTTAGTTCATTTATTACAGTTTCGCTATGTTGGTGATGAAAGCGTAAATGAAATTCGTAAATTATTAGCTGAGTGATATAATGTTGCTTGGGCAGGTCGTTTTGTATCGAATGAAACATTTTTAGCGGCATCAATACGACCATTTATGCGGAGGACATTACTTGTGTCCATATATGGAGACAGCTTATATAGTGCATGCGTCTTTTCCAAAACCAAAGAATTTGGATTAGTACTCAATGAAACAACTTCTTCTGGATACGTCTCCAATTGGCATTGTCGATATAAGTAATTCTGCGAACGAAACCAATCATTTGGATATAAAAGTATGCACCCGGTCGCCGACTTTTTCCACAGTTAATGTCAATGAACTTGAAGACGTATGCAAGTGAACGCAGGAGTCTATCTGGAAAAGCATGTGTAATGTATGTATAATACTTGTGTTGGTTTTCATGTGTTGAACGAAGTGCACCCTGACTTCCTCCATAGTAACAAACTAACGCGATTCATTCCTTAGCCATTGGTCTTCCTTTTCGTAGAGAAATGCAGGTCCATTTTACCATCGACATTCAGATGCAAAATTTTACGTTATGTTTCCATTTTATGGCCACGTCTGCAACATTTTCTTTAGTTGGAATCCATCTCCAGTCACTAGGGTCCGTCACCTCAATAATCCCCCCGATTCTAAAGGCTACAAAGTGTTTATATCGACGGTGCTCTGACCTAATCCAATAGAGGACTGTTTTTGAGTCAGTCCAGACAATTATCTTGTCTATATATGTATAGAGTGCCCTGCACAAATTAATTTAGACAAACGAACACGTAATACAACAGCTTCTAGTTCGAGTCTGGGCATCGATGTATCTTTAAGTGGTGCTACTTTTGCTTTTCCACCAACGAGAGCACACTCAAATCCGAAGATATGCGACTGCTGCGTATGCATTTTCACTTGCATCTACAAACATATGCAATTGAACGTTAGGTTTGGTACAATACTTTATATTTTTTAGGTATGGGCAACTCATAATAACGTTTTGTACCATAGGTGATTCACCCAATCACACCATTCTTCAAATTGTTGTTTCGGTCTTTTTTCGTCCCACTGAATGGATGATCGCCAAATTTTTCTTAAAACTATTTTTAGCTTAATCAAAAAATGTGCAATTAATCCCATTTTATCGACATCACAATGGCAAATCCTTGTATTCATTTTTGAAGACTAAGAATACAATCTGACTTAGTTAAAGAGTTTGATTAGAAGCGAATCTTCAAGAACGCTTTTGCGATTGTCGGAAGCAGTGAAGGTTTCTGACATCTTATGCAGCAATGAGCTCCAGGTATTGCTTCGATTAAAGTAATTTTCCATACTACTCGTATTCGTAATTATCTGTGTGTACAGGCAAATACAAACAAAGGCAAGTGCTCGTACTGATGAAAACAATTAAAAGTCATCATTTTTATTTATTTATTTATTTAAAGAATATGTACACAGTAAGATTAAATCTTATACGAGGGCGGGTCAATAAGTCCGTGACTTTTGGAATAAAACACAGATTTTTTGATAAAAAAATAATTTTATTTTTCAACGTAGTCTCCCTTGAGCTCTATACACTTTGTCCAACGCTTCTCCAATTTTTTTATCCCTTCCAAAAAAAATGATTTGTCGAGGTCCTCAAAATAGGCCTTTGTTTGCGAGATGACTTCATCATTGGAGTCAAATCTTTTTCCACCAAGCCATTTCTTCAGGTTTGGGAACAAGAAGTAGTCGCTCGGAGCCAAATCTGGAGAATAGGGTGGTTGAGGGAGCAATTCATAGCCCAATTCATGGATTTTTGCCATGGAAACTGCACATGTGTGCACCCTTGCATTGTCTTTTTTCTCCTCAAATTTTCTCCTCAAATTAGTGAGTAGTCTGATAAAAATAGCTGTCAAACACAAACTAACTGACGCAGCAAGTTTAAATTTTGACAGGAGTCAACTGACAGATGCCTGTTGACAGGAGCAGTGTTGCTGTTTCAGTAAAGAGGTCAGAAATTCAAAAAGTCACGGACTTATTGACCCGCCCTCGTAGTTAGTGTAGGCTTTACAAAAATAGTAGGTTCGAAAGCAAATTGAACAATATAAATAGGTGACTACATATAATTAATTTAATTCTAAACTACAAAAGTGAATTAATAACAAAAACAATAAAAATATATAACATTTATCAAATTTTTATTTATGTATCACTGGCCAGGTGCTGAAAAAGATAGGTTTTAAATGTGCTTGTGTTTGTGGTTCCCCTTAGTGTAATGGGTAATGAGTTCCATAGGAGAGTGGCATGGACAAAGAATGAGCGCTTAGACTGCAAGCAATGGGATCGGGGCTGAATAAGGATGGCTGTTCTTTGTGAACTCGCAGAATTTAATCTGTTATACAAATACTCAGGCTGTTGGGTCTGTATAATACCATGCAAGAGGATCAGCGTTCTAAACTTAATGAGGTTGTCGAAGCTGAGACCCATTATTTGTAGAGAGTAACTTGATATGTGGTCGAAGTGTCGTTTACTAAAAACATATCTTGCTAGGTTGTTGTAGATCACATTCAGTTTACGTCTAGTATTACAGTCAATAAGGCAGAAAACTTCGCAACTATATAGCAATATAGGTAATAAAAGGGACTTAACAAGTAACATCTTAGTTTTGATCAGCAAAGAATTTTGCATTGCCCATAGCAGTCGGAGACCACTGTACACCTTTCCGATTGTAGTTGCAGCATGATCTGTCCAGGTAAGAGTATCGTTGAAAACAATACCCAGATTTCGAGACTTCGTAACGTATTCTATGGATGACTGTCCTAATTTTATTGGTGGAAATGTGGTAGTATCTAGTGACTGCTTATAAATGCAGAGTGTTTTGGTCTTCGCTGGATTCAGTGATAAATTATGTTTGAGGGCCCACTGCTGTATGATCTCGAGATCTTCGTTCACCATTTCAATGGCAATACTGAGCACAAGTGTAATTGAACGTCGTCAGCGAACATGTGGGCAGTACAATGTTTAACAAGTTGTTGGAGTTCGTTCACATATAGTGAAAATAGTATGGGCCCAAGAATCGAACCCTGTGGAACTCCCCCTCGAACACCAAGAAACGAAGACATTTGGCTTCCTAATGTCACACATTGCTGACGGCCCGTGAGGCATGAATTCAAGAGTTTGACTGCCAGAGACGAAAATCCAAATTCATACCGCAGCTTCTTACAGAGGAGAAAGTGGTCCACCGTATCGAATGCTTTCGAGAAGTCCAACAACGTCAAGAACGTAGGACAGTTAGTATCCAGGCCATTGCGGATGTCGTCAACAACAAGTAAAAGTGCAGTTTTACAACTCCTTTTTGCGCGAAATCCAGATTGGGCGGGATTTAAGAGATTGTTATCGCTTAGGTGCGCTTGCATCTGCTTTAGCATAGTTTTCTCGAATACTTTGGATAGAAACGGTAAGATTGCGATTGGTCTATACTCAATGTTATTTCGGCTTTGCGACTTGGGTATCGGTAATATCCTACCCATTTTCCACGAAAGGGGGTATTCACAAGTGGTAAGTACGTGATTAAAAATGTGTGTTATGTACTTGAGTATAAAAGGAAGCAGGAGTTTTAAAAATTTAGTATTAATTTCATCCAAACCTATCGCATCAGATTTGACCGATAGCACGGCTTCAACTACATCTTCATCCGTGAAGCTAATAAAGTTGAAATCTGCTATATTGTCATAGTCGCTAGACTGATTCGTAAACTGTGCGGAGTCTTGATATTGAATTGGCGGCTCAGAGACCGACACAAACTGCGAATTGAGAACATTACAGTCTAAATCATCAGTTGCACCTGAACGCTGCCTCCCATTGCCTAGTTTGCGCAGTTTTTTCCATAGAACTTTACCAGGCTGGGTTTCAGGGTTGAGGAAATGTTCATAGTGGCGTCGCTTGGCAGTCCTTATACGAAGAACAACTATGTTGCGAAGGGACCGATAAGTGTCATAGAGCACGGGGAGTTTGTATCGTTTCCAACTAGCGTATGCAGTATTGCGATTATGGATCAGATCTAGTAAATCTCTATTGAACCAAGGGGGGGATCTGGTAACAGGGGCCCTATATCGTAACGGGACATGCTGATCAAAGAGTGTTTTGATATTTTGCTCCAGAAATGATATTTGCTGGTTAACTGATGGCATCAAATAAATATAGTCCCACCGAATTTGGATAACGTCAGACCGTAAACTTAGTTTTGAAAATCTCTATAGCAATGACATGAATAGCTTCGTTAAATTGGATATCATATGTAAAGAATAACAGATCATGTTTGGAGAAGCCAGGCGCTGTGAGTTGACTATAGAGCAGGATTTTTCTACTGTCGTTGACAAAGATCACATCAAGAAGGGTAGCAGGGTCGTATGCAAAATGTGTAGCAGTCGATGTATTAACAGGTGTCAAGTCGATGGTTATAAATCTTTCAATTAACTGAGCGGAAGCACGAACATTAAGTAAGTTACAATTTAGATCGCCGGTAATAATAATATTAGGATAGGAGCAAGAAATCCCATCCAGTACACTAAAAATAGTCGAGATATCTATGTATTTATTTGGTCTGTAAGTTACTCCAACTAACAAACACTCAACACCACATACAACATTAACAAACAAGTAATCGGATGTGCAATTAGCAGTTGATTTGCAGACAACATTGGCTCGTAATCCATTTCGCACATAAACAGCCACACCCCCACCCAATCGCCCAATTCGATCACCTCTGAGAAGCTTATTATAACCATCCATATTATAGATCTTATTCGGGAACTCGGGAAAAAACCAAGTTTCGGATACACAAACTAAGTTAACGCTAGAGTTAATGAACAGCAGACGAAATTCATCCAGTTTTGGTTTCAGACTCTGAGCATTAATATGACAGACGTGGATGCCTTTTATCTGTGAACGCAATACACGAATCATTTCGTATAGTCTAACATCCATATCACTCTCGCTAGAACTAAACCCACTATTATAAGCATTTAATTCCATATGCGGGGACGGAATAACCACCAAACACAGGAGAAGTTAAAAAATGTTGAAGAAATACATTTGGGATTGGCGCTAACCTTTCCATCAAAAACTAAGCATCATCCGTATTTAGTTTACGATCACAGCTCAATGCGTTGGTTAATATATTTAAAAAAAAAACTTTGAAAACAAATACAAAAGACCACATCATTTAGAATAGCTGATTCTAATTTTCAACTAACAAATCTAAATCGGGTATTAAAAAAATGTTCCATTCTTGTTCATAATTTCGTTTCATCGATGTCAGGTATCGGCGACCGAATGGTATTCAGATAAAAACCTTGAACTTTGCAATTTTGGCAGATGATCATTAGTTTAAAAGATCTGCTCGAGCATTTATGTAGCTTTTGCTTAACTGTGGGCAGAGTATGGATCCAATGGACAACTTTATAAAGGTTAGACTGTCTTTTTTTTTTACTGAAATATTAATTCCGATTATGATGCCGAAGCTGATTTGTATTTTAATTTATTTGTTAAGGAATTATGTCAGTAGCAATTTGTAGTCACAGCTATAAAGGGGAAAGATACAAACGTGTTGAGTTGAGTCTGTTAATTGTCGAAATTTTGTTTTTTTCTTATATCAAGGTGGAGTCTTCGAAACGTGTAAGTATCCAAAAACTAAAGGCAGTAAGAGAAAAGGAAAACTTCTTCAATAATAGTGCTGAAAGTACGAGCAACCAGATTTGTATGTCCACAAACAGGTCTCGCTCTTAGTATTCTTAATCTCGAGGTAGAGTTTTCCGAGAAATTTTCCCAATTATCTGATGGGCATTCTATACGAAATTTACATGGTACAGGAAGTATTATACACAGGTCCTATAGCTTAACAGATTTTGTGTCCCACATTTGCCCGATTGCGAGATTTCAGAGATCGTCAGATGAAGAAGCTACTTAACGAAGGCAATCTGCTCTAAGTCCATTGGCTTACACCTCAATGGGAAGTGTATTTTTCAGGCTACTACAATTTAATTACTAAGAACGGGATCCGTACTTACTCGTACTTGCTTACCAATAAGCCTCTTTAGTCAGCAAAGTCTTTGGCTAGTCAATGTCCAGTTACGCACTACGAAATGGATAAGTTACCCTCCTTACTCAACAGCGGGAATGAAAATATTCATTCGCTCTGCAGATCGTAGCCGTCTTAGGCGACTTACACGTATCTTTCTGACCAGTTCGATGTCGCTCCGCAGTTCGCTGTTACATATCCTATTTTGAAGCCTGTCAATGTAAACGGGACCAAGAACCACTTGAAGAATCTTGCATTAGCGTTGCGATGGTAAGGGGCTTAAATAGGTCTCCTTAATCTTTGTTGACAAAACCTTATTACTCAATTGCTGCTTGCACTTGTCAACTCCACATAGGAACATTTTCTACAATGACTTAAGCAATCTAAACAATATAGATGACAATAGTCTCCAACGCTTCTTCAGAAGCTCAAATTGATTCCAAGAGTAGGAGGCTAATAGGCTTAAGTGAGTTAGTTTTTCCAGCAGCCACTGTTTGACTATGCTTTGGCATTTTGCATAATTTGACTAGTTTGGGAAGAAAAATCTAGACTGTGTATATGTACGAGGGTTGTCTGAAAAGTTTCCGACCGAACAGTGATACAAGACATTTTTTCTCAAATTTTTTTTTATGTTTCTACATAGTCTCCTTGCAACTCTACACTCTTCGCCCAGCGATGCTCCCATCTCTCTAACCCGTCCAAATAGTACTTGGCGTTTTTCCCTGCAAAATAATTGTTCACGAAGGTGATTGCCTCCTCATTTGACAAAAACCGAGCGCAGCTTTTAGATGAGGGAACAAAAAGAAGTCGCTTGGGGGCTAGATCTGGTGAATAAGGCGGATGGTCAAGCAGTTCAAACCGTAATTCATTTTCTTTTTCTGCAAATGTGGCCGTTTTTCCGAAATTTCTGCCTTCAGTTTGGCAAGTAATGATGCGTAGTATGCTCCTGTAATGGTTTTTCCTTTTTGAAGATAATCGATTAAAATAACTCCTTTACTATCCCAAAAAACAGTCGCCATCACATTTCCAGCCGAAAAAACAGTTTTTGCTTTTTTCGAAGCATATAATGGTGTATCCAAGTTTCATCTACAGTAATTAATCGGCGCCAAAACTCGGATTTATTCCGCCTAAACTTCGCCAACAGAGCGTTGGAAATGTTCATTCGAACACGTTTTTGGTCTAACGTAAGCAAACGCGGCACCCAACGCGCGGACAGCTTTCTCCTACCTAAAACTTGATTTAATACTATCTCTCTCACTTTAATTCGGTGGTCGTCTAACACCATTTGGTGAACTTTAGCAGTGTTATCGTCAGTGGTTGCAGTTTTTGGACGTCCCAAACGTTCATCATTTCCCAAGCTGCCCAAAATTTCACTGTGGTAAATGATGGTGCAGAGTCCCCATATACAGAGTCCAACTCATTTTTGATTTGCGTAGACGTATTGCTTTTCAAAAACATAAATTTAATAACAGCTCGATACTCAATTTTTTCCATTTTCACAAAAAACACTCACATCGACTCGCTCAAACGACTGTCAACTAAAAACTGCGCGTCCAAAATGACTGAAACTTCGGTAAGTAACTGTCAAAAGATGCACAACTAGCATTCACTAGCTTTTATTGACGAGTGCCGCTATCTTTACTTTGCGGTCGGAAACTCTTCAGAAAACCCTCGTACCTCTAAAGATGCAGTAATCTGCAGTAATGTGAATATTTGTTCAATTGTGGATTTACCCGGCCTGAAATCGCACCGAGATGGGCCAATTAGACCGTTGAAAAATGGTTACAAGCAGATAAGATTTTGTACGAGATATTAAGAAGACTGGTTCCTGAGATTCCATTCAACAGGCATACTTTCCTTCGACCTAATCTTGAAATTGAATTGTGTGTATGCTTTGCATCAAATTATATCTCGCTCGTCAGGTAGGTAATTTGGTCCGGAGGCTATCCGCAGATATCGCTATCTTTTTCTTTACGTCATTTTGTTGGGGTTTTCAGAAATCTTGGCTTCCTCCACCTAGCTGAATGGTTCGTTTTGCCGGATAGCGAAGCTTGTTTCTGCAGATGTGGTTGTTTTTACACCGACTGAGACTCTACTACTAAATTTCCTTGCTCATCTCTACATTTTTCGCTTTAATAAGACTTCCGAAATTTTTCGCGCCGTGTTCTTCCCTCATCCTTTGCTCGTTCTCCCATGGAGCGCCGCAGCGGAGTACTGCAATAAATTTTGAGATAAAAGAAGATTCCAAGTTTTCAAGTCAACTCCTAGCTTGATGTCTGGCAGGTTGGACCATTGGTCGGTCCATATATCACTTTTAACTTTTCAGGTTAGATACTAGGTTTCTTGTAGCTGGAAAACCGATAGGATTCACGCGCGAGTCCTGTACAGCTGATAATGATAACCAGCAATTTGAAGCAGCCTAACAGCTTGGAGTTAATTACAAAAAAAAGCTATTAAAAGCGATGTAATGGGTTTAAGTATCCGGGAATGAGTCGACAACAATGCGAATGGTGGACAACTACAGTCAGGGTAGTCAGTAAGAGCTGTTTTTTTACAATTCTTTAATGAAAATCACGTAGCGATTAAAGTTGATACTTTGTCGATGTACTTGCTAGACAAGAGTTATAGGAGAGTTTTTCAGGACCCGAAACTACGCTGCGTGCTCAGATAGAGCTGCTATTGACAGTTGGGGGGACTCATAACTGCAGATAGCATGCCTCTCCAGGTTGCCGGCAGACTAAACGAATGCTTCTTAACGTCTTTCAGACTGGCTTTACTACTGTCCCTCTGTAGGAAAGACCGCCGGCTATTTAATGGCGTCGTGACAGGGCGCTACGCTTTTGCTAAACACTTAAGTGAGCTGAGTATAAGTAATATAACGTCCTGCGATGCTTGCTGTGTAAGTGATGAGGACATCGTAGAGCACTACCTCTGTAAATGTCCGGCCTCTGCTCGCATCAGGCTTCAGGTACTCGGCTTTGACGTGGTTAGTGTTTACGCTGTAGGCATTTTATGACTGAAGAACTTACTCATCTGTCTTCGAAGGATTAAGAAATTTCATTTAAAGCAACTCGCAATGCACTAGTTCTTTGTCAAATACAAGACCTATCACAAGATCAACTGAGTTTTATCTGATCAACAAGTATGCTGATATATCGGCTACTTTAAAACGAGCCGTTCTACGACAACATCCTCGTCGTTGAAGATTCTTTTGATCCAAAATGATCGTGTGTATGCCTGGTCATCAAGAGAAGCGTCAAAACTAATTTTGAGGGTCAGACAAGGCAGAGTTTTATCGTGCATCTGGAATAGTGCAGACATATACGGTAGGTACATAGGTAGAGGTGGCGATTCAACATGAACCCAAACATCACCAAAATGCGCCCCTTTGTTTTCACGACTCTTGTGACCTGGTTGATCATGTATTTTGTTGAGGACGTGAGATAGTCGGTGTTTAGATACAGCCTGTGGAGTTAAGAAAACGGATTACATCTCGTACCTCTCTACCCGAGATGTCAATAAGGTTGTTGAAGAATGGTTGGGTTAGTGCACCCAGTCTGGATCTTTTTGGTGCCTGACATATGTAGAGGAAATGGGAAAGAGTTTCCTTCTCACTTCCGTTTTCGTAACTGCGGCTGTGGGAGTTGTTTGACCGCATGGTCTCCAATTGTCTAATGCCTCTTGAATATCGCCGTGATTCTGGAGAGATCTGGCCGGGTTGTGTTTAGTAGGCCTTTTGTTAAACTCTTTCCGGAGGTTGGCCATTTCTTATTTGATATGGCGCAGTTGGTTAACCCCCTCCATTGGAGGTTGGCCTTCTGCAGGAAGTGTGAGTGGATTAGTCCTTTAACCGCTTCTAGTAGAATGTGTACTCTTGCCGCGAGTGAAAAGTGGAGAACTGAGCCCTTCCTGGCCAGTTCATCTGCACCCTCGTTTCATTTTATATCACTGTGCCCTGGAAACCAGAGCAGTGTAACCCTGAAGCGCTCGGCCAAGTGGACAAGCTCGTTCAGGCACTTCTGCACCAGTTTTTAGGACATGGCAGCCGATCCAATAGGTTTGATAGCTGCTTAGATATCTATGAGGATAGCAATATTTTGTTTGTGCGTTTTGTCTCGCATGAGTTGCGTGCAATCCTATCGGATTGCCTGGAAGACGTTGGCAAAATTCGGCAAGCGGTATGATATTGATGTTTTCAGTGATTACGAGTAGATACCGGCCCGGTGCCGTTATATATATGTATATATATACGTCACTTTGTGACATATGGCCTTATTTCACTTTTACAAAGCGACATAAGCCCATATAAATTTAAGACATTAGACCATATGATTTTTTTTTATTTTTCAATATTGCATTCAATGACTAGTGGACTACACGCTAGCGCTTGCATGTGAAACCGAAAGCCGTCCGGCGTATGAGTCAAAGAGACGCCCATAGTGTGAAATCTTTGCAACCTGTGCAGCGCTCCACCAATGTACTATTCAGATATAGGTGCCTGCTATGTCGTTCAACGCTAAAATTAACACTTTTATGTGCGAAGCGAGCGAAATGAGCCACCCAGCCAGACAATAATAGAGGTAAGCAAAATCACATATACAGTGGAATGTGACATACAGCCAATTGGCCTTATGTCACTAACACAAAGTTGGAATTTAGCCTTATGTCGCTTGGCGTTATGTCACGGCACCAAGTTGATCAGGTAAGAGCTAAAAATCCATTTAAAAGTGACATAAAGCCAGAATGGCCTTATGTCGCTTTGTAAAACTGAAATAAGGCCATACGCCGAAATATGGCCTTATGTCACTTTGTGAAGGCGTCATAAAACCATATTTTAAAATATTTTGAAATATGGCCTTATGTCACGGCACCACCGGCCCCCACACTACAGTTCATCTTTGATCCGTCAGTGTAGATGATAGTGTCGAAGTCCTTTAATACTTCGTCTTTCTTTCACTGAGCTCTGGTGGGAAATCCTAAGTGGAAGCTTTTCGTGAAGTTTAGTTTGGGAGTGATGTAGTCGGTTGGAAACGTGATCATGCCGTTTAGTAATGAGTCCATAATATTGCCGTGGCCGTGAGGCTGTGTAGTCCAGATTCTTTGAGGTATTTTTTGTGTGTAGGTCAAGAGGGGGGCCGTTGGGCCGACCTCGTGGTGCCTATACTGGCTGTTCTTTGGAGCCTCTATAGTTTCGTGAGGTTGTAGCCTTTGCACATAGCGAGCCATCATATTAGTGACTCGTAGGTGAGAATTGAATGCACTACAGCTGTGTACATAAACAAGGTTATCTTTGGTTGAAGTCTCCACTTCTTTCCAAAGGTTTTGCTGCATGCATAGAAGGCGATACATGCCTTCCTTACTCTGTGTTCGATGCCTTACACGCGGTAGTGATCTAGGGGCTTATTGGCCAGCCTACAATAATAGAAGGGAATTGGAAATAGTATAAGTGCCTGAATATCCCATGCTCTCAAAGTGTGCTCAGAGCTGTTGATGACTTTCAATTATGTCCTTACAAACTACTGAATTCAATTATTGCAGATTTGCTCTTCGTTTGCCCATCCTCTCATCAACTCATCAACAGGAGTCATCGGACGTGATATCCCGGATGATGAAATATTCATAGTCCACTGTGTTAGACAGGTTGAAGTCAGTATTTTATAACAAAACGATATCATATAAGCAGGCTTATTGAAATGTCAAAACCCATGACCATAAGTGCTGATGGAAACAAGGTCGGATTTGAAAAACTTAAACACCCAAGAAGGCAATTAATAATAGCTCTTTTCACACACGAAAAGAAAACAAGTGTTTTGAAGCTCCATCAAACGAAAATGGTAACGTTTGATGACGTATACAATATATAGATATCAGTCAAAGAACTAAAATAATCTTACGAAATTTGAATGTAAGTTATGAGGATATTTCCAAGATGTTTAGCTTCTTTTTTATGGTTTTGTAGAAATATACGGTCAGTTGATCTCCACTTACCTGTAAAAGAGGAAAAGAAAAATATATCAAATAATATCTATCAGTTTTATTTATTTAAATTTAAATTTTAAATAAGGTAAGTGTAGAAATTTCGAAAGCCCTTACCCAGTTATTGATCACTGTTTATAACTCAATTCATTAATTGAACTAAGATAAAGTTTTAATTAGTTAAACACCCCATGTATCATCTAGAGACACTTCCTTAACTTTAACAAGCGCAAACATTGGTCTCATGCATAGTCATGTGCAACAGTGCATTTATTACCGTAATACTATCCACATATCATAATCCCGTCTTGTCGTCTTGTTTTCATAACTTGCTTACACTGACGTAAGAGTCTATTTAAAACGCTGTCCGACATAAAAAAATTTAACTCCGGTATTAATTACCAGAGACAATGATTATTTATTTTTTCTTATAGGGCGACATACGACTAAGTGTCATAATTAATTTGACAAATGTCATAGAGCTTAGTGACAGGTGTATAATCAAACAGTTTAAGCAAATGTCAAAATTTTAATTTTTTTCTCTTTTATAGCGGAACATTAAACGATGTTAAATCATTGCGGCATGTACGAGTGTTGTGCAATGTCATGGCCCCAAAAGATTTTCATATATATTTTCATTGATACATACGTACTTAGAATAACATCTTATTTTGGGGCAAGTATCTTTGGAACAAAAATCGTAATAGGATACTACGAGACCAATGTTAAAATTTACAATATGATGGAGTATCTTAGCAGAAAGGTTATAAGGTAGAAACGAAAACAAACATTGTTATGACCCTACGAAGTTCACGAGAGGATATTTGTGGACCGATTGACGAACTCACTTTTTAGCTGTACCTTCAATCAGAAATTCACTGACCGCCCATTGACTGTGATAAATTAAATGACAAAATTTGGTCATAAGATTGATGGAAAATTCTACGAGACTATTTAAGGCTGTTTATTCGCATTCAACTGCGAATAAGAACCAACAAGTAGAGTATTGAGGGCTATTGCTGTAAAAATTAAAGTAAAGTAGGACTAGGTCAGAGTCAGACAAGACATACTCGTAATAACGTCTACGTTACGAACAAGCTGGCATTTGAGGACCCTATCCATTTATTCGATGTTTTCGTATTTTGACTTTTTGGCACACGTCCCCAACTTGCTCTACTCGCATACAGGACAAAGGATGAGACGAAATATCATTCTTTCGAAGGCTTCCAATTTCGGTTTCAGTTTTCTATTTGTTATCGAAAACTTGGCATCGTAGAATAGAAATGAAAAAATCTGGTTTTTGTGGAGCATTATCTTGGTCTTTCTATTTGGTCAGACAGTATCTCAAGCGCTTAATTAATGATGACAAATGATATATGGCATTTATATCGAAACCTAATGAATATTTATAGAATAGTTCCGATGGGAAAATGAGATGTAAAGATTTGATGTTCCGCCATCATTGTTATAATTTAGCTTTTTAATTGCTTTTTTTGGCTCCGAAAATAACTCTTTCCCATCACTTACCCATACTTATGTATTGTACACTAAATGATGGATTGAAAGCTGTCCATAATTCCATGTAAATTTTCAACAAGGTTTGTAGCAAGATTGGAAACAACCTCTATGATAAATCTGGTGACCATATGGGTGAAAACATCCGCGACAATTGAACGACGAGAGGTTAGGTTAGGTTAGGTAAGAGTGGCTGTTGGAAATACCATCCCCCTTAGGCCTATTGGCCCAATGTGATGACACGTGGATCTATGATCCTCTTACTAATGGAACCAGTTTGAGCTTATAATAAATCGTAGGAGACTGTTAACGTCTATGTTTTCTAGGTCGTTGTAGAAGAAAGCTCCTAGATGAAGCTGGAGAGAGCTTGACATGTACAGAGTAGGTGGAGGATTGTCTCCTCCTCTTCCTCATCCATGCAGCTTCTACAGAAATCATTTGTAAAAGCGCCACGCTTGCCTATGAGGCAGTGTCTAGCGATGACACCTATTATGGCGCAGAGATGTTTCCTATTTAAAAGGATCAGACACTTAGAGCGATTCAGCTTTGGCCAGATCTGTTTGCCCAGCAGTCCACCTAAGGTCTGTTCTTTTGTTGGCATCCAGCTTTAATGTTAGTTTGCACGTAGCGATTGTGGTTCCAATTTTGGCGAGTTCATCGGTTCTGCAGTTCCTTGGAATGCCTCTATGGCCCGGCACCCAACAAAAGTGAATGTTGAACTGCTTTGCCATCTCCATGAGAGATGATCGGCATTCAAGGGCGGTTTTAGAATATAATGAGACCGAGTCCAGGGACTTGATGGCGGCCTGACTATCCGAAAATATGCGGATATCCTTTGCAGATATCACGTTTTTCTTCAGCCAGGACAGAGCTTCTTTAATCGCCAAAATTTCCGCCTGGAACACGCTACAGTGATTTGGAAGGCGGGAAGAGAGGCTTAGATTTAGCTTATCTGAGAAAACACCGCCACCAACTCCGCTATCGGTTTTAGATCCGCTATCGGTTTTAGATCCGCTATCGGTTTTAGTGTAGAGATGGATTGACTTGTCCTCCCAGAATGATCTAGAGGGGAAGCTTACATGGAATTTTTTGTCAAACCAAAGTTCAGGTATGGTGTAATCGATGTTCTCTGTGAGGATTCCTAATGTATTAAGAATATTGGCGTAGCCAGATGAATTATTTGTCCACTGTTTAGTCGCTTTAAGGCGAATAGCTGCAGTCGCAGCTACTTACTTGCTAAAAATGTCGAGGGGTGTCAAGTGAAGCAGAATATCTAATGCCGCAGAGGGGGTAGACTGCAAGGCTCCGCTTGTGCATAGACATGCTGTTCTTTGGACTCTGCGTAAAATAATGCAGTTGACTGCATTTTCCAATGCCGTCCACCAGACAACCACCCTGTAAGTAAGTATCGGTCTTATGACCGAGATGTATAGCCAGTGGCTTTCTATTCACAATGGCTTTTTTGCAAGAAAATAAAGCTATTGTAGCTTTTTTGACTCTTTCTTGAATGTTAGGCCGTTTATTGAAGGATGGTCTATAGTTGGAATTTTATATTTCCTAGAAAAGAGGACAAGATCAGTTTTATGGGGGTTTATTCCGAATCCACAGCGATCTGCCCAGCGGGTTAATCTGTTGAGATTTACTTGGAGGAGTTCTTTAATGGTATTTAGATGTTGTCCTGAGACGGCTACGGAAACGTCATCCGCATAGCAATCACTCTGCTACCACCCGCTTCCAGGTATATCAGTAGTTCGTTAACTACTAAGTTCCAGGAAGGGGAGAGAGGACACCGCCTTGCGGCGTACCCCTACTGACATATCTTTTAGCAGAAGTCTCACCCAGTTTGGAGTTGATTATCCTGCCTTTTAGCATTAGACTAATCAGCTCCCCAAGTGAGGCGTCTACCTGTAGAGTTGACAGCGTAGTCGTGATTGCGGATGTGTTGACGTTGTTAAACGCGCCCTCTATGTCTAGGAAAGCAACCATTGTGTACTCCTTATATTGTAGGGATCGTTCGATGTGGCTAGTCAGAGAGTGCAAAGCCGTTTCCACCGACTTTCCTTTACAGTAGGCATGTTGAGCCGTAGACAGAAGTCTTGTATCAACTTTAGCTCGAATATGGATATCAATCAGTCGTTCTAAAGTTTTCAGAAGGAATGATGATAGACTTATAGGTCTGAGGTCCTTTGGGACTACATGAGAACATTTTCCAGCTTTGGGAATGAATACTACATTGACTTCTCTCCATAACAGTGGAATGTGTATAAGTTCTACACAGCTCCTCATAATATTTTCCAACACTGGCAGAATAATATCTGAGGAAATCTGTAGCTCGGCAGGTATTATACCGTCCGGACCAGCAGACTTGTATGGTTTGAAGCTATGCAGCGCCCAGTTTGTCTCATGTAATCAGACCATGAATTTTGGTCCCGGTTGCAGTAGGCCTATTTGGGCTGCTACTGGCCGCGAGTTGGGAGCTACCT
Source organism: Volucella bombylans (assembly GCA_949129095.1). NCBI lineage: Eukaryota > Metazoa > Arthropoda > Insecta > Diptera > Syrphidae > Volucella > Volucella bombylans. The sequence continues at coordinate 116,783,349 of OX422142.1, read as the reverse complement.
GGAAAGTGGGTGTCCAGAAGCAGGTTGAGTGATTCATCACTTGAGGTTGTCCAACAGCCATCGATTTTTTTCAAACAGCTAGGCATCATAGGATTTGTAGAGAGGATTTTTCTTAGCCGCGATGCCTCAGAGGTTTCTGTGATTTTGTTACAGAATGACCTCCCGGATTGTCGCTTTTCTTTTTTATATAATTTCTTTTTCTTTTTTATATAATTTGAGGTATTCTTTGTATGAGTCCCAGTCAGGATGTCCACCAATGTGGCTTTTTCTTGCCTCTAGGTTGAATAAGAGGGCAGGAAGCGGCCGTAGCCTGATTGAGAGCCAGATTAAATTTCTTGACTTTCATGTCAAGCTCATTGGTGTCACGCGGGGGACTTTATAGTTCAGAAGATATCGTTTCTGACAGTATTCCTCTGTATTCTTGTCAATCGGTTTTCCGGTAGTTCTGGAAAGCTGGTTGGCTGGGGGGAGCATCACTCAGACTGAATTGGATGCATCTGTGGTCTGAAAAGGAGTGTTCAGACGATACCATCCAGTTTGTTAGCCTTTGGGTGATGCTGTCGGAGACAAGAGTGATATCTAGCACTTCCTGTCGGTTTTTAGTTATAAAAGTGGGCTCATTGTCAATGTTGCAAATAAAGAGGTTAGTACTTAAAATATAGTCAAAAAGTGACTCACCTCTACCATTGATGTCGGTACTGACGATGGCAAGGTCGAAAAAAATATGTTAATGGCAACGGTGGCACGAGGGGTGATAAGATTGATTGCAATATAACAGACAGTGGCCAGATCGGCGTGATTTGTTAGGATCAATTTGTTTTTTCTGCTTTCTTCTATTCACTGTTTTTTCCCCATTTATCCGCGCAGTATTTGATCGATGAGTGTGCCATTTAGACAATATTCCAGTGAGATCTGAGGAATTCGATACAGTTGACATTTGAGAGTAATCACCGAATATCCCTTTCACACATCCAAAGTCATGCGCTACTCAAGTTTCTTCTTTATATTTTGGTGGAACTTGTTCATCTTCTTGAAATAGAATTTAGATGCGGCTGAGGCAATGTTTGTGGTCAGATTTTGGGAACTCGTAGTAGATCATTTTGTATGATCATTCAATAATTTCTGAATTTTTTTCTTAATTACTTCCATTCTTATTTATTATAAGGCTTTTCATACTGACGATACGTTCAACATGAGTAGCACAGCTTAAATTCATTTCGTACATCAACGTACATTGTTGTTGAAAACATTGTTTGTTACCGAGGGCCTCTTTTTCCTTTTCTAAAACCGTAGATCCAAGAAAGCACTAGATTAAGTAAACATTTAATGTTTTGTTCAAGATCTTCTTCACGCTGACTGTATGGTCTTTCGGTTATGACATCTGCCGCCATCTTTATTACTAAGATATGACCAAAGCTTTAAAGTAAGAGTCTATCGTAGCACCAATTTACGTCCACGTCGAAGTAATCAGACCATTGATGTTGTAAAAGCCGATGTTGACCAACATCCAGAAACTTTATGTCGAAGCGTCTCCACTATCAGCGGTTTGGCCTGTATCCATCGACTATGTGGAGATTTTAAAGGTTGATTTGCACAATTTTCCATACTAAATCCAATGGCTCAAAAACTGCTCCTGCTTAATAAGCGGGGTGGTGTTCAATACGCCCTAAACATGGCAAATATCCCTGATGGAGAGCCTGATTTTTGGAACCATGTGACCATAACCGACGGAGCTCTGTTTACGTTGCGTTGAAAAGGAAATATGTTAAAAGGCAACATGTTCGGTATTGCGTAACTCAAAACCCAGAACTAGTTTTTGAAGCACCTTTATGTTTAACAAAAGTTACGCTCTGGTGCGGTATACAGAGTGAGATCTCAGCCATTGATACGCAATTTGTTGCTATCTAATGAAATTGGTATGGAGAATTACTGGTTTCAACAGGATGGCACAACATGCCATACTGCTCGTGAAACAATCGATTTATTGAAGACGATGTTCCCTAATCGATTGATTTAAAAAAAATTTAATTTCGTCTGGCCACCAAGATCACCTGATTTGAATCCGCCTGACCTTTTTTTAAGAGATATTTGAAAGCATGCACCGAATACGCTGGCATTTTAAAGAAATTCCCATTTGCCAGATACAATACAATTTTCAAGAAGTGACTAAATTCATGGTAAAGCTCCAAATTAAAACGTAGTAAAAGAAAATAAGGATTTTATCTATTGTATCTGAATTGATTTGTCTTCTTGTTGGTAGATGCATGTTACAAAAAGGAGCCCAACTGTTAAACACTTGTCTTAGCGGCTTTAATATAGATGTTTTTCTTTAGCTTGTACTCCACTTTTTTATACTTCAGCCTTTAAGGGTAGAGAAAAGTTGTAAAAGTGAATTCCAATCCCAAAACCTGTCATTAAATGTTTGTAAAGCTTAATTAAATCAAACTGGTCTACCACAAGGATCCATGTTGTGATCAGTTCTGTTTAAGAATGTTGAAGTTGTCGGTCTGCTATTTTTAAAAGTTTCAAAATACTCTCAATCGCATTAAAATCATCCAATGGCATTAGAAGCCAAGGCAAAGCGTTCAAATTGAAAAGCATTTAAACAAGATGAAGTTCAAATAAATTCGCACAGCTAATTTTTTCAGCTGTCAATGAAGAGAAATCTCAATAAATCGCAAACAATTTCACAGAAAATCAGTTGGAAATTTCCAGCAAACAACGAGTATCTTTGACAAAAAAAAAAAAAAAAAAAAAAAAAAAAAAAAAAAAAAAAACCTAAAACAAATTAAGTAAAGTAATCCTCTCATAAAAAGCAAAAAAAAAATCAATAAACAAACAGATGCTGACATCAAATTTAAATTCAAAGTTTGTCACTTAAACTAGCAAACTTCGATGCGTTTTACCAGCCCTGCTTCGAATCACCAATAAACTTAAAGTCCGACCACAAATTACCGACTGAATACGAAAATTTTCCAAAAGACATTTTGCCAAAAAACGTCCACCTCAACACTCTACTCATAAAAGCAAATTGAAGTGCATAAAGCGAACAAACGATCGTTTCAACAACGGCGAAGACGGACTACCATAGTAACTTGTCAAATGTCGTTTCAACTAAAATGACAGATAAATACTACTACACATATTGTAGATATCGTCATCCATCAGTGATTGGTGATAGGTTTTGTAATAAACAAATGACTTGGCTGACTGATCGAGCCCGCACAAACGAAAGTCCGTGAAAACGAAAGTCCATCCGACCGTACTGAGTCGACTTTAGTAATAGCTGATCGATGATCGTCGCTGAACGCTGATCGCCGATCGATATTCATCGTTGACTATTATGAAAAATATGAAAAATCAGTTTGGAGGAAAAAATCGAGAAAAAAGGTCGGGAGGAAAACTCTGCGTAATTAGATACTTTAGTGGAGTACACAACAATCACTATACGGATAGTGTGTAGATCGGTTTGTGATTGCTGTTTCGCTTTGGTTTTTGTTTTTTACTCACTGGGTCTGGTCTGGTCTGGTCTGGTCTTTCTCTGATTACCTAATTTTTATTTTCCGCATTTGGAACCGCCACTGTAGACTGGTCAAGTGCAGAGGTAGTACTGAAACCACGACAATATGAGTACGAGTTTGGGTCAATTTGAGGAACTTGTGCTTATACGTGAGCGGCATCAGATATCTTCATGGGTTGAATATGCTAATTTTCGGAGCATCTATGAACATGGGATCATGTTGTATTTCAGGTAACTGTTGACCCTAATGTGTGGATTTGTAAATGGAGTATCAGGTCCGCCTGTGCTTCTGAATTTCGTTGTCTTTTTCATGTCGTGAGCGGCATTTTCTTTCTCTTCCAAAACCTTGGGACAATTGCTGACGTTTTCATAATTCCAAGAGACTTTGACTTTTTTTTAAGCAAATCAGGCTTTAATATCTACCAAACAGGGAGTTTTAACCATCGATTTTCAGTGATCTTTGAAACTGACAGTTCATCTGGCTGATTTTAAGGTAGTTGGAAGTGGTTGATGTTTGGAGACGAAAATCGAACCCCAACGCATAGTATTGCTTTTGGGGAACCTTGCGGTCCACCAGATTATAAGACAAATGCTTTTATATTTCGAAAAACTCACTGATTGCTGAAAGGCATTATCAATTAGACTTCCTCTATGATGCGCGCCTTTAGGTGCTGCCTATGACGGAGAATTTTTGGTTTGCTTTGAGATATGATATATTGCACTTACGTCCCTTCTTTCCAATGTCATGGAAACGCTGATAAAACATCAGCTCATGAAATATCTGGAAACGAGTTTGGATGGATGGTTTCAAGTCTGATATTCACAAAATAAATGGTGGGCTCTGTTCTGTCTCCGACACTCTTTTTAATTTTTATCAATGATCTCTTGTCTGCCACTTCTAATTCAATATATTCCTTTCCTGACTACAGTACTCTCTGCTTTTCATATTTTTTCCCGGACTCACGTCCCTGCTCTTCTACCGCGAGCATCGAACTTGTCGAGTTGTAGAGGCTGAGTAGGGTCAATGAATCTCGAAAAGAAATTCTCCAGACGAGTCCTGAAACCAAAGGATGCTCCCCCCCTCCCAAACTCCTAAATCACTCCATCATTCCCCTGGGCTGGATCAAGGTGTTATAAGACCCGTGCTGAAGATCAACCTGGCTGAGGGCTGAGTATCTCCAAAAATAGCTCAGTCGCGAACGGAGTATCCGGATACCTGGCGACCTCCGGATTAGCTAGCCTTATCTGTATACAGCGGATCTCTGTACAGATGGACACCCCTTTCTCCGCTACTCGTGGGACCATTAATGGAAAATAACCAAAAAAGAAAAACCGAGGCCGGTACTCCTTCAATACCGGGCGGTGGAACGGTGACTACACCGACTACCGGCAAGGCTCCTACACTGCCGAGAGGAGGCAAAACTGTGGCAGGCCATGGTGCGCCATCCTCAAAAGGCAAACGGAACGAGCCAAAAAATAAGAATTCAGGAAGTGTTAGGACTGTGACAAGCCATGGTCCTATCACTTCATCCACCCCTAGCAGCAGCAAGTTTGTGGCAGGCCACGGACTTGTCGCGGCTACCAAAACTCCTTCAGGGAGTGTTAAGACTGTGGCAAGCCATGGTCCTATCACTTCCTCCGCCCCTAGCAGCAGCAAGTTTGTGGCAGGCCACGGACTTGTCGCTGCTACCAAAACTCCTTCAGGGAGTGTTAAGACTGTGGCAAGCCATGGTCCTATCACTTCCCCCGCCCCCGGCAGCAGCAAGTTTGTGGCTGGCCACGGACTTGTTGCTGCTACCAAAACTCCTCCCTCCAAGGAGGAATCTGGAGCTCAGCCGCATCGGCAAGCTCCATCTAAGGCGCTCTACATAAGACGCCGAAATGCTTCACGCATCATGAAAACCTTCGGATCCATTCCGGAGGTTGAGAGAAGTGCGGAAATAAAGAGCAAGGTTGAGTGGGCTAAAAACATCCTAAAAGACGGATTTCCCACTGCTTCCACTGCTCCCAAAACATCAAAAGACTCCTCTAAGCGCCAGAGATCGTTGGAGGAAACCGTACCGGTTTCCAAGAGGCCCAAAACACACAGTTCTACAACCCCTGGGCCATCCAACAGCAGATCTCTGAGGTCTTACAATGAAGTCCTAAAGGACGCATTGGTGATCGCTGTGATCGACAGGAGCGATACCGACGGTTCCATTACACCGGAACGGTGGCAACTGGTCAAGCTGAAGCTATCGAGCAACTTCTTGGCCATTATGCGGAAAAACCCAGGACCACCTCCTATCACAAGCGATGCTGGCTGGCACCAAGGCCATGTCAAGCTCATCGCTTGCTCCAACCAGAGATCTCTCGATCTCTTCACCAAGGCCATCGATGGTTTAGGAGAGATTTGGCCAGGTGCAAAACTCGAGGTCGTATCTAAGCAAGACATTCCTAGTAGACCTCGAACTCGTACCTGGATTCCAGCCGAACCCTCCTCTCCAGAAAGTATTCTGGAAATCATCCGGCTCAGCAACCCGACTCTTCCGACTCATGACTGGAAAGTCGCGAAACTGGAGGAACTAAGGGGTTCTTATAGATGAGCGTTAATTGTGATCAATAAGGAATCCCTTAATCCTCTGGCGCAGACGAAAGGCATGATTCGGTTCGGATTCGAGTCCATTCATTTAAGGGTGTACAAAAAGGATGAGCTGGATGCAGATAAGCAACCTCCTCCTCTTTTAACACCTGACATCACAACATTGGATCTTGGAGCGTCGATATCCTTTCCAGAATTGGATAGCGACGACTCCAATCTGTCCGAGGTGACTACCAAGCCGTCGGTCTCCTCTTCTGACACACTGTCGGAAATGGAAACCGATGACGAAGCAATTAGAGGTTCTACACGATCAGAGATAGAAGATAAGGTCTTGGGCACATCTTCAGAATCGGAGGACCTCAACAACACCGTGGTGGAGGTGACTCTGGAAGACTGTAGCAATGATACGGTTTCTCCAGATTAATCTCCACCACTCAAAAAAGGCTTCGGCCGCACTCATTCTGCGTCTTTCCAAAAACGCAGAAGACATAATTCTAATCCAGGAACCATGGATTGCAGAAGGCGTGGTTCGTGGACTTAGGACACCCACATACGCTTCGCTCTATACAAGAGACAAAGGTAAGATTAGAACTTGTATATTAGTGAAACGTAGCCTTAATGTATTTCTACTTCCTAACCTCAGTGACACCGACCTAACCATTGCCAGACTAGAGACTGCCAAAGGTTCTTACTGGCTGGCATCGGCTTACCTTGGCCACGACCAAGTGGGCCCTCTCTCTGGTGATAACCTAGAAAGGGTGGTACTGGAAGCGGGAAGGCAAAAAACTGGCCTCATAATCGGATGCGACGCTAACGCACATCATACGGTATGGGGCAGTACCGACATCAATGATAGAGGTGAGTCGCTTTTAGACTATATTTTAAGTACTAACCTCTTAATTTGCAATATTGGCAATGAGCCCACTTTTATAACAAGAAACCGACAAGAAGTGTTAGATATTACTCTTGTCTCCGACAGCATCATCCAAACAAACTGGATGGTATCGTCTGGATGGTATCGTCTGAACACTCCATTTCTGGAATTACCGGAAAACTGATTGGCCAAAATACAGAGGAATACTGTCAAAAACGTTGTCCTCTGAACTATCAAGTCCCCCGCGTGACACCAATGAGCTTGACATGAAAGTCAGGGAATTTACTCTGGCTCTCAATCAGGCTATGGCCGCTTCCTGCCCTCTTATTCAACCAAGAGGCAAGAAAAAGCCACATTGGTGGACATCGGCACTGGGACTGCTCAGAAACGCCTGCAGAAAACTTTTCAACGCAGCAAAAAGCACAAGAAAAGTGACCGACTGGGACCCATATAAAGAATCCCTCAAATTATACAAAAAAGAACTGAGGAAGGCAAAACGACAATCCTGGAGGTCATTCTGCGACAAAATTACAGAAACCTCTGAGGCATCGCGGCTAAGAAAAATCCTATGATGCCCAGCTGTTTGAAAAAAACCGATGGCTCTTGGACAACCTCAAGTGATGAATCACTCAACCTGCTTCTGGACACCCACTTTCCAGGTAGCTCCCAACTCGCGGCAAGTAGCAGCCCAAACAGGCCTACTGCAACCGTGACCAAAATTCATGGTCTGATTACGAGAGACAAACTGCTCCGGTCCGGACGGTATTATACCTGACGAGCTACAGAGGTCCTCAGATATTGTACCAGTGTTAGAAAATATTATGAGGAGCTGTGTAGAACTTATCCACATTCCACTGTTATGGAGAGAAGTCAATGTAGTATTCATTCCCAAAGCTGGAAAATGTTCTCATGTAGTCCCAAAGGACCTCAGACCTATAAGTTTATCATCATTCCTTCTGAAAACTTTAGAACGACTGATTGATATCCATATTCGAGCTAAAGTTGATCCAAGACTTCTGTCTGCGGCTCAACATGCCTACTGTAAAGGGAAGTCGGTGGAAACGGCTTTGCACTCTCTGACTACCCACATCGAACGATCCCTACAATATAAGGAGTACACAATGGTTGCTTTCCTAGACATAGAGGGCGCCTTTAACAACGTCAACACATCCGCAATCACGACTACGCTGTCAACTCTACAGGTAGACGGCTCACTTGGGGAGCTGATTAGTCTAATGCTAAAAGGCAGGATAATCAACTCCAAACTGGGTGAGACTTCTGCTAAAAGATATGTCAGTAGGGGTACGCCGCAAGGCGGTGTCCTCTCTCCCCTTCTCTGGAACTTAGTAGTTAACGAACTACTGATATACCTGGAAGCGGGTGGTAGCAGAGTGATTGCTATGCGGATGACGTTTCCGTAGCCGTCTCAGGACAACATCTAAATACCATTAAAGAACTCCTCCAAGTAAATCTCAACAGATTAACCCGCTGGGCAGATCGCTGTGGATTCGGAATAAACCCCCATAAAACTGATCTTGTCCTCTTTTCTAGGAAATATAAAATTCCAACTATAGACCATCCTTCAATAAACGGCCTAACATTCAAGAAAGAGTCAAAAAAGCTACAATAGCTTTATTTTCTTGCAAAAAAGCCATTGGGAACAAATGGGGTCTTCAACCTCGCATAACCCACTGGCTATACATCTCGGTCATAAGACCGATACTTACTTACGGGGTGGTTGTCTGGTGGACGGCCTTGGAAAATGCAGTCAACCGCATTAAAGTAAGCAGAGTCCAAAGAACAGCATGTCTATGCACAAGCGGAGCCTTGCGGTCTACCCCCTCTGCGGCATTAGATATTCTGCTTCACTTGACACCCCTCGACATTTTTAGCAAGTAAGTAGCTGCGACTGCAGCTATTCGTCTTAAAGCGACTAAGCAGTGGACAAATAATTCATTTGGCCACGCCAATATTCTTAATACATTAGGAAGCTTCCCCTCTAGATCATTCTGGGAGGAGGATGCTTTCATGGAGGACAAGTCAATCATTTTCTACACAGATGGATCTAAAACCGATAGCGCCTTCCAAATCACTGTAGCGTGTTTCAGGCGGAAATTTTGGCGATTAAAGAAGCTCTGTCCTGGCTGAAGAAAAACGTGATATCTGCAAAGGATATTCGCATATTTTCGGATAGTCAGGCCGCCATCAAGTCCCTGGACTCGGTCTCATTATATTCTAAAACCGCCCTTGAATGCCGATCATCTCTCATGGAGATGGCAGAGCAGTTCAACATTCACCTTTGTTGTGTGCCGGGCCACAGAGACATTCCACTCTACCTAGTCCACCGGTCAAAGGTAGTATAGGTATACCAATCGCTACGTGCAAACTAACACTAAAGCTAGATGCCAATAAAAGAACAGACCTTAGGTGGACTGCTGGACAAACATGTCTGGCCAAGGCTGGATCTGAGTCGCTCTAAGTGTCTGATCCTTTTAGATAGGAAACATCTCAGCGCCATAATAGGTGTCATTACTGGACACTGCCTCATAGGCAAGCACGCAAGAAGGCTTGGCGCTTTTACTAATGATTTCTGTAGAAGCTGCATGGACGAGGAAGAGGAGGAGACAATCCCCCACCTTCTCTGCATATGCCCAGCTCTCTCGCAGAGAACGAAGCTTCATCTAGGAGCTTTCTTCTACAACGACCTCGATCTAGAAAAATTAGACGTTAACAGTCTCCTACGCTTTATTATAAGCTCAAACTGGCATCACAATGGGCCAATAGGCCTAAGTGGGTTGGTATTTCCAACAGCCACTCTTAGCTAACCTAACCTAGGTAGGTAAAAATGGATGTTGGATAGACTAACCTACTTAGGCCTATTGTCCTATTGTGACGCCATGCAGATCTGTGATCCTGCTACTCCAAATACTTGGAACCAATTTGACCTTATGATGACATCTATATTCTTTAGATCGCTTAAGCCATTGAAGAAGAAAGCTCCTAAGTGAATATTTTTTCACATGTACAGAGTAAGCGGGATGTCTCCTCTTCTACAGAAATCGTTTGTAAGGCTGTGTCCTGTGATGACACCTGTGATGGCGCTGAGATGTTTCCTATTTAGAAGGATCAGAGAAAACTTAACTTGAAGGGACAGAATTCATTGGCATACATAGATGGGACATGTCGAATAAAACAACGCCCTGGCCTGGAGTATCTCCAAATCCATTTCGGAGCTACAACGATGCAAAAAAGCAGTTGCGGAAAGGAACGCGTAGCCTGAGCTGATTAGCACGAGATCACCCTTAATGGAGAGAGCTGTTGTTCATAAAAAGTAAATTAAAAAAATACTAGCAGCCAAACTTTAGAAATTCACTGTCTTAACTGAGAACAGATATGAGTATTTCGATATCATATAAATTTATGGGGCTGCAGATCTGCTTGCGTAATTTTTGTTTTTTATTTTTACTCGACCCCACAATGTTTCCGGTGAACGTCACCTCTTAAAACTTTTATATATATTTTTTTTTGGTTTCTTATAAAAAATTAAACATTTACCTAGTCCAGCCATAAGTTCTATTACATTTTAAAAGTGCAATAAAAAAAAATCTAGTAAATCTTTTACCATAAAATTTATTTTTTACATTAGCTCACAATATATAAGTTTGAGGAAAAAAAATTTTACTCAAAATGGCCGCCTTTAGCTTTGACGAAGGCTTTTAAACGTTGTGGCCATTGTTCTATAGCGGCACGCACTGTCTCGATGGGAATCGACTACGCTGCGGTTATTAAAGCTGCCTTAAGGCTGTCCAAATTTCGATGGGGAGTCTTACAGGCCATGCTCTCCGGATCTGACCACAAACTGTAGTCCAGCGGATTTAAATTTGGACTTCCTGATGGCCAATCTGCAGCAGCGATAAAATCCGGGATATTGCATCCAAACCACTCTTGCATCATTTTGGCTTTGTGTGCAGGAGCAGAGTCTTGTTGGAAGACCCATCTTTCCCCATTTAAAAGGGTATTTGTTAAGCTCTTGACAACACCTCCGAGAACATTCTCCTGGTACACTTTTGCCCCTGTTTTCATACCTTTTTCGCAAAAATGCAGTAATGTGATACCTTGATGTGATACCCCCCACCAAACCATTACAGAAGCGGGATGGTGTCCGCGCTGAACCCTCGGAACAACTTTTTTTGCTTCTTTAGATGACATTGCGTAAACTTTGTCATTCTGTTTGTTATAAACTTCTTCTATGGTACAAATTTTTTTATCAGTAAATAAAATATTTCCAGGTCCATTAACCGCGTGCCACTGTAAAAATTGTTTGCTTCGTTTGAGTCTTATTTTTTTCAGGATGGGAGTTAAGAGATACTCGACGATAGGCGATGGAGATGGAGATCATCTCGAACAAGCCTTGACATGGGTCTAGCGGATATATCCAATTCTCTGGACATTATTTTTTGTTTCTGAAGAGGATTTCTGCGAATTCGTTCACGCACAGCTTTAACTTTCGCACTCGTTCGAGCGACAGGTGGACGACTACTTCTTGGTCTGTCTTCTTCTTCTGAAAGTTCATTAAAACGGTTTATACCCCGATAAAAAAACAAAACAATCGATATACCAAGGGGTTTGAGAAGTTCGAAAATTTGGTTCGAATTTTTTCTTCGATTCCCCACTCCATATTAACTGATCGAAAACCAAACTAGTTTTTATTCTTTACTTATAAGTACACGTTTAAGGAGTAGTCAACGGGATTATTCCTATTGAAAATTATGAGCAAGGGGTACTTGAAATCTTGTAACAGAATGTATGGCTAGACTAAGTACAATCGAACCCTGTGGCATTACATTGTATGCTACGGCTTTGGCAAGGAATTCTACCGGATGTAGGCTCGTGGCTTCCTTTCTTTCGCTTTCGCTTTCTAAAACAATCTTAATTACGTACAATTCTAATTTCTAATGAATTGAGCCCGAAATTAAACAATGTTAAGTTAATCAAGTCAACACACTTCACAGATTGTGTGGCATTTGGCTCCAAGCCGATGACTATGTTGATGTCGCGCAAATACTTCTTCGGTCATACTTCAACCCGATCCATGATTGTAAAGCCATCAAGTTAATTAATTGAAAGTTAATAAATGCAAGACACGCATTTTGCAATCCGGATGTGTGGAATAAAGCTGACTTGGTAGCTTCCTCATTGCACTCTGACTTGTCCGTATATTATGGTTTGAGTACATTTTGTGGAAAAAGCTATTTCTTGAAATAGGATAGATTGAGACTTGAATAGTGAACTTTGGTGAAACAATATAAAACAGTGGTGCCATATTCATTTCGGAAAATATTCATCTTTCCATGGTCTTATTTCATTTACTGAAATGAAATCCCAAAGTGATGTCGGAGCTGAATATGAATACGAGTATCTTTGGTTCTGTGTGACCACTTTAGACTATTGTTAGTGTTAGGTAGCACCAGCTTGGGTCCAAACGTTTTGTCTGTAAATTTTGTTTAGAGGAAGACATCTGTATTTGGAAATGAATTATAAGTTTAAATAAGAAAGCTTATACCACCCAATAAGTGGTTGGGTGTGGAACGGTTAGGATAGGCACTGTCCTCCATTAACTTGGCGATCTTCAGTGCTGGAGCTATGACCACATATCAATTGAAGTTATATTACTTGGCTTGCTAATCTTATAAGCGCATGCGTTGTGCTCACCAAAATGACTGATCCCGAGAAGGAGGACGTACATTGGTACGGCGTCAATAGGCAGTATGTCATTTTTTGCAGAACTACAATACCACCTTGATCAATACCTTGATATTCCCGTAATAACCACTGTGTGGCGCTCCCATTATTCCGATTTGAGTTCTGTTTTTTTGTTAAGTTGCTAAATCTCTTGTTGACATTCCCTGTAAATCTTAGCGCCATAGCTTGACATTTGCAAAAGTTACGTAGCCAAGAGTACATACAATTTTAGAAATGGATTTAAATTTGGAACAACGAACTTTTATTAAATTTTGCGTAAAAAACTGAATTAATGGTGCGGGAATGTTGGAAATGTTGGAAAAGTGTTTCGGCAACGATTCTCTAAAGAAAACTGTCGTTTACTAGTGGCACGAGCGGTTCAAAAGTGGTCGTGAGTCAATCGAAGATGATGAACGCAGTGGCATCGACATCGAAAACCGACGAAAACATTGATGAAGTAAAAGTAATAACCGCAAATCAGAGAGATAGTGGAGGATTTGAACATTGCCTATGGATCCCTCCAAGACATTTTGGTTAATGATTTGGGTTTCCGTCATATAGCAGCAAAGTTGGTGCCAAAATTGAGGTCTTTTCGCAAACGTCGCAAAAGAGATTATTTGCGAGGCTGAATCCGATCCCACATTCATCAAAGGGATCATTACTGGAGACGAGACCTGAGTTTATGAGTAAGACACGCAATCCAGACATCAGGCAAGTGAATTGTGTTCACCAAACCAAGTCGTTTTCAGTCAAAAAAGAAGGCAATGCTCACGGTTTTCATGGATTACAACAGTGTAGTGCATCATGAATTTTTGCCAGAAGGCCAGACAGTAAACAAAGAGCACCGTCGTCGCACAGTGCCATCATTATTTGTAATTTTTTGACGAAAAATGCAAAAAATACCATCCAACAGCCACCGAATTCACCTGATTTGGCTCCCTGTGACTTCTTTCTGTTCAATCGAGTTAAAAAAACACCACTACGGGTACGCGTTTCAGCAGCCGAGAAGAAGTAATGGAAAAATCGCAGAAAGCACTGATGGACCGAAAACCGAAAAAAAAAAATTTTCGAGGATTGGATCAAGCGCTGGCATAAGTGTGTTGCAGTCGATGGGGATAACTTTGAATTTTTAATTTTCTGAATACATTCCGAATACTTTTTGATCGTGGTAGTTAGACTGCGGAAAAAGAGATGAACCATTAATGTGCTAAAGCAGCTATTAAATTTCCAAATTCCCTTTCTGCAATATATCGGGCTCCTTTCGTCGAAGGGTTGCGCTCTCGAATAAAAGTAATGCGTCATGTCAAATGTCATACGGCAATAACCGCCAGAGATCGCCAGATCCTTTGCCAATTGAGTTTTCCTTAACCGGTCGAGAGGTTAATAACAGTGCGAGAAAGAATGTTGGCAAGCACATGCAGCGAAATAAGTGTACGAAGCGGTACTGCATAAAAAGATCACTCGAGCAGAAAAGATGGGAAAAATACCGGCATCTGAGAAGGAAAAAGAAGAAGCTTGAGAAAATGTTCGAAAATTCTACCACATCAAGGCTACAATGTCCGAATCACACGAGATGTTGATAATGTGAAAGGAATATTTCTACAAGCTATATAATGGTGATAATGACAAGAATTCTGAAGTCAGGCAGAATGAACTATTTAGTTTGGGTGATGATAGCCAAAAATTTCGTTTAACTGATATGGACGAAGCGAAAATAGGCACAAAGTTCAGAAAATCTGCTCGGCCTGACGCTCTACCCGCCGAGCTATTTCAGGCAGCAAGAAATGGAGGAAGAAGTATACTCGTTCACCAACACCAACTCATTTGGAAAATATTGTCGAACGAAAGTCTGATGAATTGGACCCTAGCTTTACTTGCCACATTTTCTACAAAGGAGACACTCTAAACTGCGCTAACTATAGAGACACCAGTCTCCTTAACATTGACCAAAAGATGCTATGTGCGTACTGTGCAAGCGCTCTTTTGTCAACAACCTAATTGTTCCATATCAGTGGTAGTTTTAGGCCAGAAAACTTAACGAAATGTTCACACTACGCAGATCTTGGAAGAACTGTTGATTTTCAGATCAATGCAAGGCCTTAAAGTCGATAAGAACCACAACCTTGTATGACATCATTTGGTTGTGGTTCTTATCGATTTTAAGGCCTTGTATGACATCATTTGGTATACTTGCAAAAAATGTCCGATCGCGCAGGCTGACAATGTAGGATAGTAAAGGAAGCTTAGCAAAGGTCTCACCAGGAATGTCGATATTGAAAAAGGATTTAGGCAAAGCGACAAGCTGTTACGCGATTTTTTTTTTGTATTTTTTGTCTATACAAAAGTCACATGCCAACACAAGAGGCACAAGTCACTGGTCCAGTCGCTGTTTCTGTGGGTTTAGGACATAATTATATGAGCCGACTCTGAAACAACGTCAGCAACTTTATATAAGACTCTTGTCATCCAAGTCTTGCTCTATGGATAAAATTGAATAAGCCCGCTCTTTTCTGTTTTGGGTGACAAATTCTTGAAAAAATCTTCGATCCCGTCGGTTAGTACAGAATATTCAGCGACATTAACCTAGATAGAAGAGCCTGTACATATATGATGATTGGAGCAACCTTCCAAAGGGACAGGTGGCACACTAGAGAAACACTTCGATACAGGCGATGCATGGAGTTTGAAACGAAAAAACTCGGTGTGAGTAACTGGAGCCAGCTTATGATCGTCAGTGTAGCACTACCTAAAGAAGAAGATGTCTCGGACATGCATGTACAATATGTACAATATATCAAAGTTCTTGTAAGGAGAATTTTTGAGTCCGGTTACCAGAGGCAAACCCTGTGAATGAAAGTCTGACCTTTTGTGGCGTTTTCAAGCAGAGAGCCTCAGATCAAGCCCTAGTTCAAAGAGCCTTTGATTTAATACCAACGCGATATTTCAATTGTGAAAAGCTGTTTGAAAATTTCAGCAAAATAACTGTTCGAAAATATAAACGACTGCCTAGAGTTGAGATTGAGATTGAGACTACAATAGCTTTCACAGATTATTTTTTTTTTTTTCGGAAATTGCTTTTATGATGCCTCTGATTGAATTTATGCGTGCCTTGCGTGATATATGAGTGTGATAAAATTGCAAGATAGGGAACCCTTTGGCTGAAGACTTTTATGATATTACTTTATCAGTGTTATGTTACAACAACACAAATTCAAATATTTTCCAATGGCGTTTACTTGTTGCCATACCTGTTTCTTGTCATTTCATTCTTTGTTTGCTTTTATTTGAGTCAACGCAGTTATTAGAGGAATGCGGCGAGAATAATAAATCGAATTCTCATTCTCAAGCCATTCGGCTGGAGAACAAACAGAAAAAGAAGAACAAATCTGAAAATAAGATAATACTCGTAACCATAAAACGTTTTGTGAGTTACGAGTATTCAAAAACGGGCATTCTGTTGTTTATGTTTCGAGAAGGGAATGCCACAGCAAGGCTAACAGGTGATTGCCTTATTAGTATTTTGTTGCCAACACCTTGATGATAATGCGATATGCGACGTACAGAACGTTACAGCGGTCGGGTCAAAAGGGATTTCCCCCCCATTTGACAGACGACGACGCCGCAAAAGTGACAAAAGATTCTGTCCAGCTCGTTGAGATCAATGACTCTTGACGGATGGTCGGTGACGGTGGGGCGTGAGGCTCGTGATGGCACACCGTGTCGATACTAAATTTTTGTGGGTGAGTAATAAGTCTGACGATTGCACGTAGCCCAATCATAAGTATGCAAATGGATTTTGATCATATTTTTGGCACAGAGTCAGAGGTGGCTCTTATTTTGTTAGTCTAGGTACCGTTAAGAGGGGGTGTGGACTCGGGCATTGGCCGACAGATTGGTGAGGAGTCGTCGCCCTGGAGAATTTGTTGTTGGCGGTGATTTTGGAGAATAATTGCCATTGGAATGGAATGCACTTTTAACAGCGAAGTATTGTAGCCACTTAAAGAGTCAACGTGATAAATGATTCTTGAGTATCTGTTGAGTTACTCCGGGAAGAATGTATGTAACTCAAGTGATTGATGGAAAGATGTTGACGGAGCCGGACTTACTATCCAAAATGAATCACAAAAGTACTTTACATTGTCCAGGAATTACCCAAACAAACAGAATGACAAAGTCTCATAGCATGTCGACTTGCCTTCTTATTTTGTGGTAAAAAAATCTCTTGGGTATCCTCCATAAATTTGCATTTTTAACTTAGTCATACGAGTACAGAAAGAAATTCTGCAAAAACGATTTCAAGGCAGGAACTTCCACGTATGCTACAAAGAATGGTGGGATCGTTTCAGAAGGGCTAACGTTATCAAGAGAGTACTGCCAGACAGATTTCAAGTCATTCTGTGAGACATTGACCTACCAATTTTATGAATCTTTCTTATGAGGCTGTGATAATTGGATATTCGAACATGTTATGGGCAAATGTGGCTATGAAGACTCGTAAATTCCCTATCAATACACGGGAATGTTTGAAAAGATATGGTCCCTGTCATCCAGATGGGCTTTTTGAGCATAATTAGCTATGGTAACCTCCATTTTATCATACGCATCGATTGTTTGGGGGAATATAAGCGGTCTCCCAGACCGAATGGCCTATGCGAGGCAACAAATATCATTCCTCCGTTATTGGTATCAAGGTCCCGCATCCTCAAAGTTGTCGTATGACTGAAAAGAAGTGGTCTCCAGTAAAACTCACACTCGATAATTTTACTAACCAACTTTCTTTCGCGTGGTTGGGTGCTGTAAAAATAGGGCAGGAAATCACTGAGAGGTGTCAACACGGCGATATCCAGGTCAAATAAATAACGGAGGCCCTGCACTGCTGCGAAGCTGATGTTACCGTCATCCAAGAAATGCAATGGGATGGACGGGTCAAAAAGAGGATGAAAAACTGCGTCATCTACTATGGCGATTGCTATCGACGGCAAAACAGCTCCTATTTGGATCCGCATTGTTTGTTAGGAGCAGACTTAGCAAATAATCTGTATTAAGGCAAAATTTGCCAGCATTAGCCCTATATGTGCTCTCGTCCCCACAGAGGAGAAAGATGAGGATACCAAATATAGCTTCTACGAGCTCTTGGACAAGACTTATGAGCAGTATCCTAGCTATGATATATCAACCTGGACGATGTAAAACAACAATTCCGTCCACCCGACCTGGATGAAGTGAAGATAGCCATATCAAAGCTTAAGTTTAACAAAGCTGCTAGAGCAGACGGCCTGACCGCCGAGTTCTTCAAAGTGGCAGGCGATGACTTAATAAGGAGCATACACCAACTCATCTGTAAAATATGGTCGGACAAAAGTATACCCAGTGAAGAGAACCTCAGCATTGTTTAACGGATCCTCAAGAAAGGAGACCCTCTGAACTGCGCCAACTACAGGGGCATCAGCTTTCATAACATCGCCTACAAGATCCTATCTGCTGTATTGTGTAAATGCCTGAAGCCGTCCATCAACAACCTGATTGACGATGGAGACGATACTCCATGAAGGTCGGTAAAGGTCGATGTGAAAAAAGGTATCATGCGATTGCTTTAACATCATTCTTGAATAGTGCAAAATCCACACGCCAAAATAAGAGGTATAATCCTTCAAAAGTCGGTCCAATTACTCGCATACGCTGATGACAATGACATAATCGGAAGAAAGCAGCGTGATGCCAATGGTGCTTTCGCGAGTATGGAGATGGAAGCAGCGAAGATGGGTTTAACTGACAATGAGGGCAAGACCAAGTACAAGGTGGCGCAAAAGTACTCACCATACCGGAAGATGGTATAATTTTTGCAAATGGCGTCGTACGTCAATCATATTTGACAGCTGCAGTATACACACAGACAAGCAATGGAGCACTATACTCCGCATAAGCGTGGAATTATTGTGTAGATGTTTTTGACCAATAATTGGTCGATGGTCGGTGGCGTGGCCGCCACCGGACTGGTCACTCGGCAGGGAATATCGCGGCTGCGGCTGCCGATGTCGCTGAGAATGAAGAAACATCAACCAGACGACGGGCCACGCAATTGGGCATCACCAGACGGACCCTACAGCGAATTTTAGTGAAAGACTTACACATGTTCCTGTACAAAGTGCAAACAGTGCACTAGTTAATGCCTCCTGACCATCAGTAGCGTGTGAATTACTGTCAAGCTATCCTCAATCTCAACAACGAAGAGGACGATTTTGTTTCGAAAATCATCGTGAGCGACGAGGCGCATTTGCACTTACGTCAATAAGCAAAATCTTCGTTTCTGGGGCACTGAAAATCTAAGTGTGAGGTACGAAGAGCCATTACATCCACTCAAAGCCACTGTGTGGTGCGGCGTTCACGCGGAAGGAGTGATTGGGCCGTATTTTTTTGAGGACGCCATCGGCAATACGATCACTGTAACTGCCGAACGCTACAGGGCCATGATAAACGACTTCTTACTGCCGGAGTTGGATGAGCGGGGCTTGGTGAACATGTCGTTTCAACAAGATGGTGCAACCGCACACACAGCACGAGCCACAATGGACATTGTGAAGGAAGCGTTTCCTGGTCGCGTAATCTTCCGTTTAGGCGATTTGCCATGGCCAGCAAAATTGCCCGATTTAACCATCCCAGACTTCTGTTTTTGAGGCTACTTGAAGTCAAGGGTCTATGTCAACAAGCTTCAGACAATCGCAGCTATTAAGGAGAATATTCGACAAGAATGCAAACAGTTATCACCGGAAATCTTGCGGAAAGTCATGGAAAAAGCGATAAAACGGGCACAAATGTATATCAACACTGGCGGCACGACAGCCACTTGGCAGATGTCATCTTTACAACTAACAAAAAGAAATATAAAGGTCCAAATAAAGATTTGCATTACACAAAATCTTTTTTTTTTATTTAGTAAAAATGTAATTCAAAAACAAAATAGGATGATTAATTTTGCGCTCCTTTGTATATGCTGTTAATCAGAAAGCACACCCAACACCGACGTTTCGGACAGAACGTCAGCGTCGACAGATATTATTTGATTTAGTTAAAGACTTTTTCTACCTAGGCTCCGTTGATGATTTAGACAACGACAGCAAACGAAGAATAAATCTTGCCAATCGAGTAACAAAGCCCTCTTTCGGACAATAAAAGAGACCCTATTTACACTCTAAAAATCCCAGAGGCGCAGAGGCATGGGCTTTATCAAAAATGGATGAGGGTACTCTTGACTGCATTGAGAGGAAAATTTTTCGGGTGATTTTCAGTCCCGTACAGCGACATTGACTTAGCAAGAAGAGTGAAGGTCCAAGGACTGAAGTAGTTGGGCTATGTAGAATGGATGGACACCAATGCTACGGTCCGAAAAGTCTTCGCATCCGACCCGAGGGAGAGCGCAGTAGAGGACGAGAGTGATTCAGATAACACACGCAAGTGAAAGGCTACTCCAATTAACCCCCCGAATAAACCAGATCTATTTTTCGAACTTCAAGCTTAGCTTCCTAAATTTTGATTTTTGAGTCGAATTTTCCGATTACCTTCGTTGAACGTGGTAATATTAGCTTATAGGCTCAGCTAGAAACCTTAAGACTATAGGTTTTTCAATGTAGAGACTTCCACGGATATGCGCACTTTTTACTAGATCACGTTTTGTCACATCCGCCATCAGTCCCGTGGACTTATGCAAGTACGACCGCACGACTACAGTGTATAACAAAATTTAAAGTTTCAATGATGTTTATGTGTCACAAAAGATTGCAGAGTTTTCGCATCATTTTGGCGGATTTCTCAAGACCTGCACCTGCATCAGCTGGAGGAAGCCATAAGAGGTCAAATGATCTAATAAGTGACGCGTTATCGATTTTAACCGTAAAAATGAATGAGTCAGAATAAAAAGGGAATAAAAGAGAGGAATCTTCGATTCCAAGGGAAGTTAACTCTGCTTAGATTATAAAGTTGAAAGAAAAATCGAAAGGCTAACGTGTTCGTTTATGACATTGCGATACCCACCCACTGGCAAACTTAAGCAAACTCTCCAGCTGGGTCCAAAATTAGGGCTTTCTCATATGTGTAAGCACAAGTAAATCCGAAATGGTCCTTTTTACGAGAAGGTATATAATTACATCTATGTCTGCATCCACCCTATCAAGAATTCAACTTGAGATTGCCGGAAAGACTGAATTTCTGGGAACGATTCTGCGCAGTAAGCTAAAATTGAAAATTTAAATACCTAGCAAGGCGTTACCAAAGCCTGGGTGAATGTATTCAAACGCAGAGAAGCTATTGAGAATACACATCTGGCGTCAGATTTATGCTAAAGTCTGGTGGTGAACCCTGGATGAATAGATCAACTGTTTAACATTAGGGAGGGCGCAAACATCAGCCTATCTGTGTATCAGAGATGCTTTAAGATCTACACCCACTGCTCCAGTAGAGATGCTTTTTCACCTCCTTCCTTTGGACATCTATGGGAAGCAAATGGTGGGCTGGCAGTGCACAGTCATCAAAAGCATCACTTCTGCACCCTAAAATCAAAAATAAATATCGGCCAAAGAAATAGACTACATCCTTCCTTCCTCCAGATTAAAGGGGAATTCAGTGCTACAATCTGAAGCAGATTATCCGTATACACACGTTCAAAAACGAATCCAAAGGTGGGAAGAGGTATATTCTCCAAGCAACTCACACAATGTACCTCTTTTCAGCTTCCAAGCCATTGCAGTGCATTTCAGTTGAAAATTTTGGCAATTACAGAGACTCAGTATCGGGTGAAATGGAGTTTTTTCTCTGCACTAGAACTAGCCAAGTAGCTACTAAATCCATGAGTTGGGAGATGGCCAAATTGTTGAGAATTCAAACTCGCCATGGAGGATATATTTAGGAATGCCTAAATTGGATGCGATAAACAAGGCAAGAGGCGCAACCTGCAATTTGACCGGATAGATTTGGCCTGAGCTGCATCAGAAATATGCAAAGGGTCTCATATCTGTTGCAACCCTCCATTCTGGGCATGCACGCCAATAGACTTGAACATTCTTTCAACGATATTTGCAGAAGTTGCAATGACGAACAGGAAGTGGGACCAATCTTTCTTTTACCCTGTGTCTCGCTTTATTCATCTTGGAAATAACCGTCAGCACTAAATATTGTAGTGGTCATCACTTTTTAGGTATGAGTACAGTAAGATTCTGAGATATTACAAAGAGCCTTTTCTAGTCTAATCTTCTTGACCTAAGTTAACCGAAAGGTAATGGGACTCTGGACCGCGCTCTGTAATGAACATCAAAAACTGAAAAGTTCAATGTTTGCTTACTGCCAACCATTACTTCTGGTTCTATCCGAGGTGACAGAGTTAAAAATTCCTTCTTCTCGTTTTGAGGATCAAAAATCATTTAAATTTCAATGAAATAATTTTAAGTAAGGCAACTAGTAGCGGTACTGGTACGAGGTCGTTTATCAAAAACCCAATTCACATAAAATAACTTCGAAAATGAATACAACATACACGTAGTCACAAGAGCTACCGGTTTACCTGTATGACTTCTTTTTGCCAAGGTATTAATGAAATTCGCGTAAATTGAATTCTCAAAATTGGTAGCCATACTAAAAGACTGCTTTTCAAAAAAAAATAAAAATAATAATAATAACCACCCAATACGGCGAAATGAAAGAAGTGAGTTGCTAGTTGGTCAAGACCTCTAAATTCCATGAAAATATGATACCTCATAACGCGTCATTTGGCATTTAAAATATCTTTTTTTATATTTAAAAAAACTGGTTAAGTGGGCTAGGTTTTGGTAAAGTTTTTTTTTATTTTTTAATTTAATCAGTTATCTTTAGCTAAAACAAGAAATAAACTTGTTTAAAAGGCTTTATCGGTTTAGGAAAAACAATGACAAAGACAAAGAGGAAGCGGAAATAGGTCACGGATAAGGTTGACGTAAGAACGGATCAATACTCATTTCAATACGTCCTTTTGATATGCGAATAGATTTTTGTCAAAGATCTGGGTTTATGGATAAAAGCAGATGAACTGGATTTTGTCTCATCTAGGACCAGTTAAGACCATTGAAATCTGTTACGCATATAATTATACCTAATAGCAATATAAATATTTCTCTTACATATGCATCTATGATACATTGCTACTTCGCCTTTTGTGGTGTTTGCTAATTTTTTCGGGCCATAAAATCACTCAAGAGGCCGCTTGGTTTTGGATCATGTTGTCAGTTTGACAGACAGAATGCTAATGCTTTGGCATTTCAGTGATCCAATTAGCTCTGTCTCATTCAAATATTGGCTGAAACTTGACCTTCTATTGCTTTTTGAACTGAATTTTCCGACCACCTTAGTCGAATACGGTAAAACAGCTCACTCTTAAGCTTGTTTCGGCTTATTAATGTGCAGACTTGTGCGAATGCGCGATCTTCTATTGAAATTCGTTGTCTTACACTCCTTGACATTTGTCATATTTTCATTTCAGTTGCTGAGATATTTTCCCTTATAGTTCTCGATGCATATGTCAGCTATAAAAACCTTCGTGTATAACAAACCTTTCAGTTGTGCGACATTCTCATCGCAATTTCTCTGTCATTGACTACGAAAGACTCAAAACATTTACATTTTTCGCTCTTCTATACGATGATTCCTTCTAAATAGATGTCATGCAGATATTTGATCTTAATACGTCTGAAACTCGTTATCTTTCGGAATTTATATCAAATTATTAAGAGTTATTTGAAAGCCTGTTACACATCGGTTATTCTGACAGCGCTATCATTGTCGTTCCGGACAAGTTAATGTGCTGCTTTAATAGAAAATTTCTTACGGAGCTAAAAGTAAGGCACTTTGTACTCTTCCTTGCTGTACTTCCACTTTAAATTTCAATTCTCTTATTTGTGCGTCGTGCATCATGAATATCGCGGAAAATTTTTGTACACGTCTGGGGTATACTCGTATTTTGAAATGTAAGCATATAAGCGATAGCTTTTTCAAATCGATGAATGTGACATCCAGATCTTTCGAGACGTGCCCATGTTTCTCCATCATTATCCACAGACTTTGAATCGCCTTATATGTCGACTGCCATGCATTGCACTGCAAACCGTGTTGTTGACAGTCTAGATCTCTCCTGTATATTTTCAAAGTATGAGAGATTAATTTCACCGATCGGTAGTTGTTGCAATTTATCGTGTTGCCTTTATACAGTGGAACAACAGAGATTTCACTTCGCTCACCTTTCACCATTTTATTGAATGAAATCGCGAGCTATTAAAACCCACGATTTCCAAAGGGCGCCAACACATCGAAGGATATGTGATATGGCCTAACTGAACGTCCCCAGTTTGTTCCCTTTACTGCTTCTTCAACTTCAGCTTAATTTTAATTTAATTTAATTTGGTGGGGGCTAACGCTCCCAGTTATTTCGCTTAATGCAAGCTTAAAGTAACTTAAAAACTAACAAGAATTAAGGGTTAGGAAGTAAGGGAATGGTGGAGAAGATCAAATTTAAGACGAGAAGTGCTCAGGTTAAAATCAAAAAGGGGGAGGTTTGAGTTGACCTTACGGAGCATGCGGGAGATTGGTTCGTTAGAGCCATAAGAGGTGCGGTGGGTTGGGATATAGAAGAGACGAGGACAGCGTAAATTACGAGGATTAGTGTTGAAGGGTATGAAGGATATATCGAGGTCTTCTTGAAGGAGAACAGAGTCTTGGGGTGAAGAAATAGTTTTGGAGAATTTAGTGTCATCGGCGTCAATGGATACGGAGCAGTATTTGATAATCATCTCAAGATCGTTTATAGTTAAAATAAAAGAGGGGACCTAGATGGCTGCTTTGTGGGACACCAAAAGTGGCTAAAAACGGCGTTGAGAAGGCTAAAGCGAACAGGGTCAAAACCGAGGGAAGACAATTTGAAAAGGTTCAGTTGATGTGATATTTTATCGAAGGCCTTAGCGAAATCTGTAGCAATAACGTCAATTTCGTTGCCATTTTCTAGGGTCTGAAAGATCAAAGGATACGAATTCAACTAAGTTTGTAGTAGTTGATCTACCTTTTAGAAATCCGTGCTGACTGGGTGATATAAGTGACTTGCACTGAAAGCTTAGAACTTCATATAAAAAACTTTCAAATATTTTAGGTATGTGAGAAAGCTTAGGAATGGGACGGTAGTTGAAAGAGGTCTTCTAAACTTGGGGGAATTCCCCTTGTGTGAGGGACAGATGAAAGAGGAAGGAAAGTGGGTGCGAAAGATTGGAGGCACACTTTTTGAGAAATATTGCTGGGAGCCCATCTGGACCGGATACAAATCCATCATTGAGATTTTGTAACTTTTCTTCGATAAGGATGGGATCAAACGGTTGAGAGAGAGAGGGGCCAATGAAGAAATTGGGAAAGTACTTGAAATAGATGGAGTCGGGTACAAAGAGGTTGTCTGCAAATGACTTTTTAAAAAAGTTTGCAAAATAGTTGGCAATAATATTGTGGGTCGGTCTATGGTATATTATTGAACGAGAGAGAGGGGGGATAACCGTCTGATTTTCTTTTATAGTTGACGAATTGATAAAATGTCTTAGGATCGTTGATAAGGATGGTCTGCGCTGTGTCGAGAAAGCGCTGATAGAGGCAGTTATAGAGCTAGGTGAATTACAGGTAAGTTACAAGATAGTTAGAGTAGTCATAATAAGAATTGGTGAGAAGAAAAACTGCCCATAATTTGTTTCTTCTGTTTCGTAAAGAGCGAAATCTTCTGTTGCACCAAAGAGGGGAAATAGATGATGTTTTATGCCGGGAAAAGGGGACGTAGAGAGAAATAGAATTAAATATTTCACTGTAGAAAATGGAGACAGGCAGCAGATAAGGATAGGTTGGTAAAATCAAAAGAACATTTGCTAAGATAGGTATTGATTTTGTTTAAATTAGCTTTATGGAAATTGTAAGAAGAGATGGTAGTTGAAGAAGTGGGCTGGGATTGGGAGTTATGAAAAAATGATAGAAGAAGAGGGGGGTGAAAGTTGTCGACAGTTGATAGGATAAAGGGGCACAGCGTTATTGTGGAGTTAATATGATCACTAGTGAAAATAAGGTCTAGTTGCCTACCGATAGAATTAGGGACGCCACTTACTTGGCACACGCTTGAGTCAGTTATGCTATCAATGAAAAGACACTCCTTGAATGAACTGGCGTTTGATGCGGTAAAAAATAAGTGATCATCCGATGGGATCCAATTTAGCAGGGGCAGATTAAAGTCACCAAAGATAAGGATATCATCGATGGAATCACTTATGTCAATTGGTTGGTCAATTGCTTTAATAGCAAGGATGTAGGATTCAGTAGGTTGAGCTGGGAGAATGTAGGAACACATAACGTACAGGGACCTGTTGGGAAGTGTTATTTTAATTGAAACAAAGTCAAGTTTAACAGAAGAAGAGACAGCGATCAGAGAAGAGTTGAGGCTATTGTGAATGGCAAGTAGGACACCTCTACATGGAGAATCAACTTTAGGGATGACAGAATCATTAAATATAGGGAGAGAGTGATCGTCATCTCGGAAAACATTATAAGAAGATGGAAATAGCTCCTGTTTATGTCAGGGATCCGATTGGTTTCTGTAAGAGCATAGACGTCGAAAGAGAGACCGTGTGATTTAGACAAGACAGCTCAAGTTTTAGAGTGGTAGTGCACTAACTGGCTCCCAAATCGGAAGGTTCGGTGTTGGAGTCCCAGCCTCGCCCGAAAGACATATTAATTTTTTCAGTTAACGAAAATTTAGTAAGATGAGTAGTTGACTAGAAATCAACAACAATCCAACTTCCACTAAGAATTTAGTCTCCCCATTAAATGTTGGATGCCACCCATGGAGCGAAATAACCACTGAGCCCAAACATCTTTCTTTCTCTCTTTATCCAATTTTCCAAAAGACTTAACACGTGCTCAAATACTTTAAGTGTATTCATACCCACTTGAGTGTTAAGTTCTGTAAAAAAAAAATCCTTTTCCTCATCGTGGGCAAAATAGCTGAGAGTAATTCTTCGTTAAGAAACGCGTTGTATATAGAATACGTTCGTTCTATTGGAAATCTCGTTGCTTCGCGTAGCGTCTCTGCTCATCTGCAAGAAATTTCAGCGGCTGAATCTCTTGCGAGTTTGTTTTTTGTTGTGCTGAAATGTGAAAAATACTGCCTCGTTGGTCTACGCTTCAGCGTTGCACTTCTTCTATTCTATCAATATCACTACTGCTATCACCAGTGTTCTCGCTACCGCTTCTTTCGTGTCTTTTTGACGAGTTAAGTCTAACTCAAGACTTATTTTATCTGTTTCGCTTTTCCCGCTGTATTAAGTCGATGGTTGAAAAGCTTGTCTTGGATCCTTACCACCATTTTCGTCTCATGGTTCTACGGCTACGTTTCTTTATCTATGTGGAGCCTGCATTTTGAAGCAGCAGGACGGAGCTTCTGTAGTGCTCTTACATTTTCCATTGAAGTTGCTCCACATACGAGTTAAATTAGCCCGTTTAGTTCGTCCTTTTGTTGTCCTTTTGCATTTCGGAGGCATTCTCACAAAATTTGGCGGCCAGATTTGGCCTATTCTTTTATTTAAGTTTATGCATTAAATTTTTAGTATTTTACTTATTAAATTTTAGCTATATATAGTAGCGTTGACATGGATCTTAAAAATCATGTAAAATTTTAAAATTGTTTCCATGATTGGGTAGGTTTACATTGTTCTTTATTTGTAGATAATATTTGTATGTGTATATACTAATTATACACATATGTATGTTTTTAGATATTTACAGTTTCTTTTGGCCACTTGAGTGCAAATAGTTTTGCCTGTACCGTCCTAAGTCGTTTTTCTCGAACTGAAATTTCTGTGGGGTTGTTAAGTTGTTCCAATTTTCCACACCCACTAGATGACATGGAAATACAAATTTTTAGTTGTTTACTAGTCAAAACGGCTATATAGATATTTAATCCTTGTACAACAAATATGTTCTTAATCTGTTGTCATCTACGGGGGCTTGATCAATGGATCACACTTGGTTAATAGAATTATTATGGTAATTGTCCCATGGCGCTATAATAGCCGCATATAGCTTTCATCTATTCATTTGTTAATGAGTTTATTTAGACAAAAACTGTGTTCACTAACATAATTTTTCCCCATCCCGATGGTACAATCTAGAGTTCCCTGCTTATTCTCCCAATACATTTCACTTCTTTTCTGTCATACACATCCTTGTTACCTTTAAATACGTTGACAGGACTTCATGAGGTCTTAGTTCCGCCTTTTTAAGAATTTCGAACTCTGTAGGAAGTTTTCTCTAGGTTAATAAAGATGATAAGTAACATAGACGTCTTAAGGCATATCAGTGTTTTTCTCTCCATAGTTCCATCATTACCCTTAGGCTTTGGGTCCCTCTTGTGAGAGAATAATGTAACAAAGTCATAGAATGATACGTGTTCATAGGGATTCTTTTGTTTAGAAGAGGAAAACAACGACACAAAAGATAGCTTTTACGAGCTTCTGGACCAAACGTACGAATTGCGTCTTTCGTACATATGACGTTAACATTGCTACGAGCGATTTCAACGAAAAGAGTAGGGAAGGGCATTGTTGTTGGTGGTATTGTGGGAAAGTATAACCTCCGATAAGAGACTCAGGCGTTTATGCGTTTACCTCATTTCAAAATTCACAAAATGACTTGAAAAGTTTCCGATCAATCAAGCTTCAACCAGATTGACAACCTTGACTCATTTCGCTACCTTGTTGGAATCAGAAATACCATAAAAACAAATATACTGTGAGAAAGTTTCGCATCGGGCTACAATCACAAGAGATTGCAAGAACTTGTTCCGATGTAGTACCAGCATCACTTGATTTCAGCATTTACTAAAGATTATAGTAGTAGCAGCCATCAGAAACGCAGTGCACCGTAATGCAGACTTCGATATGCTGCTGTGCTGCTTGGCAGCAAAACCGAAGCCTGTGGTGCTAGGAAGAATGACCACAAGCACATGCACTCAAACTAGAAGTGTGTAAAGCGGTGCTGGCAGAATGAATCATTTAATTTAGACGATAATAACCAACAGTTTCATCCTCCAAACTTGAAGGAAGTAAAGATAACCATATCTAATCTTAAGTCCAAGAAAACTGAAGGAGCTGACGGTGTAATCGCTGAACTGTTCAGAGCAGTGGGTGATGAAGTTGATATAAGCATAACCTACTCATAGCCTACACAAATTGACTGATGCATGGAACTGTAGGCACGACCTAAACTTTATGAAAGACCTAATTGACACTCAAACAAAGAGAGCACAACAAGCATTGTTTGGTAGATTCTCGAAAAATGACACTTCGCCAACTACAGAAACACCAATCTCCTCAACATTGCCATATAAGACCATAACTGATACACTGTGTAGACACCTAAAAGCTTTTGCCAATAACCTTATTACTCATATCAATTCGGTCTTTGTCTGGGAAAGTCCACCATAGATTTTCATAGTAGCAGATATTAGTTTGATTTTCACACCGATGAACACCACCATTTTATCGATTTTAAGGTCGCATATGATACGATATAGAAGCGAGCTATGTGGTGGAATGTTTCAAGCTGGTATCTCGTTGTTGTTTCAAGAAATAAATGTCTGGTTTTTTATCAAGACATCTCTGTAGACATCAACCCTGCAATTTTTTTGACAGCGCTTGTTAGTTTGACTTCGGAATGTGAAAAAAAAAAAAACATGAAATCCAAGGAGTCCAAGCAATATCACTGCATTGGTGGTTTACGCGAAAGTTGAATATAGTGCACAAGAGATTGATGGTTGAATGGCTTGTATGGCCATATACTACTAGTTCTGAAGTTCACCCGAATCAAATTTCTTTGTAGCGCTCTATAGTGACCGTAACGTTGTAATTACACCTATTCCACCACTCCAAAGATCCTCCCAAACACGCGATGAAAGGGCTGTGGTTATTTAGGACTACGTCGAATCGATATTAATTTTGAACTCCAATCAGAAGAGCAATTATGAAGTGCTTAATAATAATCCATCCGAGGACTTTATTCAGAATTCTCCTCAGCTTAGTGTGCCTAATGATCAGATGGTGAGATTTCTGGTGAATTTAGTTTCTCGAGGTTAGGCGCACACTTTCGCTAACAGCAGCTACATTCTTGAATTTGCGCACTAAACGAGAGTTACTTGTTTTACCAATTAACATACCAATCTCACGAAATATCTTCACAAACTTGAGTGTGGCAGTCGCAGGTGCTGCATAATTTCGATCGAAATTTTGTTTTTCTCAAAATGCACGCTCTTTCAGCATCACAGAACTGATTTTGAAATATGTTTTGATTCATTTCCAAGGTTATTTGCATCACTTGATCAATTTCATATCGTTAAGGTTTGAGTTCTGTTTTTTTTGTTAAGTTGGTTGACATTCCTTCTAAACCTTAGCGTCATAGCTTGATATTTGCAAAAGTTACGTAGCCAAGAGTATAGTACAGAGTAGTATCTCTGTGTGTGTTGGCGATTTTTTTACAATTTTAGAAATGGACGCAAGAACGAACTTGTATTAAATTTTGCGTAAAAAATGGATTTAATGGTGCATGAACGTTGGAAATGTTGGAAAAGCGTTTCGGCAACGATTCTCTAAAGAAAACGGTCGTTTACCAGTGACACGAGAAGTTCAAAAGTGGTCGTGAGTCAATCGAAGATGATGAACGCGGTGGCAGACCATCGACATCGAAAATCGACAAAAACATTGATGGAGTAAAAGAAATGTTGATCAATAACCGCAAATTAACCATCAGAGAGATAGTGGAAGACTTTGCCTATGGATCCGTCCAAGACATTTTGGTTAATGATTTGGGTTTCCGTCGGTGCCAAAAGACCTCAATTTCGTGCAAAAAAGAGACCGTGTTGACGTCGCAAAGGAGATGATTTACGAGGCTGAATCCGATCCCACATTCATCAAAAGGATCATTACTGGAGACGAGACGTACGTTTATGAGTACGAAAAGCAATCCAGACATCAGGCAAGTGAATGGCGTTCACCAAATGAGCCGAGGCCAAAAAAACACGTCGTTTTCAGTCAAAAAAGAAGGCAATGCTCACGGTTTTCATGGATTACAACAGTGTAGTGCATAATGAATTTTTGCCAGAAGGCTAGACAGTAAACAAAGAGTATTATTTGGGCGTTATGAGACGTTTGCGTGAGCAATTCGTCGAAAGAGGCTAGAATTGTGGGCAGAAAACTCGTGGATTTTGCACCATCGCACAGTACCATCATTATTCGTATTTTTTTGACGAAAAATTCAACAAATACCATCCAACAGCCACCGAATTCACCTGATTTGGCTCCCTGTGACTTCTTTCTGTTCAATCGAGTTAAAAAAAAAATCACTACGGGTAACGCGTTTCAGCAGCCGAGAAGAAGTAATGGAAAAATCGCAGAAAGCGCTGATGGACATACCGAAAACCGAATATAAAAAATGTTTCGAGGATTGGATCAAGCGCTGAATTACTTTGACGGGGACAATATAGGTTTAGATGAATAAACGTGTATTTTTAATTTTGTGAATAAATTCTGGGAGCTTTTTGATCGATGTTGTATACTATTGATCCCTCTGTAACTCATCTGTTGCCTAAAAATGGATGAAATGGTGGATGATACCGATTTATAGGTTTAAGAGCATTTTTTGCAAAACTTCAGTAAACAGTTGCAGTTGCTGCTGTGATTCTTCCATTTCCTCAGTACCGACACCAATTGTACTTTTAAATTTTGTTGGTCGTCCTAGGACATCCGGTTTAAGCCTTGGGATGTCATCTTCAGGTTTGGCTGGAATATTAAATTTTTTGAAATAGACATGATACCATTGATTATTTTATTTTCTTCACAGCAAAGTTCCCTAATTGACCTTCGCTTCCACAATTGTCAAGAGCTAAGAGCTGTTAGCCGTATATCACTACAACTATTGATAGCTTAAGCCTCTTATTGCCCGGAAATCTGTTAATATTACCAAATGAGATACTTACAATCAATTATCCAATTTCCTTCCACTGATTGATACTTCCTCCTCGCACCTTTTAAGCACGTTTCCATTTACCGTTTACATCGGATAGATATTTTTCGCTTATTATGCTAATTAAAAAATTGTAATTCCCTTTCAAGTGGAAGACGAGACTTTATAGATTCATAAACGAAAAAAAGGTAAGACTCTTAATATTACCGCTAATAACGTGTGTTACGTGATTTGGTTTTAATCGCATTACCTTCTTGTATAACAGCTCCAGCCTCACAACAATCGAGTACTTGTACGACTACGAGTACTTGTGCTCTAACTCCTATTTCGTCTTCACTTTAAAAGACTCAACATTTGTAGATACTTTGTGTGCTTTGGTGGGGGGTCTCACCTAAAGGAAACCTTTTTTTCTTCTACTTCAAAATTAATTAACAAACATTTGTACTCAATCGAAATATATAAGTATCGGTGAAGCTACTATTACTTGAACTTTGTCTCGATTATCACGTCGTTAGCGGGCCATTCATTAGGCTCTTCAATTGAATCGAAGACGACCACTCAAGCAATGTTTAGCCATAATGGCTTGACAATTACAATGAGCTTTGGCATCTACGAAGTGAAATTTATTTTTTTCCCCAATTTTTTTTTTTAATGAAAATCTTTGTCGAATCTGAACAATTTATTGCGATGCAAGTATGTGGCACTCGGAGAATGAAAATGCTACATACTTGCAGCTAATGTCTCCAACAAACGGACATACGAGCCATAGATACTTTTTGCCATAAAAGTATCAGAGTAAAAGTTTTTTTTTTTTTTTTTTTTTTTTTTTTTTTTTTTTCCATTAACAATTTAGTAGTACAGCACGACATAAGACGACGGATAGACTCCGTTTGCATGCCTTGAAGTAGAAGTGGCTTTGGGACGTGTACTGACATTGCAGCCGGGTTAGATTGCTAGCAGATTTTGGCAGTGGCACGATTTTCCATCGAACTTGAATACTAATTTTGGTTTTATGTAACAGTATAGCGACGAGTATTTCGTAAAATAATTTTGAATCGTTTACCACCTGATAGGTAGATATTTGTAGTACTATTGCAGATGCAAATACTGGTGGTGTTGTTTAGTTCACTGGAAAGAGGTTACATCACACTTGCAAAAGTTGCGGTGAGTCGGACCTGGTGTCTGGGGCAATTAGATTGGAACGTCACGTGCTCTTGAGAAGAGGTACCTCTCACTTTTGAGAATTAATGTTTGGAATAGCATTTGAGTCGGATCAGATTCTAAGGTGACAGACAACGTGTTCGTAGATGCTTTGAGATAGATTGACATTTGTCAGACACCAAACGTGTCAATGGTGGAATTTGATTTATTTAAAAAGCAAACTGGGTTGGAAATTAGAATTTGAAGTCATACATTGAGTTGATGATATCATAACAATTTTATATATAAGAGTGCTGTAGAGATGCTGAGACTTTCGGAAGACTTTCATCTGTTGAGCTCAATCAGTTTAGAGCACTTCCAATCAAAACTTAAATGAGACATTGGTTTCCGAATAATTTAACTTGTTCATTAGTCACGACTCACTCACAGAGAGGCCGCTGATTTTGGAACCAAACAGAGAAGAATATGAGTATTTGTCTTAGAAGGCTAATCAGCTCAAATTAAACATTTTTCCAGATGCCTACAATGTGATGGTACACAGGGAGAGCGTATCTCAGCGTGTCGAGCGCGTTGGCTTTTGTGATAAATAGTCAACTAATTTGAATAACATTCAAATTGAGAAAAGGCACGCATCCAGTGACACTTACACACCACACAGAGTGACAAACCTGAACTATAAATTCGATAGTTTTGGCATTCATTTATAATCTACAAATACATCACGACATCAGAAACGGCTTCATTGCCAATTAAAAGTCGAATAAAACATAATGATTCAGAAAAAAGTAAGAGAAATGGACTCTCCGTAGATAGAAGAGGTCCTGTGAAGTCTCACAGCTCAGTGATATATAGAAGTTCTACATTGTTACATGAAAACGAACCAGCTAGTAGCTGTTTTAAAATCCTGGACACTGAAGCCAACTATTTACTTATAATGGCTGAAGCTAGGATTAGCGTGAAATATGACTTACGAGTATTTTATCTGTTGAGGGGATAGACTGCACACGTATTTCAGTTCTGAGGGTTCAATCCCATG
Organism: Volucella bombylans; assembly: GCA_949129095.1. Classification (NCBI taxonomy): domain Eukaryota; kingdom Metazoa; phylum Arthropoda; class Insecta; order Diptera; family Syrphidae; genus Volucella; species Volucella bombylans. The sequence goes on along the minus strand of OX422142.1, from coordinate 116,749,391 downwards.
CGCCACTTCGCATAATTGAGTATGGGTAAAGAGTACTACCTTAAGTACTAAACTTAAAACTTAAAACTACTTAAATTGAAACTAAACTAAAAATTCGAAGCAATGTGTAAAACACGAACTTTGGGTTTGATAATGAGACGAACCTATCTCAGTTATTCTTTTGTTCAAGGCACCCAGTTGTTTTAAAACTCTATATACCCCCAACTACAGCATAATTAACCGCAAGTCATAACAAGTTTGGAAAACTTCAAGATTCCTAAGTTATAGTGAGCTTGAAATTTCTCATAAGTTTGGGTATAAATGGTCACCGCAATATTCCCACAACTACCCGACTCCAGAATATATCCCCAAGTCGAGCGTTTGCAGTTTTATGGCCATTTCAAGGGATGTTGCCTTGCCAAACCAGATATCTAACAAACGTCTCATTGAGATAATTGCGAACTCTACAGACTTGCGCGTTATCACTAAAAAGGACTATTTTATTCAAAAAATGCCTTAAAAGAGTCACGACGTTTTTGGTAAGCTAGTTCTTATGCGTTCGCTCATGATAAATTGCCAATATCGACAATTTTTACTTATTGCTCCCAAATTTTCTTCGAAAAACCTATCCATTGCCTTTGCAAAGACTGTGACATTGACAGCCAAACAGCAAAGTAAGACCACTGTCCGACAATCACATTGAGAAACCGCTTGACCATCATTCACGTTGTTCATACAACTTTCATATGAACCATAGGAGTTCGACTTGCTGACAGTTTGCCTTTAAGTAATTGCAATATTTCGTCAAAGGGACAGATGTCTCTACAGTTTTACATGAACTCCTGTGTGTGAAGTCTTAATTTTACGGCATGCTCATATATCCTTGGGAGCAAATATATGTTTTGCTGTTTTGCCAGTTCTCTGAGGAGGCCGAGGCTGACTTAAAACCTATTACACGGCACCCAGTATTTAAGTGGAAGATCCTTCCAGTGACTTTGAGTTTAAACCACAGCCACCTGCTTCTTTCAAGTTAGACCCGGACTGCATTCCGGGGGCCCTGACGCTCATGACACCGAATTTTAAGTCCAAGTAAAGACTACCAGTAGTCCTGCCCAACAGGACCATATGACCGACCGCTTGCAACTGGTCAAATCTGAAAACCATTACGATAAGACCAGTGTTTGCTCTACCCCTGCCTCATTTTTTATTAGACAATTTAATTAATGGAGGAAGCCTTGATAATTGGGCGGGGGCTCTTCAAAAAGGGACATAGTGTCTGATTTATAACGTAAACCACCTGTCATGTAGACTTATGTTTACGGGATGCCCATACATCCATAGGAGCAAGGATACGCCTTGCCATCGCTCTCCGTCAATCCATTGATATTTGTTGCAGGCACAAGTTCCACCCTTGGTATGAGTCTAGGCCGACCTAAAACCTCTTACTGCTCTTAGGATCGCAGCACCCAGTACTTATTGCAACTCTACATTGGGTCAACCAATCCCGCGACTTTGGGTTTAAACCACAGTCACCATGATGCTCCCACAAGGGGGCCTACCTCTTCAAGTCAGGTCCGGACCGAGATCCGGGGGGCTCCTGACTTCCATGGTACCGTGATTTAAGTCCTGATAGGGAGTACCGATGGTCCAGCCGCCAACAAGACCTATGACTGGCAACTTGTGACTGATCAAGTCGTAGCAATCTTCGGTAGCGTCATCTGAAGATGTTTACGATAAGACCAATACTTTGCTCTGCCCCCGTTTATTATTAGACAATGTCAGTGACAGGCGAGGCCTTGATAATTGGGCGGGGGCTTTTCAAAAAGAGACAATAGACAGAGGGAATAATACGGGAAAAAGAGAACCCACATCTGTGCTGACTAAGGCGAACATAATACAATATTAGGGACATTCCCTGCTTCAAGATTACGTTTCTATCTGATAATCTAGTTATTGCACTTTAGCGGACATACTTTGCAATTCTCCACTTTTGCAACTTTCCTTCAATCCTTAACAAACGAACAAATTTAAATGAAACTATCTTATTCCCTTCAATCCGATTAGTCAAGCAGATCCGACTCTAGTTTTGCTATCATTTAATCTATAGGCTTTCAATGTACTGGGGCGTTTTATTCAACGACCTACTTAAGTAAAAATAATCACTTTTCTTTATACTATCTCCCAAACTGGGTCTACGAGGAGACCATTCCAATCACACTTAACAATTTCAACGACAACCTACAGAAGTTGCGTATCTTGTTTTTTTTATTCCAGAGCTGATGCAGCTGAGAGGTTTGAAGAATCTAAACGTATCTTCTTATTTTGACATTACTTTTTATTCCCTATCTGACTGACTGCGTAATCGGTTCAGATGGCGTTCTTCTTCTAGGCTTCACCAAATATGTGCAACTTTTTGCTTAGGAAATATTTTTAAAATACCTTCTACTAGCTTACTCACCTGGTGTGGTGTAGTTACTCGGCTATTATGTCAAAAGTAAAAAAAAATTGGTTCTCACCTCCGTTTTGGTAGGCTATGGGAAGCCCCGAAAACCTCACCACATTCATTAATTTTTCATCAACACAGTTAGCCGAGAGGTTAGCTTATACACACCAAACTAATTTTTGTTTTAAGTCTTGATGGTTAATAAGTCCGTCAAGACATCTAGATTCCTCTGTAGTTCAGAGGAATTTGCACTTTTGACTTTCTAATATTGGCTCAGAAAGTCTGTCAAACCTATGTATTCTCCATTGGGTAAGTGCACAAAACGATTCCCGAGTGTAGTTTCAAGCTTCGTTGCAGGAAGCTTCTCTACTATATTCATTTTGCTTCGTAAGAAAATTATTTCGGATTCGTTGCATAATCTTACTTAGATGCATACTCGTATCTTGTATTTTTTTATGTTATAATCAAGGTTTCTTAGACTGCTTCAGATCTTGGAGCGTTTGAAAGGCGAGTTTGGTTTTCTAAACTCTTCCGGAATGATGTGCTTGTCTCTCCTGCAAAATGATTCAGATTCTACAACGAGTTCCACTGTTCCTAGTTTTGCCAGAGAGTAAGCTGTATTTTTAGTCATAATGCCTACGTGGTCAGACTTTCAGCAGATGGATATTCTGTTTCTCTTGTTCTCCCCTAAGCCAGTTTAGGCATTCACTGATCGTCATACACTTAACGACATATACGGCAAATATTGCAGCCTGAAAGATCTTGGTACATTTGTTCATAGATTCACCAGTTCTTCATCCGTCCCAATTCATAGACTCATTACTGAAGTTCTTTAGAAATTTCTTTTTGAAGTTGAATTTTCTTATGCTACCATTTCTGGGGATAGCCAGAAGAGGAAGTTCACTGAGTTATGCATTACATTGTTTTGATCAAGTGCATTTCACGCTTCCAATTCGAATTCTGACGAGTGCCTAGCTTGGGGTGTGAAGAAGTAAACTGACATTGCCCCGGTAATACAGAAGAGCTCCAGTCTTTGCACCTAGTTGCGATCATATGGTATTGGTTCATTTCGCCCATGCTTCCGCCCTGTGCGTAAAGTAGCAATGTTCATTGGTCGCAGGGTATGATTTTCCGGCACGGGTGGCCTTCTTCGAGATCTCTTCCGTATGTTTCCGCCACGTGAGCAAACCACTTAGTTGTAATGCCATTTACTTAAGTTTGTTGGTTGTTTCAATTTGATGGCAGGGAATCGTGTTGACTAGAGACTTGAAATTCCATAGATAGTAGAGTCATTATCTTGGGTTATTAAGTTGATGTCATAGAGCGTCCCCGGTAATTCGTACTATGTCATTGCCAGGAGATGTCTGAGAGTTGATGCTGAGAGTAATTTTTTTTTAAAAATTCGTCTACAACTAGGCACCATATTAAGGGTCATAGAACCAGTTCCATATGATGTTTTAATCTCTGCCGATCTGTTGTCCAAAACATCAAGATTCCTTTATGCTCACTTCTTTTTTTTCCCACGATCGTTAGATGGCCTAAGGCTACGTGTTGTAAAACGCCTGTTCAATATAAAGAAAGGCCCACAGTGTTGTCTTCAGCGCATTTTGACTTGCTTTCGTCAGGTAACACAGGGCTGTCTTTGTGTTTTATTCATACTGGCAATGGTAATGATGTAATGCATACTTGAAAAAAGCTTTTCCTGTCGCCTTTTAAAATGTAAGATCATTGGTCTGTACGATATTGGTTGTGTAGGATCCATTTTCCCATTTTTTGGTATGAACACAACTTTTGATCGTTCCTACTGTGTTGGTACATTATCAAAAGCAATACTTTTTTTCGTTATTTTGATAGCTCCCTTCCACAACTTACATTCTCAAAAATACAGCTTCGTTTTGAAAATTTTAAGTCGCTACCTTGGTCGAAAATTTGGCTTGATCGTCGTACTCCGGATGAGTTCTGTAGGGGTTTGTGTAGAAGTTAAACAATTTGACTTTTATATGGATAACAGCCAGCCAGTACAAACTTTAATGGCCTTTGACTCCATTTGAGAAGTTTTTTCTAATATTCTAGAAAACACACCGTGCCACGATTTCGAAGGCGAAGAGCTTTCATTATGAAATGCACTGCCAAAATTTTAGCTCGAAGGACTAAAATTATTCTCAGTAAGCATATATTTAAATGGTATCAGGGTTTCCTCACTCCACCGAATGCAGGATGAAAGCTGGATGGCAACTCCTCAAGAAGAATTAAGACTTATGAGTAGACAACCCGTGTTATCGGAATCCTAATTTCTAGAGGGATGGTCTACAATTTTAAAAATTTTCAGACCTAGGATTGCTTGCTACTTTCGGTTCATGTGAGAAGTATTTAAGCAGTAATGTTCCGACTGTAATATGTATTAGAGTAGTATTAAAACCATTCCATGCCATTCAAACGTCTTCTTGCCATTTTCACCCATGACTCATTCTGCTGTGCTATAAACTTATTTCCACAAGCTCGTTATTGTGTTGCTCTATCGAAAAATTATCTCGCAACTTTTCTCAATATTTCATCCTTTCACTCTTATAAACAAAAAACAAAAAAAAAAACCCAGACAAGACAATGCCAAACTGACAATCTACAACCATCAGTCTTTTCAAACAGGTGATGCGTTGACCTTTCTGTTTCGTTGGGCTTTAATGAATTTTTCATAAAGCAAATTTAAAGAAGAAGAACTCGTATCCCAGGCCAGATCAACGTCGACGTAGATATAGACGAACCCTAGCTTATGCAAATTTCGTCTTCTTTGTCGAGGATGAGAAACGGCAAATGTACTCTCGCATCAAAGAGCTTGTTTAAGGTGTAGTTTCTTGAATACTAAATGTGAGACGAGATTTGCATAAATCTCTTTGGATTAGGGGATGGAGGGGAACTGAATAAACCACCTCCACCACGAATGCCATCACAGCAAAATGATTGATGAATACATTTGCAAACATGTTCGAATGCAAATGTACGTATGTATCTCTTAAGTAACTTACGGTCTACTTTTAGCACAGATTTACAAATATTGAAAGACCTTAGCAAATGGTTTTCTGCTTTTAAATCTGGAAGTCTATTTCATCTTGGATTTAATAAGTGTTTAGTGTAGTATTACCGCAAAGCATTGACCTTTTAAAATTGACGTAGATACTTAAATGTGATTCTTATTTGCTCGATGGCTTTAAACATCAACAACGACTTGACATTTACAGAGAAAATTCAACATCTTATCTTGAGGTTATGTTGATTAATGTTAAAGATCAAGTAGATTTCTTATAAGGAATCTTTTATCGTAGTTGTATACATCGTATGATCAAAGATTATTTTCGATTTAATCGAATAATGATGAAAGTTATTATATTTTCAAAAACATAGAAACTTAATGGCAAAGGTTGAACGATAAAGTATGGTTCTAAATGCCATAATTATAGTTCAACTTTTTGATAGAGATCTCTTTCTGTCATGAAAGAAAGATCTTAGGTCTGAACTGGAAAGTAATTTTGATTTGGCGTACTTTAAGAAGCCAACTTCATTCGGTTATTGTATTCTCCATACATTCAAAACCAACCAGTGCGGGTGCTTAATGTTTTTTTTACCGATTTTCCTGTCACTTTTTGGCACCTTTGACTTCAAAAACTGGACGACACTATTTTTCACTATGTCAGAGGTTATCTTGTGGTGATTCACCAAATGGACATGCTCTGAAAAGGTACAACTTTAAACGGACTATAAGAAAACCAAAGGATCACTTGATGTCTTTTTCAGATTACAAGAAAGAGTTGATGAAACGGTGAACAAGGTAATAAAACCAGAAAAGGGTATCTTTTATTGCTTCCAAGTGAAAGGTGCAGCCATGTCAGAAATACCAAATACTAAGACATTTGGCATGAGTGAATCGGTCGGAAGATCGGATAACGGTCTTTCCATATTTAAGCACCAATTCGAGAACGAATGAATAACATAGTTATGTCCGCATTTGAAGCAACACAAAGGTTAAAGGCAATATTTTCACAAAGTTAAGACAATAGATCACAATACGTAGAACGGAATGATGAATATTCTTCAATATTGATACTTTTTTTTTTACCAAAAATCAACTGCTGTCTGCTTGAATGACTGCTAATAAAACTAGAATGTTTTTTATTGCATTTTTTTTCTGCAATAGATAGTCTTGCCCGATTTTATTTGTATCTGAGCGTTACATATAAGATGGTCCATAATGTATGACCCTATTTTCCTAGGCTATATCCTTGGAATGCAATAAAAAAATGTAATTCGTGTTTTTAAATGTTTATTTGGGAATTGCATCATGTTTTGAAAATGATATTGGTTAAATGGGCGCCGCCGTTGTTGATTACCAACTAGGCTTTTTTTTTGAATTTGGAAGGACTTCTTTCAAATCGGGTGTCCTTGTGGATCAGTGCTAGCAGCGCCTACTTTAGTGTCGGCTGTAGCTCGTATTAAGTTCTACCACATGAAATGTCCGATTTTATAGTAACAATTTAAAAGCCTATATTATTTTTCCGTAAATTTTTATTCAATCAAAATAGGATCCGTTAGCATCTATGATATTCTTCCAACGTGATACAAGGCCAAATATTCCTTTTTCGTAGAAATGCTGACTTTTTGAGGCAATGAAATGTTCAAAGGCTTTTATGACCTCTGATCGGTTCCGGAAGACCTTCTGCCGGCAAAATGAATCCAGATTGCGGAAAAGATGGTAATCCGTTGGGGAACTATCAAGAGAGTACGGTCGATGCAGAAGAATTTTGAATTCCAACTACAAACAGTTTTTGCTTATGAGGTATGGGGTCTAGCATTGTCATGCAAAAGGATTGGACCGTGCCTACTGACCAGCGCAGGTTACATTTCAGCCAATTTGGCATGCAATATGTCGATTTCCTCACAATATTTTATAGCGCGTATCGTTTCTCCTGGTTGAAGAAATGAAAAGTGGGTTGGTCGTTTCGATGTCGACCAAATTGTTACCATAACCGTTTTTGGGTGAAAATCGGGCTTGGGGTGTGTTTTGGTTTTTCTTCTGCATCCAACCACTGCCCAGATCTTTTACGATTATCATAAAATATCGACTTTTCGTCACAGATGACTATCCGGTGCAAAAACGGTTCAGTTTGGTTTCTTAATGTAAGCGATGCGCAGATTTTCAGGCGCCTTTTTTTTGGATTCACTCAGTTCATGGTTTATCCACTGATCGAGTTTCTTTACCTTTCCTATGAGAGAAAGGTGTCGAATTACTGTCTTTGGGGATACTTCCATAATTTGTGCAATCTCTCGCACCGATTTTGTTGGGTCCGATGCGGTGGTCCGGTGGATGCCACCGTTGCTCTTAAAACATCGTCGTCAACTAACGTTTCCGGCTTCCCACATGATTCATTTTCGAGGAGTCATTAATGTTTTTCATTGCCAATGACGCATTATGTCCCATTTTAAATTCGTAAAGGAAGAGGGTTCGAATTTGAACTGCCGACAATATGCGCTGTTGCTCAATCCTGTTGGAACCACATGTCCTCCGGTCCCAATTCATTAAATTGAGGAGTGAAAAGTTCATCGATAATGGGTCTGTAGCGTTACCATGCACAGTGACCATTTAGCCCACGACGTTCTAAAAAAAAAGTGGTGCAATGACTCCTTCAGCCTAACCAGCATACCATGCAGTGAATTTGTGTGAATGTACTCGCTCTTCGTGCATTACTCGCTGATTTTCAGTACCCCAGCATCCCAAATTTTGTCTGTGCATGTATCCACATAGGTGAAAATAGGCCCTATTTTTGACGTAAAATCGTCTACTTAGACGCGATTCACATACAACATCCATCAGCTGATGGACTCTCTGTACTTTGTAGGGACAAATCGTCAAGTTCTTCACCAAAATGCGCTGCAGAAGCGTGCGTTGAATAGCCAATTGCGTGGTATCTCGTCTGGTCGATTGACATCGATATCTTCAGCCACGATAGTAATATTCTCGGCCAAATGAGAGGTACGTGTTGTTCCAGTCGCCAAGAGTGACCAGTGAGAGGCGGGCGGACAGGAAAACGGGCACCAAATGCACGCTGCGCCATAATCGTGTTCGCGAAGCCACCGAACGATTATTACAGCCTAGGACGCCTCAAGCTACACGGAAATTCATCAATACCCCGACAATCACCAGAAACGACGTAACCCTGAAGAAATCCAACTCAGATCATCATCAAGCGAAGAATCTCAACGCCTTCAGAGGTCTATCATAGAACGTGAATCATAAAACTCTCTCGACACATGTACATACATTTCGTCAATAGATGGCGTTACATTTCGAAGCCTACAACAAACAGCAAGACCCCCAAAAAACATTTCGAATATTAATTTTTAGTTTGTGTAATACTATTATTTGCTTCATCTCTCTATCTTTTTGTTATGTTTTATGTTTGATTTTGTTTTTATTTTATTTTTTTTTAATAATTATTTATAGGCAGCTAATGAAAATGGCTTAGTATTTGTTTTCAACTAATAACTCTGGCTAGCAACATCGTCATACGACTAATTGCTATAGACCATATCATCCAGAAGCACACAGGGCTTAAATTCTTGATATACAATAACATCACCTCAGGCGAATTTCCGCAATTGTCACCAAAACAATGTGAAAAAGGATAGCTCAATCTCCTCTGCTAAACTATGAGAGAATTCTATTCCGAATATGCAAACAGATAATCTTTTTACCTGTTCTGAGCTCAGCATTGAATGAGTCCTAAATGAAGAAACAAATAAAGTTGGGTAAACGTCCACCTTGGAAGAGTACGGACCTTAACAACCTTCGCTGCAAGGGGAGAAAACTTTATCAAAACCGAATCGTAAGATAGCTTATCTAAGGACTCGGAGACCAGTGAGTCTGAAGAAAATGAAGCTTAACTCTGTTTAGAAATGACCTTAGGAAACTTTGACGTAGACGTTTGTTCAATTTGGGTTAAATTATTATTATTTTTTTTTTTATAATTTACGCGCGCCTAAGGGGTTAGATACCCTTTTACTGTTGCCAGGGCGCGGGCGAAATTGTTTTGTAGTGGTTTGAAACTCAGGTGTGTTTGGTTTCGATATTCGCTCTCCAGGGGGTGGGAGTCCGAATATGACGGAAAGTTTTTTCTTCACTCAGAGTGATTCGAAGTATAATTCACAGTATTTTTTTCTGTGCTTGAAACTCTACAACAGCCAAATCTACGTGTCAGTGTTATGCCTTCACACGCAGAATTTTTCTGTCTGAGTTCCAATTACACAAATGAAAAACTGACTTGCCATGGGCAGGATTCGAACCTGGACCCTCCGAGTGAGAAGCGATTGCTAGTACCACTACACCACGGCCACCCCAAATTATGATTCTGCTTAAAGCCTTTTCAAGGCCGTGTATCCATATTGAGTGTCACAATGAGACTAGGTAAGGCCATAGGACGAATGCAAAAAGAAATCGCTCAATTTGTCATATAAAGCGTTATCCTAGAAGCAGCATAAAGGGCTTTGATTGGTTTTAGTGTGCTTAAGGACCGCCACTTATATCTACTAATATTTCCGTTTTATAGCCGTCACATGTTTTTTACCTTTTGCCAAGCTTTTTATCAATAATGTAAGTACATCTGTACAGACTCACATACTGCATAGACTCACATATGCTTCAATAGGCACAACTAACTTACTGCTGTGCTGAGGAATCTTAAAATTCGTCTTGGCAATTTGGCAAGACCTACACCAAGAACATCACCAAAGTGCTATTCATTGGGGGTACGACACACTGGCCGACTGTCGCTTAAGTGAAGTTTGTCATACAAAAATGCTACTACAAAAATTGTCGATTGTTAAATTGCAACAATTACTCTGATTTTAAAGTATATATTTCCTTAGGGCTACTTGTGAAACTGATTTTATAAAACTTTTTTCCCACAATTCGTTTTCCTCTTCCACCAAATGACTTGTGGGATGTTTTCATTTCCACGGTTTGTTTCTCCAATTCCCACATAGAGTCAAACCCACGCGATCCAATTAACCATTCTATTCATCTCAAATAGCTGTCAAACACCTGCAAGCAATTCAGGTTATCCAAAACGGTCTGCTAATACTCGAAATTGTTGTAAAATTACATCACTTTTACTCGTTGCATTGGATTAGCACGCAATTAATCAGCATAAATACGGAAGCATTCCAACTGGATATACAATTATATCTCTTTACTGAAATATGACATTACATTACATGATTCCCTGACACTAGTCACGATCTTAAGTGATGGACACCCCAAAAAGTATACCGTTCCGAAGCAATCCACTTTCGAAATTGAAAAATCCGATTTCTATCACTTTTACCGTCGTACTATAATACTCGTAACTCCGACGAACTCTGCCAAGATAATGAGACTTTTTAAGGCCACAAAATGTCATCAAAGGCTTACCAATTTACTGCTCGTGAAACCTGCACTATTCCACTACCCTTTTTATTGCTATATACGAGTATATTGGATCTGATGGAAAGATTCAATCTAAATTACCTTTCAATTTCATTGCTAGACTCAGTTACAAATTCCCAACTTATACTCGTAAGTCGCTCCAAAACAACCTACACCAACGGAACCGAGTATAGAAAGTGAAATGCCTCCATGGGCGATCTGTGTTATATAAACGCCGCTAATGAATTTGGAACACACTCAAATCTGTTATTAATGAGACGACCTTGGGTCGATTGATGCGACTACAAGTTAGTTTGTCCAATTGTATGTTGGAGTCGAAGTTGACGTTTTGACTTTCTGAAGAGGTGGGGAAGAAGGAGTCCAGTTCTTCTACTCAAAACCCATCTTGCTTCTAGGAAAATATACATACTCGTACAGTATACAAAATAAAAGTAAACGCAATCAAGATGGTGATGGTGTCAAGCGATGAATATGAATTTGCGTATAAATTCATAAAAAAAAGAAGATTGTTGCCATATATTCGTAGTCACAACGTCGTTAGTCGTTAAGTTGTCGACGTCGCCGTCGCCATGGGGAACGACCTTTAAAACCAGTTGATGCAAATTAATTTCACAAAATCAGGTTTGCGTCGCAGGTTTCTTGGTTTTGAGTTTTGTGAAATTTTCCAGATAAACTTACCAAATCGATCGAGCCTGGAACACTCGTACATTCTCCGCAAAAGACAATGGTAAGATCCAGTCTCATATCCTTTGTTTTTTGAGCGCAAGTTTTTGTTTTTGTGATTCGGATTGGAATTTTTTTGCAATAAAGGATAAAAAATCCGCTAAATCGGCTTGTTATCTACGAATGAATGTGAAACTAGTACTGCCAAACAGGAAAGGGTTAGTAGGTGTATCTGATGTGTAGCAATGCTTCGATCTGCTCCACATTTGTCTATTGTACATAAAACGAGAAGGGGAGGGAAAAAACAATTTGATAGTCGCCGATTTGTCCTATCAGCTGTCTATAGATCTTACTAATTTCAGGCGATGGCTAGTGGACGATTCAATCGTTGGCCATGTGGAGTCAAGTAGATAGATGTACATACATACAACATATTGAGCCTCACAATTCGATTTGTGCAACCAAGTTTTGATCAATGCATGGCGATTTGTAATATCTGGTTTGGGACATCTTATATGAAACTCATAAGTCCTATTTGTGTTGGAGTTATCAAAACGCACGGTTTAGGTGAGATCCTGGTATTGGGTTTTTGGATCATTGTTTTTCGCATATTAACATATTAAGCAGACCTTCTACGTTTCGGATCATGATCATTTAGACGATACTCCAGTCATCTCTGGTCCAAGACTCAGTTTTTCTTCACCCTATTACGACTTTTATGTACCATTTAACGATTCAACGCGCTCGAGAGATCATGGACACCCCCAAAAAGTTTGAACACAGTGCACCTTAGGAAAAATTATAGGAAATATTATAATGATAGATATGGATGCACACTTGTTTTGAAGGTTTGTAGGATATAATGACTGGAAAGTATATACGAGAGAATCGTAGTATTTCAGGATATGTTAGGCTTAAAATAAACCGAAAAGAAGTCATAGCAGGATTGTGTCATAGCCAAAGATTTTAAGAGGGATAGTGACTGTGAAAAAAGCCATAAAAGCCATAAAGATGTCATTACGTTGGTTTTGAGTATTTCCTTTAAAGATGCCAACTTTGGATGAAACGCTGCCCTGTAGATAGAGTACAACTTTTGGAACTTGAAATTTCAGTTTAGTCTTATTGCTACTGAATTTAAACTAACCTAATGGAAAAAGCAACTCAATATTAGGGCTACAAGCGGGACAGTTAAGAGCCCATTTTAAAACCCTACTCAATGCACTGCAAATGTCTCCGTCCCCTGAGTATCCAGCGCTTATGATCGTGGATGAATCCCTGGACTTACCATTTTCCGTCTCAGAACTAGAAGTTGCAATTGAGAACTCGAAGAAAAGTAAAGCGCCAGTCATCGATCGTGTTCCGTTTGAATTCTACAAAAATTGCTCATCGGAATTCTTATTGGCTCTTACACAAGAATTCAGTAGAATATTTTCAACTGCTGATGTGCCCAAATGCTTTCAGAAAACGATCATTTTTCCGTTGCACAAGAAAGGTGACTACGATAACCCAGCAAACTACAGAGGAATTTCTTTCTTAAACACATATGCTAAGCTGAAAATAACAAAGTTTTAAAAGAATTTTAAGTTGGTTTTCGAAAAAACTACTCTACTACTGACCAAATATTCACACTGGTTAACATTGCGGAGATATACAAAATAAAACGCAAAAAGTTTTACGTTTTCTTCGTGGACTTTCGTGCGGCTTTTGACTCCATCCCGCGAGAAATGCTTTTCTATAAGCTGTATGGGTGAGGAATCTCGTCACAATTCGTTAATATTTTAAGAGCTATGTACTGCAATAATAAGTCATGTGTCTGGGATAGTGCCCATCTATCGGAAGAATTTGAAGTCTCAATGGGTGTCAAATAAAGTTGCGTGCTTAGCATAGTGCTGTTTATCCTGTACATAAATGATATAACGGATGAAGTTAGGGGTGGAATAGATCTCTGTGGAACCAATATTCTGGCACTGATGTTTGCAGATGATATCGTTTTTCTCGCCGATACAATAGATACTATGCAGTTAATGATCAACAGGCTAGATACCTACTGAAAAACGTGGAATTTAACCGTTAATCTTGATAGATCAAAGATGATGATCTTTAGAGATGGTGGAGGAAGGTACGCTCGAAGTGAGAAATGGAGGTTTCAAGACAACCAGATTGACATACGAGGGTTGTCTGAAAAGTTTCCGACCCAACAATGATACAAAACATTTTTTCTCAAATGTTTTTTTTATTTTTCTTCATAGTCTCCTTGTAACTCTACACACTTCTCCCAGCGATGCTCCCATCTCTCTAACCCTTACAAATAGTACTAGGCGTTTTTCTCTGCAAAATAATTGTTCACGAAGGTGATTGTCTCCTCATTTGACGAAAATCACTGTGCTCCGAGCGTAGTTTTTAGATGAGGGAACAAAAAGAAGTCGCTTGGGGTTAGATCTGGTGAATAAGGCGGATGGTCAAGCAGTTCAAACCCTAATTCATGGATTTTCGCCATGGCAATCGCTGAGGTGTGAGACGGCGCGTTGTCTTGGTAAAACAGGATTTTCTTTTTCTGCAATTTCTGCCTTCAGCTTGGCAAGTAATGATGTAGTAATGATGTAGTATGCTCCTATAATGGTTTTTCCTTTTTGAAGATAATCGATCAAGATAACAGTCGCATCACTTTCCCAACCGAAAAAACTGTTTTTGCTTTTTTTGGAGCCGGCTCGCCCTTTGCAGTCCTCTGTTTTGACTGAATTTTTGTTTCGGGCGTATAATGGTGTATCCAAGTTTCATCTACAGTAATTAATCGGCGCCAAAACTCGGATTTATTGCGCGGATAAACTGCGCCAACAGAGCGTTGGAAATGTTCATTCGAACACATTTTTGGTCTAACGTAAGCAAACGCGGCACCCAACGCGCGGACAGCCTAAAACTTGATTTAATACTGTCTCTTTCACTTTAATTCGGTGGTCGTCTTTAGCAGTGTTATCGTCAGTGGTTGTAGTTTTTGGACGTCCCGAACGTTCATCATCTCCCAAGCTCTTACGACCATGTTTAAATTCAGCTTCCCACAATTTCACTGTGGTAAATGATGGTGCAGGGTCCATCTAACTCATTTTTGATTTGCGTAGGCGTATTGCAAGAATTTAATAACAGCTCACTCAAACGACTGTCAACTAAAAACTGAATGACTGAAACTTCGATAAGTAACTGTCAAAAGATGCACAACTAGCATGTATGAGTGCCGCTATTTTTACGTTGCGGTCGGAAACTTTTCAGACAGCCCTCGTAGTTAAGCAGTATAAGTATCTTGGAGTGTTAATTACGCCGAACCTAAACATGAACAAGCATTTTAAAGTTAAGCTTGCAGAAGCTAAAAGGGCGATCTGTGCTGTTTGGGGAAACTGCATCAAGAACACACTCATTTCTCACACCTCGAAAATGAAAATATTCCGCGTTACAGCCTCTTCCATCCAATTGTACGCAATGCAAGTTTGGGGTTACCGCGCATCCGAAGTCGTGGAAAAGTTTCTCCGCTATTTTCTAAGACGGATTTTTAAATTCACGAGTAGTTCGCCCAATTATATGCTGCACTTGGAGACTGGAGTGGCACCTCTGTTCCTGAATACTCTTAAAATTTGGATTATGTTCTCAAAGTTATTGCAATGAGCCAGGAAAGAATTTCGAGGTTGGTGCTCGCGCAAATGGTAGCATATAAGGTGGAATGTGTTCAAGAGTGGGAAATACTAGGAGCGGAAAGCGGTTATAACTTTATTTTCACAACAAAAGCGAGTAGCAGGAATCACTAAAACAAAATGAAAACATGCTATTTCAGAAAACTAGTCACAGAATTTACGACAAACCTGTAAATGAAGCTCAGTCATCTCAATACAGAGCTTACTACAGCAAGATGAATCACTATTTGCAGGAAAGTACGTATTTTTTGAACAGCTACCCGGTACCATCTTCAAACTAAGAGGCGAACTTTTAAATCTTAATTTTATACCGCACCGCCCTGAGCTTCCAATTTTATGCGATTTTTTTTTTTTATAATTTACGCGCGCCTAAGGAGTTAGATACCCTTTTACTGTTGCCAGGGCGTGGGCGGAAAGGTAGAAGGAAGAGAAAGGAAAATTGTTTTTGTAGTGGTTTGAAACTCAGGTGTGTTTGGTTTCGATATTCGCTCTCCAGGGTGGGAGTCCGAATAGGACGAAGAGTTTTTGCTTCACTCAGAGTGATTCGAGATATAATTCCCAGTATTTTTTTCATTGCTTTAAACTCTTATAACAGCCAAATCTACGTGTCAGTGTTATGCCTTCACACGCAGAATTTTTCTGTCTGAGTTCCAATTACAAATGAAAAACTGACTTGCCGTGGGCAGGACTCGAACCCTGGACCCTCCGAGTGAGAAGCGATTGCTAGTACCACTACACCACGGCCACCACCCCAAGTTGTGCAATTTCAGGGAACGCGAGGATGTGTTGCACTTCATTGCTAAATGCACCATACTTAAAGAACTCCGCAGAAACTTCTTCAGTGCTCAAGCACTTGGGATAGAGGAAGCAATCCATATCTTGAATGGTGGCAGAGGTTAGGACCTAGTCTATGACTAGGCAGTGATGAACGCATTGCGCTACAGGAACTGCATAAATCGAAGGAAGTTTTTTGACTATTTACAAACGCTATCTTTTTTTTTTAATTTAGCATCAAATTCTTTTGTTATTTTTAATGCCAATCTGGTAGACTGGTTATAAAAGGCCAAACCATACAGGCTAAGTAATTTTGTAAATTTTTTCTTTGAATTAAGTAATAGTCGTTTAACTAACTAAATTAACTAACCTAAATTATTTTGTGGTATCGTTACCATTTTGTAGTCGAAAAGTAGAAACGTCGATCCGAGAATAAATACGAAAGGCAGAGAGTTTGACGACAGTAAGGTATAGGTATAATAGAATAAATTAAGCGCATGATGGCAGACAAAAGGTCGTTGGTTAAAATTTTTGTTAAAAAATACAGCGGTGCCAGCTTGGCAATTTGGAGCTTAAAACTATCCAATGAGGCTTAAGAGGAATGTTCCGTTCCGGATCACTTCTAATTTATTGAAGAAGATATTTTTCGTTTCCAAGTACACTTTTTTTTAGGCAAAGGGGCTTGGTGGTACACTCAGTTAAACTTTATTGCTGATGATGTAGGTCTTAGACACTTTTTAGAGATCAGCAGTTGATCTGTTACTATGAAAACCTAAGTATAGCTCATATTTTTTCGAGGGATATTTAGTGTGGAGATAAGGTCTACAATGTCATGCGATTGACACAAAGCTGACTCAAGAATTGAAGCCGATGGACCATTTGAAGCGACTTACGTTCTCCGATTGAGTTCTGGAGAAGATGCGCCAAGATGATGAATGTGACGAAGTGACGAAGCTCATTTTTGGCTCAATGGGTTCGTCAATAAGCAAAATATGCATTATTTGTCGGGTGAAAATCCACATGTGCTTCATGAATCACCACCGCCATGATCACCGATTATTTTTGGCCCGAATTGGAAGATATGGACTTGGATGATGCCACAGGCCACACAGCACACGCTACAATCGATGTATTGAAGAGTAAGTGTGGTGAGCGTGTTATCTCAAGAAATGGGCCAGCCGATTGGCCGCCTCGTTTGTGCGATTTAACGCCGCTTGACTATTTTCTGTGAGGCTACGTTAAGTTATTGGTTTATGCTAACACGCCGACGACGTGGGAAGAGCTCAGAGCAAACATTGAACGCGAAATAGCGGGCGATTCGGCCGAAATGTGTGGCAGAGTCGTTGAAAATTGGGTCCAACGAATCGACCGCTGCAAACGTGCCCGCGGTGGCCATATGACCGAAGTTGAGTTCCATTCATAAATGTTTTGATTGTTCTTCAAGCCGATAATAAAGTTTTTGAAATATCTCAAATGGTTTGCGTTTTATTTTAAAAAAAACTTGTCAAGTCTTTATTGGAAAACCCTATATTTTTGAACGCCTGATGTTATAGATTTTTTTCACTCTAGTTTAAGTTCTAGTGAGGTATATGACAAAATTTATAGGTCAAGGGAGACTCTATAAACTCTCTATTAGACCCGTAAGCCACCAAGAGCTCTAGAAGTGTTAAGGGATGTTTATCAAACGTATAAGGGGCACGGTGATCTTTTTCTTTTCAACATAAGTAGAATTATAGTTTAGGAGTTAACTTGAGGCTTAAAACAAAAGTTAAAGGGTTTTGTGATGATTCTTATTTATTTTCTCTTAACACGAGGCTGTATAAGGAAACCGTCTTTGAACTGGTCATTGGAAACCGCAGCTTGCATAATACTACGTCCAACAAGGGGTTCAGGTTTGAAGATTTTGTAACGGGTCGTCCTCATATTTCAACATCCATAAAGGGACTCAGGTATCCCTTGATCATCGAACTGTCTACCAGATTGATAGTAATGCGGTCGGCGCCCAACACTCCGCGAAAGGAGCCATCAACTCGGATCATTACGACCCCTCAACGGGTACGAATGAGGATGTCACCAATGTTCGAGGTTGAATAGCTATAATAGTAAGAGACCGATCTCGTTTCCATTAAGTTCTCTTGATATCCTAGCCCCATATACAAATCATAAAAATCTTGTCAAAAAACCATTAGATAAGCTGATTCTAATGTGTTTGACGATAAATTTAGGAAGGGACATGCGGCCAAACAAGACGCATATAAAACTACGCTGCATCGAAACACAAGAGATGCTTGTGAGCTCTACGAGCAGAAGAGAAGGTAAGAGCATTGGCTTCTCGTAAAGAAAAATAAAGAGGCGAGAAACGCGCGATCGAGACAATGGAGCCATATTACTGGAGACGTGACGTTGAAAAATTTCGTCAGAGAATACTCGTAAAACGAACATGCCATTGCTTCAAAGCCAACTAGTAGTAGAGTCGCAGTCGAAGCTGATAACATGGAAAGATTACTTCTGCAGACTGTATAAAGGTGATTATGGTCAAAATGTCGCTCACAGGCAGAAGGAACAATTCACTTGCACGAAGGCGACTGGGAGTTCCGTCCCATAACCTAAACGAATAAAGTCGAAGCTAAAGTCTAATGAAGCTGATGGAGCAGAAAGACTGCTTGTTGAGCTATTTAAGGCAGCTGGAGATGACCAGGTTGGGAACAAACACCAACTCAGAGAAAACCATGTCCGAGAAAAGGAAACCTTTTGACTGCTCCAACTATAAAGGAATAAGTCTCCTGAATATTGCATATAAGATCTTTGCATCTGAAACTATTCATGGTCCAGGCTATGGCAGTTTCAGGACACCAAACTCCACCGCTGATCAAATATTCACACTACAGCTGATCTGGGAAAGGAACCCAAGAATTTTAGATCGACACTCATCATCTATTTGTCAACTTCAAAACCTCATATGATAGCGTGCTTACGGACAACCTAAACAATAGCATCTTGCCAAACTCAACAGATTATGCAAGGTGACTAAGGAGAATTCTCGCTGCTAAATCAAGGTGATAGGCGGTGAGCTGCCATGGGGAAGAATCTAGCAAAAGTTACTGGCCAACAAAAGAGACACGATCTTTTTAAGTCCGCACAATTACTTGCGTACGCGGATAATATTGATGTGACTGGACGAATATGGCGAGCCGTCAATGAAGTTTTCGTGAATATTAAGGTGGGAGAGCCTAAAATGGGTCTGACTGTAAACATGGCAAAACAAAGGATATACTGTTATGAAAAAAGGGAGACACTACTGATGCATTGGCAGTTATCTTAGAGATAGTCAAGGTCTTCGTGTACTTTGACTCCGTAGTTACAAATAGCAAAGACATCAGCATAGAAATCACACGCATAATTACTCTTGCCAATCTTGTTTTTGTTTTTGGGCTCAGGCGGCAATTGGGCAAAAGAGCCCTCTCTCGTAAGACCAAATTGGCTTTATACAAGGCCCTTATCATCTCGGTCCCACTCTATAGCCCAGAGGCTTGGACCTTGTCCAAAGCGGATGAAGAAGCACTTGCCCATTTTGTTTGTGTTGACGGGGAATGAATAAAGAGAATCAAACACGAACTGTACAAGCTGTACAGCAAAATAGGTCTAATCAGGCATCTAAGGATCCAACATCTGAGATGGCTGGGCTGATGTACGGCGCAGCAGAGGATGCCCTCATCTGAGGTGGCGCACTCAAGTGGATCATGCTAGGCGGATAGGATTTTTGGTTGAAGCCCAGGTTCACCTCGGACTTTCATAAGCAATCAAAAGATTTGAATCCGTTACTTGCTTTCAGTTAGAGTAAGTTCGCCTGGAAGGTGTAAACACCGAAGAGTAGTTGAACTTTCACACTCATTAGATGCCACGTATCGTAAGGTTTGAGTAATGTTGTAGGTCAATTTCGATAATACTGGGAGAGCGAAAGAGGCAATGCCTCCGTTACTTCTGGAACCATAAGGATGGCTTGATAACTTTTGAATACTCGTAATAGAGCAGGAAATGTATAGATTTCGGAATTGGTAATCTCATAGAGCATCGCAGCTTGAGCAGGACTGTTCCAAGCGAACTGAACAACATCCTTGCAGTAATTATTTTGACAAATAGTTACAGAAAACTCCTTTATAAAACAGGTTAAGATGCAGGTGCCATAATAAAGCAAGAACTCTTGCTTTCGTTTATGCAAAGTTAATGTGAATCAAGGTCTAGGATCATATCAGGTTTTAAAGGGAATCACATTCGTACCTGTAGACACTCTCGGTGATCAATTTATCATAGATCCGGTGAACGACTTAGCACCCCAGCAAGCATGACTAAAATCGACCTTGCAAAGAATAAAAACAAATATTTACCAATTATCACATAACATTTGTGAATCAAGAAATTTGTTGACATTTTCAGTTGGTTACCTCAAAACCTCTTCCACTGATCTTACAAAACCTAACGCTCAACTGTTTTGCAAAATATTATCTCAACAAATGTTGCTGCATCTTAAATAAAAAATAAACAAAAAAAGATTGGCACCTTACTTAATCGTCTCGCATACGGCAACATAAACGATTTAATTCCAAAAAACTCAAGAAATTAAAAAAAAAAAAATCTGAAATTCATAAAAAGTCAAAATAACCACATTGACGTACGAGTATTGCAACATCCACAGCAATCTAACCAGACACTGCTTAAGTCAACATTAATAGCAGGTTTCAATTTGGTTTTTTTTTTTTTTTTTTTTGATTAATGCCCGTCAAATAAATTACCGTCAAGTCGGTCGCGCATAATTTCGGCGGGGACGTACCACACAGCATTAAATAATACCAATAGTCTACTCTTTCTGGTCGCTTTTGTCTTTTTATGGTGAAACCTTACTACGAATTGATAAACCGAAGAGGGAGCTGCAGAATTCCCACAATTTGTATGGTCTCGGCGAAATAAGATCTGCAAATTGCCTGCTAATGAGCTGCGACCAATTCGTTTAGGCAAATGTTTCTCCAAACATCGATCCGATTCATTCAATCACACAATCCCATCAGCTAGACTATTATTAAATTTTTTTTTATAACTGTGCTATACCTTCAGGATAAAGCTTCAGGTTTCACTCCCCACCAATCAAATTAATAAGAAAAAAAATATGTAATCTCACCTTTAATGCAACAGAATTTTCGAAATTAATCCAAAATGTGAATTTTCGCTGTTCAATTCCAGGCCACGGCAATTTCTTAGAGCTTGGATTCCTCTGGCAAATTGGCAACCGTTAATTTTTTTTTTAAATTCTCTATATAATTTTTTTTTATTATTTCTTTTGGAACAAAATTTTCTTTTCTTTTTTTTTTTCAAAATTATTCACTGCGTGCAGAGGAAAATCCACACTTTTGCACAGACTAACACTAAAAAAAAAAAAAAAATGGAAAACGAAGATGAAAATTAGAGGTATGACGATGATAATAGCTGGGTGATGATAAAGAGAAGCAATAAAAAGAAAGGAAAACCGAAAAGAAGCAAAAAAGCAGCAACAAGTGAACAGCAGAAAAGAGGAGGAGGAAAAAAAAAACTGAAAATGCAACTTGGACAAAACTTCACTCAACTATGAACAATTTGAAAAAGTAGCAGAAGTGAATTTGAAAAAAAAAAATTAGAAAAAAAAGCGATCGCGAAGGAAAAAAAATGGAAAACTCTTTAGGATTTTCACCGACCAATTTCAATTTGTATCTCAGATCGTACCTGAGTTTCTTAGTGAGTTCTTGAGCAACTTTATGAATATTTTAAGCAGAGTTAGACCGAAGCGCAACAATTTTTACCAACCGACGGATGCAAATTTTAATAAAAAGAAAAACCCAAAAAAAAACAACTGATTTTTGAATAAAAAAAAACTCTTTCCTCGATCGTACCAAAAAATATCTTTCCACGAAAACGCCGATCTCTTTGCTGCCTATTTGCAGACTAAAACTTCAGTGCATAGCTGATGGCCTGGTGGGAGATACAGAAGCAAGTCGCTGCCTTGCTGGTGCGGTTGCTTTAGCTGTTCGTATGTATGGCTTGAGGTGTTCAGGTATTCGTATCGTATGGCTGTATGTATTTTAAATCACAATGTGATCGCGCAAATTCGAATTGAGTTGGTTGTGTGTACTCGCATTTTGTATCTTGTACAAGTATCTCTATGTGGGGGGGACTATGGTGGCGGCATTGGCGCTTTACTGTTAAATGCTCGAACGTAACGAACTCATGGAAATGGCATGGCCGATGTATGCGACATGATCATGATCCGAATGCATGTGGAGTTGGCTACCATACTCTTGTTGCTGTTGCTGTTGCTGTTACTGTTGCTGCTGTTGTTGGCTGATTTTGATGTTGAATTTATTGTAGTTTTTTCTTCGTCTAAGTTATATTGTAGTTGGGCGAAGGTACGACTTTATTCGATGTCGTGGTGTAAGAGATCTGAGCTCTGATTAAGCTTAAACTGGTTCCATATATTTCTTGGGTTTTTTGTTACGTTCTTTAGTTCGAATAAATAAAAATAAAACTCGAAAAAAGCTCTCTTCTGATCAAAACGTGCAGACGGTGGTGGTGTATTTGAGATGAATTGGATTGAAGTTCCTTTTGTGGTTTCTAGGTAATTAGACGTAATTTTTTATTTTTTTTTAAACTAGGTTTACGTGCATTTCATGGGTTTGGTTCTTTTTTTAAATGAATGTTGTTGTTTTTTGTTAATAATTTATTGATAGAAATGTTACTTCTATAAGAAAAGCGTGTTGTCTACTTTGGTAAGAAGTTAATTTCTTCGGATTTTTCAACTGCTTGCCACCACTAATATCTACCTGCAACGGCTTATGGCGGGAATATGATACGACGAACAAAGCGTATGCGAGTATATGCTCTTAACCTGGCCTACATCCGTTGGTACTAAGCCTCTAATTGATAACGAAAATAATCTTTCTCTGTTTTTCATCAGATGTCCGGCATCTTTCCAACAGGGATTCTCTGAACTCACGCATAAATCTTTTGACAGATGTCACATCTAAATTTCAAATTGTCTTCCCTTTAATCAATGCAAAAGTCTGGAATACGCTTCAACGACGTTTACAAATCATCCGGAGTTTAGTCAAAGAAATCCAATAAACTTATTCGTACCAGTAACACAGAAAACACCAGAAATGAAGAAACTATTGCGGCTGCATATGTATCGGTAAGTCAAGCCCACAATTATCCGATTCAAAGCCGTTTTCAAGACCTGGGCATTTCTATGATAGAATGTCGCTGTGACGTATTTCGCAAAAAGAGCTAAAGGCAAATGACCATCGTTGCCGCTTGCGCTCTATTGAAGATGGAAGTATTATAGTTCTGGATTCTCACCGAAAAATCATCCTCAGTGACTAGGAAAATATTTGGTTAAATGGCTGAAGTCAAACGAACAGCTGGAAGTGTTCCAACAGCAGCCATTATGTAGGAAAAAATTGACTTTATGGAGGTGTCACTGGGCCGTAGTTCTTCCCAGATGATGCCACCGAGTCGGTTATAGTTAATGGAGACCGCTCTAAATCCATTTTAACCACACAGCACACAGCATGTGTCACAATCAACTTGTTGAAGACAAAGTTCTGTGATCGTGATTTATCGCTAGAAATGGCCCTGTTACTTGAGTTTATGGTGAAGCGTAGGAGATTGTTTACGTCTATATTTTTTAGGTCGATGTAGAAGAAAGCTCCTAAGTGAAGTTTTCTTCTCTGGGAGAGAGTTGGACATGTACAAAGTAAGTGGAGGATTGTCTCTTCCTCTTCCTCGTCCATGCAGCTTCTACAGAAATCGTTTATAAAAGCGCTAAGCCTTCTTGCGTGCTTGCTTATGGGGCAGTGTCCAGTGATGAAACCTATGATGGGACTGAGGTGTTTCCTATTTAGAAGGATCAGACACTTAGAGCGATTCAGATCCAGCTTTGGCCAGATCTGTTTGGTAGCTAGACATGTTGGTCCAAAAGTCCAACTAAGGTCTGTTCTTTTATTAGCATCCAGATTTGATGTTAGTTTGCATGTAACCATTGGTATACCTATGCTACCCTCTTACGGTGGAATAGGTAGAGTGGTTTCAATTTTGGCTGCAGTCGCAGCTACTTGCCTGCTCAAAATATCGACGGGTGTCAAATGAAACAGAATATCTAATGCCGCAGAGAGGGTAGACTGTAAGGCTCCTCTTATGTTGTTCTTTAGTTTAATGCAATTGACTGCATTTTCTCAGACGTAAGTAAGTATCGGTCTTATGACCGAGGTGTATAGCCAGTGGGTTATGCGAGGTTGAAGGCCCCATTTATTCCCAATGGCTTTTTTGCAAGAGAATAAAGCTATTGTAGCTTTATTGACTCTTTCTTGAATGTTGGGTTTCCAGTTTAGTTTCCTGTCAAAAATGAGACCCAGATGATAGTAAACTTGTACCGTTTATTGAAGGAGGGTCTATAGTTGGAATTGGAAAAGAGGACAAGATCACCGCCTTGCGGCGTACCTCTGCTGACACATATTTTAGCAGAAGTCTCGCCCAGTTTGGAGTTAGGCTTTTTAGTATAAGACTGATCACCTCTCCAAGTGAGTCATCTAACTGCAGAGTTGACAGCGCAGACGTGATTGCTGATGTGTTGACGTTGTTAAAAGCGCCCTCTATGTCCAGGGAAGCAACCATTGTGTACTCTTTTATATTGTAGGGATCGTTCGATGTGGCTAGTTAGTCAGTGCAGAGCTGTTTCCACCGACTTTCCTTTACAGTAGACATGTTGAGCCGTTGACAGATGTCTTGGATCAATTTTAGCTCGTGTATGAATATCAATCAGTCGTTCTAGAGTTTTCAGAAGGAAAGATGATCGACCTATAGGTCTGAGGTCCTTTGGGACAAAATGAGAACATTTTCTGGCCTTGGAAATGAAAACTACATTGACTTCTTTCCAAGACAGTGGAATATGGATAAGTTCTACACAGCTCCTCATAATATTTTCTAGCACATGCAGAATAATATCTGATAGTTCAGAGAATAGCGTTTCGGACAGTATTCTTTTTTTTTCTGGTAGTTCCGGAATGCACTTCCTGTCGGTTTCTAGTTATAAAAGTGGGCTCATTGCCAGTGTTGCAAATAAAGAGGTTAGTACTTAAAATATAGTCAAAAACTGACTCACCTCTATCATTGATGTCGGTACTGCCCCATACCGTGTGATGAGCGTTAGCGTCGCATCCGATGATGAGGCCCATTTTTTGCATTCTAGCTTCCAGTACCACCCTTTCTAGGTTATCACCAAGGAGAGAGTCCACATGATCGTGGCCAAGGTACGGCGATGCCAGTCAAGAGGAGCCTTTGGCAGTCTCTAATCTGCTTTAAGGCAACGTTTCACTAATATACAAGTTCTCATCTTACCTTTGTCTGTTGTATAGAGCGGAGCGTACACAGGTGTCCTACGTCCATGAAGCACGCCTTCTACAATACATGATTCCTGGATTAGGAATGAGTGCGGCCGAAGCCTTTTTTGAGTGATGGAGATTAATCTGGAGAAACCGGTGCTGATAGGTTCATCAACATTAATTCTCAAAGTGAGATCACCGTAAATACCAAAGAACAAAAATCTCATAAGAAAATAGTTTTGGTAGTTTTCAATTTTCTCAAAAACTAGACGAAAACTAAAATTGATATAGGCACAGGAATCCAATTTGGCACTTCATTTCACAATTTTGATAAAAAATTGGTCCAAACTTCATTTTTTAAATTATTTTTATCAAAATTTTGGGTTTACATACCAATTTCTTAAAAACTATTGATACAAATAATATAGCTGGAACTTAAGGTTGAAGAATAGGTTTCTGACTTTCGAAACTGGTACAGTACTTTATTGTAGGTGTTTTTTAATAAAATTACCCCTACCTCCTAAACGGGGCGAGATAGACCCCTTCTCTTCCATAGTAAAAAATGCTTGTTTTTAACCCCTCTATAAAAAGAAAGCGTTATAAATGTTTGGCTCCAAAGCTATCGTACTCGTGCCACTTTGTTTTACTTGTTAACTGACAGCTTTTAGTAAATTTTTTTTTGATATGAACACACTATTTATTTTGTAACCCATTTGCCTGAATAAAATAGTGGTTTGAAATAACTTCCGTTGTTCGTAGGTGCAAAAGTCATGCATAAAAATCGTAGATAATGAAGAGAAAGCAAAAGTTGAAAATTCCGTGATAAACGCATTTTTCTGATGAAATTGGTCCAACGATTTTTCAAAATGTTAGCTTTAAAATGTCATAATTTTGGCTGGCGTTCATCAAACTCGACGAAATTTTAGTATTTCATGCACAATAAAATTCTCTTTTAGAAATGTACACAACAGTTTCTTAAGCTGAATCCGTTGGAAAGCTACGGGCTTGTAAGATTTTTCACCTCGAAATCAGAGGTTCCTCACTTTAACGGCCTATAACTTTTAGGGGGGGTGATAAAAAAGACCCCCCACCCCTGCAATACAATTTTTTGTTTGCCACAATTCCAGGAATCTTCAGCTATCAGGACGAAAAGGTTTTCGAGGTAAGAATATATCAAATTGACTATTTCGCTTGGTGGAAGTTAAAGAATGCTGCGAGCTGTTTGCAAATACTCTCTTGTACTTGATCCTGCTTCAATTACAACTTAAGAACCCTGCTAACTTCCACCAACTTTTCACTTTCACCAACAGAAATATTCCCCTATGAACATTTTAAGTTGTAATTCACTGTCTTTATTGACTTGTTTAACGATATATTAGATGAACACTTTATGTTATTCGCTATGCACTTAATATTGAATAAAGAAATAACAAGAAAAACAATTTCTTCGCGTTTCGTGAGTGCTTTGTTTACATTTTTTAAATCACGATTCCATTTCAACTAAGCCATCCAAACACTTCACAAGCACTTATGTCGATACTTACATATCTTGTTCTCGACATTTCAACTAAACACGTACTTGAAAACAACAATTTCTCTAAAAAAAAAATTATTAATCTTATTCCGTACCGCATTTTAATTTCCCGTACGAATTTTCTCCCACCAACGAACTGTCAGAAATTACAAAAAATATCCGTCAGAATTTTCGTTCCGGGTGTCAATAGAGATGTTTAGTTTTCTTATAGTCAGCTCTACATTATCCCAGGTTTAAAAAGAAGGAGGAGAGTCACTAAGGATAACCACAAACAATTTGCTGTATTTGGGTATATACCTGGACAAACAATTTACTTTTAGCCTTCATATAAGTCGCACGCTTAAGAAAATTGCTATTGCCATTAAAATGTTTTACCCTTTTATTAATAGAAAATCGTCCCTATCTTATGAAAACAAAATTATTATTCATAAAGTGATATTTCTGACTGTGCAAAATACCATGTCAAAAAAATTCAAGTATCTTAAAAATTATGCTAGATATGCTGACAAAAAGGTCATGTACATGTACAGTACATGTATGTAAAAAAAAAAAACGAGTATTGAATTGGTCTCTAATAAGATTGTTAAATCTAACGGGACATATTTCGAACGCTACTCTTTTGCTGACAAACCTCTCATAAAAGAACTACAGTACAGGTTGATCAGATGGCAATGATAGTTTTTCCAATTGTTATGTTTCAGCAGCTGTCAAAGTTACCAATGACATCTAGCTGTCAAAATATTCAGTAAGGATTGCCATTTGATCATTCATCGTTTTATTGCTTGCCGAACGTGCAGAAATTATTAAAACATTTTATAGAAATTCCGGCTCAATTGTGAATACGCAACGTGAATTTTGCCGTGAGGTCAGTCGCACCGTAGAAAAGTTTTGGATCTTAAGCTACCAACCAGACAGAGATTGGTGCGAAATGAAAAATATAGAGCGTAGCGGCCTGTATCGAAAAAGACCCATAAATGTGAATTCGGCACCGATCAGCTGAATTGGGCATCGCCAGAGAGTCAACCCGGCTTATTTTGGATGGGGGACTACAGCTATATAAGATTGTGCTGATGCAAGAATTGAAGCCGGAAGAACATATACAATGCCGTGAGTTCGTTAATTCAGCTATGGTAATGTTGACCGGAGATCCGGATTTTAGCCAAAAATCGTCTTCTCAGAAGAGGCCCATTTTTGGCTCAGCGGCTATGTCAACAAGCAAAATTTCCGTTATTGGAGTGAACACAATCCATAAATGTTCGGCCAAGCATCAACGCATCACAAAGATTGAATGTTTGGTTTATGGCATGGCCGCATCATCGGATTGTCAATCGTCTCAGGTATAGAGCGATGTTAACCGACTTTCTGTGGTCAGAACCCGACAACATCGATATATCCGAGCTGTGGTTCCACCAAGACGGCGCTACATGCCATACAAGCGACGCAACGCTCGATGTTGTGAAGGAGAAATTTGGCGGTTGGGTCATCTCACGGCGAGCGTTGATTTGCCAATACTCTATTATTTTCTCTGGGCCTACGTTAAGTCACTAAGGATTAAGCGTTGACTAAGCAACGCTAACAAACCAACCACTTTGAACGAGTTCGAGGCCTACATTCGACACGCTATTGCCGGAATAATGCTGCACATATTGGACCGAGTCATCAACAATTGGACCGATCGCTATAAGCACTGTCATCGAAGCCTAGGCGGCCATTTGAATGATGTACTATTCCACACATACGAGTAATGGCATGAACGTAGCTTCAAAATAAAGACAGAATCAATTTTATATCTCACACTGTTATTGTTTTATTTAAATTTTTTTCCTATCACTCTTATCTGGTCACCCTATAGAATCTCGGAATGATGAAATACCCAGAAAGATGAACGGAATTTTCTCACCATATTGCAGTATTCTAAAAGATGTATGGGTTGATTTTTAGACACTCGAAAGGATGAACGCTCTACCCGTAACTGTTTTTTCTTCTTTAGTCGTGTTTTATTCATATAACTGTTATTCATTGGAAAACGCCGGCAAAGTTTTTAAATTTAAAAGAAAAGTGTGAAGTGGTGGACGAGATTAAAAGTGGAACTTTATCGAACGTATCGAATCATCGGGAAAAAATATGGAATTGCATATCTACAATCATGGGAATAAGAAAAAAGGTAAAAAAATTACTTCTAGATTTTTCAAAACATCAGTCGCGTGTTCAGAGAAACGCAAGACCTTACATAAAGCAGAAATGCTGAAAATGGAAGCTGTTTTGTATACATGGTTCCTGAAGCATCGTGATCGTAATGTTCCAGTGTCAGGAAACATGATGAAAGCCAAAGCTAAGAAGTTGCATTCTGTCTTCAAAGAGGCAGAATCGTTTCACGCAAGTGATGCATGGATTACAAAGTTCACAGCCAGGTTTAGAATTCGGCTTTTAGCAATCGCCGGAGAAAAACTTGGTTGGGTGAGACAACTGCTGAGCTTGGTCTAACCAGGAACCAAGCCTATAATGCAGATGAAAGCGGTCTTTTCTGTCGGATGATCCCTTGTGTGTACAAGAAAGATTAGCTTCTGGACGTTCTTGTATGCACGAATAGTACTGGTGAATATAAGTTGTGACTGTTTGTCATTGGAAAGGCAAGAAATCCCCGGTATTTCAACAATTTTAGGCCCCCCGTGACCTACACCAAATCTCAGACAGACGTCTTTTGGATGACAAAATATATTTTCAAAAATTGGTTTCATACGGAATTTGTACCCCACGTAATTTATCCTTTAAGTTGACTTATCATCTAATATCTTTTGCATATTTAGGTTCGGAAATTTCTGAAAAACAACAATTTACCAGAAAAGGCGTTGATTATTCTTGACAATGCCAAGTCATCCACCGGTAAACGAGCTACAAGGCGATGATGGTTGCATCTGAACTATGTTTAAGCCTATAAATGCATCGCCTCTTATCCAAACAATGCATCAAAATATAATTCGACTCACAAAGTTGCATTATCGGACAAGTCTCTTATCGGATATTGTTTCCAAGGGTAGAGACATTGAGGAAATCTTGAAGCCCCAAGTAGCTTACTTGGGATAAAATAACAGCGTCAGTCATCGAAAAAGATTGGTGTAAATTTTTTGAATCTGCTGCTGATGATGAAGAAGAAGATGTTCCTTTTGCTGTGTTTCAGCAGAAGATGACATCCAGGAAAGTAACCGAGGCTTCAGTTACAGCGTTGCAAATGATTCGAGATGTCTTTCCCGATGTAAGTAAATCATTTTCGACTAATCCCACTCCTTATTTGAATTTCGTTCAAAGGATCAATACATATTTGATGATATAAGAGACTGGAATGAAGATGTGATCTTCTTAGTGAAGGGGACCCTGAATATTCAGAGAGTATTGCAGATGCAAGTGCATTAAATTCTATGTTAGTAGTTCCCCAATTAGTTATGCTGTTAATATCAGAATTTAATGAACTTAACATACGCTGGAGTTACGGTTCGACAGCCGAAGAGCAGGTACGTGAGTCAGGGAACGAATATGAAAAGCAAAGAGTATTGTCGTCAGCAAAGGAATATATTGGATTAGAAGTAGTAGACAGGAGATCGTTGATGAAAATTAAAAAGAGTGTTGGAGACAAAACGGAGCCCTGGGGTACACCATCATTCATTTTGTGAATATCAGACTTCAAACCATCCAAGACAACTTGAATTGAATGTTCCGAAAGGTAGTTTCTAATCCATATTCGACGCACTCAAGTGTAGGCGGAGACAAAGCACAATCTGGGAGTGTTGAACTGGCCGCAAAATGTGCAGCGAGCAGATTGGCCTTGTCTAAAGAGCTGACAGCTGGATGGATGATGAGGCAGAGTTTCTGATGTTTTTGACAAACGACCTTTGGGACATTGCAGTATTTTTTGTCTCAACTTTTGGTCGTACTGAAATTTCACACGCTTAAGAAAGACGTTCCAGTCTTTCCTGGCTCGTTTAAACTTTTTTCGGTTTTCCTCGGTCGGGTTTGTCTTGAAGGACCGAAAAAACATTTCTCTAACCCTGATAGCCTCTTTACAGCTCGTGTCGTACCACGCCCTTTCTTTTAGTTTGATACTCGTCGTATGATGAGGGAGAAAGGATCTCATTCCAAAGAGAATGGTGTCTGTGATCATATCAGCAGCGGCATTCATATCGTTATCGAGGAAACATAACAACCAGTTAAAATTCCTAAAGAAGCTGTTAAGACCGCTCCAGTTGGCTTTCTCGTATTGCCATACGGTTATTTTAGGAATTTTTTCGCTAACTGTGTGGTCGGTGTACGAGAAATTAGTAGATATGACGCAATGGTCCGACGAGCCTAGAGGGGGGAGCACATCAACGGTGTACTTATGAGGGTGAGAAGTTAAAAACAAGTCCAGGGTGTTGGCGGTATGACTATCAAGGTCTGGTATTCGCGTAGGCTTTATGTTGTTTTCGAAGCGAAGATCTCAACACAGTGTCCTTCGGGTGTTGTGTGTCCAGAATCTCGAATTGCTTATATTGAAATCGAACATAATAACGATTTGATGATAGTGCTTCCTTGTTGACCGAAATTAAGTACCTACTCAAAAAGATGAACACTTTGAAAAGATGAACAAACCCTGCTTTTTATTCGTTCATCTCTTCGAGATTCTAATGTAAGTACAGTAAAAACTCTCTTATCCAGAATGCTCGGGACCGACAGTGTTCCGGATAATCGATTTTTCCGGATATTAGAGGTTAAGAGATTTCGAAAATAAAACAGTCTTTTATAAGTATTTATTTATATGATTCTCAATTTAATTCATATACATACATATATGTAAATACATTTCAGTGAACATTTTGCAAGTACACACATACATGTTTTTTTTAAAAGAAATATATCTATCGATGGTTTGTTGTCTTAGCACTTTCGGTTTTTCTTTTATAAGTTTGTCTTGCAATCTGTAAAGCTGCATCACTACTTGTTCCGAAATAAAGTTTTTTTCCTCAACAAAATTAATAAGTTTTCCAAATGAGAGGATAGCCTCAGTTATCTTAACTCCATTAGATTCAGGCAAAACTTCGATTTCTTCGTCGCTTCCATTTTAATCAGTATTTTCTTGAGGATTCAGAACCATTTCCACGATTTCGGTGTCAGTTAAGGTGCCATATGCAGGAGCCTCTGAGTCACAGCCTATCCAAGCGTTTAAAGCTTCTGCATCAATTCCTTCAAATGTTCGTTGATGTCCACCCAATGCAGTATAGTATAGGTCAGGATTTCGTCAACAACATCTGTTCTTTCAAAAGCAATCGATTCATCAGTCTCATTTTCATCATTTGGTGGGATAAGATTGTGCCATGTTTTTTTTTTCAAAACCGAAGATGTAACACTGTTCCAAGCGCGAGAAAGGCTTCAAATCGCATTTTTTATGTTGAACCTTTTGTAAAAATGTTCATAGCTTTGCTTCTCCTCATGGTTCAGAATCTGGCGCACAATTTCTTTGCGGTAATGAGCCTTTAGACTTCTTATTACTCCCTGGTCTATCGGCTGAATAAGGGAAGTACAGTTGGGAGGAAAATATTTGACCGATACGTGATTTTTCTCGCAAAGCTCTTCATCAGGATGTGCTGCACAATTATCCAATAAAAGAATGACCGGAAGTCCTACTTTTGTGCAATGTCTTCTCGCTTCAGGAATGAAGTTGTTATCGTACCAATCCAAAAATATTGCTTGGGTAATCCATGCCCGCTTGCTGGCCTATATAAAATGAAACATTATTTAAAAAAATATTTTAAGACTCAACCATGTTTAGGACTTACCTTGTACACCACTGGAAGTCCAGTTATATTTTTTAAAGCCCGCGGACGGACGCTTTTTCCTATCACAAGTAATTAGCACTTATGAGTGCCAGCTGCATTTGAGCACACAATAGCCGTAAGCCTATCTTTCGATTCCTTTGCGCCACTTAGTTGCGCCAAGTTTTCCTCGGCAAGACTTTCCAAAAGACCCCAGTTTCATCGGAGTTATAAACTCGGTCTTCTGTCAAATTCTCGGCTTGTAGAAATTGAGCCAAATCATCCACGAATAGAACAGCAGCTTCATGGTCAGCTGATACACTTTCACCCGATGCTTGCAAGCCGTGAATTCCATGTCGGTTCTAAAATTTTTGAAGCCAACCCTGAGAATAATTGCACTCAGTTTCAATTTTCATATGCTCATGGAACTTTTTAGCTTTTTCTATCAGGATTGGCCCAGACAGTGGAATACCTTCGCTACGCCGTTTTCGAAACCATTCGTAAAGTGCCTCGTCTAATTTGGGATTCTCAGATTTTCGCATAGTTTTACGACTTCGATTCGTCTTTGTGGAATAAGTATCCGCGTAAAACTTTTTAATGGCATCCTTATTTCTTTTTATGTCGTAAACTGTTGACTCTCCTATCCCATATTTGCTACAAATTAATCGGACACTTGTGTTTCTCCAAATCGTTTATAAATTCAGCCTTTTCTTTAATTTGAAGAACTTTACGTGCTCGTTTTGTCGACATAGCGATACAAATGCTTACTGCAACGTACAATCAAACACTACGAGTGCTCACGAGATGTGCTATTTGGTGAAGGAAAACAAAACTTAAAGTCTGCCATTTAGTCTAGACAACAAACTGCAAACGGGAAACTTATTTTTCAGACTAAAACGCAGACGGCAAATTTGTTTTCGTTTTCAGGCACGCATTCTTGTGCAGATCGCAACATGTTTGAACATTTACATGCTTGTGTAAAATCGTCTGTACACAGCATTGCGGATATTAGAGGTTTCTCCGGATATAGAGTGTGTATTTCACAAATATTTTCTTGAAAAAATTCCGGATATTAGAGGTTATTGGAGTTGCGGTTAAAAGAGTTTTTACTGTATAAGTATCTATTACAAGTTAAAGAAGTTTATAAAATTTATAATATTGTTTAAATGTTAGTTTTTTAAACTGGTAACACTGTTTCTACAGATTGTCAATTTGACAGTTGAAAGTTGATTTGTGGTTAGTACGTTTTACCATTTAACGATGAATACTCGTAGATTGACGCCCGAACAACGCGTGCAAATTGTGCAAACTTATTTTGAAGACCATGGTCCGGTTCGCCAAACGTATCGTGCGCTATGTCCATTTAACATTTTACCATCGTCCATCTGAATAAGTTATTGGGAACACGATGAATAGTTTTCGCACCACATACCACATGGATAATACGCATCCCCAAATACCACAAACAGTGCGAAGAGAAGAAGTTATTGCCGTTGTGGTCGATTCGCCATCGTGCACAGCAATTGGAGCTATGCCCATCCGCTTTGTGTAAGATTTTGCGGAAAGATCTTGGCTTAAAAGCTTATAAGATCCAGCTTGTGCAAGAGTAGAAACCGCTTGATCATTATACGCGTCGGTGAATGGGCCGAAAACATGATTTAGCAAAATGTTGTACTTCAATGAGGCCCATTTTTGGTTAAATGGCTATGTAAACAAGCTAAATTGCCGAATTTGGTGTGGAGAAAAACAAGAAGCCATTGTCGACACGCCCTTACCACAATTAAAACTCACTGTTTGGTGTGCTTTATGGGATAGTGGAATCATCGGCTCATATTTCTTTAAGGACGAAGCCGTCCAGAATGTTACCGTCTTTCCTCAGTTGATTTCGCGTAATGGACCTGTGAACTGGCCTCCACGATTATGTGATCTCACACCTTTAGATTACTTTCTTTGAGGGTATGTGAAGTCACTAGCCTATGTCGATAAACCAGAGACGTTGAACGATTTGGAAGGCAACATTCACCGTGTTATTCGCTGATATACGGCCCCAGTTGCTCGATAAAGTTGTTGAAAATTGAACTTCACGATTGCGCTTCATTGGAGGTAGCTGTGGAGCGCATGTGCCCGATATCATATTTAAGCACTAATGGCATGAAATTATGTATTAAATAAAGCTAATATCATAGACATTAACATTAGCTTCAAGTATTTCATTTCGTATTGAATTTTTGTACACAACGATAGTGCTTATACCTTCCTAGTGGAATACTTACCATTTGGCTCTCAAGTTTGGGGATTATGCTATTGAGTTCACTACTCGACACATTAAACACAATATACAATATTAAGAAGGAGCGAACGTCTTTTAAGTTACTCGTGACAGTTCCAGCAAATGAAAAACGGACAATGATAATAACAATCACATAGCGCATATGGAATGTTTTGAGCCTTAGCAGTCCACATGAAGCCGACAAATGAGCAGAAGCCTCAAACAACTATAAATTGCAATTAAAAAGAGAATAAATGAAAATTCCTATCAAGGTTAAATTTGTCAACATAGCCTTTATACACCCTCAGGCCCTCACAGAAAAGAAGGACGATCTTGCCAGAGATTGCTTCTGCGAGGTCCTCAACCAGACGTATGAGCAATGTCCTAAGCACAACCTTAAGACTGCGTTTGGTTATATGGCATCGTAGATAATTCGAAGCATGCACCAGCTCTGGAAACGAGTTCAGGCTAAACGACTTTTGAGTGAGGCGAAGTATCATCATAGCACCACAAAAAAAAATCGTCAACCAGAATGATCATTTAGCGATCAACGCCAGGCTCAGCTACAACATTCTTAAGCCATCATTGACTTGGACCTTGTTGCAGTGAATGCAGGTATTCCGGGTGCAAATATATCGAAGAAGATTTGTAAAGAAATTTGACGGCGAACGACTCCGATCGCAAAGATTTCTGGAGTTTTTTCTCACCGAGTATTCTCAAACTTTTCGAAAAGTTTCCCTGGGTCAGAAACGCCAAAACTGAACTGAACTGTTGAAATGAAACAGGTACTCGTATGTAAGCACATTTAGAAAGCTTACCAAAGGTAAAATGATCATGTCAAGGCAGTAAAAAGGCTGGCGTAAACCTGTGGACATGCTTGATCGGAATGCCTATTTGCTGAGCTATTTAAGGCAACAAGAGATAACCTGATGGAAGGCATACACCAACTTATTCCAAGATTTGGTTGAAGGAATCAATGTACCTCATCACCGCATGTCTCATGTACAAGATTTTGTGTACCGTATTATGTGACAGCTTGAAACCACTTATCAACGAACTAATTGGTTCCTACGAGTATTAGTGAAGTTTTAGGACCGACAGTTGAAATAGTCAAACTACTCTAAATTTTATATTTTATACGAGTAATTGAGGTGGCTCAGAAATTGCTGGAAATCTAGGCATTAAGATTCAAGAGCTTGCTAGAGGTTTAAGCACTTCAGCAGTTCCTGAACACCTTGAATAACTTGGTAGAACAAAAAAGCTCGGCAATTAGACTCACCATTTGCGTAAAGAAATCAACAATTTCTTAATCGAAATGTGACATGCGGTGAAAACAGATTCTGTACCGACTATTAAAATGTATAATACTCTGATATCCACTTAAATGTGTGAGCAGCGACATCTAGATTCACAGAGCAGAAAATGTCGATACTCGAAAACCAGAAGATTTCGTTACTTGAATAACAAAGCCTCGACTGGAGAGTGGAATCGAATTTTTTAGCAAATTGGAAATTGTATGGGACGCTGGATGGCGAGGATTGTTCTCGAAGTATGTCATTCGAGTATAAATACCAGCATCCCCAAGGTATGCAAATCAGTTCTAAAGTGAAATCTGAAGTGTTAATTAGGAGAAGTGATTAAGTGGTTTAAGGAAAAGATAAGAAAAGTATATGTGGTCGAGAAATTGAATTGTACTGAGAGAAACAATTAAATAGTGAATTGTAACTGTACTGAATAAAGGGATTTGTATTGAAAAGAATAAGTTCTATCATTTGTACCCACTCAAACATTTTACATTGGTGTCAGAAGTGGGATAGGACTTATTGTGTGTAAAAAAACAACAACAGTGTTTTCTGACTATTTGAAAAAGCTAGAATGGGTCGAAAACTATTGCAGTTGACCCTCGTCCAACTCAAATCCGAGTTGAACAAGAGAAGCCTCAGCGCCAGTGGAGGAAAAAGTGACCTGGTGCTTCGACTTCAGGAGGCTTTGAACAACGAGGGACATGATCCTGATGCATATTCCTTTGATGTTGACGAGGATGAACAGACAAGTACCGGCAATGACATGGCTGCAATGATGCAACTCCTCTTATTAAAAATGGACGAACAAAAGAGAAATATGGAAGAACACAAGAACAGTCTGGAACAAAAGCTGGATGAACAAAAGCAAAATCAATCAAGAGGAGCAGATGAGCAGCATTGAACAAAAATTCGACGAACAAACCAACAATCTGCACGGTCTTCAACAGAAAATGGAAGAACAAAAGAACATTCTCCAGCAAAAATTCGAAGAAATCGATGACAAATTTGAAAGAATAGAGAAGAACGTTGATGACAAATTTGATACAATAGAGAAGAATGTTGGCGAAAAATTCGAAGAAATGAACAGCAAAGTTCAGCAACTGGCAAAAGAGCTCGACACAGTGCGAAAACAGAAACTGCGAGAATGTTCTTTAAGCGGTCCAAGAAGAAAAGATTTGAACCCTCCCTCATTCGATGGCCAGACCTAATGGTCTACTTATAAGAAGCAGTTTGAAATGGCTGCCTGTGCAAACGACTGGGACAATGAGGAAAAGTGCTTTGCCCTAACAATGGCCTTGCACGGTCCTGCAGCAGAATTGTTGCAAACAGTAGACATCGAAAAGCATAAAGATTATGTGACTTTAGTACAGGCTATCGAGAAACGGTTTGGGGATAGCCACATGCAGGAGGTCTACAAGGTCCAATTGCAAAGCCGAACGCAGCAGCTCCAAGTAGACGTGAGTAGACTTGCACATCTGTCATACCCCACCGCAGGCCAGGAAATTATCGACGAAATGGCAAAAGATGCATTTATCAGGGGAATTGCAGATTCGAAGCTACAGTCGGCAGTAAGGATGGCCGGGAAAAGAACCCTTGCTGAAGCACTTGCCTTCGCTCTGGCGATGGAAGCAGCCAATCAGGCTTCCAGGGGAACACATTTCGTCAGGGAAGTAACATCTATCGAATGCTCCTGCACAAGAATTAGTGCCAAGGAACGAGATACTCGACGGGATAGACGGATAATGCGCTGCTGGAATTGCAATAAAATAGGACACCTTCAAAGGCAGTGTAAAGAACCGTTGCGACGAAAAGACTGCCCTCACTGTGGTGACAAGCAAATAGAGGAAGAAACCCACAGAAACAGCTATCAAGAAGCCGGTCAACCTTCCCGAAGCCATCAGTCGGGGAATGCTTAAGCACCATCTTCGCGGGGCAGAAGTTGGTAGCAGGAGTCGACGGCCCCAGGACCAACATCCAAGTCTCGCTGGCAAAACGATGCAACGAAACCCTTCTACTAGAAGTAGTCAGTGGAAAAGAAAAATGGATGGCAATAATAGACACCGGTGCCATGGCCTCAATCATCAGGAGGAATCTTGTGCAGAAGTCTTGGTTGCATAACACTAGCAGTTGCAGTTTGCGAACAGTTACAGGAGCAACGATTAAGGTATATGGTGAAGTCCGCATAAAAATCCAATTGGCCGGAATAACATTCACTCACGCGTTTCTGGTAGCTGACATATGTGACGAGTGCATCATTGGTACAGACTTCATGAGAGAACATGGACTTGTAGTCGACTTGGGGGCACAAACCCTGAAATACGGAAACATGGAGATACCAATGATATACGGAAACGCCAATACCACAGTCTCAAATGTCGTCATCTGCAGCAATCAGAGTCTAGAGCCTTCGTCAGAAGCAATTTTGTGGGCAAAAGTGGAAGGTGGTCCTGGTAGCCACCGATTCTATTTGATGGAGCCAGAAAAGAAAAGAGACTTCATGGTGGGAAAGACCTTAGTGGTGCCAAAGAACAACATGGTCCCTGTAAGGATTCTAAATAGAAAGACATTCAGTGTAAAGGTAAAAAAGGGGGAGATAGTGGGAAAATGCGTACCTGTTGAGGCTATATCGACCACAACGGAAAAAAAGTGTGCAAAACCGGTCACAACAGTTCAGAGCATAAAAATCAAGAACAAATTTCTCAGCCTCTGTAATCTGGACGAAGATCAGCGAATCCTGGCAAAAAACTAATCGGTGAGTACGCTGATATATTTGCTACACAAGACGGAGATATTCTTCGTACGCATATTGTTCAACACCACATTGACACCGGAGACGCTCGACCAATCCGTCAACCTGCAAGGCGTCTTCCATTGGCAAAGCAAACAGAAGTTGCCGAAATGATGTCGAAGATGAAAGCTGAGGGAGTGATTGAAGAATCGCAAAGTCCGTGGGCATCTCCAGTGGTCCTCGTGAAGAAGAAAGATGGCAGCACGAGATTTTGTGTAGACTATCGACGTCTCAATGATGTCACTAAAAAGGACAGCTACCCACTTCCGAGAATCGATGACACTTTGGATATGCTTTCTGGAGCGAAATGGTTTTCAACGCTTGACTTGAAGAGCGGTTACTGGCAGGTAGAGATAAATCGTAAGGATCGTGAGAAAACTGCCTTCACTACAGGAAGCGGTCTTTGGCAGTTTACAGTGATGCCGTTTGGACTGTGCAACGCTCTGGCCACCTTCGATCGACTAATGGAACGAACATTGCAAGGACTCACCTGGAAAACCTGTCTAGTATATTTGGACGACGTTATCGTCATAGGTAAGACGTACGAGGAGCACCGCGAAAATCTAAAAGAAGTGTTTGAGAGGCTACGAAGTGCTCATTTAAAGCTCAACGGAAAAGTGCGCCTTGTTTCGTCCGGAAGTAAAATATCTGGGTCACATTATATCAGTGGAAGGAGTAAGAACTGATCCTGACAAAATCGAAGCCGTGAAAAGTTGGCCTTCTCCAAAAGATAAACACCAACTGAGAAGCTTCTTGGGACTCGCCACGTATTACAGAAGGTTCGTAAAGGATTTTGCTGGCATTGCGAAGAGCCTGCATCAACTTACGGAAAAAGGCCGGCAGTTCAGGTGATCTGGAGAATGCGAAAAAGCATTTCAAGAACTGCTGTGCAATGCCCCATCTTGGGTTACCCCACGCCCGGAAAAATGTTTATCGTGGACGCAGACGCTAGCAATGTTGGGGTCGGAGCTGTGATCTCCCAAGTTCATGACGGTCAAGAGAAAGTGGTCGCATATTACAGTAAAGTACTCTC
Source organism: Volucella bombylans (assembly GCA_949129095.1). Lineage (NCBI taxonomy): Eukaryota > Metazoa > Arthropoda > Insecta > Diptera > Syrphidae > Volucella > Volucella bombylans. Next base: position 116,709,267 of record OX422142.1, on the reverse strand, counting down.
CAGACCTGAGCGGAACTACTGTGTAACCCGGCGCGAGCTTCTGGCTTTAATTCTGGCTACGAAGCATTTCCATAAGTACCTCTACGGACAAAAGTTCATTCTCCGGACAGACCACGCAGCTCTGAAATGGCTACTCCAATTTAAGAACCCTGAAGGCCAAGTTGCAAGATGGATCGAGCAGTTGCAGGGCTACGACTTTGAAGTGCAACACCGCAAGGGAACACTCCACTCAAATGCTGATGCTCCCTCTCGTCGACCGTGCGGAGTAAAATGCGAACACTGCAATCGTAAAGCAGCAAAAGAACAGGCAACTATCCAAACGATCAGGACTGAGCCAATAGAGGGTTGGAGTATAGACGAAATCCGTTCCTCCCAACAGGCAGACAATGACATCGAACCAATATTGGTCTGGAAAGAACACGAGGAAAGACCAAGCTGGCAGCAGATATCAGATCGGAGCCAAACTCTGAAGGCATACTGGGCACAGTGGGACTCGCTTTTTGTGCAAGATGGATTGCTGAAGAGAAAATGGGAAAGTGCAGATGGGATAACATCTCGTATGCAGCTAATTGTGCCACGGTCCAGAGTCAACCAAGTGCTCCATGAAATACATGGCGGAATCTCAGGAGGCCATTTGGGAATAAACAAGACGTTGGAAAAGGTAAGGGAAAGTTTCTATTGGCTAAGCGCTAAACAAGATGTCGAGAATTGGTGCAAAAAGTGCATAAGATGTGCAGCTACCAAGGGTCCAAAAGTAAAGCCACATGGACAAATGCAACAATACAATGTCGGAGCACCTTTCGAACGAATAGCCATCGACATCGCTGGGCCGTTTCCCGAAACCTTTAATGGAAACCGATATACTCTCGTAGTCATGGATTACTTCAGTAAGTGGCCGGAAGTGTTTGCCATCCCAAATCAAGAGGCTAAGACCGTAGCCGAACAGATAGTCAACAACTGGGTGAGCAAATTTGGGGTCCCCATGGAGCTACACTCTGATCAAGGGCGAAACTTTGAATCAAAAGTCTTCCAGGAAACATTCCAATATTTGGGAATAAGAAAGACAAGGACACTACACCCTCAATCTGATGGAATGGTCGAGCGATTCAATCGGACCTTGAATGAGCATCTATCTAAGGTTGTCAGCAATTGCCAGCGGGATTGGGATCGACGCATACCCCTCTTCTTAATGGCCTACCAAAACGCGGTCCATAGCTCAACAGGGCACACACCATCCGAGATCTTATTTGGTCAAATAATTCGGTTGCCAAGTGAAGCAAAATTCGGATCCCCACCGACAGAGCCCAAAGAGGTGAACGACTACGTGAATGACTTGCGCAGCAGGATTCGTAAATTGCATGAAGACACCAGAGAAAGGATGAAGCTAGCAAGCAGCCGCATGAAGACTAGGTACGATATCAAGGCGAAATCTTCCGGTTTCAACGAAGGAGATCTGGTCTGGCTGTATAATCCTCAGCGTAAGAAAGGCAAGTCACCAAAATTGCAACAGGACTGGGAAGGTCCATACAAGGTGATAACCCGCATTAATGACGTTGTCTACCGGATCCAGCGTGGGGATCAAGGAAAATTGAAAGTGGTACATTTGGATAGAATGTGTCATTTCAACGGGATGCTGAATGACGAAGTTGTTCGGGATGAACAACTGTAGAGAGGGAGCAATGTGATATCCACTTAAATGTGTGAGCAGCGACATCTAGATTCACAGAGCAGAAAATGTCGACACTTGAAGATCAGATGGGACGCTGGATGGCGAGGATTGTTCTCGAAGTATGTCATTCGAGTATAAATACCAGCATCCCAAAGGTATGCAAATTAGTTCATCAGTTGAATTTGAAGTGTTAATTAGAAGAAGTGATTAAGTGGTTTAAGTAAAAGATAAGAAAAGTATAAGTGGTTGAGAAATTGGATTGTATTGAGAGAAACAATTAAATAGTGAATTGTAACTGTACTGAATAAAGGGATTTGTATTGGAAAGAATAAGTTCTATCATTTGTACCCACTCAAACATTTTACAATACAATACATACCGATTCAGCGCATTGTTTGGATAAAGTTGAAAATCTAAACCATCAGACTAAGCCAGACTCCAAAAGAGAAAACTATTGTTTGGCAGCCAATAGTGGAAATATGACACTTTAGTTCTCGAAATCCATTCAAAACCAGCGCAGCGGAGAAGTACTGTTACGAAATTGACTAATGTGCTAGAAACTGTCACGTCTATATCTGAGATTGGCCTATATCAAAAATCCAATCCGAGTACATGACAGCTGACTACCATTTCATCAAGTATTGTACATCGATCACTTCAAGAAAAAACAAAGCTTGCACAACACAAGCTAGAGCGTCGGCATAATGACGGGGAAAGGTTTCAAATTAGAAAACGTGTTATACCATTGTAAATGAATATAATTGCCTTCGGAAACAGACCCGCTACTAAAACTTGCCATCATTTTGGAATACAAAATATTGTTAACGTCTACATACTGCAAGCAGGCAGTGAGTAATTCTAAAAAGAAAAGAAATTTTTAAGCGCGATTTCGATGATAGGTATGTTGAATTCAACATCAAGAGATGGAAAGCTACTCATTTGTGGCAATATAAATAAACATGATGTTTTGAATATTTTTCAAATTTATTTTTCTATTTATTGTGTCACTCAATGGCTAACAATTTTAGAACAAGTTATTCGGACAAGGGCGTATTTCAAAGACTCAATACTTGAATGTCGGACCATAGTTTGTTTGTCTAATGAATTGAGGACTGGGCTACCAGATGGCCAATCATCCGTAGAAATTAAGATCGGAACGTGGTTTTTGAGCCATGTTTGAGTCGTATTTGCTAGGTCAACAGTTTAACTACGAATAGTGTTTTGTTGAGGGGCCCCACAATGTTCTTTAAAAAAGTTCGTTTGAAATGGAACTCGGTGACCACCAAACTATAACAGAAGCTGGTTCAACCAGGAGCTCACGGATTGAGTTCAGACGTATATCGTGATGATAGAGTATACACTCTATCGTTCTGTTTGTTTTACTCGAAAGTAAAAAAAATTCGTCTGCGACCGTTCTTTATGAACTGGTGAAATAAGGCTTTCGATTTTGACTTACTTTTCACTTTCAACGCTTCTGTGAGTAAGTGACTGGTGTGCCTATTGTATGCGCTGAGTCTCAAACCATCTAACTCTTGAGATATAATTTATAATGATAACGATACACAAAGTTTCGTATGATTTTCAGTGGCTGCAACATCCGAAAGAATTCACCTTTTTTGTTAGCGTATTTTAGCAGGCCAATTATGACAATACGACTTCCAAGCGAACCTAATTTCATGTTTGCAAACATCAGACGTCGAAAACCTTTTACGCGCGAACTTTGCATAAATGTCACTTGTCAAACAGCCATCAAGTTGAAGTGGATTCGTTCATTGGTTCATGAGAATGATTGTGTTCATTTCGTGTACCAAAATATTTGTTGGTACAAGCTATATTTGTACAAATCATATGGCTAAAAAATATAGCACAACTTAAACCAGAGATATTGTGATAATGGATCGTTAACACTACAAACCAGGTACATACATAGAAGGATTAAAGCGGAAAGTATGTGGGGCAATTTCGAGCAAAAGTAGTGACAGTGGAGTATTGGCAAAAACTCTTCTATAAATAGTGCAAAAAATTCAAGGAAAGCAATGACCGGAATTTAAAAGATTTCCCATTCAAAAAAGCTTCAGGAGAGGTGCCACCTCTAAACTCTATGAATGTCGATGAATGCATGTCAGATACGACTCAGGCTAATCAAGTCAATGAGCTTGAAGCGGTCTCGGGTGGTAAAATAAAAGAGTTATCGCAGGGAAGAACAAATCGAAGGAAACGGAGATAAATTTTCTCGATTCAGGATATATGAACTTGGCTGGCATATACGAGTAAGGGTCGGACAAAGGGGACTTGATCACATAGGGGTTTGAAAAAACCAAGTGTCGAGTTGGCTTTAAGGATTACCTCATCAATATGCGAAGAGATTGAACTTGCGGTATTGGTTGAGGAGATTGATTGCACTTATTTGTACGTGTTAAAGACATATAGTGACATTTGGATGCATTAAGGTCCAAGCAATTTTTTAGATCCCAAGTAAAAAATCTATCAAGGTCTTCTTGAAGGAGAACAGAGCCTTGGGGTTAAGAAATAGTTTTTGGAGAACTTGGTGTAGTTAGCGTAAATGGATAGGGGCAGTGTTAAATAATTCTCTCAAGATCGTTTATGCTTAAAATAAAAAGAATGGGACCTAGATGTCGTGTGGGATACCAGAAGTGGCTAAAAACGGGGTTGAGAAATAGTTACTACGCAGCGAAATTCCCTCTATAGTCAGGCATGAGACTGTAATATCAGATTTAACGGAAGATAAAGTCAGCGAAGCTGTAGAAAGAATCAACCGAAGACGGTGGGTCGAACCTCGCGATTTTATTCAATAAATTGATGAGGAGCGAGACTGCAATAAATTCTGATCGGTTAAGATAATGCCGCATACAATAAAAATATGTGAGCTAGTTTTAGACAGCCCACAACGCAATATAACCAAATACATGGTAGTCAATACAGCTTTGTGGTAGGTTGGTCAACATGCGACACTCGATTGAAGACTTACCATGTCCATAAGCTAATATGAATAACGGTAGAATTTGGAATAATGTAATGTGCTTAGTCTTATCAATTCCCTTCACGTCGCACTTAATAATTGGATGAAAGGGCTTGAGTACCGAGTTACGAATAACTCGTATCGATATCTCTTTGCTGGATGCAAAAAAATTACCATCACATGCAAGAAGATCAGTTAACTCTCGGTCTCTCTGACGATCTAATCGAAAATAAACTTACCTATATAATCGTTTTAAGGTCCAGAAACCAAGGCAACCCCACAAGTGCCCTAGAAGCAATGAATCAATTCTGAGCTAAGATATGAGCGTTTGAATTTGAATTTAAAGTAAGCAACCGCAATGACTTTCTGGACAACCTATGTTGAAAGTAGTTCGTACTTCGGGGATGTGATCGCTGCTGCTGTGTGAGGTCTACTACTATCTTTTTTCGAATGCTCTGGCTAAGTCTTCGGGTCGTTATTACCGTTGACATCATCAAGACAGATTCGTCCCTGTTGAGTTTATTTGCTCTTTTTGATATGAGTTCGGGTAGACAGCAGCCAGTATACGAAGGTTTCCACTTGGAGGTAAAATAAACACAATGGCTGTGTAGTCATAACAATAATGCTGGGCAACGCCAGGGTTACGACAGTTAGTGTTTACTCTTTTTCTAAGCTATCCAGCCATCAGCATGAATGACGAGGAATGTATTCGCTGCATAAAAGAACTTGAACATACTTTCAAGATAAAGGAAGTTGGTTAGCTTCTTGATTTGTTTGCGGCAATGTTGGTTGGAGCGTTGGTGATGTTTTGGGTGTTAACAACGGAAATCCTTAGTTTTTATCGTTTTTATTTTGAGCCCAACTTTATGCGCCTCTGCATTCAAGTTAAGGCCATTTGGTGTAGGTCGATCATCTTGTGTGAAAACAAGCAGATATAGTGTTATTGTCCTGTTACAGTCCCTTATTATTTGTTCCCGGTAGTACATCGCTGATTAAACAGCAGTCTTTGAATTCATCTGACACCTTACCGTAATGTTAGCGTTATGAAACTCTCATCAGGTTCATTACTTGCATTAGTATCAAAGTGATCGCTTCAACTCCTATGCTGTCCCTCTTCTGAAGTCTATAGGTTGGCATCTCTTTTACAAGATGAGATTAGGAAGTCTCCTCCCTTCTTGTAAATTTCTCTGTGGTCTTACACTATGCTGCACTTTCTTCTGTTTTATGTGATATAGAATTTCCAACTCTAGTCACTCTTCTGTTCAGGCCGCTACAATTCGAGCTTTGAGAACTATCACCGTGCAGGTATCTGCTGGAGCCATGTCGTCAGATGAAAACAAAATTGAGATCGCCCATCACAATTAGGATGTCTCGTTAGCCTTTGAATTTGTGGCGACGCCTAGTTGACGTTTCGCATAGATTCGTGGAGCGTCAAACTGAATGATTGCAATGTTCCTCACTCTACTCTTAAACCTAGCCATCAATATCCTATCACAAAGTGATGAATAGGATATGAAACAGTGACAGCACACAGATAGGACAGTGGCGCTTTCGCGAGTATTGAGGCGGAAGCAACGAAGTCGGCTTTAACCAAGTATTTATATGCTGTCAACAAGGAAGGATACCCAACATCCTCGTCTCGGACAGAACGTCCCTCTCGTCAGATATAACTTTGAGGTACGAGTAGTTAATGAATATGTCTACCTAGGCTCCGCTATCAAATCAGACAACGACACAAGCGCTAAGATCAAACTACTCGTAATAATGACTCTTGCCAATCGTTGCTTCTTTGGTCTAAGAAGGCAATTGACTTGCAAGGCCATCTCTCGAACAACAAAAGTGACCTTAATAATCCCAGTCCTGCTCTATGGCGCAGAGGCATGAAGTTTATCAAAAATTCGTTGCTTTGAGAGTAAAATTCTGCGGGTGATTTTCGTCCCCGTCTGCATAGACGCTGAGTGGAAGAGGAGAAACAGAAATTAAAGATCCAACGACTGAGGTGTCTGGGTCATGTAGAGCGGAAAATCTTTGATCCTGCCCCTGCGAGACAGCGCAGTAGAATAAAACCGCGACTCAGCTGGCGCATGCAAGTGGAAGGGGACCTAAACCAACTTAGCGTGTGAAAGTGGAGGGCGCTAGCTAAAGATGGAACTGGGTGGAGACGCTTGTTGGTTGAGGCCCAGGTCCACCCTGAACTGTAGCGCCACCTTAAGCAGGTAAGTTGTCCTATCCCATTTTCGCATGTGGTGTTGTGTGATTTACCGGAGTAGTGAAGGAAGTTGTTTATTTATCTTGCTAACTGCAACTTGTATTGCTTGAATTCTCGCTTAAGCTGGAGGAATCTGCGATTATGGGGCACTTCTTTCCCGTCTTAATATTAGAGAACTCAATCCTTGCCCTAGGCCGATAACCAGTGGTTATCATTAAAGTATCTGTTTGTATCAGAGGCGTTTGTGCCTCGCTAGGTCACAGGCGAACCAATACTTGTACTGGCACAGGGGACTCACCATTCGTCCTTCCAGTTTCCGATGAAAGTCTCTGGCGCTGAAAGTCGAACTTACTAGTAATGCTGAGGTCTTCGTCCGCAACGGCATTATCTCTTCAGTAAATCAGCATTCATTGGTTAATGATTCTTCTACATTACTAGTCATTTCGAAGCATTGAGTGGCTATTTTGCGCTATTCAGGATAACTACACTAGGTAAACAGGTCTGTTTTTGAAGAAAATAATGACATTCAATTATATTATGAAACTACGAGGGTTGTCTGAAAAGTTTCCGACCGAACAATGATACAAGACATTTTTTCTCAATTTTTTTTTTTCATTTTTCTACATAGTCTCCTTGTAACTCTACACACTTCTCCCAGCTCTCTAACCTGTCCAAATAGTACTTGGCGTTTTTCTCAGCAGAATAATTGTTCACGAAGGTGATTGCCTCCTCATTTGACGAAAATCTCTGTCCTCCGAGCGTAGTTTTTAGATGAGGGAACAAAAAGAAGTCGCTTGGGACTAGATCTGGTGAATAAGGCGGATGGTCAAACAGTTCAAACCGTAATTCACTGATTTTCGCCATGGCAACGTTGTCTTGGTGAAACAGGATTTTCTTTTTCTGCAAATGTGGCCGTTTTTCCGCAATTTCTACCTTCAGCTTGGCAAGTAATAATGTGTAGTATGCTCCTGTTTTTCCTTTTTCAAGATAATCGATTAAGATAACTCCTTTACTATCCCAAAAAACAGTCGCCATCACTTTCCCAGTCGAAAAGACAGTTTTTGCTTTTTTAGGAGCGCGCTCGCCCTTTGCAGTCCACTGTTTTGACTGAACTTTTGTTTGGAGCATATAGTGGTGTATCCAAGTTTCATCTACAGTAATTAATCGGCGCCTAAACTCGGATTTATTGCGCCTAAAACGCCAGAGCGTTGGAAATGTTCATTCGAACACGTTTTTGGTCTAACGTAAGCAAACGCGGCACCTAACGCGCGGACAGTTTTCTCATTCCTAAAACTTGATCTAATATGTAACAAACACGTTTTTGAACATTTTCATAACCTCTACTATCTCTCTCACTTTGATTCGGCGGTCGTCTAACACCATTTGGTGGTTGCAATTTTTGGACGTCCCGAACGTTCATCATCTCCCAAGCTGCCAACATTTCACTGTGGTAAATGATGGTGCAGAGTCCCCATATACAGAGTCCAACTCATTTTTGATTTGCGTAGGCGTATTGCCTTTCAAAAACAAAAATTTAATAACAGCTCAATACTCAATTTCTTCCATTTTCACAAAAAACACTCACATCGACTCACTCAAACGACTGTTAACTAAAAACTGCGAGTCCAAAATGACTGAAACTTCGGTAAGTAACTGTCAAAAGATGCACAACTAGCATTCACTAGCTTTTATTGACGAGTGCCGCTATCTTTACGTTGCGGCCGGAAACTTTTCAGAAAACCCTCGTATATACATACCTGCAGTAATCGCTAAACTGCTTTTTTGGCATTATTCAACACTGTTTCGATTTGTAAGCTATCGTATTATAATTCGAGAAAGCAAGTTTCCTCTAAATGCAGTCAGAACGCTGAGTTCACTGAGTGCTAGGTTAAAATGGGATTTTGGGAATTGAGGTTGCCGATACAGTATGAGTATCGTTCCATGAGCAAGCAAAAAAAAAGGTAAAATTGGAAGTGTAAAAGGAAAGAACAAATGCTCTACAGGGTCTCCAAAATGGGTCTAGACTTGCTTAAGTTTTGTAATTGTAATTGACCAAAATAAGTACGACAATGTTTTCATAAACTAAACAGAAATGTTTGTCTAATCCATATCCATTTTCTTGTCAAATGTTTAAGGTTGTTTCAAAGCTCGACCTACGCAATTCTCAATTCAGAAACAAAGTCGCAAACTCTTTGTACATACCAGCAAGTCATAAAGCTGTACTCTTGGTGACTACAATCGATTGACTAGCACGCTCTGGATTCATATCACTTCCAGATACAGATACTCGTATACAAACAAGATACAGATACGAGTACCAACTATCATACAGAAACAATATAAAAAGAAGAAATGATAAAATTCAACTTTCACATTAGTGTGACGTAATAAGCGGTTTATTTATTTATTTATTTATTACTTCTACTCCATATTTATTTATTTTTGTTTTGTTTTAACATTTAATTTCTGTTACACATTGCATTCAATACGAGTACACGCATACCGAGACATACTCGCAGATCTCAACACTGCATGGTGTTTTTTTTTTGTTTTTTCAACGAAAATCCGATTGTAAGAGGTATCACAATGTATCTACAGCTTGCATTTAGTACCCGTACTGTACCTTAAACTCTAACAAGACCTACTAAGGCAAGTATAATGATCAGGCTAGCAACTCGCTCGCCGGACAAGTATCACTGTCATCTACTATGTCATTGTTGACGAGGGACTTATCCGTACTCTCAGCCGTGTCCATGTCTCCATACTTTATGGTGTACCACAAGGCTGCAGCATAGATTACAATTGCTAGAATGGCGAATTTTAAGTAGATTACAGCGATCTGACTAAGCTGACAGAGGACATAACTTGTCCACTTGGAAGAGGACAAAGCTGGTGATGGTTCTGGGGATGCAAACTCTTGATCTAGGGTTGGCTCCAAGAAGACGTGGTCTTCCAAATCGTCAAAGTCGGCATTGTAATTCCTTTCATTTTCATAGTTGCCGTCGTTGAATCCATCTTCTGCATCATTATAGAATTCTTCGTCAGTATCTTCATCGTCGTCCGTTTCTTTTTCTTCCTCGTGCTCTTCCTCCTCCTTCTCATTCTGTTCACCGTCTTCTTCTTCAACATTATCGACAGCAGAAAATTGAATCGGGGCGATTGGATTTGGTGGAGGTTTATGGTTAGGAGTTGGCATCGCGAGGTCAATATGTGGATTTGTGCTATGAAAACTTGACTGACCAACTAACTTGGTTGCCGCCGAACAATGTAGCAGTGTATCTATGGCGGTGATGCGATAATTTTTAAATTTACGTGCGAGAATGTTTAGCTTGTTATGGTTGTTGAGTTGGATTCCAGTTCGATTTCAGTTTCGGTTTTGTTTTTTTTTTTTGCCACGATGAATATTTGAAGATCGTGTTATGCAATGGTTAGGTAATTTATTTAGATACACAGACAAACGAGATGCTCGTCGTTTGTTTACGTTGTTTACTTTTTGGGCGGAAATGTTGCTAAACGTATCTGATGGTCAAGATCTGTGAATAGAAGAATTTTAAAAAGGTTAGATAGTTTTCAATTTAATTTCTACATGCAACAGAATAACAATTAAGAAATAAAAATGAGTTATTTTGGTTTAGTATATCTTTATCTTGATTCGTTTACGCATTGACGATCACCTAAAATTTATCCGGAAACTTAAATATCCGCTCATTTCACATGTGCTCCAAAATTACAAGGTTTACCCTTTCTAGAGCTTATATGTACTCGTATCTCTCTACAGTCTTAGGACATGTAGCAAGATGGTTTCTATAAAGCTATGCGAGTATGTTCGGGGGGCGATGATGCGTATTTACTTTGGCGGAAGACAGTGATACATTTACGAAAGAAGCGGCTGTGTTTCGTTTGAAAGCGCACTGAAACCTTAAATTTGTTTTATGAAGGTGGAAATGAGGAAATGTTGTACTGGATCACCCACCACTGGAATGCATTACTTATTCTGTAATTTAAAATATTTGCTGACAATTTTTGTTTTTCATTAGGCTTTTGTAGGTTTCGTATTTCCAGGTTTCCCATCGCCATTGCATAATCCTAGTTTTACCGGTCTTAAACCCATTTTATGGAATTTCGAAGTCATCCGCACTGCGACAACCAAGTCTGATAGCACTTAAGCATCCGACACACGTGGACAATTTTTTTTTCAATCTCCTTACTTACCGTCAGACAAATATGATAAAACCAAGTGACTCGTCCACAGTTCTAAGAAGTATGTATTCCCGGTAAGAAGAAAACACCCATAATTGCATTGCTACACCCAAGGCGAATGTAGGAACTCACGTACGTGTAAATCTGTCTAACGTGACAGCGCTTCCTCACGTTCTGACGTTAATAAAATAAATATTAAAAACCCATACCACCATTGAATGCGCAACACTTCAATTTCTGGGAACTATCAAATCGCCTGTCACTGTAACGCAGCGATTTCAAAATTCCCAACTGTCAAATAGAAGAACGCAACGAAATCAAACCTCAAAGGCGGAAGTATCCATCGGCTTCTCCTCCTCTTGACATTCAGTTTAACTTCAATTTCAATTTCAATTACGATTTCCTTAATTGACAATTTTCACCTCAAACTTTTGCACAATTACGATTCCGACTCATTATCAATGTGAGTTATGAATTGTGCTTTGTTGAATATTCGGCGATCGGCCACCAACGATCGACGACGACGACGGTGACCAAACGAACGAATATACCCTTACGTAACTGTCAATCGAATTCGATTCAAATTCGACGCGTTACCTCAATGGAATTGGGTGCTCATTCGAAGGTAATTACCATTCCGAGTGGCCATCTGGGGTACGCTATGAAGTTGCGACAGCCCTTATCAGATGGAAAATTAGTCTGTTATCGTTGTTTTGTTTACTGTGAAATGTCAAAGAACGTGGTAGGTATGTAGGTACGGATACACGCAACGTAAGCGACTGTCTGTTATTGGTGTTAATGTGGGTAGAAAACCAGTTTCGTCTTTGACACATGGCGACTGACAAGTAGTTCAGTGTACTGAAAGAAATAGTTCACCCCCACTAAGAGGTGGATAGGTGTAACACTTCTCCTAGGGGTAGCCAACGAAGCGAATTCCTCAGCTTCAGGTTTTGTAACTTCTTTCACTAGTAAAGTGAGTTGCGAATTGAGAGTTGCGAACTACGAGTTACTCAGGCAACTACCGCAGTCATATTATAACCATCTAGCCATGCATCTACATATACTGACAATCGTCGCGACTTGTGCCAATATTGAAGGTAATCGACTTGAAATAGTGCGACAGGTTTTTGTTTTACTTTTTTGCTAACTTTACCTGCTCGCAGTTTGTGCCTTAGTTTGTGGTTGGTTTCTTTAATTGTTGTTTTCGTTTTCATAGTCAAGAAACGGACCAGTGCGAGGTGGGGTGAAGTATGAAACGATGGTAGGTCTTTGTTGAGGTACTCTTGCTTTGGCTTCGAACAGGAAGAGTGACTGGCATGTACTCGACTTGTACCTACAGCCGGAGGCGATGTGGTTCAGCTTCGGAGAACCCCTACACCCTCTGGCGGGTGGAAAAGCCTTAGCAGGCTTAAATTTGTGCTGCTTAGATTCACTGCACATGGTGTTCCACTTTTGATTCGTAGATTTTACACGATTTTACATGAGCTGCACGGACACGGGTATGGTTCTTTAGAAAGGCAGTTACTGGTTTTCTTGTTGTTTACGATTCGAATTAAAACATTTTCCTGTGGTGTTAACCGATAATTAGACTTCCATGATGTGATTCGTTAGACTTTAACTAGAATACGTGTCTTAAAGAAGAAAACAATTTATTCGACCAAGTCGTGGGAATGAGAAATAATAAAAAAAAAGAAAGAAAAAAAGTGCGTTTAGATCTCGACTTAAGAACAGGAGTGTTCGACTCTGACTTTCCAAAAAAGCTTACTAATATACACTGATTCCTGCTTACCTCAACTTACTTTAGACTACAATGGCATCGACGGCCATTCTGAATGGACCTCTTTAAGCTTTAACCTTGTTGCAGTGTGGTGCCTTAGTAGCATTAGACTGCGATTGGAATAAGGTTACTTACGAGTAAGTTACATATATAGTCTTTGACGAGGAAAACAACAATTTCGAAGCACCCTCAGTTATAACATAGCTACAAAGATGAACTGATAGCACTGTGTATTGACCTTAGGTCCCTAGTTCCCATCTTTTTGATGGCTCACTTTAACATGGCGCGGAAGCTTAGCATGGTAAACATTATAGAAATTAGTCGCTAAAAGAATTAGAGACCAAGAAGCATTTGACCTCTGTCTACCTACCTTTCACTTCTCTCCTTCGCACAAATCCCCCTTATTTCAACAAGCAGTAGAATGAAGAGTTGCCGTATCTTGATGGATCTCAATTTCTCCATACTCGTGGGATCAACTATGAACCACTCCCCTTGATTGACTATCCTTGTCGAAGTGCCCTACTGGTCATTCACAACAGCCTTGACTCCTCTCTCGTTTCAACTTCGTGTTCTTCTAAGCTCGACTTTCTCCTAGATTCTTGTACGTTATGTGTTACTACATTCTTACTGCCCAACCTATCGAATCCTACCAACTTGCTATTGCAGCATTTGACAATTCGGCCGACTTATCAGACTCGCTTGATGATATCATTATCTTCGGCGACTTCAATCTGCCTCAGCTGAAGTGGACTCTATCTGAAGACTTATATTTTTTCATCGCTTCTAATCCCATTTCTACTAAAGAATTCCTCTTCTTTGATCGGCTAACAGACTCTAGTCTATGTCAAGTCAGTGGCGTTTCCTACTATATGGAAAGGCAATTAGACATTATCTTCACAACTGATCCCATCAACTCCTCAGCATTGTGTTGTCACCTATCTCTTTCAACTTCTTCTTTCATTCTTTCACAACTCTCCCCTCTAGTCGCCTCACCCTGCAGTTCTCCCTTACAATTTTCACAAAGCTAATTTCCGTAAAATCAATACCTATCTAAGCAGTGCTTCTTTCGAGTTTCTCAATCTATCCCTGGTCGCCTCCCTCTCCATTTTTTACAGAGAAATATTGAAATCCATCGCCCTTTATGTGCCATATTAACAACTTCTACATCACCTCCTTGATATAATCGAAGACTCCGCTCTCTACGAAAGAAAAAAGAGAAACATATTATGGGCCGTATCCTACTCTTCTTCTTCAAATTATCTAGGTACATATTTTCATTTCATTGAACTCTATAGCTCTCTCTATAAACGCTACCTAAATATTGAGCAAGCCAATCTTATAAATGACCCCAAGTCCTTTTTTCAATTTGTCAATTGCAATGGCTATCCTTCCTCCTCCGCTTCCGAAATCAAATCTTTAAGTGATCCTCCTGCCATCGCCAAGTTTTTTGTTACATTTTTCAAACAATCATTTGTCAACGACTCCTTCGTACCAATGACTTACCAAATTTCTCCGTCCTTTTCTCACTCAAAATTTCGATTCTGCAGTTATTGAAGAAAAGTTACTAAAACTGAATTTCTACCCGGCCCAGATGGTCCACTACTTTTCCTAAAAAAATGCTCTTCCAACCAGTCTATATCCCTTTCCTACATATTTCGTGTATCCTTTCCACAGGGAGAATTTTGAAAGACCTCTTTTATAATCCCGATACATCAAAAATGGATCTAAGCATGAAATTGCCAATTATCGTCCCATTGCTAAACTCTCTCATACTCTTTGAAAGCATTTTATACGAAGCCTTAAGCTTCAAATGCAAGCCTTTTATTTCGCCTCGACAACATAGTTTTCTAAAAGGCGGATCAACTACCACAAACCTAGTTGAATTCGTGTCTTTTGCGTTCGCAGTCTTAGAAAATGACAAAGAAATCGATGTTATCGCAACTGATTTCCCTAAAGCGTTCGATAAGTTATCTCACCAAGTGATCCTCTTCAAATTTTCTGCTCTCGGCTTTGAGCCTCTTTTATTGAAATTGATTTCTTCTTACCTGATAAACTGTTATTATAGTTTTCGGTTTAGATCCGCCCTTTCTGTTCCATTTCTAGCCTCATATGGAGTTCCACAAGGCAGCCAACTTGGTCCCCTTCTCTTCATTCTTACTATTAACGATCTTGAAATCGTCCTCCCTCTCCCTAAAACTTATTCTTTTTTCCTTGACTCTGCCCTTCTTCAAGAAGACCTTGACCGGTTTTCAATCTGGTACCTCAAAAACTGCCTAGAACTTAATATAGCTAAATGCTAATCTATAATCTTCTCACGTAAATGCAGCCCGTCTCCTCCCCGAATTTATTAAGTCTTTTCAAGACCTCGGCATATTATTCGACTGTGAGCTTATTTTCCGTTCACACATCGATAAGATGCTCCTTAAAGCCAACTCATCATTGTGGAATTTTCCAACTTTTGTTACTTTCGTTCGTCCCCTGCTTGAGTATGCCAGTCAAGCTTGGTCCCCCTTTCACCGAGTTCATGTTTTCCGAATCGAGGGTATTCAACGTCGAATTCTCCTATTTGCTCTCTGTAGTCTGCTCTGGAACGACCCTTTAATCTTGCCTCCCTATCAGGATCGCCTCAAACTTCCCAATATGAATTCGTTAGAATATTGCTGACATTCTTTTCATTCATTTGCGTAGTCTCTTCTATCTACCGATCCACCGCACCTCTTATGGCTCCAGCGAATCAATCATTCAAACATCTCCGTTTTAGATTTCAACCTAAGCACTCCTCGTCTCAAACAAGATCTCCACGATCATTCCCTTGGTTCCTAGCTCTTAAGTCTTTCTGTTAGTTTTTAAGTTAGATTAAGCTTGTATGAAGCCAAATAAAAGGGGGCCTCAGTCCCCACCAAATTTAAATTAAATTAAAAATTTAAAACAAACACTCGTAACTACAAAAAAGTGGGAGCCACAGATACTACCCGACTCACTTAGGAGACGCTCTCTGGTTGCAGTCAACTTTTCTGAGCTCATCACTATGCTAAGTGAATAAGGAAAATACCTCAGGTCCAGTTCTGAGACCAAAAAACGACAGAGTGTCGAGAGATGAAAATCTTCGGGGGTAAAATCAACAGATCAATTGATGAAGGAAACTAAACGGTATCAATAAATAAGGAAACGCACTGTAAAATAGCAGACAGGGGTGAACCAATGATTAAGAAGGCGAAGAATAAATATGGCAGAAGGCAACTAACCTATAGTGCAACTATCACTTCGTATAGAAGGAGGCAAAATGACAGCATCGCAGAGGATAAGAAAGACGGTCGACGTCTCAATACAAGTGTACCATTGGTCGAGGCACAAGTAGCATGTGCAGTTGGACAATCTTTTTTAAAGTGATTAACCTAGTGAAGTCAAAGTTGTTACAGTAGAACCTCCAATCAATTCTAAAAGCTAAGTTAATTCCGACTGTAGTTCACGTGAATTGTCTGAATGGATGACCTACGAGTAACTCGAGTAATGATTGAAGCTGTTCCAAAAAGTACCACAGGCAGGCGCAGAGTTACTCCAAAACAGATCTAGTTTGATGCAGATTGTCATAAAGTCAGAAAAAAATCTTTTTCGCTTCTAAGGCTCTTAAGGACTTACAATACTTCATTCAAATGTGGATTTTAAACTTATCTTTTCGGCCAAAAGGAAACATCTGGAGCAACAAACCGTAGACTTTTTAAATTCATCGAGATCCTCAGCAGAATTTTGGAAAGCGGCCAAAACTATCAATGGGAGAAATAACATAATTGCATCATCCTTCAAGCATCTGAACTACGCGACTATTTTAAAAATCTGCTCAACGCTCCTCAATTTTCACCTCCGCCACAGTATGCGACACCATTTTTTGAAGATGAGCTTTTAAATACTCCATTTACAGTTTTTGAAGTGCAAAAGGTTATCAAAAATGTAAAGTTGGTAAAGCACCAGGAGACGACCGAGTACCAGCAGAATTCTATGAAAATTGTTCAGTTCAATTTCTGTCCGCATTAACCAACGAATACAATAGAATATTTGAAACAGCGAGTGTTTCAGAAAGCTTCAAAAGGACAATAATTTTTCCTCTATATAAGAAAGGATCGTTCGATAACCCGGGAAATTTCTTTCCTGAATACGTCAGTTAAGCTGTTTAGTACCTTAATCTTCAATAAACTTACGCAATGGATCGAAAGGAAGAGAATACTGAACGAATTTCAAGCTGGATTTAGAAGAAACTATTCGACCTTAGACCTGACAAAGAAGGAACAAGAACTTATACGCTTTCTTGATCGACTTTCGTGCTGCCTTTGATTCTATTTCACGTGAAGCACTTTTTTACAAGCTGTATAAGATGGGAATCTCGAGCAAAATTGTTATTTTATTGAAAGCGATGTACGAAAGAAACGTCGCGTACGTATGGGATGGTGAACTTGTATCTAAGGTCTTTGAAACGCAAATGGGAGTCAAACAAGGTTGTGTTCTGAGCACGCTACTTTTTATATTATTCATAAATGATATTGTAGAGGCAATTGGAGGAGGAATTGAGTTTGGAAGTATGCAGATACCAGGACTAGTTTTCGCCGATGATATAGTTTTTCTTTCGGATTCAGTTGAAGGATTGCAGCGAATGATCCAGCGACTGAAGAGTTATTGAGAACTTTGGAATCTGTCTGTTAATTTAGAGAAATCCAAAATTATGATATTCAGAGCTGGTGGCGGTAGAGATTGTTTCAATAGTTCGGGAGTATAAGTATCTAGGCGTATTAATTACGGCGAATCTTAGTCTGAAAAAGCATTTCCAATTTAAAGAGCTGTTTCTTCAGTATGGGGCCGATGCATCAATAATAAATATATTGAGCACAGCTCTAAAATTAAATTATTTCGTGCGACTGCTGCCTCTATATTACTATATGGTGCTCAAGTTTGGGGTTATGGCCAGTTTGAAAAATTCCTGAGATATTTTCTGAAACGAATTTTCCGGTTACCAAAGTCCACCCCAAATTACATGCTTCATTTGGAAACGTTTAAACTGAACTTTGAATATGTTATAAAAGTGCTGGAGATAAAAGAAGAACGGCTTCCTAGACTAGTGCTCAGGAGAGTTATTTCGACAAAGGGAAATCTTATCAAAAAGTGGGAGGAGTTGGAGGATAACATCGGTGAAAATGTGCGCATTGCCAGACAGACATTAGTACTGCTGATTTAAGGAAGATTTTTACAAAACTATTAAAGAGAGCAAACTCTACTTTGTACGATAAATGTAAAACGGAAGCAGTAACTCCACAACATAGAATACTTTACAGAGCACACGTACTTTCTCAATCGCTTTCCGCTGAAGATGATTAATTTAATATTTAAAGTAAGAGGTGAAATAATCAATTTAAATTACATCCCACATCGTCCTGACCTGCCAATTCTATGTGACCTGTGTATCCTACTAGAAAGGGAGGATGTATACCATTTTATTGCCAGATGTCCTATTTTAAGCGAATTTCGTGTGAGATACTTTGGTGTTAACAAAATGTTTATTTAGACGGCCTTGGGCCAAACCATAGTAAACTTAAGTTTATCAAATTGTAATAGTTACTTTAAGTACTTTTTCTTTTAAATAAAGTTTTCAATACTATAGTACTACTACTTATGAGGCTGTCGATGTGTCGAAGATAGATTTTCTGACTGCAGATGTTTTAAACGTTTCTTTCAAAATCAAAGATGAGGTCTATGTCATATCATGTATCTATGGATTCCATTTTTGGAGAGAGCAAAATCAAAAAATTTGATAATCCAAGGCGATTTTTGTTGTAAAGTAACGAGTAACATGATTATTTGAATACCTCCCGCTGTTAGATATCTAATTGGTCTAAACTAAACCACTGTCACTTGTATTCTTCTTAACTTACACTAATATATAATAAAGATTCACTGCTCGAGAAAGACGGTTGTGCGGTTTTATTCAACAGTACGAGGATTGTCTGAAAAGATTCCGACCGCAACGTACTCGTCAGTAAAAGCTAGTGAATGCATCTTTTGACAGTTTCAGGCATTTTGGACGCGCAGTTTTTAGTTGACAGTCGTTTGAGTGAGTCGATGTGAGTGTTTTTTGTGAAAATGGAAAAAATTGAGTATTGAGCTGTTATTAAATTTTTGTTTTTGAAAGGCAATACGCCTACGCAAATCAAAAATGAGTTGGACTCTGTATATGGGGACTCTGCACCATCATTTACTACAGTGAAATTTTGGGCAGCTTGGGAGATGATGAACGTTCGGGACGTCCAAAAACTGCAACCACTGACGATAACACTGCTAAAGTTCACCAAATGGTATTAGACGACCGCCGAATCAAAGTGAGAGAGATAGTAGAGGTTATGAAAATGTCCAAAGAACGTATTTGTTACATATTAGATCAAGTTTTAGGAATGAGAAAGCTGTCCGCGCGTTAGGTGCCGCGTTTGCTTACGTGAGACCAAAAACGTGTTCGAATGAACATTTCCAACGCTCTGGCGTTTTAGGCGCAATAAATCCGAGTTTTGGCGCCGATTAATTACTGTAGATGAAACTTGGATACACCACTATATGCTCCAAACAAAAGTTCAGTGGACTGCAAAGGGCGAGCCCGCTCCAAAAAAAGCAAAAACTGTCTTTTCAACTGGGAAAGTGATGGCGACTGTTTTTTGGAATAGTAAACGAGTTATCTTAATCGATTATCTTGAAAAAGGAAAAACAGGAGCATACTACGCATCATTACTTGCCCAGCTGAAGGCAGAAATTGCGGAAAATGGCCACATTTGCCGAAAAAGAAAATCATGTTTCACCAAGACAAGGCGCCGTCTCACACCTCAGCGGTTGCCATCCGCCTTATTCACCAGCGAAACTCAGGAGGCGCTTGATGAATGTTTATTAACTTGGCAAAAGACGGATAGTAAAGCCCAACGAATTATCGGGACCAGCATTGGATCTGTTCCACTAAGGCACATCATTAATTGCAGTACTGGAGATGTGGATGAAGTTAAAAGCTGTGTATGAACAGACAACGAATGCCAATGTTCACATGCTTCTGCTTCAGCGCTTTTACAGCTTTGAATAGGATCCAGAAGATGATGTCGCAACACATATCTCTAAGCTGTAGAATATAGTTCGGCAAGTTAAGGACGTGGGAGAGGAGGTTTCAGAGAGCATGTTTATAACCAAGATATTGATGACTCTTCCAGGTGAGTTTAAATATTTTTTTCTGTGAATGGGAATCTTCACACAAACAAGAGCAAACCTTAGAAAATTTCACGTCACGGCTGGTAATGGAAGAAACACGCATTTCGTCACAATCATCTAATTCTACAAGTACAACAACAGCATTGATAGCAAAGCAAAAGACACGGAAGCAACAAAGAAAAATTTCGAAGCCCGGAAAGTGTTTTGCATGTGATGAGTATGGTCATTGGAAAAGAGATTGTCAGAAGAGAAATATCAACCAAAAGAGGACTGAAAGTCTAGGTGAGACGTCAAGGGGCGGTACACTTATTTGCAGGTCCTTTATAATCAATAATCAACGATACACCTGTTTGCAAATCTGTAGCGATCGATTGTACGTCAAAGTGAAGCAGCAGTCACCTCCAACGCGTTGATTGTTAATGATGTAAACAATAACGATTTTTGGTATAGGGTTTTCCAATAAGGGCTTGACAACTTTTTTTTTTAAATAAAACGCAAACCATGGTTCTGAGCTCTTCAAACGTCACACAGTGTTTCGACTATATGGATTTAGGTGGAAAAAAGTCATGCCACAGACTAGTAAAAACCGGTTATTGAGCTTCCAGAGAAGAAGGCAAAGGATCTCAAATCTATAATATTTCCATGGTTTTCTCGCTCTTTGTCTAAACTAACGGTACATTTCCAATGAAGCCGTAGCATTTTGTTTACCGATGCCTCATTTGACACGTAGCATTTGTAGTTGGCGTTGTAATATTGAGTCTACTCGTAATTTTTTTCAACTTTAATCAATTGTTCCTGTATCATGGACATTTATTCTGAAAGTATTTATGGTTTACTTCGTAATTTTTCTCTTTTTCATAAAAAAACATGCTATAGAAAAACAATTGTTTTGAATTTATCAGTTTTAATTTAAATCATTAGTAAAAAAGGCATGAGTACCAGTTTATCAGGACTTAAAATTATATGCATTTTTTAGAGAATTTAATCCTCTTTCCGAAAATTCAAACTGAATTTTGCGCACGACTTTGCAAATATTTTTATTTTTTAATTTTCAGATTCACTTTGCGTGATTTCGCGAACAGAATTTTTTGAGCAATGGATAAAATATCCCAAAAAAGTGAGGAATGGAAAAATTTACAGCTACATAGTTGCTGTTTCTTTTGTCGGGGATTTTACCCCCAAAGAGATTAAGGACAAACATACTACATCTGAACACAATGTTTAAACTTTGACACAACATAAAAGTCAACTAAAGGAGAACATGAAATAAATATGAAATATTTAGAGTTGCAGCAATTCGGTGATGAATCAACGAACAAACGAGTGAATTCTAATGCTAAGACGCGCTTTTGAAACATCGATTACCGTTAAATTAGACACTCTCACGTGGCTGATACTTTTTTTTTTGTTTTTTGTTTGTTTTGCTTATTTTGTTTGAGTTGATTTTGTATCTTAAGCTGGAAGGATTGCGAGCAGTGAAAGGGATTCTTGTGAGTATGTGTAGTTGAAGTTTTGTTTTTTTTCTATTATTATTACTATTACAACGCTGGTCCACCGGTATACTCATCGTAGTCATCGCACACGTCGAGGAAGTCATCAGTCATCGGTGGATAGGAAGATGGTTCATCATAATCAAAACGATTTTCTCTAGTCTCTAAGTCGGCCGCCAATTGACGGAGATTCTCGACGCCTGTTAGGAGTTGCCTCAAATTACTTTCAGCAGTGGAAGCTGCTGTGCGAAGCTCTCTTGAAATACGATGCGATCTGGACGGTCTATGACTTGAGGTACCCGATCCACTTGGCCGTTCCTGCTTCCGCCCACAGCGCCATCACCATCTCTCAGTGATTCGTTCTCCCTGCGCAATGTATTCACTTCAGCCGTTAACTGTTTGATTTGCAAATTCAACTTGGCCACCTGATTCTGTGCTGCTGCTGTCCGCTTCTTGCTTTGGTCTAGATTCTCCTCCACTAATTCAATGTTTTGCGCCATATTTCGGTTGTATTCCTGCTCCATGATGTTTCATGTCTGTTCCAGCGTTCGTTCCAGTTCGTTAGAACGTCTCGTTTGTTCACTCAAAGCCAAACGTGTTTCATTCAATTCAATACAGAGACGTTCGTTCTCGAGACGTAACCTTGATAGCTGTAAACTTGGCGAATCATCCTCGGGAGAATCTAAGCTCGACCAATTCACTGCAGAAGGCAAACCGGCTGCCACATCAGCTAATCGCTGTGAGGAGTGTATAATTGGGCCGTCGGAAAGAAAATCAGGCAATGTCTGGCATTTGTTGTCAGCTGTGCTGCCACTATTATTGCATGCAGCATTAGCATTAGCCGCTCCTCCGGTGATGTCTTCTACAAAGTCAATCGGAGAATTCGGTGAATTTGGTGAAGAATTCAAGTTCACATCACCACAGTGCCACGGGTCCATCCAGTTGTCTTGAACGAAATCGGGAAGAGCTGCTGCTGGAGCAAATTCAGCATTTGTTGGACGTTGGCCACTGACACTGGGATTACTGCTGGTGGAACTGTGATGGTGATGATGTGAACTTGATTGTGGTTTCGGGTAGCCTCGATTTGAACGTGCCGTTTCGGGAGCTCTTCGCCGTGGTGAAGGTTGCACATCCATATCGTAGTTGGAATATGAACGTCGTGGTACAAATTGTTGGCGGTCGTTATCGGACGAAAACAAACCTGATCCTCCCGAACTGCTGGGCACATCGTCATCCGTATTCTGATTGATGCGAAAACTCGGTGAGGAGTGTGTATTGATGCCAGCTGATGAGGAAGAACCAGCACCACTTAGCACCCCACTGCCAGAAGCAGCATATTCTGCTAAACTCGCCTGCGAGTCGAACGAAGAGAATCGCGGTGAACGTTTCATTTTTGAAGATTCTAATGGGACAGTCGTAATGTTGTTTCCATTGGCATTGCTAGCACTATTTCCAATTAATGATGACGACGAAGACTGAGGAACCTTTGGTCGCGCTCCTGTCGAAGTCTGATACTTTAATGATGACTGATTCAAGCACGCTGCTCCTGCACTCCCCGAATCGTTGTTATTCGCTGATGATTCCTTTGTTGTGCTACTTATGACGAAACTACTACTCGCGCTACTGCCACTGCATCCCGATGTCGGCTCCCAGTTTAGGAAATGTTTCAAAGAAAATGGATTCTCCTCTCTCCTCGCTGGCTGTTGTTGCTGTGGGTGCTTCTGATGTGGTTCACTTTGAGTTCCCGCACCATTGTTTGTTGTTGCTCTGATATTCTTATAATCCCCTAAACCAATCCCTTGCCCAGCAGCATACTTTGTCTGTTGTCTGTTATCTGTGGCCTCGCCATTTGTTGTGACCTGTGGGCTAGGGCTAGTGGCTCCCTGCAACGTAGCTTTTACAGATTTTCCTCCAATTGTCGTCTGTTGGTCATTCTCTGTCTCGTTGTTGTTCTGGATGATTTCTTCGTTTTCATTTGCCATATCTAATACCGCTACTATCTAAGTTGAATGATGCTCTTCGGTAAGGTTTAGCCGCACTTAGGATTGCACTAAGGGTTTGCCAAGGAAAATTTTGTAAAAAAAATTGTGAAAATTTAATTTGAAAGGGAAAATTCTGCTTCGTCTCCTTTTTTCGTGTTTTTTTTTTTTTTTTTTTTCTTAGTTTTGACATACAAAACGTTGACATACAAACGTTTTGACAAAAGTTTTGAAGCACAATCTTCTTGTTTCTAATAATGAGAAACAGAGGCTAAAAAACAGTATTAGGTTGTGGTCGGAAAAGATTTTTTATAAATCGGGTAAAGCAGGCTGTCGAGTTGAGCGATTTTTTTGTACGTATGAAGAATGGCTGAATGGAGATGATATTATTTTATTAACGCGTGATTCCAAAGATCTTTATCTTGCCGATGATCAAGCTCCCCAAACACCCCAATATTTTGGTCGTCCTCCAAAATCATTTAATGATTGTTGCCAAAAAACTAAAATACAAAGGGTACAAAGGATACTCAATAATTTTACCTTGGAAGAAATTTTGTTTGCTGCTGAACATTCTTTAAGGCTCGCGAGAAAGAAAGATGCTGCAAACATAATAAAAGGCTTGAGTGATGACCTAGATGGCGCTAAACAAATAAAAGATGCCCAGTTGTTAACTTCAAAAGAAAAATGCCTTTCCGGTGATGAGGCACTAGGCCGTTATCTTGATGCAAAATTGACCACAAATAGTTACAAACTATTGAGGAATGTAGCTCTTGGTGTAGGCCACGAACTGGTTCCTTCATTTTACTGTTTGACGAAAGACAAGAAAAAATGCTTTCAACCTGAAGATTGTATTCAAGTTGATGAGGTTTCTGCTAGTTTTACACTACAGTCCTTGCTAGATATAACTACCCAGCAGATTTTAGTAGCATTGCACTTTTCAGGGACAGACAAAACACAATCAAAATGGGGATTTGATGGGAGTTCAGGGCATAGCCAGTACAAGCAGAAATTCGACGACAAAACTGCTAGTGCGAATACCTATTTTTAGTTTGTTTCGTGCCTTTGAAATTAGTTTTGGATGATAATTTTAATACCACGCTTTGGGTAAACGTCAAACCGTCATCTACGCGTTATTGTCGTGCAATTAATTGCAATTCTCTCAACAATGGTTGATGGAAAAATATGCAACATATTATGGGGTACAAAGGGGAATCAGAATTGTTATATTTGTGGTGCTAAGTCCAGTCAAATGAATTCGCCAATTACTTGTGGCAATGTAAAGACACAAAATTATGTTTATGGATTGTCTCCACTTCACGCACTTATAAAAACTTTCGAATGTTTATTACAGATAAACATACTAAAAGTATGGCAAGAACAGAGAATGAAAACGTTTTCCAGGAAAGGAAAAATGTTATCCAACGAAGGTTCAAATCTGAATTAGGTTTGAACATAAACTTGGTAAAACCTGGGTTTGGTACGACTAATGATGGGAACACTGCCAGAAAATTTTTTGAAGATTATGAAAATACAGCCGAAATAACTAACCTTGATAGAGAGCTAATATATAAATTCCATATCTTACTTACTGCACTTACGTCTGGGTAAGAAATTAATACAGACGAATTTAAAAAGTTTTCGGAGAACATAGCAGCATCGTATTTCAGTCTGTATCTGTGGTATTACATGCCCGTTACAGTACACAAAATTTTATTTCATAGTGTTGATATAATCCAGCACATGATTTTACCGATTGGAAACTTATCGGAAGAGGCTCAAGAAGCTCGGAATAAAGATTGCCGAAGATTTCGAGAATTTAATACCCATAAGTGTTCTCGGTATGCCACCAATAGAGACTTACTTATAATGTTGCTAATCTCATCAGATCCAAAAATCAATGAATTTAGAAATGTAATTGAAAAGAAAAACAGCCCTTTACCACAAGAAGTTAGAAAGTTATTGGTTATGCCTGCCTGTACTTCCTTATCCACTGAGGCGGAGAATTCAGCTATGATAAGTGGTGTGATGCTTCATTCTTCTGATGGATCTAGCCATGAATATATGTCAACAGATTAAACTGGCAGATACCTAACCAATACACATATGCAACTGCATACATACGTATGTATATAAATAAAGTGAATATAAATAAGATATAATACTGTGCAAAATACAAACTTATAATAAAAATAATAAAATACCCAATAAAAATATTAAAATGAATTCGTTAAGCTAATAATATTTACATAGTTGATATTAGTTAATATCTTATTTCATCATAAAACTTGTCAATAAAGACCCTCATTATGCGCTAAAATGGTTTTCATTTCCGCCATAGCCCATTTTTTTCGAGCACTCGCAACAAGAGTTGAATTTGAAACACTTTTAGTTGGTTTTGACTTTTTTCCACCTAATCCCATATAATCGTAACACTGTGCGTCGTCGGCGTGTTGGTATAAACCAATGACTTAACGTAACCACACAGAAAATAGTCAAGCGGCGTTAAATCGCACGAACGAGGCGGCCAATCGACTGGCCCATTTCTTGAAATAACACGCTCACCATACTTACTCTTCAATAAATCGATTATAGCGTGTGCTGTGTGGCTTGTGGCATCATCCTGTTGAAACCACATGCCGTCCAAGTCCATATCTTCCAATTCGGGCCAAAAATAATCGATGATCATGGCGGTGGTGATTCATGAAGCACATGTGGATTTACACCCGACCAATAACGCCTATTTTGCTTATTAACAAACCCATTGAGCCAAAAATGAGCTTCGGCACTGAAGATGATTTTGCGATGAAATTCATCATCTTGTGCATCTTCTCCAGAACCCAATCGGAGAACGTACGTCGCTTCAAATGGACCATCGGCTTCAATTATTGAGTCAGCTTGATTTTGTATGGGTGTAAACCAAGATCCTTGCGCAAAATACGCCATAATGTGGTCTGAGCGATGCCCAATTCTTGAGAACACCATGGAATTGACTGATTTAGATCGTATGCTATGGACGCCTGAACGGCAGCGATATTTTCGACACTTCGACCAACCCGTTTCTCGCTGACACCGCAACATCACACAACGAATATGTAGACTCAAATTTTTGCACTAAACTTGTTATTGCCTGTCTACTAGGCGAGAATTACGACCGAAAATTGGAGTTAACGCTCTTAAAGTTGCAGTCACCGACTCCGAATTTCGGTAGAAAATTTTTATAATTTGCAGACGTGGCTCGTTCGTGTACTTTACCACGATGAAAATGTTGAGTTTACTGAATAAATTGACAGTGACAGTTTGATGATTAGTGAAAGAGTGCGTTCACAAATTAAATTCAAAGTTGTCAAGTCCCTATTGGAAAAGGAATGTTTTGCTCGCTATGAAAGTTTTTCTAATCCGATAGGAATTCGTATTAGAAGCGGCGAGAAAATCTCAGCTTTGAATATCGGCAATATAAATATTTTTGCTTTTGATTGTAAAACTTGGACTGAGAAGCATCTTTCGAATGTTCTGTTTCTGTAAGATTTCTGCTGATTTATTCTCTCAGAATCGTGCTTTGGATAAAGGTCTTAAATTTGTGTCGGACAGTAAATTATGCAGCGTGGCAAATTTGGCAACAAAACGTATTTTGCCTCTTAAGGTTTGGCATGAAAGGATGGCTCATCAAAATGCAACCCATGTGCGCACACAGTTAAAGGAGAGAGGTATCACTTTCAAAGGTAATCTTAATTTTACGTGTGATTTTTATTTGTTTGGAAAGCAACACAGGTTACCTTTTCTCAAAAGTAGTTTTGAATCTCATCAGCCAGGTAAACTGGTGCATGCTGACGTATGCGGACCTATGGAAGAGACTTCAGTAGGAGGCTCGAAGTATTTTCGTGCTGTTAAAGGACCATTATTCACATTTCAAAGTCGTGTTTTTCCTGAAAAATAAGTCAGAAGTTTGTGCTTCAATTGAACAGTTCATAAATCGAGCCAAAATTGACAGGCCGCATTCAATTAAATGGGACCGAGTTCATTAATGAAAATGTCAAAGTGCTATTGGAAAAACACTCGATTCGCCGTGAAACAACTGTGGCCTACACCCCAGAACAAAATGGAAGTGGACTGTTGTAGAAGCTGTTCGGATAATGCTCTTAGCAAAAGAGATGCCTAAAAGGTTTTGGCCGGAAGCTGTGAACACTGCTGTGTATGTTCTAAACCGTACAGGTAATAGTAGCATTAAAGGGAAAAACCCATACGATCTGTGGCATGGAAAGAAGTCTGAAATGAATGACTTCATATTCCGAAGCAGAAACGCAGAAAGTGATATCGAGTGTGGATAACTATGATTAGAAAAGTGGAAGTAACAAGGGATGTTACTTTTAAAGAAACGGCTGAAGCTGAAAAAGAAGAGAATGTGGTTTCTAACTCTGATAATTATTCTGAAACTTTTATTGTTCCAGCAGTCGATTTCGATTCTTGCCAAAGTGATATAGATCAAAACACAGCTCTGGAGAATTCCAATAGAAGGTTAAGAATGGCAGCAGTTTCAGATTTTCAGTCAGCTGATGATGTCGATAATTCAGCAGGCGGAAATGATAGTGATACTGATGAAGTTTTTGACAATGGTAAAGAGATATAAGTTCCATTAAAAGATCGATTGAGAAGTCGGAAAAATAAAGGAAGATCAAGTGTGTGCAACTTAATCGAAAGACATGCTTTCTCCGTTCAGGGTGAGCCGTACAACTACAAAGACGCTACTACATGCACAGATGCCACTCATTGGAAAGCGGCGATGGACGAGGAGATGAAGAGCTTAATGCAAAACCGAACATGGAACATTGTTCAACGGTGATCGGAAAATCATCGACAACAAGTGGATCTACAAGCTAAAGAACTTGGGCACGAACGAGGAACAAAAGTTTAAAGCCAGGTTAGTAATAAAAGGTTTTAATCAAGAATACGGAATAGACTACGTGGAGCCATTCAGCCCTGTGGGAAAGCTTACTTCAATACGTGCGATATTCGCTATTGCCTTCAACGAAGGATTGAATATAACGCAGTTCAATGTAAAGACAGCCTTTCTAAATGGAGGAGACTTTGATGAAGAGGAGATCTTCGTACAGCAACCTCAAGGCTTTGATGATGGATCGGGAAGGACTTGCAGATTTCGAAAAAGCCTTTATGGGTTGAAGCAAGCATCACGATGCTGGAATAAGAAATTCACAAGAGAATTTATCCGAGAAGGAGGTGAGAAACGTTTGATCTTTGTCATTTATATTGATGATGGACTAGTTGCTGCACAGGACAAATGTGATGCATCAGAGTTGATCGATTTCTTGCAGATGCTAAATGGTTTCTTGGCATGGAACTGGCACGAAGTTCCAGCGGATGAATTCATGTCAACCAGGCGACTTATTCTAATAATCTTTTAAAGTGATTCAACATGGATTGCAGCAAGCCGGTTTCAACTCCTGCCGAGAACTTTGTTAGCGCAGATATGAAATCTTCAAAAGGTTGTAATTTTCCATATCGGGAAGTCGTTGGGTGACTAATGTATCTGGCTATTGCTACTCGTCCAGATATTGCATTTGCTACTACCTACTCTAGTTGTACAGTTTGTAGTCCTGTTTGCAATCCTGTTTAACCTTCTCAGAGACAGAGTTTTCTTTTTGAGCCGATAACTGGCCTTGAACTCCTAAAAAGAATTGGTGAGATAAAATATTCAAATTCTTCTGGGGCTGATGGTATATCAAACCTAGTTCTTAAAAGTATTACATGCTTCATAATTGATGTGCTGGCGCATATTTCAATAAAAGCCGTTTTTCTGGGATATTTCCGGATGCACTTAAATGTGCGGATTATGGGCCGATCTCACTCACTACCTGTCAGTCAGCAAAATTTTCGAAAAAGTTATGAAAAATAGAATAGCGAGTTTTTTCAGTGATGGTCAGTTTAGGTTTCAGAAAAACAAATCTACAGAAGATGCCCTGTTACATGTCTGTTCTCAAATATTTGCCAGCTTTGACAAAGAAAAGTGTGCCGTTGTTTGTTGATATATCAAAAGCGTTTGATATGGTAAATCATGATATACTGCTAGGTAAGATTGAAAATGCTGGTTTTCAGGGATTGGTTCAGATCTTACTTGAAAAATAGAAAACAAAAGTGAAAATTGGTGATATCAGGAGTGAACTAAAAAGAATCTGTATTTAGGAGTTCCTCACTTCTACCGCGAGCATCGAACTTGTCGAGTTGTAGAGGCTGAGTAGGGTCAATGAATCTCGAGAAGAAATTCTCCAGACGAGTCCTGAAACCAAAGGATGGTCCTATCACCTCCTCCACCCCTAGCAGCAGCAAGTTTGTGGCAGGCCACGGACTTGTCGCGGCTACTAAAACTCCTTCAGGGAGTGTTAAGACTGTGGCAAGCCATGGTCCTATCACTTCCTCCGCCCCTAGCAGCAGCAAGTTTGTGGCAGGCCACGGACTTGTCGCTGCTACCAAAACTCCTTCGGGGAGTGTAAAGACTGTGGCAAGCCATGGTCCTATCACTTCCCAAGCCCCCAGCAGCAGCAAGTTTGTGGCAGGCCACGGACTTGTTGCTGCTACCAAAATTCCTCCCTCCAAAGAGGAATCTGGAGCTCAGCCGCATCGGCAAGCTCCATCTAAGGCGCTCTACATAAGACGCCGAAATGCTTCACGCATCATCAAAACCTTCGGATCCATTCCGGAGGTGGAGAGAAGTGCGGAAATAAAGAGCAACGTTGAGTGGGCTAAAAACATCCTAAAAGACAATCCGTCTGCTTCCATTGCTCCCAAAACGTCAAAAGACTCCTCTAAGCGTCAGAGATCGGTCGAGGAAACCGTACCGATTTCCAAGAGGCCCAAAACACACAGTTCCACAACCCCTGGGCCATCCAACAGCAGATCTCTGAGGTCTTATAATGAAGTCCTAAAGGACGCATTGGTGATCGCGGTGATCGACAGAAGCGATACCGACGGTTCCATTACACCGGAACGGTGGCAATTGGTCAAGTTGAAGCTCTCGAGCAACTTCTTGGCCATCATGCGGGAGAACCCAGGACCACCTCCTATCACAAGCGACGCTGGCTGGCACCAAGGCCATGTCAAGCTCATCGCTTGCTCCAACCAGAGATCTCTCGATCTCTTCACCAAGGCCATCGATGGTTTAGGAGAGGTTTGGCCAGGTGCAAAACTAGAGGTCGTATCTAAGGAAGACATTCCTAGTAGACCTCGAACTCGTACCTGGATTCCAGCCGAACCCTCCTCTCCAGAAAGTATCCTGAAAATCATCCGGCTCAGCAACCCGACTCTTCCGACTCATGACTGGAAAGTCGCGAAACTGGAGGAACTAAGGGGTTCTTATAGATGCGCGTTAATTGTGATCAATAAGGAATCCCTTAATCCTCTGGCGCAGACGAAAGGCATGATTCGGTTCGGATTCGAGTCAATTCACTTAAGGGTGTACAAAAAGGATGAGCTGGATGCTGATAAGCAACCTCCTCCTCCTTTAACACCTGATATCACAACCTTGGAGCGTCGATATCCTTTCCAGAATTGGATAGCGACGACTCCAATCTGTCCGAGGTGACTACCAAGCCGTCGGTCTCCTCTTCTGACACATTGTCGGAAATGGAAACCGATGACGAAACAATTAGAGGTTCTACACGATCAGAGATAGAAGATGAGCTCTTGGGCACATCTTCAGAATCGGAGGACCTCAACAACACCGTGGTGGAGGCGACTCTGGAAGACTGTAGCAATGATACGGTTTCTCCAGATTAATCTCCACCACTCAAAAAAGGCTTCGGCCGCACTCATTCTGCGTCTTTCCAAAAGCGCAGAAGACATAATTCTAATCCAGGAACCATGGATTGCAGAAGGCGTGGTTCGCGGACTTAGGACAACCTCATACGTTCCGCTCTATACAAGACACAAAGGTAAGATTAGAACTTGTATATTAGTGAAACGTAGCCTTAATGTATTTCTACTTCCCAACCTCAGTGACCCCGACCTAACCGTTGCCAGATTAGAGACTGCCAAAGGCTCTTACTGGCTGGCATCGGCTTACCTTGGCCACGACCAAGTGGGCCCTCTCCCTGGTGATAACCTAGAAAGGGTGGTACTGGAAGCGGGAAGGCAAAAAACTGGCCTCATAATCGTATGCGACGCTAACGCACATCATACGGTATGGGGCAGTACCGACATCAATGATAGAGGTGAGTCACTTTTAGATTATATTTTAAGTACTAACCTCTTAATTTGCAATATTGGCAATGAGGCCACTTTCATAACAAAAAACCGACAAGAAGTATTAGATATTACTCTTGTCTCCGACAGCATCACCCAAAGGCTAACAAACTGGATGGTATCGTCTGAACACTCCTTTTCAGACCATAGATACATCCAATTCAGTCTGAGTGATGCTCCCCCCTGCCAACCAGCTTTCCGGAACTACCGGAAAACTGATTGGACAAAATATAGAGGAATACTGTCGGAAACGATATCCTCTAAACTATCAAGTCCCCCGCGTGACACCAATGAGCTCGACATGAAAGTCAGGGAATTTACTCTGACTCTCAATAAGGCTATGGCCGCTTCCTGCCCTCTTATTCAACCAAGAGGCAAGAAAAAGCCACATTGGTGGACATCGGCACTAGGACTGCTCAGAAACACCTGCAGAAAACTTTTCAACGCAGCAAAAAGCACAAGAAAAGTGACCGACTGGGACTCATATAAAGAATCCCTCAAATTATACAAAAAAGAACTGAGGAAGGCAAAGCGAAAATCCTGGAGGTCATTCTGCGACAAAATTACAGAAACCTCTGAGGCTTCGCGGCTAAGAAAAATCCTCTCCACAAATCCTATGATGCCCAGCTGTTTGAAAAAAACCGATGGCTCTTGGACAACCTCAAGTGATGAATCACTCAACCTGCTTCTGGACACCCACTTTCCAGGTAGCTCCCAACTCGCGGCCAGTAGCAGCCCAAACAAGCCTACTGCAACCGTGACCAAAATTCATGGTCTGATTACGAGAGACAAACTGCTCTGGGCGCTGCATAGCTTCAAACCATAAAAGTCTGCTGGTCCGGACGGTATTATACCTGCCGAGCTACAGAGATCCTCAGATATTATTCTACCAGTGTTGGAAAATATTATGAGGAGCTGTGTAGAACTTATCCACATTCCACTGTTATGGAGAGAAGTCAATGTAGTATTCATTCCCAAAGCTGGAAAATGTTCTCATGTAGTCCCAAAGGACCTCAGACCTATAAGTCTATCATCATTCCTTCTGAAAACTTTAGAACGACTGATTGATATCCATATTCGAGCTAAAGTTGATCCAAGACTTCTGTCTACGGCTCAACATGCGTACTGTAAAGGAAAGTCGGTGGAAACGGCTTTGCACTCTCTGACTAGCCACATCGAACGATCCCTACAATATAAGAGTACACAAGGGTTGCTTTCCTAGACATAGAGGGCGCCTTTAACAACGTCAACACATCCGCAATCACGACTGCGCTGTCAACTCTGCAGGTAGACGGCTCACTTGGGGAGCTGATTAGTCTAATGCTAAAAAGCAGGATAATCAACTCCAAACTGGGTGAGACTTCTGCTAAAAGATATGTCAGTAGGGGTACGCCGCAAGGCGGTGTCCTCTCTCCCCTTCCCTGGAACTTAGTAGTTAACGAACTACTGATATACCTGGAAGCGGGTGGTAGCAGAGTGATTGCCTATGCGGATGACGTTGCCATAGCCGTCTCAGGAAAACATCTAAATACCAGTAAAGAACTCCTCCAAGTAAATCTCAACAGATTAACCCGGCAGATGGGCAGATCGCTGTGGATTGGGAATAAACCCCCATAAAACTGATCTTGTCCTCTTTTCTAGGAAATATAAAATTCCAATCATAGACCCTCCTTCAATAAACGGTACCAGTTTAGTTTTCTCCGATACAGCAAAATATCTGGGTCTCATTTTTGATAGGAAACTAAACTGGAAACCTAACATTCAAGAAAGAGTCAATAAAGCTACAATAGCTTTATTCTCTTGCAAGAAAGCCATTGGGAACAAATGGGGCCTTCAGCCTCGCATAACCCACTGGCTATACATCTCGGTCATAAGACCGATACTTACTTACGGGGTGGTTGTCTGGTGGACGGCCTTGGAAAATGCAGTCAACCGCATTAAATTAAGCAGAGTCCAAAGAACAGCATGTCTATGCACAAGCGGAGCCTTGCGGTCTACCCCCTCTGCGGCATTAGATATTCTGCTTCACTTGACACCCCTTTTAGCAAACAAGTAGCTGCGACTGCAGCCATTCGCCTTAAAGCGACTAAACAGTGGACAAATAATTCATCTGGCCACGCCAATACGAGTATTCTTAATACATTAGGAATCCTCACAGAGAACACCGATTACACCATACCTGAACTTTGGTTTGACAAAAACTTCCATGTAAGCTTCCCCTCTAGATCATTCTGGGAGGAGGATGCTTTCATGGAGGACAAGTCAATCCATCTCTACACAGATGGATCTAAAACCGATAGCGGAGTTGGTGGCGGTGTTTTCTCAGATAAGCTAAATCTAAGCCTCTCTTTCCGCCTTCCAAATCACTGTAGCGTGTTCCAGGCCGAAATTTTGGCGATTAAAGAAGCTCTGTCCTGGCTGAAGAAAAACGTGATATCTGAAGAAAAACGTGATATCGCATATTTTCGGATAGGCAGGCTGCCATCAAGCCAATGGACTCGGTCTCATTATATTCTAAAACCGCCCTTGAATGCCGATCATCTCTCATGGAGATGGCAGAGCAGTTCAACATTCACCTTTGTTGGGTGCCGGGCCACAGAGACATTCCAGGGAACTGCAGAGCCGATGAACTCGCCAAAATTGGAACCACTCTACCTATCCTACCGGACAAAGGTAGTATAGGTATACCAATCGCTACGTGCAAACTAACACTTAAGCTAGATGCCAATAAAAGAACAGACCTTAGGTGGACTGCTGTACAGACATGTCTAGCGACCAAACAGATCTGGCCAAGGCTGGATCTGAGTCGATCTAAGTGTCTGATCTTTTTAGATAGGAAACATCTCAGCGCCATAATAGGTGTCATTACCGGACACTGCCTCATAGGCAAGCACGCAAGAAGGCTTGGCGCTTTTACTAACGATTTCTGTAGAAGCTGCATGGACGAGGAAGAGGAGGAGACAATCCCCCACCTACTCTGCACATGCCCAGCTCTCTCTCAGAGAAGGAAGCTTCATCTAGGAGCTTTCTTCTACAACGACCTAAACGATCTAGAAAAAATAGACGTTAACAGTCTCCTACGCTTTATTATAAACTCAAACTGGTTCCAGTAGTAAGAAGATCATAGATCAACGTGGCATCACAATGGGCCAATAGGCCTAAGTGGGTTGGTATTTCCAACAGCCACTCTTACCTAACCTAACCTAACTTAGTGTCATCGGCGTCATAATGGATACGGAGCAGTGTTTGATAATCTTCTCAAGATCGTTTATAGTTAAAATAAAAAAGAGGGGACTTAGATGGCACCAGAAGTGGGACACCAGAAGTGGCTAAAAACGGGGTTGAGAAAGCTGACTTAAAGCGAACGCTATAGTAACGGTTCTCCAGATAAGAAGATATCCATTTTAACAATATGGGCTCAAAACCGAGGGAAGACAATTTGAAAAGGATCAGTTGATGTGATATTTTATCGAAGGCCTTAGCGAAATCTGTAGCAATAACGTCAATTTCGTTGCCATTTTCTAGGGCTGAAAGCTCAAAGGATACGAATTCAACTAAGTTTGTAGTAGTTGATCTACCTTTTAGAGATCCGTGCTGACTGGGTGATATAAGTGACTTGCACTGAAAGCTTATAACTTCATATAAAAAACTTTCAAATATTTTAGGTATGTGAGAGAGCTTAGCAATGGGACGGTAGTTGAAAGAGGTCTTCTAAACTTGGGGGAATTCCCCTTGTGTGGGGGACAGATGAAAGAGTAAGGAAAGTGGGTGCGAAAGATTGGAGGCACACTTTTTGAGAAATATTGCTGGGAGCCCATCTGGACCGGATACAAATCCATCATTGAGATTTTGTAACAATTCTTCGATAAGGGTGGGATCAAAAGGTTGAGAGAGAGAGAGAGGGGCCAATGGAGAAATTGGGAAGGTACTTGAAATAGATGGAGTCGGGTACAAAGAGGTTGTCTGCAAATGAAAAAAGTTTGCAAAATAGTTGGCAATAATATGTGGGTCTCTCGATGATATATTATTGAACGAGAGAGAGGGGGGATAACCGTCTGATTTTCTTTTATAGTTGACGAATTGATAAAATGTCTTAGGATCGTTGATAAGGATGGTCTGCGCTGTGTCGAGAAAGCGCTGATAGAGGCAGTTATAGAGCTTTTTACAGGTAAGTTCCAAGATAGTTAGAGTAGTCATAATAAGAATTGGTGAGAAGAAAAACTGCCCATAATTTGTTTCTTCTGTTTCGTAAAGAGCGAAATCTTCTGTTGTACCAAGGAGGGGAAATAGATGATGTTTTATGCCGTGAAAAGGGGACGTAGAGAGAAATGGAATTAAATATTTCACAGTAGAAAATGGAGACAGGCAGCAGATAAGGATAGGTTGGTAAAATCAAAAGAACATTTGCTAAGATAGGTATTGATTTTGCGAAAATTAGCTTTATGGAAATTGTAAGAAGAGATGGTAGTTGAAGAAGTGGGCTGGGATTGGGAGTTATGAAAAAATGAGAGAAGAAGAGGGGGGTGAAAGTTGTCGACAGTTGATAGGATAAAGGGGCACAGCGTTACTGTGGAGTTAATAGGATCACTAGTGAAAATAAGGTCTAGTTGCCTACTGATAGAATTAGGGACGCCACTTACTTGGCACAGGCTTGAGTCAGTTATGCTATCAATGAAAAGACACTCCTTCGATGAACTGGCGTTAAAAAATAAGTATTCATCCGATGGGATCCAGTTTAGCAGGGGCAGATTAAAGTCACCAAAGATAAGGATATCGTCAATGGAATCACTTAGGTCAATTGCTTTAATAGCAAGGATGTATGATTCAGTAGGTTGAGCTGGGAGAATGTAGCAACACATAACGTAACGCACACATAACGCAAGAATTAACCTTGTCCTCAGCGGTGTAAGCTTTTGAGCAGTCCACAAAGTTCGAAGAACACCATATGCCTTACCCACAATCACATTTATATGGTTATTCCATGTGAGTGTTCTATTGAATATCATGCCAAGATTTGTGGAATTTTCGACTAATTGTATTGCTGAATTGTTCAGAATGATGGTTGGGAAATAGGATAGCTCTACCTTTTTTTTTGGAATATCTAAGCATTTACATTTGTTTGGATTAAGTGTCTGTCGATTTTCCATAGGCCAGTTCGAGATCCTGTGAAGATCTACATTCAAAACACTGGCACAATTTTCGATAAGTCCAAGAGTACAACCTTAATAAATTTGAATATCGTCGGCATAAGAGAGGTCCCAAATCGATCCTTGGCGAACACCTCCCACTAAAAAAAGAAATTCTGACAGAGCAATCTCCAGAGACACAGCCTGTTTTCTTTCTTTGACATATGACGAAAGTTACTTTATAGCAAAATTTATCCATAAGAGTGTGGTGGTCGACCATATCGAAAGCTTTGGAGAAGTCTACAACTATTAGGAAGATAACATGGTCCTTATCCAATTTCTCTCTTATATCTTCTACCACGCTCATCAGAGCAGTGGTACAGCTATATTTTGCACGAAATCGAGATTGAAATGGAACTATAAGATTATAATGTGTAAGATACTCATTTATTTGCTTATGCATAATTCGTTTACACACTTTGGAAAGAAAAGGTAAGTTTGATATGGGTCTGAATTCATCACCTGTCGAGTTCTTAGGGATTGGTATTATGTTAGCCATTTTCCACTGGTGGGGAAAGATGCCGGTCATACAAATGATATTCATCACGTGCGTAATATATGGCAGCAGTAATGGTAATATGGGCATATTGCATTGGCAAGAAAAACGGTGTATGTGTTGAGACAGCGGGGCCACGATAAGTCCTATTTTCATCTACTACTGAGGATATAGGATGTGGAATCGATAAGAACACCCACCAACCAACCACCAAAACCAACCTAACTTGTCAAAAAAACGCAATTGTTTCGGACCATTGCTCCTCTCCAATGTCAAGAGCGGATTTAAACAACGTGATGCGTTGTCATATGACTGCTTTAATATCATAGCCAACACCGAGGCACAGTTCTTTGTGTCCTTTTGAAAACAAGATTTTTCGGATCCATTGAAGGACTTTCGACGACATTTATCTTGTCAGAAAAGTACACGGAGATGGCTAGGACATACAGCGCGAAGAGCGAAAAGTTAGAGCTTCCGATTCCTACTTCCTGATTCCTAGAAGAGGAAAACCTCGCCTCCAGTGATGCATACAAGTAGAGGGGGTTCCGGAACATATTTGAATGCGCAACTGAGTGGAGTTGAACCAAGACTGCGCTTGTTAGAGTGATGTATTGATTGAGGCCCAGTTCTACCCCGGGCATCATCTTAGACATCTTAGTAAGTAAGTAAGCACCAGTAAGTGCCCGTGGCAGTCTCCACATTAAGAAACTGATAGTGGAACAATTTTAGGCCGATTAAATCATTTGGATTATCCATGTTCGATTCAAAAAATGATAGAGGCTTAAGTGCAAGCCGATCTTCGAAGAATAGGCCAAAGAAATAAAAAATTCGCTCACTTAAATTGGGAACATCAGTTTGTAACTTTTAGTTTCACAAAATAAAACTGCCTGAGATTTGGTTTCAAGGTCCACAAATTTAACCAGCAACGTAAGCGGAACAGTACGAATACAGAAATGTGAGAGCGCCTCCGATTTCAAGGGTTAATAAAAGATAAGATAATAAGGATGAACCAGTATGAACTTACGTTAATATTGATTAAAATCAGTATGTATACGAGTTTTTGGTTATTTTGGACCTATTTTAGGGGGATACTCTCGTCTCTGTAACACGTTTTTGTTAAAATTGATTGATAAACAATTACCGGATCCGTTGTTTTTTTACTCGAGGTCAAAGACTTAAGAAACAGCCTGCAAGCTGTTTAGTTGTCGAAGCAGAAATCCGCACAAATTCAAGTAGATTTCAAATAATGATTTCGGTGAGAATTTATCAATACGAGCGATAAAGCTTTTCAGAAGAAACTCAATCAGCGACACCATAATTCGGTGGGACACATAACCACACTTTATAATTCTAGATACCTTAACTCTTGTATAAATCAGAATACAGAACATAGTCTAACTCTTATGGAAAGGTCATTGGGCAATTGACTAGTGATTGTCGCAGCATACGAGATAAGTTCAAATGAAATAGTGAAAAATGGTCGGCACTCTAGCGTAGACGATTAGAGAATTTTTCAAAATTTTGATAAAGATAATATTGATATCGATAATATCGGAGGTGAATGGTTAACCTTAAGCGGCACTGTTTCTCAAAATTCGTCTTTGTTATACCAATTTCCCACATCTGTTCTCTATTTACGCACAAACACTTATGCACACGGTTTATACCAGTTTCGGGTTGACGTTTGATCCGCAATCCCGCAAATTTCTCAGAAATCACTTAAAATTCCCACAAAAGTTCAAAAGCGATCAACGATCTTTAACCCACTCACCCATCCAGATCATTAATAGGTTTAATTACAATCTTAATTCGTCCATATAATTTTAAATAACCTGCACACCTACCTACCTACCAACAATCCGATGTAAACAAAACGAGCACAACTGCACAACTGATCAGCAAGTTGGCATAAAGCTATCCAAAAAACCAAGTTTCAATGCGAAGTAACCCCAACTGAACTTGTTACACAAATAAAGCTCTTTATAGTTATCCAAGACTCAAACCAAAATATTTTGCAGTATTTTAAGTCTATCTTAGGGCGCGGAAGGAAAAAAAAAACGGATCTTACAGATTTTCTTTATTTAAATTATCACAATCAAATTAGAAATAATAAATTCAATTGTACACTCACTTAGCCTAAGATACAAAAAGAAAAAACTTAACAATTTTACACTAAAGCTTTGTCCATACACAAAAAAGTTTCACCATCACTTTGCTCATTTTCGTTATCATTTTGTTCTCCCCTTACGAGGATGTACTCGTACATATCTCATTCAATGGCCTCGATTATTTCGTATTCATCTTCCAGCGAATGATCGTAATCGATGTTGTATCTGTTTTTGATTCGACTCTTGTAGTCCTTTAGTTTGTCAGCGTCTAGGTTGTTAGGATTTGTAGGTTGTATCCTTCTGTTGTTGTTAGTAGTACTATTGTTGCTTATACTAATTTGTGGTTGTTGTTTGTTACTATTGTTGTTTGAGTATTTAATTGATCCTCTATAACTATTTTTGGTTACTGTGCGGGCTGTAGTTGTAGTTGATTTTGTAGGTTTAGGTGAGATTTTCGACTGAGATTGACTTTCAAGTTGATTGCGATGGGTTGCGACGAATTGGTGATTTGTGGAGCCTGATCGAGTTTTGGTGGCTGTAGTTGTGGATGAATTTTGATATCTGTTGGCCTGATATCATAGAGAATTTGTTGTCGTTTCGACATGGTATAATTCCTCATTGTTTTGGTAGAGTTGTTCAGAGGTTTCGCAGTTTACATTGGTCCACCAGTCACAAACACGAACGGCTTGATTAAAGACGGTACCATTGGGACAGAGGAACGAGTATTGGTGGCCAGAGTGAAGACACCAATGCCAAACCTGTGTGAGATAAAGACTGAGAGTTGATTTTGAATTGACTGAAGATATTTGGAATATTACCTGGCAGCGAGTCTCTGTGTCGGCATAGTATCCGGGCAGTCTTCCTTGGCAATTGAAAGCTAAACCTTTGGGAATTGTTTCGTAAGCTGGATAGTCTTCGCCTGCCACATAGCCATCGAGTTGCTGAAATGAAAAAAAGTAGAGAGCCAGGTTTAGAAACTGTTGAAGAAGCTTTAATTAATAATTGTGTATGATGAGGCAAACGTCCAAAGATGGGGAAGAGGCAAAGATGGGGTTCTCAGGTTCGTCTATCGAATACTAAGGCGACTTTATATGTGTATAAAACTCCCAGTCCTGCTGTACTATATTGTATGGAAAGATGGAAACCTGCAGAAAGGACGAGGCCGCGATAGCTTAAGATTTGTGGTCTTCATAGATACTAAATGGATACAACGGTAATTTGAACTGTTTCTGCGGCAACATTAACCTAGTCACAAGAGTCTGAATACAAGAACTACAACTGGTGGGGCTTAAATAAAATCTACAAATTCGCCTTGGAGTGACCGCGCAGTGGAGCTTGATTTAGGTGGCGCTGGCAAGTTTAACGGGACGTTAACCAACTCGACTTTTTA
This sequence comes from Volucella bombylans, assembly GCA_949129095.1. Lineage (NCBI taxonomy): Eukaryota > Metazoa > Arthropoda > Insecta > Diptera > Syrphidae > Volucella > Volucella bombylans. The sequence goes on along the minus strand of OX422142.1, from coordinate 116,668,309 downwards.
TCCTACGATACGAGCTGGATGGACAGCCCTGTTCTGTAATTAATTATAATAATTTTATAATTATAGAATATACGCCTTATGACCTTCTACAAAGAGAAAGACTTATAACTTTCTCAATTGATCCTAAATGTCTATCAGTAACTTAGCTGTTGTGATCAGGGCTTTTTTGCAGTCAAGGATTTGCTTTCTTGTCAGCTAATGTATGTCTCCTATAATTCATGCACCACATTCAAAACCCACATTGCGTTGCTTGCGAAAAAGCGCTTGCTTCACTTGCGGTTGTCTGTATGGTGTGCCTCTGTGATTGCAGGCTAATATTTTAGATATTCACAGTATAATGTCAGTCGAAACCATGCTTAACAGATACTGATACAACAGATAAGTCAAGAGGAGTGTAAGTTTTTCTGGCAAAAACTTGACTTTTTGAGAGAGAGTGAGACGAGATGGTTATTCGAGGCTGCTCTTACGTTCGTGCAAATTTGTTTTTTCTGTTTGACCATTGTTTTCTGTCCATCAAGATTTTTTCTGTTGCCCATCCAGATTTTGCTCGAGGATGCTAACATCGACATCTACAAGTGCTGTCAAACAATTAGTCATCCTCATAGGAGTCCTAAATACCAAGCATCAGGCTTTAATAGATAAACAGGGCTCCGGGCAACGAGCCCAAAATGTAATGATTTGACGACATCTTACAATAGTAGGAAAAAGAAAAAGCCTTGTAGACAGATTGACAAACAAGCTCGAATAAGTTAAGTAGAGCAACTCCCGTAGTAGGGAAAGACGATTCAATGTACGTATCCTCCACCTTGATATTTCTTGGCATGCGTAACCATATCAAAGTTTTGGGGCAGGTGGTTGTGGAACAATATTGTATCATGTCTAGAAATCTTAGACGGTTCATTGCTTCCAATAATATGGTTAAATTAAGGAGTTTTGAACTGTTCATTCAAAACTTCAGAAAAAGGATGGTTTTTTTATTTAAAATTTTAGCGCACTCAAGCGATTTAAGTACCCTCAAAATGTTTGCACACAGCGCGGCCGAAGGAAAATCAGGGTGGATGGAAAGAGAGGTACCGGTGAACGTTGGTTTTAAATGTTTGACAGTTATAATGACTAGGGAATAAAGAGCTAGGCAGGGCATGCCATAAGCGAGTTGTACTACTTAGGAACGAATCACGATATTTTAGAGTACGTCCGAAAGGGGCTTGAGGGTATACTTATGAGCATTCATAGCGAGACGGGTATTACGGTTAAAAGTTTGAAGGGGCGTAATGCTACTGGCGATTTGTATGGAGCACTGCTGGTGGAAATAAGCGATAAAACAGAGTGATACACAATACATTACATCGGTGTTTTCATTATTTGAGTGATATTAGTATCACATATGAGTTTTATCGCATGGGTTTGAATCCTATCTAGCAGGTGCAGAGATGTTTTGGGAGCAACCGACCAGATGTGGGCATTATACTCCAATTTCGGGCGGATAAATGCCTTATACCATATATTGAGGCCAGATCAGAGGGGGTACTTCTTACATCGCTTGAGGAAACCTTGACATTTCGCAGAGTTTTAGGCGACATCGAATATGTGGTTATTCCAACGTAAGTTGTCTTTGACACACATAGCCAGAATGGAAAGTTTATCGGTTTCGACGATGCAAGTGCATTAAATTCTATGTTAGTAGTTCTCCAATTAATTTAATGAACTTAACATACGCTTTAGTTCTCGTTCGACAGCCGAAGAGCAGGGACGTGAGTCAGGGAACGAATATGAAAAGCAGAGAGTATTGTCGTCAGCAAAGGAATATATTGGATTAGAAGTAGCAGACAGGAGATCGTTGATGAAAATTTAAAAGAGTGTCGGGGACAGAACGGAGCCCTGGGGTACACCAGCATTTATTTTGTGAATATCAGATTTGAAAGCATCCAAGACAACTTGAATTGGACGTTCCGAAAGGTAATTTCTAATCCATTGGAGAAGAGAGTCGTCGATCGCAAATGCACGCATTTTCGACGAAAGAGCCTGATGCCAAACTCTGTGAAATGCCTTAGAAATATCAAGTGCAACCATCTTGCTTTCGCCAGATTGATGTACGCTTTGGTTCCACTTTTCGGTGAGACATGCCATCAAATCACAGTGTATCTGTTGCTACGAAAACCTTATTGCCGGTCATTGAGATGTTTTCGTGTTTTGAGATATTTCATGAGCTGACGATTTATCAGCGTTTCCATGACCTGGGAAAGAAGGGACGTAAGTGCAATGGCTCTGTAGGAGGAGAGAGAAGAAGATTCGCCTTTTTGAGGGACGGGCTGGACAAATGCTGTTTTCCATCTGCTCGAAAAGAGTCCTACAAAGTAGGATTGATGAAAAAGCTTACGCAGTGGTTTTGCCAGCGTGGAAGAACACCTCTTCAGAAGAAGAGAGATATACCATCTGGACCAGCGGATTTATGTATGTTGAGATCTTCAAGTACTCTTGCTACTACAAGAGTGCGAAAGTAGATTCGTCCCATTGAAGATTCGACGCACTCAAGTGTAGGCGGAGACAAAGCACAATCTGGGAGTGTTGAGCTGGCCGCAAAGTGTCCAGCAAGCAGATTGGCCTTGTCTAAAGAGCTGACAGCTGGAATGTCATTGCAAATGAGCGGTGGGATGGCGGATGAGGCAGAATTTCTAATATTTTTGACGAACGACCACAAATATTTTACTACCTTTGGGACATTGAAGTATAGTATTTTTTGCCTCAGTTTTTGGTCGTATTGGAATCTTACACACTAAAGAAAGACGTTGCAGTCATTCCTGGCTCGTTTAAACTTTTTTCAGTTTTCCTCGGTAGGGTTGGTCTTGAGGGACCGAAAAAACATTTCTCTAACCCTGACAGCCTCTTTCATACACAATGGGGAAGCGGTGATATCAACCGAATAGATGAGTGTTTGTACAATTTCATTTTGTCTTCCAATCTCAATATTTGTAACAGAGGGAATTCACCCACCGTTGTCGTGAAAAATAGGCAGGAGGCACGAAGCGTCAATTTCGGATCACCGATGGATACGCTTCAGGGTGAACTTTCAGAACAGGGTAGGTAGTTTTCAAAGAAAACCTAGGGAGGGGTGATTTGGGTTAAGTATAGAGAAGTGGTAAATATATATGCACCTGGATACCCAATCAATTACCTGCGATAATATTGTTAACTTAGATAGGGCGGTAGAAATTAATAATAAGGCACTAACAGCGTTCGAGAAAGCTTGAACGGATAACAGAACACCTAAAAGGGCCCAAGCAAAGATAGGTTTAAAAAGGAAAGAGGTCAGGAAACTCTATAATAGGGCGAAGCTTTTCAGAAGTGACAGTACATGGAATGAGTACTACGAATGTAAGAAACAATTCAAGTACCTAGTTAAAAGGTCAAAAAGGGCTTCATGGCAGAATTACTGCGAATCTATCGCGGTAACCGACGAAGTTTCGAGGCTATGCAAAGTGGTTTCAAAGGAACCGAACCTGGCATGCTACAGCACACTGAGAACATTGATCTCTCTCCTTCCGAAGTGGAAATAAGTGGGCAATTCAGTCCTTTAAGCCGTACAAATCTCCCGGTCTGGATGGTATTCTACCGATTATGCTACATAAAGCACCGGAGGTAGCAATCGAAAAAGTTATGGAAATTCTTAGACACAGTCTAAAAATAGGGTACATATGTACCAATAGCTTAGTTTAGGTGGTTTTTATACCATAAACTGGCAAACAGGGGCATATAACAGCAAAAGATTTCAGACCAATAAGTCTGTCATCATTTATGCTTAAAACCCTGGAGTGATTATTGGAGATTCACATTAGGAATAGATGCAGTAATGGCTTTTCGACTGAGTCACAGCATGCATGAATGAAAGGAAAATCTATAGAAACTGCCTTGCACGAGGTGGTGGGGAAAATAGAGCAGAATCTACACTTCGGAGAGTTTGCGATGGGTCTTCAATAACTTGGAGTGCACCGCCATTAAAAATGCTCTAGTAGACGCTAACATTGAACATGGCATTACAAACTGGGTTTGCAACATGTTTACAAGCAGGAAAATAAACTCTTCCATTGGGCAAAGCTCGGTCAGAATGTCCGTAACCAGGGGAGCCCCTCAGGGTGGAGTCATATCCCCACTTCTGTGGGTGCTAGTTATCGATGACATTTCCGCACTCAAGGCAATGGAATCAACCAACGTCAACTCTGATGCAGTCGGGGGCTGTCGCACAGTGCTCAAGGCACTATGCACTCAGAACCGGCTAAGACTGTGCTGGGTGCCAGGACTCTGCGGCAGCACGCAAAGAGACTCAAATTGTCAGATACGGATATCTGTAGATTCTGCGGTGATCTGCAAGCTGATGAGGACATCATAATACACACATACTGTGTGAATGCGAGGCAATATCGAGTAGTCGAAGAAAATTTTTAGGGAAGTACTTTTTCGAAAACCTAAATGAAATAGACGACCTTCTTGACTTTTGCAAGAAAATTGCGTGTTTCACCAGGGTGATTGTTTAGGTTTTTCCCATTTGAAGACAATTGGTTTCACAGGGACCGCGATTGGCCCGTATTGGTGCCTAGTGTCTGTGTGATGGCCTATCCATCACACCCCTGTTTAACCTAACCTAACCTAAACTAAAAATAGCATAAACTAGGCATAATTAAATACAATGATGACTCTTTAATGTCTGCAATAAAAATTCCAAAAGAATTTGAAAGAATTCATTTCAAAGTTTTGGCATTTAAAAATACCAAATAAAGACCAAAAAGAAGTTGATTATCATAAAGAAACTGTACTGGAATAAAACAATGTTAGTTATAAGGTAAAAATGAAGAATTTAAATCACTAAATGAACTAACAATCGTCACCCATTGGATATTTACAATGATGATATGACGTATCTTCACCTACTCAACAGTAGTATGGTGGAACAAAACATCTTGGCCTCGGCATCGACGGCATAATGCGTACACATGCCCCATAGAGGCAACAACACCGCTACATCTCTTCATAAAAAATATGACAAATCGCAGCACGGTCATACAACTGCAAATACTAGATCTCATGGATCAAATGAATCTTCACTCTGAAATCCCCATACCTGACATGATCTTCGCGGTAAATGACCGCCTATCCAAGACTGTGGTTCGGCAAAAGGTACAATATAGTGATCTAAAGCCGAGAAGCATGGAACTACAAAACCCAACCTCAAACCAAGGTATTAAATGAAATTACGCCCTGAGCGGTTGCGAGAACAAAATGTGTATATCCCATTGGGGAAAAAAGGAATCCCTACAATTCAAAAGGGATGATATCAGAAAACTGATTAGATTTCTAACCGGCAATGCCACCTTCGATATCACCTAAACAAAATAGGCCTTACCCAGGAAACTGAATGTCGTCTTTCCATGGAAGACGAAACTGTGAAGCACATTTAATGTGAATGCATAGTTCTAAGGCACTTCGACGATGACCTACCCCCATTCATTTCGAAGGAAGAATTCCATGAGATATTCGACATAATCAGGGCTAAGAAATCAGTGGGGACGGTGGACATTTACACCACCCTGTTTAATAATGCAATGAATAATGCACATTATCCAGCGCATTGGAAAAAGGGCGGTGGTTCAACCTATCCCCAAAAAGGGGAAGGATATATCCAATCCGGCGAATCTCCGATCGATAAGTCTCCTTCCGAATATCAGTAAGGTTTTTGAAAAGGTAATCAATAGAGCTCTGTCTAGGTGGGTTGAGGACAAACATATAATTCCGGATAATCAATTCGGTTTTAAGGCGGGACATGATATCTCACATGCCGCGTCTAAACTGGTGTCCGATATCCAATGGAATAAAGGCAAAAAACAATGCACTGGTGCCTGCCTTGTTGACTTGGAGAAGGCCTTCGACACCGTATAGTTAGAGGGTCTTTTCTATAAGCTGACTCGGTTGGGATCAGTAAACCACTCTTGTACATTCTTTATAATATGCTAACCAACAGACAGTTCATCGTGAAAAATGGCGATGTGACTTCTGTTGGAATATTTCAAATTAAAAATGGTCTTCAGCAAGGCGCGGTCAATTCGCCGATCATTTTCAACATTTTTACAAGCGACTTGATAGTTCACTTTCACATACTATTGCGTACGCAGACGATTTGGTGGCGTACAGAACAGGTCCAAAAATCGAGGTTATTAATACTCTCTTACAGCATGACTTCGATAAGATAAGACGATTTTGCGATGACTGGAAGTTGAAAATCAACTTTCAGAAGTCGGAAACCATTCTCTTTAGGACGCCGTTGTCTGGAGCCTCTAGGGATACCAGAAAAAAATTGGCGAAAGTTCTCTATCGTTGGACAACACGGACAACCTCTTGCCTGTCGAAATGTAGTCAGATACCTTGGAATCTGGCTAGATCAGTTTCTGTATTTTGGCAAAAGTGTAGATGCTGCTCTGGCCAGAGCTAAAGGTGCTTTTGCCCTTATAAAGAGACTGTTTTATAGCAGCCAACTCGATGCGAGGGTAAAGGTAATCTGCTACATGGCCCTTATTAGGCCCATGCTGGTATTTGGTTGTCCCGTGTGGTTCAATGTACGAGCAAGCTTAATGGAAAAGATTCGGGTGTTTGAGAGGGCTTGCCTTAGGGCTTGTCTTCGCTTGTACAGAACACCAGAGTCGGAGTACAAGAAATTTTATCCTAATGAGGTCCTTTACAACAGGGCGAACCTAATACGAGTGGACAACTTCGTAATTAAGCTGACTCGAAGGCACATTGCAAGAGCAATGACCTCGACGAATAACCTGATATCTGGGGCTTACTACCCCAATTACCTTTACCACGAGAGTGTGCGCTCTGACGGCTTCGTTCCACCGGAAGCATTCCTCTACTTAGATCAGATAGGGTTGATCCAGGATAGATCAGCGGAGCCGTTAATCTACCATGTCGCTCGGACAGCTGGGGACAGGCGACTTTACTACAACAGAGACGTCGCACACGGCAGTTTGGATCGCCTCAGGTTCAGTAGGGTGGTGGGGAATCGCGATAAGAGGGATGTCGTTCGGCAGCACCAGCATTTCTGGTGGTTGAATGATGGGGAAGATGTTTCGTCGTCGTTTCCGTCAATTACGGACCAGCCTCACTAATGAGGCAGAGCTGACCAATCTATTTGCTCAGTAAATAGCGATGGCCAGCTTACATAGGTATAGGTTAGCATTTAAGAAACATATACATATATCAGTGTATACAACAGTGTATACAAAGGGTACGAGTATGTTAACAAATATAAATGACGCTAATGAATTAAATAATCCATTCTTTTCCCAGTCTGAACTGGTGTTTTGTGCCTGACAATAATAGTGTTTTTTAGTCCCACTTCGTGTTTGGTCTTTGAAGTCGCATCTGCATCTGAAGCTGATGTAATACTTAATTTTCGAGATCTTAAGTCAAGTTCGACTGGGGAGGATGGCTTAAATTTACGCTTCATAAAAATTATACTTCCTCACATCGTTAGTTGTGTCACTCTATTGTATTACAAAGTCCACTTTCCTTGACTGCTGAAAAAAAGCTAAGATCATCCCGGTACCAAAGAACTCTAATCCTTCGTCAACGTTCGATTTTCGTCCTATTAGTATTTTACCATGTCTATCTTATATTTTTGAAAAGATCATTGCTAAACAGATTACGAGTCACCTAAATAGCTTCAATTTATTGGCTGTTCAACGGCCTTGTTCTAGACGATATAAGATTAGAGTGTGATAAGGACTATCTTACACTTCTCTGCTTACTAGACTTTTTAAAGGCCTTTGACACGGTGAATCACGACATTGTATGTAAAAAACTTGAGCTCTACTTTGGTTTAGATACTACGCGGTGAGATTAATAAGGAGCTATCTTTCAAAGGGTTTTTATTGAGCAGAAATACTCTCGCCCGAAAATTATACTTGCTGGTGTACCTCAGGGTTCAATTCTGGGCCCGATCCTCTTTTGTTGATATATAAATGACCTACCACAAGTTTGTTGCAATGCACTTATACATATTTATGCTGATGACGCATAGATATATTTATCTGGACCAATTGGACTAGTGGAAGATCTCGATCTCGCGGCAAGATTTAATTCAGATTTATCCTCTACAGTGAAATGGGCGCAAAATAATGGATTAATCTTAAATCCGAGCAAAACCCAATTAATTTTAATTTCAAAAAAATGTTATGACACTGAACTAATACCTCCTATTTATTTCGACTCCTGTAGACTCTCGTTTTCGGACACTGTCATTAATCTTGGTTACAAGTTAAATAGTTAAATAGATCCCTTTCTGTTATTGAACATGCAAATTACATTGTAGCGCGTATTTATGCATAAGCTTTGGTTGTTTGCTAGCCAGTTTGCCATTAGACACTAAGCTCAGGCTGATTAAGATATTATTGGTACTAATCTTTGACTATGCCATAGCTGTGTACTCCAAACCAGATTCACAATCTCAACACAAGTTACTTGTTATCTATAATGACATGGTGAGATATGTCTATGGAATGACGAGATTTGATCATGTATCCGGCTGCCACAGACTTGTTCTTGGTTGCTCATTCCAGAGTTTCTGGGAAATAAGATGCTGTGTTCTCATGCACAAAATAATTCAGACTCGTTCAGACTCCATCATATCTTTATCATCTTTTCATCTCCTCGTGATCCTTCTTTTTAATCCAGTCCCTAATCCCAGTAATATTTTGTTTTTCTTTTTTTTTTTACCTAATTTTTTTGTAAATTGAAATGTAGATTTAAATGTATTTTTTAAACTTAGTTCTTTATTATTTGAATTCATTTTATCTTAAAATTCACTGTACTATAAAAGACGTTGATCTTACTTGTACTTACCGATTGATATAAATAAATTAAAATTGAATTGATTGATTGATTGAAATAGAAAATATAAGTGTTATCATAGCAGACCACCCCAAATGATTCCTTTCTAAAGCAGAATGTTAGGCGGGGTTTGCTTGCACTCCGAACAGATCTACATAAAAGATCTGTCGGACTTGTAGTGATACCCATGCGGTGTATGTATGACACTTATTCAGGGGCAGTGGTTTCATAGAAGTCCAGTAGTTTTCACTCCCAAAACCGGAAAATATTTTCATGTTGTCCCAAAGGACCTCAGATCTATAAGTCTATCATCTTTCCTTCTGAAAACTCTAGAACAACTGATTGATATCCATATGCGACGTAAAATTGATCCAAGACTTCTGTCAACGTCTCAGCATGCCTAATGTAAAGGAAAGTCGGTGGAAACGGCTCTGCACTCTTTGACTAGCCACATCGAACGATCCCTACAATATAAAGAGTACACAATGGTTGCTTCCCTGGACATAGAGGGCGCATTTAACAACGTCGGCACATCCGCAATCACGACTGCGCTGTCAACTCTGCAGGTAGATGACTCACTTGGGGAGCAGATCAGTCGCATGCTAAAAAGCAGGATAATCAACTCCAAACTGGGCGAGACTTCTGCTAAAAGATGTGTCAGCAGAGGTATGCCGCAAGGCGGTGTCCTCTCTCCCCTTCTCTGGAACTTAGTAGTTAACGAACTACTGATATACCTGGAAGCGGGTGGTAGGAGGGTGATTGCCTATGTGGATGATGTTGCCATAGCCGTCTCAGGAAAGCATCTCAACACCATTAAAGAACTCCTTCAACTAATTTTCTCAATAGATTCACCCGCTGGGCAGATCCCTGTGGATTGGAAATAAACCCCCATAAAACTGATCTTGTCCTCTTTTCCAGGAAATATAAAATTCCAATCATATACCCAATAAACGGTACCAGTTTAGTATCATCTGGGTCTCATTTTTGACAGAAACTAAACTGGAAACCTAACATTCAAGAAAGAGTCAATAAAGCTACAATAGATTTATTCTCTTGCAAAAAAGCCATGGGAATAAATGGGGCCTTCAACCGCGCATAACCCACTGGCTATACATCTCGGTCGTAAGACTGATTCCCACATATGGGGTTGTTGTCTGGTAGACGGTCAACTGCAGCAAACTACGCAGAGTCCAAAGAACAGCATGTCTATGCATAAGCGGAGCTTTACGGTCTACTCCCTCTGCGGCATTAGACATTCTGTTTCATTTGACACCCCTTGATATTTTCAGCAGGCTAGTAACTGCGACTGCAGCTATTCGCCTTAAAGCGACCACACAATAGAGAAATAATTAATTTGACCACGCTAACATTCTTAATACATTAGTAATCCTCACAGAGAACATCGATTACACTATACCTAAACTTTGGTTTGTCAAAGACTTCCATGTAAGACTCCCCTCTAGATCCTTCTGGAAGGAAGATGCTTTCATTGATTTCATTTACAGATGGATCTAAAACCGATAGCGGGGTTGGTGGCGGTGTTTTTACAGAAAAGCTATATCTAAGCCTCTCTTTCCGTCTTCCAAATCACTGTAGTGTGTTCCAGGTGGAAATTTTGGTGATTAAAAAAGCTCTGTCCTGGTTGAAGAAAAACGTGATATCTGAAAATGATATCCGCATCTTTTCGGATGGTCAGGCCGCTATCAAGACCCTCGACTTAGTCTCATTCTCATTCTCATTCTCTAAAACTGCCCTTGAATGCCGAGCACTTCTTATGGAGATGGCAGAGCAGTTCAACCCTCACCTTTGCTGTGTTTCAGGCCACAAAGACATTTCAGGGAACTGTAGGTCCGATGAACTCGCCAAAATTTGAACCACTCTACCTATTCTACTGGAAAAGGGTAGCATCGGTATACCAATCGCTACGTGCCTAAGATCTAAGAGTCTGATCCTTCTAAATAGGAAACATCTCAGTGCCATAATAGGTGTCATCACTGGACACTGCCTCATAGGCAAGCACGCAAGAAGGCTTATGTAGGAGGAAGAGGAGACAATCCTCCACCTACTCTGTACATGTCCAGCTCTCTCGCAAAGCAGAAAACTTCTCCTAGTAGCTTTCTTTTAAAATGACTTAAACGATATAAAGAATATAGACGTAAACAGTCTCCTACGCTTCATCGTAAGCTCAAACTGGTTCCATTAGTAAGAGGATCATAGATCCATGTGGCATCATAATGGGTCAATGGGCCTAAGGGCCTAAGTGCGTTGTATTTTCCAAACCAGCGCTCCTAACGACCAGAACTCAATATTTGATGTGATGAGGCTATATACAGCAGAATCCATCAAATATATTACAAATTTTAAATTTTTAGCACTGATGATAGCTAAAATAGCTGATTTATATTTCCACATACATACATTGAGAAACTATCCAGTTGTGCGAGTTAAAGCGAAATATTCGAAATTTGGCAGTAAAAACGCAGCCATGGTTCGTGAGTTGTAGAACTTGCGTGTGAATAATACGGTTATGTACTAAGCCTAAAAGATGCGTTTGTGGAGCAAATAATTCGATACCAACCGCTAGATATTCAGTACCATCTCATAAAGCTCATCTACATGATCTCATTTACATGATCATGTCCCGCAGTTTATTTCTTCGCAGCGGTGGCCTTCATATCTACCAGACTTGAACCCGATTGACTCCATCATATTACCCATTTTGAAGGTTAAGTTGTCAACTAAAAAAATATCAATATGTGGAAATATTGAAGGTAGGGCTTACTCGCGACCATATTCGCGTAGCACGAAATGCGTTCATTAAAACAAATGATGCAGTCATTCGCTCTAAAGGAAGTTACATCAAACAGTGACGTGGTTTTCATAGAATAGAATATAATAGAAGAATACAACGTCTTCAAATATGAAGTTAAAAACTTTAGAAAAACGTGCAAAGAAACTGCTATATCTTTAATTGTTAAACCTTTATTTAAAGACCCTTTACTCTCTGCTGAATCACTACACCTGATTTCGATGGAATTATTGTGTCCACCTTGGATAGTTTAGCAAGAGCCGTTTCCATACCATCAAATGACACGAAATGACTTTATATCGCCTGTGTAACTCAAGTTATCACTCAACATATTTATTTTCCAGCAAGATAAGTAGCACCCCGACTGACTGGTCCTTAAGCGGACTAATTTTTAGTTGGCGTGTCAAATGATTATTACGTATTACGTAAACCTCAATGCGAACCACGTGCTAGGCAATTGATTGGAGGCTAGTAACAAATTGCAGTGAAAATCGGATACAGAGTTGATATCTTATTACTACATCTATCTAATGCAGCATCTCCGGTATTTATTCAACCAAGCGGTAAATAGCAATTAAAGTCCGTAAAATCCATCGTAAAACCACTTTGACCATCGAACAAGAAGAACAATGTGCTAAAGAACGAACTCGCATCTATTCATAATCTAATGATTCCATCAAAGTGGGTGGTTAGATTACCCAATAGATACACACGTGAGATATGTATTTCTGGCCGAACGTATCTGCGAATCATTTGACGCTTGGTTCAACTTCTAGAATTAAAATTATAATCTCTCATGCGTTCACCAAAAATTGCACAATTTCTTTCCGACCAAAGTTACTAGTAGCTAGTTGCTTCTACACGTAGCTAGTGCCCTACTAACCAGGTATCTGCCTTCCAACCTCCCACCTGATGAAAAGATTGTGAACAACCTCCATTCCAGCTTTGCAGTCCAAGTGTGAATATTGCAATCTGACTATGGATGCATGCCATGTACATGTACTCATATGCCGAATTGAAGAGTCACTCGTACACGTACTCGTTCTTGCATCTGTTCAGAGATGTTAATTTGCTTTTCCAACACTGAGTGTTGGATCTGCAAGTGTATCTTTGTATCTAACCATCGTGTAATATCGCATTTTGGTGAGTAATTAAAAAAAACTGTTTTGCAAAACTGATCAAATATGCCAGGGGCTTCCCCGTCTCTTCGACGTTTTTACATTTTTTTAAATTTTTTTTTTGACGTTCGTGCTGCAATTGGCTTTCGGATTACTTAGATGAGAAATTGTTGTTGTTGTTGAGTTCACATTTATGAGTGGCAGCTACTGGTAGTGATATTGCGGAACCCTTTTGGGAAAATATGTGATCCGTCCTAGACATGAAACAATCGGAGTAAACAAATGTTGCGCAGGCTTGTTTAATGGATGAATTGTATGAAGCCGACTTGATACTTGTACATACTCGTAGTGGCGTCACAAGGCTAATGCAAGATGCAAATTTACTAGGCGTTGTAGTCGGGGTTGGGGGTAGAGATAAAATAAATGCAATGGACAGAAGTAGTGCTACTAGTCTGACACATATTCCAAGATGCTGTAATTAAAATTGCTGTCAAATTGTAGACGTACTCTTATGAGAGCATACATATGCACATATGGGAATATATGCTGTGTAAGGTTCTTGAAGAATTATCAAATAGTGTAGAGGGCAGCAGAAATTTAAAGTAGGAAACTTCATGCAGAAATTTGTTTGACAAAAAGAAAAAACAGTCGCAGTGCTGTGATCATAACTTGTGTTTGCTTTAGTTTGTCCTAAAAAGATGTCCTTAAGTTCCCGTAGCTTCATCTCTTTGTCATAGTTTTCATAGTTTCTAACATCCAAGCTATCTATGGATAACAGCAATTATACAATCGAAGCTTGTACTACAATTGATAACTTTGAAAACGCTGTAGGTACTCGTGACAGAATTTATATTAAAACTTCATTTAAGCACCCAAGGATTTGTTTGAGGCATCCTGCAGAATATTGAGCTTATTTTGTGGATTGGTTTCGTCGTACTACGGTCTTATTAATGTGCCATTTGCTTCACAGCGTCCAAAGCTTCAATTGATGCACAAAGGCTAGGTGGCCTTTCCCTGCATTCAGACACAGCTATTTGAGGATTTTGAAACAGAAAAGGCGTTAGAATACGAATTTTTACAGGCAATACAAAGACTAATAACGAAGCAAGTGTTGAAGTGACTGTCAAGCTTTATTTTTTTATAATTAGAGCGCGCTCAAGAGATTTCAGTGTATTTCTAAAATCTTGGCACACAGCTCGAGGCGAAAGAAAATTAGGGAGGGAATAAAAAGAGGTACCGATGTACTTTGGTTTTGAATGTTTGGAGCTTATAATGCAGGTTAAAGCGCTTTAGAAAACCTAAATCTTTCACATTGTTTTTGGTGATATCGAATAAGTGGTCATTCCAACGTAAGTCAATGACATTTGACTCACATACTGAGTATGGAAAGTTTCGACAATCCAAGTGCCATTCGTGAATAAGGTCTGTGTGTTTGTGGCAGATTTTTTGATTTGATTTGTGGCCTTGGACGAAGGCCTGCTTGAAAAATGTTGGAGTTAATACATATACTAACGGGGATCAGAATAATGTGCTCCTCTTGTCGATTGACGATAGTAAGGACAAGTTTGTTATATAGGACATATAACACGCCAGAGTTAATTCAGATGATCTTCTATGCCGCAACCGTACTCCACAGAATGTCGAGAAGGCAAGGGCTTCAAGAGCCGTTAGCTAGATATAAATTGGCAAGATAAAGTTTTCATTACTAAACTTTTAGACTGACAGCTACCGCATGGAGGGACACGCTTCTGGAATTTGACACATTTGTCAAGCAGAAGGACAAATCATCGGTTGTGACAATTTTGTTGGTTTTTAATCCCGCTATCGCCATTCGTATCTCATTTTTGTTTTGTTTTTAGACTCTTTTTCGTTATCTTATCTGTTGGTAGCAGAGCGGACGTGTTGTCCTTGTAATCGACTAAAAAACAGTTGAAGCGGAAATTTTTCATGGAAGTTTATCAGACAAAAGCCTCCTCAATCAAGTGAGGATGGAAATAGCCACACTGTCAGCTCCCTCCAACTTCGGTTCATCTAACTAAATCTCAAATTACAATATAACAAAACCTGCTCTGAAGCAGCTCTTAATGATCTTAAGGTATTCCCATTAGATGACGCATATTGGGATCCTGTGATATCGAAAAGGACCTTCTCTGGCATAAGTAAGTCTGTTCGAGCTAACCTAATCGAACCTTCTTAAATACGGCAATATGTAACTTCTGCTTTATTACTAATAAGTCTGTTTCTGAATGATGTTTGTATAAAAAAAGCAGCCTGGTTCTACCTCCAACATTCACAATATCAGACGTCCACACCCGCATCACTTGACTGCTATCACGCAGATATCACCGCGATCCAGAAAGAACACTGGATGAAAAACTGTGACATATGTACATTATGGTGATTGATTCGGATGCGGATTTGCCATATGCGGCAGACTTAGGCAAGAAGTCTTGAGCTCCCGACACGTGAGCGAGCCTCTTTTGAAAATCCGCATCCAGGCTAAATTCGCATCTTAGCCCTATGGAAGACAAGAAATATGTATGAGCAATGTCCAAAGTACTATTTTAACGCCAGGATACGAAAGAAGGACATCTTTGGTTAGACACTTGGTGAGTACAGCCTACACGACACCACGTCTGGCAACGGACTTATTGACTTTGCAGCGGGATGAAATATTACTATAACAAGCACGCAAGGGAACACGGCGGTCTGCATATCATGAAACACTAAACCAATTCTGGACGTGCAAATGCTCCGGGCAGTCAACATTGACTCCGATCACCACCATGTTGCAAGCAAGTTGCGAATGCGGATTATCCAAGCGTCACAACAAAGAAGAACTACTGAGAGAAGATATAAAGTACAAAAGCTGCAATTGCAAGAAACCGCCAGAATCTTTGTCGAACGTGTACGCGAAATCTCCCAACAACTCCTGTGCCAACATGATTAAGTACTGAAGACCAGTGGCAGCCGTGACGACGTGCCATCAAAGACGACGCAATTGATGTGCTGGGTTTCACTTGACTACCAATAGGAAATCCCTGTTTTGATGAGGCCTACAAAACGATGCTGCAGCGTAGGACAAGAGCTGCTTGTGAGTTCTGCGATCAGAAGAGACGGGAAGAACTTCAACTTTTCCAAAAGAAGAAAAATGAGCACGAGAAGCTAGCGATCAATGACATTGAGATATTTTGCCAACAAATACAAAGAACTGAAACCAGTAAAGATGAAAAAGGAAACCTTGTAGTGGAGTCGCAGTCGGTGGTGAGAATATGGAAAAACTTTTTCTGCAGACTACATAACGACAAAGAAGCCCAACATCCCACCGCCAAGCAGAATATATCATCCAACTTAGACGATAATAGCCAAAACTTCCGTCCACCTGACCAAAACCAAGTAAGGATGTCAACATCTAAGCTAAAATCCAACAAATTAGCTGGATCTGATGTCCTACCGGACCGTGGTATTCCAAGCTGCTGGAAATGACTTTGTAGATAGCATGCACCAACTGAAAAGTACGAGTAAGTATATGCCTGGTAAATGGAATCTCAGCACCGAATGTCCGATTTTCAACAGCACCCACTATAGAGGTATAAATTTCCTCAACTTCGGATACAAGATCTTATCTGCTATATTGTGTGGATGTCTGGAAGCCTTTTCGAACAATCTGATTGGTCTTTATCAGTACGATTTCAGACGATGAAGGTCCACAATTTTCACACTCTGGCAGATTCTGGAAAAAACTCGAGAAGTCCAAATCGATACGCAACATCCTTTCATCGATTTTAAGGCCGCATACGGCAGCATTTACAAAGACGAACCATGTCGATAGAGCCATATCTAGTTTTGACATTCCTCCCAAACTCGTTCGTCTGTGCAGAATGACGTCGGTAACGACTTAAGTGAGAGCTTTGATCTCAAAAAAGGTTTTAGACAAGGTGACGCGCTGTCATGGAATTCGCTTGTAAGGCACAATTTTTCAAAAGTCTGTGCAACTTCTAGTGTACGCCGATGATATCGATATAATTGAGAGAACTCAGGGGGAAACGGAAGATGCTAAATTGGGTTTAGCGGTAAATGAGAGCAAGACCAAGTATAGGCTGTCAATAAGAACGGACGCACAAGATCGACGAATTGGATAGAACGTCACAATAGACAGCTATAATTTCGAGGTAGTTAAGAACTTTGTCTACCTCGGATCTGCTATGAATTCTACCAACAACACATCAGCAGAAACAAAACGAACAATCACTCTCACTAATCGCAGTTTCTTTGACTAAGAAAAAAATTGAATAGTAATGCCCTCTCCCGAAAAACTAAGGAGACTCTACATAAGACCTTGATCATCCCCAAACTACGTTGTGGAGCTCAAGCATGGACTCTGTCGAAATCGGAAGAAGATATCCTCAGTCGTTTCGAGAGAAAAATTCTTTCTAAAATATTCGGTAACGTTTGCGTTGACGGGCTTTGTAGGAGAAACTTCAACGACGAATTATACGTTGAAAACTGAACATCGGTCGTTTGAGATAGCTAGGGCATGTATAGCGAATGGACACCAGCACAGTCCTCAAATCTAATACGGAGGAACAACGCAGTAGAGGAAGACCTAACTTTAGGTGGCGTGCACATGCTGATTTGTGGGCAACTGGAGCCAGTTAAAGACTGGACTGGAGAGACTTGTTAGTCGAGGCCCTGATTCATCCCGAATTGTAGTGCCACCTCAGTAATTAAGTATACCCGCTCCAAACATTATTAAAAAAAAAAAAACCCAGTACAGCTTATGCCTCATATAATTAGAATTCACGAACGAATTAGAGAAACGATTGTGACAACGTACATAGTAAATTGGAGTACGATGAATCAACACCAACTTCCAATCTTTTCACCGACGGCAGCACAATACCAGTATATATTCGATTTTCTAATGTAACACTTTACAAATTCTCTTTACATGATACTTTTGGCTCCAGAGCCTGACGTTCAGATGGCACCATTGTACAATGTACGAGAAGAAGAATATTTTTCGAACCTGCTTAGGATTTCTATTCGGAATTTTTAGTATTAGGATGCCCCGGGCCGTACACAAATCAAAAGAAAGTTTTAATATTTGTTGAAACTTTAGGATTCGAATTAATGACGTCCCAAATCGGTTTACTTTTGAAACATATTAGGCCAAACAATCCGCTTAGAGCAATAAAAGCTGAAATTCCTTCGAACTGAAACAGATAAAACTAGCAACGCCGTTACTGTTATCTTTTTCGAAACTCAATTAACATTCACTGGAGTACTCGACCAGCAAAATCATTATTTCCTGAATCGTGTCTCAAAAATGTTTTCAAATTTCTATCAAAACTCTTTCAACCCTTCACTGCAGCTTCACGATCAAAATCTATATCCTTCATTAATCTTCCTGTCGCATGTAATTCCACTTCTACCGTCACTTAAGGTTTTCAAAAATTGTGTAACTCCAAACAAAACAACACAACACAATCACCGGGTTATTAATTTCCTGAGATTCACATCCCACTATGCACTATGCACTATGCACTATATACCAGCACCACTGTTTGTATGATAGTATCAGCAGAAAACTTTTAAAAAACTGCAAAGTACAGATACTTACTCCACTGACACATATATCCATGGCAACAAGTAATCCGATTGCTAGTAGCATACAAGCGATGTTCCTCTGCCACAGCGATCCAAGTGATCCAACTCTAGTTCCAGCTACAGCACCATTAGCCATCATCATGATTTGGTTTTTGTATTTTTTTTTTTTTGTTTTAGAAAGGAAACACGTTATCTTCGCACAGTAATTCACCAGACTAAAAAACGTTTTCAGACGCTAGCGAAACAATCACTAAACCAAAGCCGGCTAAAGACGTATCTTTACAACCACAACCGTTGTTGGCAATGCCAGTAGATTTCCAGAGATGAACCTCACGAAATTTATTACACTGCAATTCCGAATCACGATTGAGATTTATTGAAGAAGATGATCCTCACTCACGGTTACCTATCGTTCTACAATACGTCCGAATATTTGTATCTCTGGTATCAGTATCAATAGGAGCTCACAAAAAATGTTTATCTATTCGAACAATTCAAATGCGCTTTGGGGAGAGTATGCACGTGCGAATCTCTGGCCAGTTCGGATACGAAAGTCGAAAAAATCTGCCAACATTTTTATTTATACCGAAACGTTGACGCGCGAAAGAAGCGCAATTGTATGGGTATCTAGTATGTCTCCTACCACCAAGCAGATTCGATACAAGCTCTCATCATGGATTACCTTCATCTTTTCAGTATTGTGTGTGAGAAATTCCCTTGCCGTACAGTCAAGTAGCATTGAGATATGCTTCACTCATTACATACATCTGGATCTCTCTCTATCTCCGAAAAGTGTATCTACTCGTATCTATACTACACATGGTATAATCGACAATTTGGTACCGAAAAAGCAACCATCAACAACAAACATCACTCATGACGGCCTTTCCAAAACGGATCTAACCATCTAGCCTTAGAAAGATACTCTTCAGATGAGTATCTAATCGTGTCTTAGCAGAGACACAGTGACCCTATGTACGAAAAACGAGTAACGATGAATCTAAGTAGTGCATTTGGTAATCTCTGGTGATAATGCCCATGGCTCGTGTGTAATTTTTTTAAGAGCTTCGGGGGATCTACGAATACGATGGCTATTGGTATGTACTATGTTGGAGTACAATAATTCAGTGGTGGTGAATCTGATGTACACAACAATGAAAATAATTGTTGAATCTGGATTGGGTCGACTGTAGCGGATGATGGAGAATTAATCTGACAATCTAGCAGTGGGTAATGTAACTGACTGGCAATTCATTTAGGGATTACCGTGATGTATGGTGGATTGGTTTTGAGTATTATTTTCAAATCCATCAAACGGTGATTGGGCTATTACGACATTTTTTGTTGTTACCTTCTGGATGGATACAGTGCCAACCCATTGTGAAATTAGTTGTGGATGGGAGCTTACCGCTGAATAACAATTAATTAGTGAAGAGGCATGAACAGTGTCATCGGATTGAGATAAAATATCCTTCGGATTGACGTTAAGGCCATGCTACTTGACATGAAAACATTTGTGTTTTGCTTGAATCTTATCAATTTCAACATGCGATGGAATTTGGAACCACTTGATGGGGGCAGATACAGGTGTTTGGTTGATTTTGATTTTCACACGAGATTTTGAATGATGAGGAATTTTCAAGTGAAGCTTGGTGGAGCTAAACCCATCCAGAGGTTTATAGGTGATGAAGGACTCCAAAGGCCTTCTTTGGAAAACACAGCAGTATTATTGTTTTCTATTGTATTTCATATGCTCTTTGTTCATTATTTATAAATTTGCAATATCTAGCCGAATTTCTGCTGTGAAAATAGCCACATCTCAGGAAAAATACTTTCAATACCCTTAATTGCTTAAACAACGCCATGGAATGGTGTAAGCGGTTTTTGCACACTTTTCTTACTACGCGTTTTTGAAGAATAAGTAATTTCTTAATTTTGCAACTTCGATTGAAACATACCGTAATACATACCACCTTGATCAAAAAGTTCCAGGATTTTATTCAGAAAATTAAAAATACAAATTTATTCATCTAAATATTGTCCCCGTCAAAGTAATCCCCATCGACTGCAACACACCTACGAGTATGCCAGCGCTTGATCCAGTCCTCGAAATTTTTTTTTTTATTCGGTTTTCGGTATGTCCATCAGTGCTTTCTGCGATTTTTCCATTACTTCTTCTCGGCTGCTGAAACGCGTTCCCCGTAGTGGTTTTTTTTTTAACTTGATTGAACAGAAAGAAGTCACAGGGAGCCAAATCAGGTGAATTCGGTGGCTGTTGTATGGTATTTGTTGAATTTTTCGTCGAAAAAATACGAATTATGATTGCACTGTGCGATGGTGCAAAATCCACGAGTTTTTTGCCCACAATTCTGGTCTCTTTCGGCGAATTGCTCACGCGAACGTCTCATAACGCCCAAATAATACTCTTTGTTTACTGTCTGGCCTTCTGGCACGATGCACTACACCGTTGTAATTCACGAAAACCGTGAGCATTGCCTTCTTTTTTGACTGAAAACGACGTATTTTTTTTGGCCTCGACTCATCAGTTTCAGTTTCAGTTTTAAAGCATTTTATTTTCTTAATCATTAACTCTTACATACTAACAAAAAATGCTTAAATGCTAGCTTAAAATTACTTAACAATCTTATACTAACTTACTGGCCCCACACAGGCGCTCTAAGCTACTCTAAATTCTTATAACTATGTCTTTCGACTTCATTTACATTTTATTTAAAATATACTTATTTTCTATACTTAAGGCTAAGAAAAAAATTTATTTACAAAAACTTAGCATATGGACATTTTTTAATTTTTTATAAAAACTTAATATCTAACTTAAAATAAACCTTAGCCTACCTAACCTAAATGTACAATATACACATAAACACTCATAGACATTATACACAATCATATACATGTATCAGTATACACCTTTGTATACACTGATATATGTATATGTTTCTTAAATGCTAACCTAACCCTATGTAAGCTGGCCATCGCTATTCACAGAGCAAATAAATTGGTCAGCTCATTAGTGAGGCTGGTCCGTAATTGACGGAAACGACCACGAAACATCTTCCCCATCATTCAACCACCAGAAATGCTGGTGCTGCCTAACGACATCCCTCTTATTACGATTCTCCACCGCCCTACTGAACCTGAGGCGATCCATACTGCCGTGTGCGACGTCTCTGTTGTAGTTGAGTCACCTGTCTCCAGCTGTCCGAGCGACATGGAAGATTAACGGCACCGCTGGTCTATCCTGGATCAACCCTATCTGATCTACTCGTAAGTAGAGGAATGCTTCCGGTGGAACGAAGCCGTCAGAGCGCACACTCTCGTGGTAAAGGTAATTGGGGTAGTAAGCCCCAGATATCAGGTTATTCGTCGAGGTCATTGCTCTTGCAATGTGCCTTCGAGTCAGCTTAATTACGAAGTTGTCCACTCGTATTAGGTTCGCCCTATTGTAAAGGACCTCATTAGGATAAAATTTCTTGTACTCCGACTCTGGTGTTCTGTACAAGCGAAGACAAGCCCTAAGGCAAGCCCTCTCAAACACCCGAATCTTTTCCATTAAGCTTGCTCTTACATTGAACCACACAGGACAACCAAATACCAGCATGGGCCTGATAAGGGCCATGTAGCAGATTACCTTTACCCTCACATCGAGTTGGATGCTATAAAACAGTCTCTTTGTAAGGGCAAAAGCACCTTTAGCTCTGGCCAGAGCAGCATCTACACTTTTGCCAAAATACAGAAACTGATCTAGCCAGATTCCAAGGTATCTGACTACATTTCGACAGGCAAGAGGGTGTCCGTGTTGTCCAATAATCGAGAACTTTCTCCAATTTTTTCTGGTATCCCTTGAGGCTCTAGACAACGGCGTCCTAAAGAGAATGGTTTCCGACTTCTGAAAGTTGATTTTCAACTTCCAGTCATCGCAAAATCGTCTTATCTTATCGAAGTCACGCTGCAAGAGAGTGTTAATGACCTCGATTTTTGGACCTGTTCTGTACGCTACCAAATCGTCTGCGTACGCAATAGTATGGGGAAGTGAACCTATCAAGTCGCTTGTATAAATGTTGAATAGGATCGGCGAATTGATCGCGCCTTGCTGAAGACCATTTTTAATTTGAAATATTCCAACAGAAGTCACATCACCATTCTTCACGATGAACTGTCTGTTGGATAGCATATTATAAAGAATGTACAAGAGTGGTTTACTGATCCCCAGCCTAGTCAGCTTATAGAAAAGACCCTGTAACCATACGGTGTCGAAGGCCTTCTCCAAGTCAGCAAGGCAGTACATTGGTTTTTTCCTTTATTCCATTGAATATCGGACACCAGTTTAGACGTGGCATGTGAGATATCAAATCACGTCTTAAAACCGAAGTGATTATCCGGAACTATATGTTTGTCCTCAACCCACCTGGACAGAGCTCTATTGATTACATTTTCAAAAACCTTACTGATATTCGGTAGGAGACTTATCGACCGGAGATTCGCCGGATTGGATATATCCTTCCCCTTTTTGGGGATAGCTTGAACCACCGCCGTTTTCCAATGCGCTGGATAATGTGCATTATTCATTGCATTATTAAACAGGGTGGTGTAAATGTCCACCGCTTCTAGAGGAAGATGTCGAAGCACGATGTTCGGAATACCATCGGTCCCCACTGATTTCTTAACTCTGATTGTGTCGAAGATCTCATGGAGTTCTTCCTTCGAAATGAACGGGGGTAGGTCACCCTCTCTGGCATTGACATTATTTGCCATCTTTTCGTCGCTAAACCGGGTGAAACCATAAAACATAAATTCGTGTACCAAGACGCGATTGTACAGGTCATAATTAGGGCCAATGGTATCGGTGGCCTTGTATACTTCCTAGAAAGTCGTTCTATGACCTCAACCTTCTCCTGTGGATCCTCGATCACAAAGAAGTCGTCATCGTCAGCGGCTTCGTTTGGATCAATACCTTCTATTGTCAGTAACTGTTCGTTGTCTGTTGTCCGGGCTATTTTAAGACACTGAAGGTCGTTTTGATTTTTTCTCCGAAATAGTTTATTTATTTGCGGAAACATATTCGGGTTGATGGTGTTTACAGCCCGAACCTTCTTGTTCCAACATAAACTTACAGAAATTCTGTAATTCTCTTTTAATAGCGTTTGAAGATTTTTAATCGACGACTTCAGTGTCCTAATCTCCGGGTCTTGTCGGTCAGTTAACTGTCTATATAAGTTTTTGAGTCTTGTCAGAAGTCTACTCTTCTGTCGGTGCAGTGCATCAATAGTAGGATTGCGGAACAGGTCTTCGTTAGTCGTACGTCGATACCGCGGTATTGTAGTGTCCATAGTTTGTTTAATTGTCTCGTCCATTTGTTTTAGGTAATTATCGATCTCCTCGTTTGACAAATTCCTATTGGACGGTGGCTGAAGCGTGTTCGAGGAGAGCGCTCTTGTCAAGATTGCGGAGAAGCGTGTCCATCGAGTCTTACTGTAGTTGTAAGTATATCTTCGGACAAACTCCTCCAATTCCGCAATTTCGTTGGGAACCGTAATTTCGGTGCTAAAACCGCAATGGTCGCTATCATACACGAATGTGCGCAGACAGTTTAATGTTTGTAAATTCGTACCTGTCAGTCGTATACGTTCGTCGTACAGCAGTAGATCCAAATAAGACCCGCCTCTGGGAAACGACGGGTTATCCGTCGCTTTAAGACCGAGTCTGTACATGACGTCGTGCTGATCCCACCAATCGAGTAGTAGGTTCCCTCTAGTATTTGGCAAATTATTTCCCCAATCTCTGTGTCTAGCATTGAAATCCCCGCCGATTATAAAATAATTCTCCCCCGATTCCAGCCTCAGAAGTCGAAAAAGCGTGTCGAGCTCTGTAATGAATAGAGTGGATTGTGAAGCCTCCGGTGCATAAACAGAGACCAAGTACAGCCGCTTTCCACTGCGGAGCGGGATGTAAACGCCGACTGCCTCCAACACCCGGAACCTGCGCAACACTCCCTTGTACACTCTGTGAAATTTTATACCTTCTTTAATGAAGATCGCGACACCGCCTCCACGTTTGGATCTGGGCCGGTTTCTTCTTCTAACAATATAATTATTGTACTCCAGTTTGTGCTCATCGGTTAGCTTGGTTTCGCTAGCGAAAAGCACATCAGGAGTTTGGTCTAGTAGCAATTTAAACATCGCGGCTCTTCGTTCGATCCTAATCAGTGAATTCACATTCACCGCAAGGACCTTCAAAGTTTGCTCCACCATGTGCGTACCCATTACGGCATGTGTTGCGTTAAGCCCGGCAGCAACGCGTAGATCTGGTCCACCCGCTTGGCCTGTTCTTGAACCTGCTTTTGCAGCTGAGCCATCTGCCCTTGGATTGCGAGCAAGATGGCTAGCATGTTGGGTGCAGCTTCCGTTGTTCTCGGCATCGGCGCCGGAGAAGCAACAGTCGCTTGCTGTACCGTTGCTCCCCTACCTGACGCCATTTGGGGTAGGAAATTTGGGGCGTGACGGCTGGTGTTTGAAACCCAACAAGTGAACGTTTGACCTCCACCTTCTGCTGTCGTTTTGCTTTCTTAATGTCAGCGAACTTAGGACAACCCTGATAGTTTGCGGTGTGTCCCACGTTCCCACATAACACGCACGAGAGCTGCAACCTGTCGGATGCTCCGTCCCTACCCAGAGCACACTCCCCGGAACTGTGGTTCTTTGTGCACTTCACGCATCAAGGTTGCATTTGGCAGTTCGACGCGGCGTGCCCGAACCTCTGGCAGCGAACGCATTGTATAACGCTCTCGCTCCTTTTTAGTTTTTCCCAGTGAACCACCTGGTAGTCTAGGACATTGATCCTCCTTAGACGGCTTTCGGGACTGAGCTGCAGCAGGAAGAACGGCAGACTCCGTTTCTCCCGCCTGTCTCTAGCTGTGGTAAATGGTTGTGGTTGTGGTACCCCCACAAACTTGACTCCTTCGCACTCCTTCTCTTTGAGCAGTGCCAGGATCTCCTCAGGGGAGTAGACGGTTCCAACCCGCTTTTCACACTTTGGTGTGAATGTAGTGCTCCGTCGTCGTTTCCTTTAGGAGCTATTTCACTTTCGCGTGGCCCTCCACTGTATTACAGTGGATGGCATGACGATCGTTCCCCAATCTCTTTATGTTAAAATTATTACCAATGACCAGCCTACACAGGTCCTTGGTTGCACTCACCTCTAATTTATAGGTGTTAATAGGCACCTTCTCATTCTTCTTCTGCTGCTGCTGCTGTTTTTTCAGCTGCTGTGTTTTCAGCTGTTGCTGTTTTTGCGGCTGTTGTTGTTTCTGCTGCTGCTGTTGTTTCTGCGGCTGCTGTTCTTTCTGCTGCTGCTGTTTTGTCTGATGCAGTGGTTGTTTCTGCTGGTGTTGTTTTTGCAGCTGTTGCTGTTTCTGCTGCTGTTGCAGTTGTTGTTTCTGCTGCTGCTGGTTTTGTTGTTTCTGTTTCTGGGAGCTTTCTACTTCCAGTTGCTCCCTCTTCCTGCGTGCAGTTTGTCATTGCTTAATAGCAAGCACTTCCTCATTCAGTTTTTGTATGCTGCTCGTGAGGTCTTTTTATTGTTCATCCTCATCTTCATTCTCGGATGCTGCTAGAGAGGCAAAGTTGTTGTTGCCTCCCTTATAATACTCATCAGAAATGTACATCGACGATTGTTTTTTCATTTGTTGTCTGGTTTGTACTGTGTCTGCTGCTAAAGCAGCACCCATTTTCATCTTTGTAGGAGTGGTTTTTAAAATCTTCCGCCTTTTAATGCCTTTCGCCACGGCACCGGCAACACTATTGTTGCCTTTGGCAACTACCGTTATGGGAAGAGCTTAGCGCTCTCCACCATCCATCACGCGTTGCCTCGACTCATTTGTTGAACGCCATTCTCTTGCCTGATGTCTGGATTGCTCGTCGTACTCATAAACGTATGTCTCGTCTCCAGTAATGATCCTTTTGATGAATGTTTTTGCATGAAATTGAGGTCTTTTGGCACCGACGAAAACCCAAATCATTAACCAAAATGTCTTGGACGGATCCATAGGCAATGTTCAAGTCCTCCACTATCTCTCTGTTGGTTAATTTGCGGTTATTGACCAACATTTGTTTTACTTCATCAATGTTTTCGTCGGTTTTCGATGTCGATGGTCTGCCACTGCGTTCATCATCTTCGATTGACTCACAACCACTTTTGAACCGCTCGTGCCATTGGTAAACGACCGTTTTCTTTAGAGAATCGTTGCCGAAACACTTTTCTAACATTTCCAACGTTCGCGCACCATTAAATCTGTTTTCTACGCAAAATTTAATACAAGTTCGTTGTTGCAAATTTAAATCCATTTCTAAAATTGTACAAAATCGCCAGCACAAAAAGAGATAGATGTACTCTTGGCTACGTAACTTTTGCAAATGTCAATCTATGACGCTAAGACTTGGAGAGAATGTCAACAACAGATTTATCAACTTAACAAAAAAAAAAAACAGAACTCAAATCGGAACAATGGGAGCGCCACATGGTGCATCGAACATGTTTTTTTTAGATAGTAGAAAAACCGTAAGGTTGAAAGAAAATATTTCATCAACGTATTAATGTGCTCTGCCCAGCTCAATTTATAATATATAACGACGCCAAGATACTTAAATTGCTCAACACTTTCATTAAATAATGTACCATTCAGACTCACACAGACCCTATTTATTGATCTGAATCTTAAGCAATTCGTGGAATGAAAGAAAATGTCGACATCCGCTGGTAATCTCGCACTGAAACTTGGAAACATCAACTTGGTTTTATTGCTGACTTGCATCTTATGCTTAGTAAACCAAGTTCGTAAAGCGTCTACATCAATGGACTTTGAGATACATAGGAAATGCCCAAATCGTCTGCAAATGCAGTGAATTCACCGATAGTCTTTTGATTGAAAATGGAGTTTATGTATACAAGAAATAGGATAGGCCCAAGGACTGATACTTGAGGCACTCTCAGATACATTCTGCAACTGCTGCTATATACACCACCTATTTTTACTTTTTGCGTTCGACCAATAAGATACGATTGGAACCAATTAAAAATAAAACCTCTAAACCCCGTCATTGAACAATTTTTGCAAAAGAATGCTGTGAATAAATATGTATATCAAATGCTTTTTTGATATCCACAAAAATATTTGCACAGTACGTACCTTTTATCATCAAACCCTTTATAGATAGAGTAGCAGAAATCCAGCAATGCATCTTTAGTTGATAAGCCTTTTCTAAAACCAAACTGTTTACGACTAAAAAACTTATTGTTTCAAAAATTTTTGAAATAATGGGCAAAAGTGAGATTGGCCTGTAATTATTTTTTTCGTTTGGATCTCCTTTTTTTGAAAAGAGGAACAAAAATTGCACGTTTTACTCGTATTATCGGCTTCAAGTACAATCAAAAGATTTATGAATGGAACTCGACTTCGTTCGTATGGCCACCGCGAGCACGTTTGCAGCGATCGATTCCTTGGACCCGATTTTCACCGACTCGGCCACACATTTCCGCCGAAATGGCCGCTTTTTCAATGTTGGCTCTGAGCTCTTCCAACGTCGTCGGCGTGTTGGCATAAACCAATGACTTAACGTAGCCCCATAGAGAATAGTCAAGCGGCGTTAAATCGCACGAAGGAGGCGGCCAATCGACTGGCCCATTTCTTGAGATAACACGCTCACCATACTTACTCTTCAATAAATCGATTGTAGCGTGTTCTGTGTGGCATCATCCTGTTGAAACCACATGTCGTCCAAGTCCATATCTTCCAATTCGGGCTAAAAATAATCGGTCATCATGGCATGCAAACCGCACCAAATAGTTATTTTTTGTGGATGAAGTGGTGATTCATGAAGCACATGTGGATTTTCACCCGACCAATAACGCATATTTTGCTTAGTGACGAGCCCATTGAGCCAAAAATGAGCTTCGTCACTGAAGATGATTTTGCGATGAAATTCATCATCTTGGCGTATCTTCTCCAGAACCCAATCGGAGAACGTACGTCGCTTCAAATGGTCCATCGGCGTCAACTCTTGAGGCAGCTTGATCTTGTATGGGTGTAAACCAAGATCCTTACGCAAAATACGCCAGAATGTGGTCTGAGCGATGCCCAATTCTTGAGAACGCCGTGGAATTGACTGATTTGGATCGTTTGCTACGGACGCCTGAACGGCAGCGATATTTTCGACACTTCGACCAACCCATTGCCTCATTGACACGGTAACATCACACCAGAGCTGCATACTTTGAAGTACCAGTACAAGTCCAGTACCCAATACCCTGTACTTGTACTTGTACTTACAAATTTCAAGTACAATGTACTCTGTACTTAAAAATAAATAAGTACCAGTATTTACCTAAATATTTTGTTCCAAGTACATTTACTAGGTACTTGAATACACCCCAGTATATTTGTAAGTACTTTTCAAGTACTTACCTTTTACAAGTTTATACTCAATTTGTAATTTTTGAACCAACTTTTGCTAACAAATTACGGTTCCTAACGATGTTGTGGTTTTGC
This sequence comes from Volucella bombylans, assembly GCA_949129095.1. Classification (NCBI taxonomy): domain Eukaryota; kingdom Metazoa; phylum Arthropoda; class Insecta; order Diptera; family Syrphidae; genus Volucella; species Volucella bombylans. Next base: position 116,639,331 of record OX422142.1, on the reverse strand, counting down.
AAGAAAAACTAATTTATTGTTTTTTTTTTATTTTTTTTTCGAAAGACTTAAGAAAATTAGAGTTAGCTTTCAATAAAACTAATTCCTCGAAATGCTGGTCAGACAGCGTACTGCGTTTTGGAGTGTTAATTAGGCCTGCAAAGGAAACCAACCTTTCCACAGGGCCCGATGACGTCAAAGGAGTATTAAGTTTGATTGAAAGGTTTTTGTCCAATATTTTCATTCCGCTTCCTAAATGAGTATCAGTTATGTATAGTAAATATCCTTTTCCAATAAAAACAGAATGAGAGTATTGACGAGGAACATCGGTATGAAGGTTTTGTATGTACTTGAAAAGTACTTGAAAATGTACTGAGGTGTATTCAAGTACCTAGTAAATGTACTTGGAACAGAGTACTTAGGTAAATACTGGTACTTATTTATTTTTAAGTACAGAGTACATTGTACTTGAAATTTTTAAGTACAACTACAATTACAGGCTACTTAGTACTTTCACCGAACTGCAGTACAAATGTATTTCATTAGTTTACAGGTCTGCATCACACAACGAATATGTAGACTCAAATTTTTGCACTAAACTTGATATTGCTTGTCTACTAGGGCGAGAATTACGACCGAAAATTGGAGTTAACGCTCTTAAAGTTGCAGTCGCCGACTCCGAATTTCGATAGAAAATTTTTATAATTTACAGGCGTTGCTCGTTCGTGTACTTTACCATGATGAAAATGTTTACTGAATAAATTGACAGTGACAGTTTGATGATTAGTGAAAGAGTGCGTTCACGAATTAAATTCAAAGTTGTCAAGTCCCTATTAGAAAACCCTTTACCATCACTACCACAAGATTTAGAGTTGTTGAGTGATTTTATTAATTTCAGTACCTCGAAGGAAGATATATATCTTCAAAATAAAAGCTGTTAGAGCATATTTTATCTTCCTCGATTCTGGAGTTCGAACAATAGTTGCAGGTAATAGTATTGCTGTCTGGAATAGAGGATGCAATAGGGGCGAAGTTAATGTTAAATTCGTTAGCAATCATCGTATTATCAGTGATTTCTGTAGAGCTAGTCTTATGGCATTTATGGATTATTTTATTAATTACATCCCATTCCTTTCTTAGATGTAGGGGGACATCTTTCAAATTCCCTTCGATAAAATCTATCACTACATTCCTGCAAATCTTTTTTCAATTTTTTACTTAGGTTAACGTAGCCGTTTCTTAAGGTTGCATTCTGCGGATTTTTTAAACATTTAATACCCAGTTTATTCTTTAAATTAATTTTATTTAAAATATTTAATGTTATTATTTAATATTTTCAAACATTTCGCTAGCAATTTTTTTATTTCTGTATTATTCGATTTTGTATGTAAATCTTTTTTAACTGTTATTGATTAAACGGTTTTTTTATAGGTTTAGATTAAGTTCAAGGCCGATTTTTGGAATTTTAGGCCGAGACCTATTGTCCCATTGGTATTTTGGAGTGGGATGTATTCGTGGGACTCAACAAACAAAAATCATTTTTCAAGAATTCAAGTTTTATTAGAAAAAAAGGAATATTAAAAAAAAAACAATAAATAAATTAGAAAAGAAAACAGGTACCATATTAATAAGGGAAATGTATTATTTATGGTAAATAGTAAAACATGTTACGCACAAAGCTAACTTGTAGCTGGCGCAAATAGTTTTAGTACGTTTTTCAATCTGGTTTGCGGAGCATTGACACAACGACGTCTTTGTGTTATAACTTCTGCCATGTGCCAGTTTCTTAGATGTACAACCAGAACTAACCCATCTCTTGAGGGTTCCTGATTTTTCTTTTCCGATACCTATCATCTGCTCTGCCAAACGAATGAGAAACTGGAGTACTTCTAGCTTTTTATGGTGCAATTCAAAGTAGATTGTAGAGCCGTTTACAACCGCCATGTTCAATATCTTGAAAAAAAAACTTTTTTCCACCATTTAGCAGATCTTCGATCCAAATCATAAGTTGAAATTTTTTGATCAGCCAGATCCACTCCTTCCGTTATTTCGTTATAGCTTTTAATTGTAACTGGTATAGGAACTTCAATTTACGTACTGTCTTTCATTTTGCGTAGACCTTTGATAATACTAAATATTAATTCGTTTGAATCGAGCCACTTTGCAGCTACTCGTAATATTCCACCATTGCTGATTCTGTGTGCTGTCAGAAATGGGAAGGTTTTTCCTCGATTTTATAACGGTTCCAACTGCAGCCTAGTCAAGTTTTTGCAATAACAAAGTGCTGGTGAAAAAACGATCCATTGCAATCATTACATCAGACTCCCGAATCGTAGAGCAAAGCTTTTTTACAACTCTCTCCCCAAGAGTTCCTTCTAAGAATTCTTCCTCCTTTCCAGCATATACCATATGTATATTCAAGTCATAAGTGTAATCTGTTTTCGTGTCACATCGCACTCAAATTCTAATCACCGTTTTAACCATTGATACTGTTTCAAAGATGACCTACCTTTGAATTTCGTCATTCTTTCATCTTAGACTGGAAAGGTGATTCTGTTCTTTGAGATGGAAAGATGGTCTTTACGCAATTTACCAACTCTTCAATGTAGTATAGCTTAGAACAATCTGTTGGTTTTGAAGGATACTTTACATTCATATAACTTTGCCATCAAAAGCTGGAATCGAGTTCTAGATAAAGCATTTTTTACTGGCACATTACCAAGAGATGGGTTCATGCGTCAATAATCTTACATTTTTGGTAATCTAAATATTATAGCTCATGACAAGACAAATACCAAGAAAATCAAGAATTTCATACCGATAAGTTCTTGGGAACTTCTTTCCTGATTGCTTTTCGGGAATTTGAATTCTTTTATTTTTATTTTAGGAAACAGTTTATGGAGAACATCTATCTCAGAAGATGCTCTGTTGACATTCGTTGTGATTACAGGTTGACGATCATTGGGAACTTTTTTACGTGGAACATAACTTGGAACTGGACTAGACCAGACAATGAAATCGTTGCTTTGTTCAATACTTGTAGGATGGTTAACGATTCCCCTTATTTCTGGCTGAGAATGTTGTTCAGGTTCTACATCCGTATCTTCAGACGTTGAATCCTCATCATCAGAAGAACTGTATTCAGACTCTGAAGCACTGAAGTCATTTGAGTCAGAGTCGCCGTCTCCCAAAAGACGTTGCAAATCTTCAGTTAATGCAGCCATTCGAAAGCTGTTTTACGTAAAAAATGCATTCACAGCACCAATGTGACATATGGTATATTCCCAGACTGATTTTGTTAGAAATAAATTCTACTTACAACTATTTACCATATATTTTTGTTTTTGTGGTTCTTCAGCACTAAATGCACGTAATGATATTTACGCAGTATGAAAACCTAAGAAAACTACGGATTTACAACTAAATAACAACTTTGTACAAGAATATTGAGTGCATTGTGCGATAATCGAATGGCAACTGATTTATTCTGATAGTTGCTAAACATTTTCTTTTAAATATGGCCTTCTGGGATTCTTCGAACTTTGCTTAGGACATATGGTATGATGCCAATGGCAGCGAAAGCGAAAATATCTTATACGCCTGATTCACCTCCCTCTCGGCATACACCTCTTCCCAGCTTTCAAAACGAAGTTTGTCATTAAGAACATTAAAACGAATAATAGAATTATTCGAAAATGAAATGTTGCTGTTTCTATTTTCGACTCTACTTTTGAAAGAATTTTATTAAAATACCTGTCATGCAATGATCCATTATCTGCAAATCGAGGTTTAATTCTGAACAATGATCTAAAGGTATATTGCAAAATCACCCCAGTAGGTACATGGTCTAGGTAAATTCCAGAACAAGGCCGTGTAGGCTCATTAATTAAGGAAACTAAAACAAATTCGACCAGAGTGTCACATTGTGACATAATGTCTAGGTTAAAATCTCCAACAAGCACAAGATCGGAAGACCTCTCACTGTCCAAAAAACGTGTTAATTCATCAATAAATAATTCAAAAGTGTAAGCATACAATTTATAAAAACAAACCAGAGTAAAATCTACATTGTCAATACTACAACATATTTTTAAAGTATCTGCACTAACAAAGTTACAATTGATTATATCATAATCATCATAATCATACATAAGCTTCACGAAAACACCAACACCTCCTGCGGCATAAGAATCATTAGTCTTTGCAAAAAAGTGTGAACCCGGGAATATTAAAATCGCCAATTTCACAGGAGAAAATCCAAATCTCAGATACAAATATAAAATTAGGCTTGCTTCTAAAAGTTTCTACATGAGCAGCCAATAAATCAACATTTTTTCGAAGATTTCTGCTGCGCAGTAAATACTCGTAAAAGTCAAAAAGCATCGCAGCTGCTAAAGTAACTCAAGGTCTGATGATAATTCTTTTAATGAAGTTAGTCTTTGCCTTTCGTACATAGACGATAAGGTGATAAAGTTGCTACAGCTCAGCAGTCAAAGGGGAGATGTTCCACAACTCTCGTACTTAGAGTCTAGTTTAAGCACCGGTTAGTAAAACCTGAAGACTTTTCTGCATTCGTAAAAAAAGGCGTCGAAATTGTACAGCATTGCCTTGTAAATATTTTGAACTGGTCCTTTAGGCTGAGGATTGTGTAACGTGTACAAATAATACCACTTGTGGGAATGGATACTTCAATGATGAGTATTAAGATGAGAAGTACTCGTTGCATATTCCGATAGGTGAAAGTTCACTATTTAAAGATGAAGATCTTCTCTACCTTAAAGATCTGCTAAAAACGCCTTACTTTATGTTATGCAACCGAAATCACTGTCTCCGATGTAGGTAAGAATGATCAAAATCAGGTATAAAAAAGGTTATGCTCCACGCATGGGAAAACAATTCCAGATTTTATCAACTTGATAGGACATGGGTCGAAAACAAACAGTGACCGAATAATAATGGCCAGAGAAAGGTCACATCTACATAAGCACTGCCTGACGAATTATAAAACCAGAAAGACCACATCGGGACAAGCCAATGATGAGGAAGTTGTTTTTTCGACTTCGTAAACCAAAATCGGAATACGAGTTGTATTCTTTTACAGGGACTTTTCCAACCAACGTACTTTCAACTCATAGACACAATACTGATAGACTTTGGGAGTTTGTAGTACCCCAACAAATTAGAGGACCATCTAATCCTAGAGATGGATTGAAAATCACTCAGCATTCAAATTGCAGCACGTTCAGCAGTAGAGACATTTGAGCTTGAATCTCAATACTGTACGAAATGTAACACACCAAGATGCAGCAAGGCAGTATAATAGTAGGATTGTCAATGTGCTTTTTATAAGATTGTTTGAGGACGCAGTTGCAAGCAAAATCCATCAAGCACCTGGATTATAGCTCGATGATGATATTCCAGCTGCGAGAATCTCACATTGTGAGATAAAATAACTGACCGCTCTTATTGTCCCGAGATTTCCTTTGCCCGGTATATTGCATATATACGGATATTAAGGCCTTGTATTGTTACCTGCTCCATACTAAATGCGTCTTAGGTCTGTTAAGCTTAAGCTTTCACTGCGCACAAATAACTTTTGAACTTAAGTATCCTAGAAGAGTTAAGATAATGAGTGTTCAGATTATTATAAGTTTTTCAGTTTTGAACAGTTACTTACTTAGACGCTACAGTTCGGGGTGGACCAGGATCTACGCCAACATATCTCTCGAGCTAGAACGATCTTTTGCAAGCTGCCTCCATCTGTTGCCATGAGGTTGGCTGAGGTCTCCTTCCATTTGTGTGGAATGACCTAGAATGAGGTCGCCCTCTATCGCATTGCACTCTGGGTTGGATTAAAAAACTTTCTGGGACGGAGCGCTGGTGTCCGAGGTATTCGAGCTTTTGAAGCCGGTGTCACTCTACAGCCTGCACAGTTCGCTGTTAAAACGTCTGCTCCATTCTTTATTGAGACAAACGGCACCAAAAATTATCCAAAGAATTTTTCTATGGTGGACTTTCCCGGTCTAAAACCACACTGATAGGGGCCGAGTGGACTATTGTCAAACGGTCCTAGGCGTTCATATAATATGGCAGGCAGGATCTTATATGCGATGTTAAGGAGACTTATTCCCCTGTAGTTGACGCAGTTCGGGGGATTTCCTTTCTTTAGGATGGGAAAAGCAATGCTGACGTTCCATTTGTCGGGGATGCTTTCGTCGACCCAGATTTTAGAGATGAGTTGATGTACGAGTATGTTCCCTATCCAATCCTCATCTGCTGCTTTAAAGAGTTCTTCAGCTAAGGTTTTTTTTGTTTTTATAATATGCGCGCGCTAAATGGGTTTAAGTACCCTTAAAATGTATGCACATAGCGCAGGCGAAGGAAAATCAGGGAGGATGGAAAGAGAGGTTCCGCTGAACGTTGGTTTTAAATGTTTGAAAGTTATAATGACTAGAAAAGAGAGAGCTCGGCAGGGCATTCCATAAGTGAGTTCTACGGCTTAGGAAGGAATCACGATATTTTAGAGTACGTCCAACAGTGGGCTTGATGGTATACAGATGAGCATTCATAGCGAAATGGGTGTTACGGTTAAAAGTTTGAAGGGGCGGAATGCTACTGGCGATTTCTATTGAGCACTGGTGGTGGAAATAGCCATAAAACAAAGTGAGTCACAAGACATTACGTCGGTGTTCCATTGTTTGAGTGATATTAGTATCGCCTATGAGTTTTATCGCACGGGTTTGAATCCAATCTAGCAGGTGCAATTCAATGCAATATATAAGTGCCTTATATATTGAGGCCCAATCAGAGGGGTGAAGTATTTCATACATCGCTTGAGGAAACCTAGATATTTCGCAGAGTTTTAGGCGACATCGAATATGTGGTCATTCCAACGTAAGTTGTCAGTGACACAGTGGGTGTTTAAATTTCTCTTTAACTACAGGAGACAGCATTGTGTTTTGGAAGCATTAAATTACACTGTGTTGATAGTTCCCCAATTACGAGTAGTTATGCTGTTAATATCAGAATTTAATGATATTAGCATGGAAGGAAGAGAGTACTGTCGTCAGCAAAGGAATATATTGGATTAGAAGTAGCAAACAAGAGATCTTTAATAAAGATTAAAAAGAGTGTTGGAGACAGAACAGAGCCCTGGGGCACACCAGCATTTATTTTGAAAATATCAGACCTGAAATATTCAACTTGAATTTATCGTTCCGAAAGGTAGTTTGTAATCCATTGAAGAAGAGAGTCGTCGATCCAAAATGCACGCATTTTCGACAAAAGAGCTTGATGCCAAACTCTGTCCAATGCCTTAAAAATATCAAGTGCAACTATCTTGCTTTCGCCAGATTGATGTACGCTTTGATTCTACTTTTCGGTGAGACATGCCAGTGGACCTGTTGCTATGAAAACCGTACTGCCAGTCATTGAGAAGTTTTCGTGTTTCGAGATATTTCATGAGCTGATGATTTATCAGCGTTTCCATGATCTTGGAAAGAAGGGACGTTGTAGGAAGAGAGAGAAGATTCACCTTTTTTAGGGACGGACTAGACAAATGCTGTTTTCCATCTGCTCGGAAAGAGTCCTAAAGAGTAGGATTGATGAAAAAGCTTATGCAGTGATTTTGCCAGTGAGGAAGAACACCTCTTCAGAAGAAGGGAGGTATACCATTTGGATCAGCGGATTTCTGTATGTTGAGATCTTTAAGTACTCTTGCTACTACACGAGTGCGAAACTAGATTCGTCCCATTGAAGATTCGACGCACTCAAGTGTAGGCGGGGACAAAGCACAAATGAGCTTTGGCATGGAGAATGAGGCAGAATTTCTAATATTTTTGACGAACGACCAAACAGTTTTACTACCTTTGGGATATTGTAGTATTTTTCGCCTCAGTTTTTGGTCGTATTGGAATCTTACACGCTTAAGAAAGACGTTGCAGTCGTTCCTGGCCCGTTTAAACTTTTATCGGTTTTCCTCTGTCGGGTTGGTCTGACGGCCTCTCTACAGCTCGAGTAGTACCACGCCCTTACTTTTGGTTTGATACTCTTTGTATGATGAGGGAGAAAGAATCTCATTCCAAAGAGAATGGTGTCTGTGATCATATCAGCAGCGGCATTCACGTCGTTATCGAGGAAATATAACGACCAGTTAAATTTCATAAAGAAGCTGTTAAGAACGCTCCAGTTGGCTTTCTCGTATTGCCATACGGTTCTTTTAGGAATTTTTTCTCTAACTGTGTGGTCGCTGTACGAGAAATTAGCTGATATGACACAATGGGCCAACGAGCCTAGAGGGGAGAGCACATCAACGGTGTACTTATCAGGGTGAGAAGTTAAAAACAAGTTCACTGTATTGGCGGGATGACTATCAACGTCTGGTATTCGCGTGGGCTCATTTACAAGCTGGGTTAAGTTGTTTTCTGCAGCGAAGATCTCAACACAGCGTCCTTCGGGTGTAGTCTGTCCAGAATGTCAAAGCCACCCACAATTGTGTACATTGGAATCACCCGTAATAACGATTTCAGTATGAGGATACAGGGATACAATTCTTTGAATGGAGTTAGACAGCGCATCAACCTCGTTAAAAGCCAGTTTGGGGCTTCTGTAAATAAAGCAGTAGTGGATAATTTGCTAAGGCATTGGGTCTAGCAGCCTTGTGGGACTTAAGTTTGGAAATTGCTGTACTGACTTCATCTTGGTCGGGTGGACGAAAATGTTGTCTATCATCGTCCAAGTACGATTGAGGAGACTTGATCAGGTCTCTGTTGGTCTCTTGCGATTGTTATCGTTCGAATTGAATTTCCGCACAATGATTCGCTATCTTTGGGCAGATACAGCCGTATCCGCATCCGCATTTTGGCTGCAACAAGATAATGTTCCGAGTCAATGTTAATTGCACACTAAAGGAGGGCCTTCCGCCGATCGAGTGTTGGTGAGGGGTCATCTAGATCACTTTGTGGATATCAAAATGTGGAAACCGTGTGCTGGTTATAATTTGAATTTTTAATTTTAATTTTTGTGTAGGCTAACGCCCAAATTTAAGGGTTAGGAAATAATGGAATGGTGGAGGATATCAAGTTTGAGAGGAGGAGTTTTGAGTTGACCTTACGGAGCATGCGGGAGATTAGTTCGTTGGAACGATTGGTTATCTGGGTTATCCCAGGGAATATTCTCGATTCGGGATATGTGAACTCGCTGAAAGTGGGGCCACACTTGGCTGGCACATTCGAGAAGGGGCCGGACAAGGGTAATGTAAAGGGACCTTGTCACATAAGGGTTGCAAAATTCTTAAGACCATCGTATGATAAAACCAAGTGATAAGTTGGTTTTAAGGATTATCTCACCAATATGCGAACGGAAGTTCAACTGTCAATCATATAATATTCCAAGGTCCCAAAGGGATTGAACCTGTAGTACAGGTTGGTCATGCAGAAAATAAAGTCTAGGAGGAGATTGATTGGACTTGCGTGAAAAAGTCATAGATTGACATTTGGAGACATTAAGCTCTAAGCAAGTTTTTGGACACCGGAAAACCTATCGAAAGACTGGAGTCACATTTTTTGAAAAATATTGCTGGGAGCCCGTCTGGCCCGGGTAAAAATTCATCAAAATCATGAGATTTTGAAACTTTTCTTCGATAAGGTTATGATCAAAAGATTGAGAGAGAGAGAGAGAGAGAGAGAGAGAGAGAGAGAGAGAGAGAGAGAGAGAGAGAGAGAGAGAGAGAGAGAGAGAGAGGAACCAATGGTTAAATTGGGAAGGTGCTTGAAATATATGGAGTCAGGTACGAAGAAGTTGTCTGCAAATGATTGTTAAAAAAAGTTGGCAATAGTACGAGTATGTGGGTCGGTCGATGATATATTATCGAACAACAGAGAGGAGGGATAACCGACCGATTAATAAAATGTCTTAGGATCGTCGAGGAGGTTGGTCTGCGCTGTGTCGAAAACCGAATTTAAGTTAGGTTCCAAGATAGTTAGAGTAGTCAGAATGAGAATTGGTGCGAAGAAAAACTGCCCATAATTTGTACCTTTTGTTTCGTAATGAGCGGAAGTCTTCTGTTATACAAGGGAGGAGTAGTAGATGGTGATTTATGTCGATAAAAGGGGACGTAAAGAGAAATGGAATTAAACATTTCACTGTAAAAAAATGGAGACAGCGTCAGATAGAGGGAGGCTGGTGAAATCAAAAGAAAATTTGAGAAAATAAATACTAATTTTGAGAGAATTAGCTTTGTGAAAGTTGTAAGAAGAGTGAGTAGGGGAAAAAGTGGACCGGGGTGGGGAGTTGAGGAAAAATGAGAGAAGAAGGTGGGTGGGTGAAAGTTGCCGATAGTTGATAGGGTTAAATGAAAAAACGTTACTGTGGAGTTAATGGGATCGCTTGTGAAAATAAGGTTTGGAGTTAGGGACGCCACTTACTTAGCATAAGCTCGAGTCTGTTATACGATCAATGAATAGACATTCCTTGGATGAACTAGCGTTTGACCGATAAAAAGAACCGAATATCCGATGGAATCTACTTCAGTAGAGGCAGATTAAAGTCACCAAAGCTAGGGATATCGTCGATGGAATCACTTAGGTCAATAACAAGGATGTAGGATTCGATAGCTTGAGCTGGGAGAATGTAGAAACACATAACGTACAGGGCCCTATTAGGAAGTGTTACTTTAATGGAAAATATTCAAGTTTGACAGAAGAAGAGATACCGATGAGAGAAGAGTTGAGACTATTGTGAATAGCAAATAGGACACCTCAGCGTGGAGAATCAATTATAGGGAGAGCATAGTTAAATCAATAAACCTGTGTCCGTTTTCAGAGGTGATATCGTGGAGACTGTACTCTCCGGCCGTGTTACCAAACATGTTCTGCTTGTCTAGCTTGGTATTAAAATCGCCTAGGAGGATTTTTACGCCATATTAAGGGGATTGCTCATAGGTTTTGTTGAGGAGCTAGTAAAGGCAGTCTTGGTTAATGTCCTCCTTGTTTTCTGTCGCGTTGTAGGCGTTTGTGAGACTTATTTGGTTTTCCATCAGGCGTTCGCGTACATGCTTGAAGCTCTAGACTTGTTCCCTAAGTCTTATTCTGACGGTGAATCCGCATCCGACAAAAACTCTGTGATGGCTGTTCTCATCGCGTCAGTTGCCTGTAACATTTTCCATAGTAGATCATCACATCGTACTTCTTGGATGGCGGTTATACGAGTATCTGGTTTATATTTTAAGTGTCCGAATATTCCACATATAGATCCAAGATCATTGTGGTTCGCCACATTTTCATCTTTTAGTACAAGGTGGCGCAAAATGAATCACCCTATCGGAAGTTGGTATAATTTTTGCAAATAGCGTCGTACGTCAATCATATTTGACATTTGTGAACAAGAAAGCTGCAGTATACAAACAGACAAGCAATGGAGCGCTGTACTCCGCAAGAGTGTGAAATAATTGTGTCGTTGTTTTTGACCAATAATCGGTCGGTGGTGTTAGCGCAGCGTAAATTTCGACGTCGATTTCCTAATAGTGTCGCGCCAACTGGGCAAACATTCCGGCGCTTACCTACTCGACTCGAACAGATTCAACCGGACTGGTCGTTCGGCCGAGAATATCGCAGCTGTGGCTGCCGATGTCGCTGAGAACGAAGAAACATCAACCTCCTGGCAATGCCTCCTGACCGTCAGTCGCATGTGAATTACCCGTTTTGGCGATTTGGTATAGCCAGCAAGATCGCCCGATTTAACCATCCCACACTTCTTTCTTTGGGGCTACTTGCAGTCGCGGATTTATGCCAACAAGCCTCAGATAACTGCAGCCCTTAAGGAGAATATTCGAGAGGAATGCGAAAAGTTATCACCGGAAATCTTGGGGAAATTCATGGAAATGCGATAAAACGGGCACAAATATGTTGACTTGACAGAAACAATTGTAAAGGTTCAAATAAAGATTTCCATCACTCAAAATCATTTTTTTTTGTATTTAGTAAAAAAGTAATTCAAAAACAAAATTGCATGATTAATTTTGCGCCACCTTGTATAAAGTCTAGCACGTAGTTACCATTTTAGCATGCTTGAGTAACGATTTACTCATACTGTCACCAGGGACCATCAATTTCCCGGCCAATCCGCCTGTCTAATCAGGCAAAAAGCTTGTTGTCTTTAATTGATACGACGAAGAATATTCAAGGAGGATTGAGGAATATTCGAATAATTTGAAGAAAATTGAAGAAGATAGCGCAAAGCGTGGTATGTGTATGCCCCACGACCCACAAGGGATCATAGGTCTTGGAAATGAATAGGGCAATTGCACTCCAATAACTCCTCTAAAATTTAACAAAGAGCTATGATACATTCATAAATAAGCACCTGGAACATTCTCACGCCTTAATACTGGCACTAGTTAAACATTGAATCTATCCTATTGTGATAACCACTTAAATGTGAGCAGCGACATCTAGATTCACAGAGCAGAAAATGTCGATACTGGAATAACAAAGTCTCGACTGGAGAGTGGAATCGAATTTTCTAGCAGATTGGAAATTGTATGGGACGCTGGATGGCGAGGATTGTTCTCGAAGTATGCCATTGGAGTATAAATACCAGCATCCCAAAGGTATGCAAATTAGTTCATCAGTTGAATTTGAAGTGTTAATTAGAAGAAGTGATTAAGTGGTTTAAGTAAAAGATAAGAAAAGTATAAGTGGTTGAGAAATTGAATTGTACTGAGAGAAAGAATTAAATAGTGAATTGTAACTGTACTGAATAAAGGGATTTGTATTGAAAAGAATAAGTTCTATTATTTGTACCCACACAAACATTTTACACTATCATACAAGGCGACGGATAGTCCGTCGTTTCCCAGACACGGGTCCTATTTGGATCTTCTGCTGTTCGACTCACGAATACAACTGACATGCACTAACCAACAAATTACAAACTGTCTACGCACTTTCGTGTATGACAGTGACCATTGCGGTTTCAGCACCGAAATAACTGTTCCCAACGAAATTGCGGAATTGGATGAGTTTGTTCAAAGGCATTCCTACAATTATAGTAGGGTGCGTTAGACACACTTCACCAGAACACTGACAAGAGCACTCTCCTCGAATTCGCTCTACCCACCGTCCAACAGAAATCTGTCAAACGAGGAGATTGACAGGTATCTAAGACTAATGGACGTGACAATCAAACGAACAATGGACAAAACGATACCTCGGTACCAACACACTGACGAAGAAGACTTATTCCGCAACGCAACTATTGACGCACTGCACCGACATAAAAGTAGACTGCTGTCAAGACTAAAAACCTTGTACAGACAGTTTACTGACAGACATAACCCGGAGATCATAACACTGAAGTCGTCGATTAAAAACCTCCAAACATTAATAAAAGAAAACTACAGAGCATCTGTAAGTTTGTATTGTAACAATAAAATTCGGGCTGTAAACACCAGCAACCCGAATATGTTCCCGCAAATAAATAAAATATTTCGGAGAAATAATCAGAACGACCTTCAGTGTCTTAAAATCGCCCGAACGACGAACGACGAACAACGAACAAATACTGGTAGCAGCGGGCATAGATCCAAATGAGGCTGTTGATGATGACAACTTCTTTGTGATCGAGGATCCGCAGGAGCAGGTAGAGGCTATAGGAGCGACTTTCCAGGAAGTGTACAAGGCGAATGTTATCATTGGCCCAAACCACGATCTGGAGAATCGAGTCCTTGTGCACAATTTCTACCTTCGAAATGAAATTGTGAATTGGCGATTCGAGAGCTCGAGTTTCACCCAGTTCAGTGACGAGAATATGGCAAATAATGTCATCACCAACGATAGGGTACTACCCCCGTTCATTTCGAAGGAAGAGCTCCAAACGATCTTCGAATCACTTAGAAGTAAGAAATCAGTGGGAACCGATGAAATACCGAACATTGTGCTTCGACATCTCCCTCTAGAAGCGGTGAACATTTATACCATCCTGTTTAATAATGCAATGAATAATGCACATTATCCAGCGCATTGGAAAACTGCGGTGGTACATCCCATCCCCAAAAGGGATAAAGACACTTCCAATCCGGCGAATCTCCGCTCGATCAGTCTTCTTCCAAACATCAGTAAAGTGTTCGAGAAGGTGATCAATAGAGTCCTGACTAACTGGGTTGAGGACAAAAATATAGTTCCGGATAATCAGTTCGGTTTCAAGGCAGGGCATTATATTATTCATGCTGCGTCGAAACTGGTTTCTGACATCCAATGGAACAAAGGCAAGAAACAGTGCACTGGTGCCTGCTTGATTGACTTGGAGAAGGCCTTTGATACCGTATGGTTGGAAGGGCTCTTTTTCAAGCTGGACAGGTTGGGCATTAGTAAACCACTGCTGTATATTCTTTTCGATATGCTCTCCAGTAGACAGTTCATCGTGAAGAATGGCGATGTGACTTCTGCTGGAACATTTAACATTAAAAACGGTCTGCAACAAGGTGCGGTAAATTCGCCGATCCTATTCAACATTTACACGAGTGATCTGATAGGTTCACTTCACCATGCCATAGCGTACGCAGACGACATAATCGCGTACAGATCGGGTCCAAAGATTGAGGTCATTAATATACTTTTGCAGCGTAACTTCGACAAAATTAAGCGATATTGCGATGACTGGAAGTTGAAAATCAACTTTCAGAAGTCGGAAACCATTCTGTTTAGGACGCCTTTGTCTGGGGTCTCTAGGAATACCAGAAAGAATTGGCGAAAGTTTTCTATCGTCGGACAACGCGGACAGCCACTTGCCTGTCAAAATGTAGTCAGATACCTTGGGATCTGGCTAGATCAATTTCTGTATTTTAACAAACATATAGATGTTGCTCTGGCCAGAGCCAAAGGTGCTTTTGCCCTTACAAAGAGACTGTTTTATAACAGCCAACTCGATGCGAGGGTGAAGGTTATCTGCTATATGGCCCTTATCAGGCCCATGCTTGTATTTGGATGTCCCGCGTGGTTCAACGTGAGAGCAAGTTTATTTTAAAAGATTCGGGTGTTTGAGAGGGCTTGTCTTAGGACTTGTCTTCGCTTATACAGAACACCAGAGTCTGAGTACATAAAATTCTATCCTAATGAGGTCTTATACAATAGGGCGAACCTAATAAGAGTGGACAATTTCGTCATTAAGTTGACTCGAAGGCACGTTGCAAGAGCAATGGCCTCATCGAACAACCTGATCTCCGGGGCTTACTACCCCAATTATAAGTATCACGAGAGAGTTCGCTTTGATGGCTTTATTCCTCCAGAAGCGTTCCTCTATCTAGATAGCAAAGGTCTTATCCAGGACAGATTGGCTGTGCCGCTAATCTTCCACGTCGCTCGAACAGCTGCGGACAGGCGACTCAACTACGACAGAGACGTCGCACACGGCAGTGCGGAGCGTCTCCGGTTCAGTAGGGCGGTAGGGAGTCGCGACATGAGGGATGTTGCTCAGCAGCACCAGCAAGTTTGGTGGCTAGTTGAAGGGGAGGATGCTTCGTCGTCGAATGCCTCCAGTAATACATAGCTTCATCTGAGGCAAAGTGGGTCAGCGTATTTTTTTTTTTTTTTTTTTTTTTTTTTTTTCTAGCCATGGCCGGCTTACATAGTTTTAGGTAGGATTAAGTTAGTTTTAAGAAAAAAAAAAAATAATATAAAACCAAAAAAAAAAAAACAAAAAATATATAAAATGAAAAAAAAAAAAATATATATATATACATATATTTATATATAAAGTATATATATATTATGTATATATATATTTATGTATGTCTATGTTTGTGTTAGATCTAAGTAGGTTAAGTAGATTAAGATTTATTTTTAGGTAGTTTGTAGGCTTTTAGTTTTAAGTTTTATAAAAAATTAAAAAAATGTCCGATTACTAAGTTTTTGCTTAAAATTTATTTTCTTAGTTTTAATATGTAAAAATAGAAATAAAATTAGACTGTAAGGTTCGTCGAAAGACATAGTTTAAGTGTTAGGTTTAACTTAGAGTGCCCGCATGGGGCCAGTAAGTTAGTATAAGATAATTTTAAGTTAATTAAGCTAATTTTTAAGCATTTTTTTGTCTAGCATGTAAGAGTAATTTAAGGTGTATAAATAAAATGCATACAAACTGAAAAAAAAACTGAACTGACACTATCATACAAAATTGTAATTTTTTTAACAGCCATCAAAAGAGAACGTACATGCTCGTATAAGTTTTCGTCCTGACAGGCACGAATGTATCTCTTAGCTTTCCAAGACTTTGGATGCATTCTGTCTCTAGCTATATTTAGATGGCTTGGGGTGGTGGACCCAAGTTGATCGATATTTGATACAGGTCCATATCATTCTGGCTATTGTATTATATCAGCCAAACTCAGAGTTCGATTGTTCGAAAGAAAGGTGCGTGTTAGACCGGGAATAAAAAAGAACAAGACAAAATCGCTTTATTTTAATTACTTTTATTTTTCTTCTCCGATCACGAGGGTTCAGATGAACGTATAGAATACGAATCCAAACAATACGATCCACCATTTAGGGTGTGACTCAAAAAACTACTTAATATAGTCCACTTTTTGTGGATGCGATTGAACATGCCGCCGCCTCTGAAAGAATCCCAGGTTCTTTAAGAAACATCTTCAAAGGGTAGTGGCGCCACCTTGTGTACAGCTCTTGATATAACACCATTTTTAGTTTTGACACGTCCTTGGAATGGTTTCAACAATGCGACCATTTTTGAGGAGGCAAATTATCATCGGAGACAAGAACCATCATACCCAATCTAATATCAGCTGATTTGGAACTCCACTTGTTTTTGGTTTTGACATTTTGAAAGTCTATAAGTTTCAGTGTTCCGAGACTGTTTTTTTGTGCTTGAAACTCTACAATTTTCTATTTTTTATTTCCACGCTGTGGTTTTTGTTCCTTGCTGTGTTTTTTTTTTGGGTTTCGTTTCTTGAATACAGATTGAGGAAGATGTGCCTCTGAATCAAGAAAAAGACTAATGACGTTAAATCAGACGATCTCGGTAGCCACTTGTCGTGCAGAAGAATCATTGTTGCATGCGCTCTGTGGCACATAGCGCCGTCTTGTTGGAATAAAATCAACATAGTATACGTTAGCAGTATAAATATCGTATTATGTTCATAGAAGAGTAGTGCATTCAATTTTTTGTTTTTGCATTCAGTTTCTTCGTTAGCAAGCGATTGAGCCGGGAGATATTTGTAACGTCGGGTTCTACAAAGGAAGTGAGAGGACTGCCAATCAAAAAATGGCCGGATGTCAATACCTGTTCATCACTAGGATCCAAAGACAATGATGTAAGAGGCCGCGAATTGAGAATTGCCTCTATCTCAGCTGCTACCGTTGAGAGTTCTTCAAACGTAAACGTAGAAGAAGTGCACGTTCTGACTAGAAGACTCTTAGCTGACTTCACGGCCGACTCCTACAGGCCTCCAAAATGAGGCGAACGAGGTGGTATATTGTGAAACTCGGTGTTATCTTCGGCGCAAATTCTTAATATCGACGGTTGAGTGTGCTCATTATAAAATTTTTCTCGGAGCTCTGTCAATTCATTTCTAGCTCCCACGAACTTTGTGGCATTGTCGCAATATAGATGGCGACAAATGCCACGCCGAGCGATAAATCTTCTTAGTGCTGCCAAGAATCCACCTGATGACAAGTCGGAGACGATCTCCAAATGGACAGCCTTTATAGCAAAACATACAAATACTGCCATATAGGACTTTTTGATATGACATCCACGAGATTTCGATGAAGTATAAAAAGGGCCACAAAAGTCCACACCGGAGGTAAGAAATGGCCGTACACTGCATACCCTGGAAGCCGGGTGATTGCCTATAATTTGTTCTCGTAATTCGGGTCACATTCGGAAGCATCGCATGCAATTATGCACTACTCTAGTCGCCATGTTTCGTACATCGATGATCCAAAATCTTTGCCGGGAAACTGACACCAGCGCTTGAGCCCCCGCATGATAATGTTTAAGATGTAAATAAAGAAGGTAGGCAGTGGCGAACGGATGAGATTAAGGCAGCAAAATTCGAAGTTTTGCATCATATGGTAACTCCGATAATTCCAGACGACCACCGACACGTATCAAGGTCACCACAGGACCGATGTGAAGATATGGATTCAGTTTCTGGATGCGACTCCTTGGACTAACGAAGCTGTTTTTCGACTGAAGATCTGCCATATTCCTTTTAAAAGATCTCTGCTGAATGCAAAATATTATTTTTAACAATGTAACCTCGTACTCCTCCGCTGAAATTTCATTGAGCAATAGATTTTTCTTATGCCATTTTCTTTTTAAGTTTTCAATAAATCGAACGCAGAAGGCGAAAATCCGAATGATTTTTTTGAAGTTATTAACAAATTTATGATTTTTGATTAAATCATTAAAGTCCAAATTGTTTTTGTTTGCTAACCCAAGAAATACAGAAGTCCGTTTACGCCGCTCAGGAGCGTCTATAGCAACACGCTTTCTGGTAACAGGCCATTCACCGCTATGAAGGTAGTTAAAAGCAGGTCCCTTCAACCAAAATGAATCAATCAACTCTTGAACTGGTGCTCCTCGGGATATGATATCGGCTGGATTCGATTTCGTGTTGACATGCCTCCATGTCGCATCCGAAGTCAGTTCCTGAATAGCTGCAACTCGATTTGCAATGAATGTATTCCAGGATGATGGGTGGTCAGCAAGCCAATCGAGCACGATTTTCGAATCAGTCCATAAAACAAATTTCCAATCGAAAGACTCCCGAACTCGACGAAGCAGTTTGGAGAGGAGCAACGAAGCGCACAGTTCTAACCTAGGCAAACTTTGAGTGGACACAGGTGCAACTTTCGACTTTGCACTCAAAAGATTAGTGCTTATGTTTCCCAGAACATCCTCGATGCGGACGTAGAGACACAAACCGAAGGTATTCAGAGAGGCATCTGAAAACCCATGCAACTCACAACGAACAGCATTTTTGCCAAATATATATCTCGGAATACGCACCTTTTTAAGCTCCCTGAGTTGTGTACGATACTTAATCCATTCTTCCCTTATCTGGAATCTCCTCATCCCAATCGAATTTAGAAATCCACAGACAGAATACCTTCCCCAATACAACAACTGGATTTAAAATACCCAACGGATCGAATAGTCGTGCCACATCAGCCAAAACGGTTCTTTTATTGACGACACTAGCATTCTTCACTAACTCCAATGGATTAAGAAACTGAAGTACATCTTTTGAAGGCTCCCACACTATTCCGAGGGCCTTGATGACATCCCTATCGTTAATCCTCAATGGTATCTCCCGATCGGATTCTAGAATCCTGTCCATCAGCTTACTCGCACTTGAATACCATTTCTTCAACTCGAGTCCAGCGGTGCTCAAAATTGATTCAATCTGGAAACGAATCTCATCAGCTTCTTTCATATTATCAGCACCAGAGATGAAATCGTCTAAGTAAAAATCCTTCTCAATAGCTGCTGAACCAAGTACAAATTTGTCCCGATATTTGTCGGCCAAATATAAGAGACATCGAGTGGCATGGTACGGTGCTGATGACGTGCCATATGTCACTGCTTTTAGTCGAAAGACCCGAATGTCTGTGTTTACCTTTTCACGCCATAAGATTGCTTGGAAATTGGTGTCACTAGGCCGAACCAAAAATTTTCTGTACATCTTTGACACATCTGCAGTCAAGGCAATCGAAAACGAAGCGAAATGGAATACAAATCCTGTTGAATTATTGGACCCACCATGAGTATATCATTTAGTGACACATTAGATGATGTTCGACAGGACGCATCGAAGACAACTCTCAATCGTGTTGACGAACTGTCGGGTCGAAGAACAAACTGATGGGGCATGTAGTATCGAATATTTGCAACTTCATTCGGTGGTACAGCTTCCATATGTCCCAAGGACTCGTACTCCTGCATGAACGAAATATACTGCTCCTTTATTTGAGGAAGTTTTTCAAGACGCTTTTCTAAACTTGCGAAACGTTTCTCTGCTATTTTCCTTGAATCTCCAAGGGCACTGGGGTCCTCTTTAAACAGTAACTGGTATTGCAAAACCAGTTCTCACATGCGATCTATTCCTCGGTCCAATTTGGAGAATTTGATTGAACATCCTCGATGGTCAGAAACTTTTTGAACATATCGTTTAGTGATATTTCCGCAGCAGCCGTCAAATCGGCTTCATCTTCATGCGTCTGTGAAACCAACGTACGAGCATTACGTACTGCGCCCTTAGGACTGTATTTGCCGACGACGATCCATCTAAACAGAGTGTTTTGTAGTAGGCGCAATTTTGCTTCCAACTTTACTTGACCGTCGGATAATAGGTCAAAAAAGATATCAGCTCCGATGAGCATGTCGATGCGTTGAGGTCTGTTAAAGTTGGGATCGGCAAACGAAATGTCTGGAGGCATGCTCCCATCGCTGACGTCGATGTGAACTTCGGGTTGATTCGATGTTATAGATGGTAAAATCCAAAAGTCAAGGTTCATTTCGAAGTCATTGAGCCTTGACTTTAAGGAAGCGAATGTCTTTTGTTGAGCTGGTAGATTAACGTTCCCGACTGCACCTAGTTCTCCTCTGAACTCAATGAGCTTCAAGCGTAGCTTCTGAGCCAAGTGCACCGAAATTAAATTTATCTGCAGGAATTTATAGCAGGAATGTATTCACCATTTGCTGCTTTGACGTTTACTAAGGCAATAGCCAAGAATACGTAGCCACTCGAAGTTTCTTTCAAATTGGTGGAATACAATGCAGCTGGTGTGAGATTTGTATTTGCAACCGATGTAATTGGATTCGGATTGGCAGCGACATCTTGGTTTGTAGTGGGCATTGAATTCGAATGTGTAACCTGAAAGCGATATAGTAGTGAGTGATGTGGTTCGCTACATACCTTACACTTTGGTGACACGCAATCCCTCAATGTATGACCAGCAGCGCTAGGCAATTGATACATAATCCAAGACGCTTGGCACTACGAAAGCGATCGTATACAGAAGTTTTGGCGAATTTGTTGCAATTTGAAATGGTGTGATGATTTAAATTGCAGAAAGCACAACGCAACTCAGCAACGGCCAACGAAGTTACACGACGATTCCTGAATTCACCTTCACCATTAGAGAGGTGCGGTTTCGATGTCGATGACGATGATGAAATAGATGCTGATGTCTTACTCTCAGGATCTCTGATATCAAGATGCTGACTCCGCTTGCTTAGAAACGTTGAGCACTCTTTCCACGTGGGCAACTTGTCCAAGTTTAGCGAGTCCGCCCACTTGGTATACGTTTCGGGGTCCAACTTGAGAGATGCTATATAAAGCAAGAGTGCATCGATGATATTAGTGTCTGTGCCCAACGATCTTAAGGCACCAAGATGACCATCCACGCCATCAACAAAACGACGAAGTTCAGTTCCCGAACTCCTTGGAACTGATGGAAGATTGTAGAGTCCACGAATGTGGGACTGAAAGACAATACATTTACTGTCGTAGCGCTCTTTCAATAAATCTAACGCTTTCGAATAATTGTCCTCAGTAACGTCTAAGGACTTGATGGACCAACAATTGGAATTTCTTTATTGTTGGAATACTTTTCGAATCGATGATTGCTGTGAACTGTTGAATGAATGTGTTGTATGTCGTGTAATCCCCCGAAAATGTCGGCGGCTTAACTTTAGGAAGATCCTCAAAAACAGCTGAATTAACACCGACTTGATGAGATGTTTTTTGATTTTGTTAAAAGTATGAGAATTTGTGACTTCACGGAACAATAAATTTCTTCAACACTTTCCCGGTACTCCTCCTTATCCTCGTCACCAGGCAGAAGATCGTCAATTGAATATTGAGTTGCAAGGTATTGCGTGAAATATCCTTCAAGTAATTGTAGGCGGCAATCAAGATCTGTGGCACTAATTGTATCTTCAGAATCCTTTATTTTATTTTGTATTCTTGTGATACATCCTTTTCTTGCTGCCCGAGTTGCTTTTAATTGCTCGATCGACATATTGCAATGACAATTTGCGAAAAAGGATGACACACGAGTGATGCCAAATCCGATTGTATTTATGTGGAAGTTGTGGAATGTAGAATAAAAGTAGATCGAAATATATCTTTAAGCGAAACGACAGGATACGGTGAAACTATTGCCACGAACAACTTGTGGAACCGATGTCCACTGTTTCACTGTGTGTGTGATAATTTGCACTGCGCAACAAAGATATTTTATTTATACGAATTAAACGAAACGAAGTATTTATCGAACAATCACTTATATGTGGACCAAATGTTAGACCGGGAATAAAAAAGAACGACACAAAATCGATTTATTTTAATTACATACTTTTATTTTTCTTCTCCGATCACGAGGGTGCAGATGAACGTACAGAATACGAATCCAAACAATACGATCCACCATTTAGGGTGTGACTCAAAAAACTACTTAATATAGTGCACTTTTTTTGGATGCGATTGAACAGTGCGTTTACAAAAATAAATTAGAAGCCTTAGCAACACTAGAGTATTCAGAGACTGGGTGAATGATTTGATTGTGTAATTGTCTGATAAAAATTATTTTCATTTACAAGAACAAAGCATGGTCGAAGCATACCATAGAATTGAGGGTGTTATTGCTTTGACCGTCGGCGAGTAGGGCGTATCTGGTATTTAGTAAGCTTGTAATATCCGGGCTCAGGTGATATTAAGAATTTTTTTTAAACAAAAATTGTTTCCTTCATCTGCTTAGATAACGATCTTCAACTGTATGTCATTTGCAGTGACCAGTTAATTACCGTTTTCACGTCATTGATACGGTCAACAATGTTGTGATTGCCAAGGTCTGAGAACGCATTCCAATTTCATAGAAACTGCTGTAGATTGACCCGCCTTTGTGCCCACAGACAAGATGTTGCGAAATATCCTTAATAAATCAGATCATTCAACCTGTAACATGACACGTGTTTTTTAGACAAGGTCTGTCTTTCATTGTCTTCCAGCCGTGATCTTTAGATTGTCCAAAGTACCTGAGGCACATCTTAGCATCTTATCTCCGCTCATCTTCTTTCGACGGACTTGTTTCATATCACATCGTGCGAAATTTCCTCTTTTTCTTTTTTTTCTTCTTCCAATTAGCAGCGCTTATAGCTTTGATTATCTCTTAACCCATTGTTAACACCCCCCATTACTCAGTGGCCTTGAATCGCTTTCAATCGACATAAAAACATAAAAGCGATTCCAATGACGTACCGAAGCCGATGCGTCCCTCGCCTTGACCCAGTTTTTGTTTTTCTCTTTTTGGTTAAAATTGAAATAAAAACAAATTTGTTCCCGTCATCTTCTAGATTGTGTAATTCGAATTCTCATCGTCCGGAGGTTTAACGAAAACAGAAAAAAGCACAGCGGCATCCGCCACTGCTATACAGACATTTCATAGATCAACGCGATTTGATGAGCACTCGAACTAGATACAATGACAACGACCTTAGATTGATGTGAGCTCCGGTCCGGTCTTGATATCATCAATCCATCAGTGCCATAGAGCATCTCATTCGATACACTGGTGTTGTTGTGGTGGTGCTAAAAGTCCGATTCAAAGGCAAACACAACATGCAATTAAAAGATATTAATTCGACGCGGCCGGCGGGACGCTTGGTCGATCTTCTGTGCGTAATGAGACACAATTTTTGGATACAGCAAACAAAAAAAAAGAAGATTGCGACACACCATTGCAGATGAGATGGACCTAAGCTAAGTTAAATTGCTTCATTTACAAGATCTAACACTTTGAGATGAAAATTTAAGAGTCACAGCAGCATCTTGTGGTCTAGGTGGGCATTAGCACACAAAAGTCAAAAAAAAAATAAAAAAATAAAATTGAAGATGAAAATTTGAAGAAGTCGGAATGTGGCAATGGTAATGGTAATGGTGATGGTAATGCAAATGGTACATTACTCGCCAAATGAGAGGTTCCAGTGGACCCTGCATCTTTGTATCTTTCGTTGTTTGTTGTTCGTTTATAGTTTTTCGGTGTTGGCAAGAGCGTGAGATATTGATGCATTGTTTAGGCGACTTTCAAATAGGTCACCAGGCTTAAGTGCTCTTAACGTACTCGAAAATGTTTCAAAATAAATGAAGACCGTGGATTGTTTTTCTGTTTGATGTGTAATCTCATGAAGATCCATTCCAAAGGAAATATTGCAGCTTGACTTTAAGTCGGTCTAATAAATAATTATTTAATAGGGCGTGCCACAAATAAGAAAGTATTGCAACAATTTTGGATTGAAATGCCATGGCACATTTTTATCAATAAAAATTTTTAAATTATGTATTTGGAGCACTGAAAGGAAAGGTGGTAGCGCTAGTACTATGATGAAATTGCACCATGTGGTTTCGTAATTTGCTCCGCACTGTTATAGAAACTTACTTGGCGCTAACAATTTGTTGTTGAGAGATTGTTGCTAACAATTGAAATTTCAATAAGATAATCAGTTCGGATGAATGAGGACCTAGATCAAAAAAGGAGCGTACCACATTGAGGTGATGGTCTCCCATGTCGAGGACAGACAGAGATAACTACGCCATTTACGATCACCTCACCAGTGTGTTTGATTCTATTAGATGAGTTGAGCGATGAGAGAACCTCCTCCAGTGCTGCACTAGCAGGTCAGTTGGAAAACATCTATTACGCCCTTCTTTCTCGAAGCAACCCAATACGGTTTATCCCCGTTTTCACATCCTAGGCTTGGTAAAAAGGCGGGAAAAGATCCGATTACGTTAGAGAGCCACTCATTTCTTTGAGCTGTGGCCGGCCATACCATGCAAAATACAGACTGGCCTTACCATCTCGACTCAGCGTCGTAAAGACGAAGATCTAATCTCTGACAGGGTATGTTATTGGCTCCAAAAAAACACAGATCCAAAGACGGAATATGCAACGCCTCTAAAAACGGGGGGAGAGAGGTGACGTCGTCATCGAAATGGCCGCGAGGCTTGATCTCACGGCTTTGAATTCTGGTAATAAAGTGCATGGTAATAAGGTGGATGGACGGCTCGGTGATCGACGTGACGTTCGCAACGCCATGTTGCTGAGCGCGTCTCCGCCTGGAGAGTCTTGGAGGACTACACGCCGAGTGACAACCAGTTCATTACCTTCGTGGTAGGGAATAAGCGCAGTGAGGGACTAATGGAACCACTCCGTGCTTGTGCTACGTGCTGGAGCCTAGAGAAGCGAGAAGTACTTCGTGAAGTTCTGGCGTATGCATCGCCTCCTGACTTGAATACAATATCAAGTGCTTTGGAGCTGAGCAGCCGGTGGACCGCACCAAGCACTGTGTCAAGGAAAGATGCAATACGTGTATGACTTAGGTTCAGGCAAGAGCCGAGCTACTGGTGAACCCCGGAAATCGCGACCCGGGGCAGAAAATGTCAACGCCTTCTAGTTTCCTAGAGGCAGAAACCGCAGGGATGTGGAGTTGGCACTGGCGGCGTTAAGGAAGCGAAGAAAAACCTGGTGAGAGTGATCAGAGCGAGCAAAAGCCGGTGTTGGCAAACGCTTATTGCCGAGGTAGATAAGAACACGTGGGGCCATGGGTCGACCTGATGGAACCGCCCTTAAGGGAGGAAGTGGTCTCCTCCTCACCGTGAAGAGAGAAAGGCGGACATCATAACGGATGAGGTCCCTCCTTTCGCACCCGAAGAGGTAAGGAGGGTAGCAAGCCTCCGGGTCGTAAGGCTCCTGGCCTGGTCCTGGACATATTCAATATGTGTTTATGTGACTATTCAGTGGGCACTGGAAACTCCAAGGTCTAATTCTTTGGATGGTCAATTTTGAATCCGTCGAAATTCCAACCGCTGTGTATGCTGGTTAACGCTGGGAAAATCTTGGAGAAGATGCTATGAGTGAAGATAGGAGAGAGCTCCAATCTCTCTGATAAATCAGTATGGGTTCCGCGAGGGCCGCTCGACGTGTATGGCGGTTGCTGCGGTTCTATGGATTGTGCAGCAGACTAGGAGTGCAAGCATCTTGGTCATGTTCGACGTCAAGAACGCCTTTAACTCGGCAAGATGGGCCAACATAGGAGACGCCTTTGGGCGGGCTGCCTTGGAAAGATGCTAGATACCTATCTCCAGGATCGAGTACTCCGGTACGACACGACGGAAGGACAAGGAGAGAAGCGGCTGACATCGGGAGTGGCACAGGGCTTGGCACTGAGCCCCGATGTCTGAAACCTCGTGTACGACGGACTCCTGCGTCTGGGTCCTCTGCTTCTGCGAGGGACAGGCTGACCGGCTTTACGAATGATGCCGAGCTGGTCATGACGGCGAGATCCCGTGAGGAGGTCGAGCGCTGAATACGGTAGGCGGTCGCTCTAGTGATGGACTGGCTGCGGAGTCATGGGTTTTGGGCTGTCGTCCCAAAAAACGAAGAAGGTTATTCTCATCAGACAACAGTGGTTTGGGGGTACTTGGCTTTTTTGGGTTGTCCCAAAGCGATTTAAATCGGTATAATGCGTCGGGTCCCTTCGAACCGCAAGCACTATAGCACGGTCTCCGCAGCAGCCGTTATGGTGATCGCGAAAACCGTACCTGTCGTATTACTGGCTCGGGAACGCAGAGCTAAATTTCTGTCCCCGGAATCCGAAAAAGATAGCGACAGGAGAAACATAACATTGGTGTGCTGACAGCAGGAACGTGATGACGAGGTTGTGGGTAAGCGTAGACATCGACTCATACCGGAGTTGAGCCAGTGGCTCTAAGTAAGTCAGTTTCTCTCTGGTAGTTCAACTGATATCTGCACCGCAAGGCAGGAAAAACATCAACCAGATGCAACTATTGCATAGCACCGAGCATACGTTGTTCGTTTGCGTTGCGCTAGGTGGCATTAGTAGCGCAGCTGTTAGGAGACCGACTGGGCTTGATAATCACACCCGAAAATATAGTTTCCGCTATGTTGAGTTGCGAGGACGAATGGAGAAAGGTGGATGCCTACGCACAGTCTGTAATAAGGCGTCTCCTCACGCATAGATATAGTTGATACGGAGTTAAGATAAGCTGGCTGCATATATATCTGACTCCTCCGGTTTATCACCATAATGAAACACCGGAACGAATAACCGCTATGGGATGGCTGGAGGAGGTAGGCCCACCGATTTATGAATACGCTACCTCTCGGGTACTTGCGGTGAACGTCTTTCAGACTAAGAGTCGAGCTCCTCGTTGCTGTTGCGTTAGTTTAAGCACCCGAACTGTGGCTCTACCCTGAAGTAATGCTAATGCGGTTCTAGCGTGGATGAAAACCACACCGTAAGAGGGGTGTTTTAGTAATATCAGGTTAGTTTGAACCAACCATACTTACGCTTCCGTAAGTTTCTACGGTATCCAAAGGACGGATTTTACAATGTCTGATTTTGTTGAGCAAAGAAGTTGCATTAAATTTTGTTTGTGGAATGAAAATGTTTAAACGTAGTACACACAATTCAAAGAAGGCAGAGAAAGCGTTGAAGACAAAGATCGCCTTGGACAAAACGTCCAGGAAATCAAAGATTTGGTGTTCAAAAATCGTCGAATGATAATTATAGAACTCGCTGATACTATTAACATTTAATTTGGATCAGTCCAGTCCATTTTGAAATATGTTCTGTGCCTGAAAAAAGTCAGATGTCGTTTGGTTCCAAAAACACACAATTTTATGGAAAAGGAACGCCGCATTAGCTTCTGCGAAATAATGCTTTCTAATTGTCAACTCATTACTACTGGAGGTGAGACTTGAATCCATGCAAACAACCTGGAAACAACCGACCAATCAAGCCAATACCGTGCAAAAGGTGAGCCAGGACCAAAAAGATCGCGCCAAAGTCGTTCAAAAATCAATGTTGTTCGTCCGTTATGATGTTAGCAGTTTCCTCTGTTATTCGTCCGGCTGGCCAAACGGTTAGCAAGGAATATTATTTGAGCGTTATATGTGAAACCATTCGCCAAATGTGGCCAGAATTGTGGGCAGACAATTCTTGGTTTTTGCGCTACGATATTGCACCTTCTCACACTGCATTGATTCTTCGAGACCATTTCGTTAAAAATTCAACTCATATCGTTCCACAACCACCGTATTCGCCTGATTTAGCACCGTGTACCTTCTGGCTATTCCCTAAGCTTTAGAGACATAACCCTAATATGTGCCTATGCTCCAACAGAAGACAAGGACGATGCTACCAAAAAATGTTTCTACGAGCTCCTCGGAGTATGACGTTAAAATCGTACCGCAGTGGTAATGCTTTCAACGTTCCATCAGAGACGTCGCAACTGATGTGTTGGGATTCACCAAGAAATCCCTGGTTTGATGAAGAATTTCGGCAACCACATGCAGCTAAACAATAAGCCTATAAAGTGGCGCTGTAACGATACTATACGAGTAGAACAGACGGGCAGAACATTAGCTTTTCTAGAAGATGAGCTCTATAGAAACGACGCTCGCTGCTCCGTCAAGGTCGGTAATGACTTAACCGACACTTTTGATGTCAAAAAAAGTCTTAGACAAGGTGACGCGCTGTCATCTGATTTCTGTAACATACACTTGAAAGAATTGGGCGGAACTTGCAAGTGAACACTGGGGGAAGAATCTTTCAAAAGTCTGTGCAATTACTACCGTCCGCTTATGATATCCACATAATTGAGAGAACTCACGGGGTTGTCACCGGTGGAAGCTGCCAAAATGATTTTAGCTGTAAACGAGGGCGAAACTGTCAGCAAGAAAGGACACATATCATCGACGAATTTGATAGAACGTCACAATAGACAGCTGTAATTTCCATGTAGTTAAGGACTTTGCCTATCACGGATCTGCATTGAATTCTACCAAGAACACATCCGCAGAAACAAAACTCTTGCTAAAAGTTGTTTCTTTTGGGCTAAGAAGGGATTTGAATAGTAAGTCCCTATCCCGACAAACTAAACAGACTCTACTTAAGACCTTGATCATCTCAGTGCTACTTTATGGGGCAGAAGCATGGACCCTATCGAAACTCGATGAAGATATCTTCAGTTGTTTGGAGAGAAGAATTCTTTGGAGGAGAAGATTCAACGATGAACTACACGAGCTGTACAGTAACATCCACTTTGTCACAAAACTGATCACCTAAGATGGCTAGACCCTGTATAACGAATGGACACCAATGCTCCGGCCAGCAGAGTCTTCGAATCCAACCCGGAGGGACAACGTAGTAGAGGAAGGCCCCAAGTTAGGTGGTGCCACAAGTTGAAGGGGACCTCAACCGACTTGGAATGTGCAACTGGAGGCAGTTAGCTAAAGACCGGAATGTAGCGCCACATAAGTAAGTAAGTATAAAATCTTAGGACCAAACAAAGCGTATCTTTGCATTTGCATTTGCTATGTACCAATTTATGAGGAGAGTGATTTTAGCGACTCTGAAAGGAAAATTTCGCAACGATGACTTTCGGAACATCGAGGGCCGAGTTTGAAAACGTTCTCACGTCTTAAGAGGGTCTTCGAAAATGGTAGGTAGAAAGAGCCTTTAGATGAAGTTTTTGGTTGAATTAAAATCTGCTTTGTTGGCTTAAATAATTTTAATAAATTTTTTGGTAGGGCTGCTTCATGGCTTTGTTTTTGTCGACATTTATGAATAAATCGTGATGCGGCTTTGATTTAATCACAACTTATTGATGAATAACGAAGTTGGCTATCTTCATAGGAAACATCATCTCAATGCACTACTCTTTTATCACTACTTTTTCGTTGATGTTGTAGTCTAACTCTGAAGTTGTACTGATTGTCATTACTTGATGATCACCATAGATAAATGTCCGGCCTTTTCTTTAATAAAATTTGGCAAAGTATTCCCCATTTCCTTTGTTGAACAACTCGAATTCCCTTTCCTTCCTAAAACCTAGACTCAGTGGTTGATTAAGTCATCTGATGAAATCTCTGCACACCATCCGGAGCCACCACTAAATTCAACAATCATTTGAAGATTAATCAGTTTAACAATAAATTACCAAATCATGGCAGTGTACCATGGTCAGGTTTTCAGTATGCAATTGGGTTTCACCATCTGCATGCGAATCTGCATTGGCAACAAGCAAACAAAACAAAAAAAAAAAACCCGGTTGCACTTTCAATTGTCAAACTGTGGGTAAACAGAAAATTTATTCATTACCACCGCCGCGTCGCGCCGATCGAAGTAACTAGCTACATTCATCGGATTCATAAAACTGGAGCAGATCTCAGAGTCATGTTCAGTTACTGGACTAGAACCGTCTGCATGGATTGTAACCAGTGGCATTTAAGTGACATCATTGTCATTAGCAGCGAATGTCCCATGTCATTGATGCTGGTTGCAATTGCAGGTGTATAGTATCTATGGAGCAGTCGCGTTAGCGGTTAGCTCTTGAATTCATTGGCGAGCAATTATTTGCGTTGGCCATTTCATTGTTGACCGGCGCGTTTAATTGGCAATGGATGCAAATGAGAAGCATTCGACACGTTCTTATGCATCTGTCGACAAAGGTTAGCCTTGAGGTCAATATCCTAAAGTTAACAAGCCAATTGGTCGATAAATTGTATTCCGAATTGATTCAGTGTAGTGATTTCCTGCTGAATTCTAAGTGGTTCAAGTTAACATATTACTAGAGGGCAATATCACAATGCAAAACGCACACACACATAATTCTGTGATCTGCATTAGATACAAGTCCCAAAAGAGAGCATCTTTGGCGATTGGGTAGAAAATGCAGCTCCATACTCAAATAAAGGGTCCGCCATCTAACGTTCTTTTTTTCCAACTAGTGCTTATTTCGTGAATGGTAATACTTAGCTCATGTCTGATTTGACAGATAATTAGTTTTATCCTTCCGCTGAACGAATATGGCTGTGTATACGCTTGAACAATGCTGGGAAATATTGCGACATTACTTTGAAAATCATGGTAATGTTGCAGAATGTGTGCGAAAATTGCGTACGGATTTTGGAAGAAGAGAAGCACCGTCAGCTCCGTATGTTCGTTATCTTGTGAAAAAAGTGAAAGAAACTGGCATCCTCATCGATAAACCAAAGCGTGAAAAGCCAAAAACAGTGCGTACACCCGAGAATATTGCTGCTGTGGCAGAAAGTGTGCGTGAAGCGCCATCAACATCAATTCACCGTCGTTCTCAACAATTGAACATTTCGGAGACATCATTGAGACGAATTTTGCATAAAGACCTTGGTATGACGCCACACAAAGTCCAATTGGTTCAGGAGTTGAAGCCAACTGACCATCCAATGCGTTTTCGCTTCGCTAAGTGGGCCTGCGATTGACTTAGAGAAGATGCCGATTTTGCCAAAAAAATCATCTTTTCAGATGAAGCTCATTTTGATCTTGGCGGGTATGTAAACAAGCAAAATTGTCGCATTTAGGGCACAGAAAACCCGCACGCATACATTGAAAAGCCGATACACCCAAAACGAGTCACTGTTTGGTGCGGATTTTGGTCCAGAGGCATAATTGGGCTATTTTTCTTCGAAAATGAGCAAGGAGTGGCCGTTACAGTCA
Source organism: Volucella bombylans (assembly GCA_949129095.1). Lineage (NCBI taxonomy): Eukaryota > Metazoa > Arthropoda > Insecta > Diptera > Syrphidae > Volucella > Volucella bombylans. The sequence continues at coordinate 116,607,777 of OX422142.1, read as the reverse complement.
ATGGCGATCGTTATCGGGCCATGTTGAACGAATTTTTGTTCACAAAAATTGAAGAGGAGGATATTGGCAACATTTGGTTTCAACAGGACGGCGCTACGTGCCACACAGCCGAAGCTACACTCGATGTTTTGCGCCCTGTTTTTGAAGATTGCTAAAGCGATCAGCCGCAAAGCTGATGTCGTTTGGCCACCTCGGAGCTGCGATTTGACACCGTTGGACTATTATTTGTGGGGTGCCGTAAAAGATAAGTGTTACGCCGACAATCCAGAGACAATTGACGCTTTAAAGGACAATATTGGTGAAGCCATTGGTGAAATGCAACTGCACACAATCGATAATGTGCTTAAAAATTGGACCGATCGTGTAGGCTACTGCATGGCTAGCCGAGGCAGCCATTTGAATGAAATTATTTTCCATTATTAACCAGAAGGATAAGACTAATTATCTGTCAAATCTGACATGAGCTAAGTGTTACCATTCACGAAATAAGCACTAGTTAAAAAAAAAAACCTTAGATGGCGGACCCTTTAGCATTATATATTCTTAAGGATTCATATCTACATATTTTGTATTTCGTACGAGTAGCATTCTGGTGACATGTCTGTTATAACCGTATCTGGTAAAACCAGAAATTGAGAAAGGATAAAATCTGATGTTTACATGGGTTAGTGTTATTGGAGGTTTTTTTGAGCATTACCGGACGAACGGGGATGAACAAAAAGCACATCAGCACATTCTCCTCGTTTTTGTAGCGCTTGAAAGTTTATAAGCTTAAGGCGATCACATAAGGAGGTAAGTTATACGAATAAGTCTGTACCCAGGGATGATCGTATACTCCAGAATGGGACACTGGTAAAGTCCAGTGCAGAATTATCTCCATTTATTGTATGATGTTGTCAATATGGGAGGCGACACAGGATTTCAATTCCCTACCAATAAAATGGGTTCTATATACAATGTGGATGAAGATGCTTGCGCGAATAAAAAAAATGTTGCTACTATTTTGTAGTGCATGAGAGTCAGAGGGCATTGAGATGTGATTATTGATTTTCATATCTTTTTCAAAATGTAACCTGCATCATTAATTGCCAAGATGAAGATCATGGGACCATGGTAACTGCCTTGAGGTATTCCTGATGTGACTGTATAGTGATTTGAAATGGAAAATCCTAAGAGGAGATTCTATTGGAGTCCTGCTAAATAAGATTTGATGCACAATATAAGGCCAGGCTGCAGGCCGAGAACTTTAATTTTGAGAAGGATTCATGTAAAATTTTATCAAGGGCTATACTGAAATCGGTTGCAATTTTATCGATTTGTTTTCTTTCTTTCAAAACACAAAGTGTACTCGAGACGAATTCTGTTAAGTTAGTTGTTGTTGATCTACCCTTAAGAAAGCCGTGCTGTTTGCAATGAAAGAACATCAGGTAGCCGACTGTACACCCGAATGAGTCAGCATACAAAAGAGCTTAGCTATGCAACGTGTTAAGCATAAGAAATGAGATAAATTTACATGATTAAGGCACATGCACAGTGCCAAGACAGGACAGTGTAACAAGTTTGTGATACATTTTAGTGAGACTGAAGTGGAAAGGCAGTCATTTATAAATAAAAAGTTTAGTTAAGGCCTCTCGTTGTGCAGTGTTTTAAATAATGTCAGAGTTCGAAACAAGCAGCCATGGCTAGGGTTTGGTGTACTACACCAACCAGCAGGAGCTCGTTGGAGAGGAAGTTGTGAGAATAGTTCACAATTTCAACCTAGAATCGTGAAGTGAGAAAAACTCGCAAGATAGGTTGTCAGCGCTGACAAATATTTGGGACAAATTTGACAATATCGATAGTAACATACGAGAGGGTCATGCTCAAGAAATGTAACACCCATATTTTATTCGAAAAATTGCAGATCAAATGCGTACTGAAATCACGTACAAAAGGGGGCGCTGTGCCGGAGACAGTTCCTAAGTTCACAATGTTACCACACGAGCAAGTTACGAAAAAATCCCTTGAAGATGAATCTATGCCAAATCAAGGAAGAATTATGGCAGTGAATATGAGGGATACATTTTTTTTATTGATAGATATTCCTAAGAAAGCCCTGGACAAATATTCCTTAGTAACAGGTTAAAGGTTCTGATACCAATTTTGCCAGATTAAGCTCAAAACAATGCAACAGAACTGGAACGGAATATCAACTTTATATCGAAGAATGGAAGATGAGATAATACCTCAAGAACGGAAAGAAATTTATTAAAATTATATGAAGATGCTATGGCCCCCAAGCAGGGACAGCAACTTTAAAACATCAATGAAGTCGTCAAAAATAGAACTCCCCAAAGTCGACATAAATTAGAGACAATTTTATGACCTCTTCAAGCAACTCGTTAATGATCATCCAATCGGACCTGCACAAAAATTATACTTTTTAAGAGTCAACGTCTCTGGAGAAGGTCATAATTTAATCAAGCATTTCTAATCAACTGACATGAATTATGTTGTAGCTTGGAAAACGCTTATTGATCGGTATGATTGCAAGGATTTTGTCGCAACCAGGTACGATTTAGACAGCAAACAGTCTACGGAAGTCATGGAGGCAATTCAGAATTTTAATTTCAACACCCACGGTTGTGACCTCTTGTTCGTATATATGGTTTCACAAAGAAAGCAGAACATTCCTTGAGCAGTCATTTATCGACCCGAGAAGTAGTCTGAGCATGAATGATTTTTTTTTTAAGTATGTGAATACTAGGTTCTAGACTCTTGAGGCCATTAACAGCAAAAAAGGCGAACAATAAATTTTTATGTTTCATATGCAGAGCGAGAGAAAGCGATACTCAAATTCAAGATCTGCAGAAATTGTTTGAAGGTGGGCCACTTCTCCCAGTCATGCCAATCCCGAAGATGCCAGATATGTGAATCAATCACAACACACTGTTACACCCACAAGAGAAGCCTACACAGAAGCAGAAGCAACATAACAAGGCAGCAAGTCAGACAGCTCACAACAGCAAATCACGGCAATCAAGTCATCCTAGTAAGACAATTCAAAATCAAAATAATATGAATAATAGGTCTGTTTGGTTAGGTACTTTTTGTGGTCAAATGGGTACAAACTGTCAAAATTCAAAGATGGCAGAAAATCGCTCAGAGAGAGAGAGAGAGAGAAAGAGCAGTAAACCACATTTGTGTATAAAACGTCAAAAGTCAATTAGAGAATTTGGTTGTTCTTAGTTCGGTTTTGTTTAATATAAAAGAAAATTTGTGAATACAACAAAATACTAACCATATTGCTATGGATGAATGAAATTTTGGAATTGCTTGATGTTTCAGATAGTACGGAAAAGTTGCTACTAGATGCAGTTACGTTTGGAAGGAGCAACAGAACTTTTGTAAGGGACTACTTTGAAGAAATAGTGCCTTCGTATACTGAAGAGGAATTCCGTCGACACTTCAGAGTTTCCAAAAAGCTATTTGAACAATTCCAAGCTTTTCAAAGTCTTCGCCCAGACAAGCGCTGTACCCCAAGCAAGCATTTATCAGTCTTTTTATGGTTTGCTGGACATGAAGCTTGCAGTTTTCGCAACTTAGCTGATCGGTTAAATCGATGCCTTTGAACTGTTTGTCACATGATAAAAAGAGCAACTCATAAGAGCATAAGCGTCGACGTCATCAAGTGGCCCTGGCCCAACGAACAGAAAAAGAATGAGTCCAGTGAATTCTTTCTGAATAAAATCGGATTTTCCAGAATAATAGGACTTCACTATGCATCATTCTGTACATCATTCTGTCTTTTCAACTCAGGTTGTATTGATGGAACTCATATAGTCATTGATCCACCACAACATTGCAAAGATGACTGTATTGACAGAAAAGGGAACACTACTCCTACCTTGCAAGCTATCTGCGACGAGAAGAAAGAATTCATTAAAATATTCGTAGGATATCCTGGCTCTTCTCACTATAGTTGGGTTTTTAAAAATTCGCTTATATGTATATCAAAAACAAGGAAAGAGGTACTGCTTTTTTACATTTAGATATTCCGAATACTACTCATTAGATGGCTCTGCCTATCCATGCTCTCAGTACCTAGTAACGCCTTATAGAGACAGCGGTTACCTGACTAGAGCTCAGAAAGAGTTCAACGTAAGGTGAAGTTCTAGTTGTGTTGCGATCGAACATGCTTCCGGAATTCTAAAATAACGTTTTCGACAGTGCCATTATTGTAAGCTTAGAGTCATAACGAAACTATGCCATTGTATAAGAGCATGTTGCGCCTTACATAACATCGCAGATGAAGACGACATCGAATTTTTATCCGAACTCCTTCCCGAGCCAGATACCACTTCTGAATCTATTCAACATGAAGATATGTCTAGAGCGAATGCGGTGCGCGATGCCAATATGGCAAGAAATGCAACGTTGGAACACACAAAGTTAAATCCAACGTAATTTTAAATTCACTTTATATTCTATTTATTTGTACTTGTAGGAAAATAAAAGAACAATTCATGTAGTAATAAACATTATTAAAAAAAATTAGTCTTTGAATTCATTTTTATCAAATTGAATGCTATACTCGTACTATGCAAAGCTTTCAGTCTTGTTTTTCAGGTACTTCTCATTTTTTCAAATGAAGGGCGTTCAATATATTCTCAGTATCGATATGAAGGAAAATGCGAATTCAATTTAAATTGTTTTTATTTTTCAATGTAATCTCCCCTAACATCAATGCATTTGTTACATCTTGAGATAAGCTTTTTTAAACCCTCAAAAAAATAAATTTCCTCTTTCTCTGCAAAATACCCATTTATTGCCGACTTGAGTTCTTCATCATCCGAAAATCTTTTTCCACGAAGACATTTTTTCAAATCTGGAAACAGGAAATAATCACTAGGGGCAAGGTCTGGACTATAGGGTGGGTGTTGGATTTCTTCGAAACCACAATCTCGCGCAGCAGCCTTGGAAACTCGCGCCGTGTGAACAGGAGCGTTGTCATGAAGAAGCAACACACCCGCAAATTATGCAAAGTGGAGGCGTAGGATGTGGCGTTTATGGTTTCTCCTTTTTTTTTTGTACTCAATGAGAAAGATTCCCTTTGAGTCCCAAAAAACTGTGGCCATGAGCTTCCCGGCAGACGGAGTGACTTTGAACTTCTTCGGGGGGTCTGTTCCTTTTTTATGCCACTGCATGGACTCTTGTTTGCTTTCAGGGTCATAGTGGTGGACCCATGTTTCGTCCCCAGTAACAATTCGATCCATAACACCGTCCGCGTTCTCACTACACATCTCCAAAAGCTCTCTACAGCATGCGATTCTCACTTTTTTCTGAGGCGCTATGAGCATTCGTGGCACCCACCTTGCACTGACCTTTGAAAGGTTAAGATGGTCATGAAGAATGGTGTGAATGGTACCAATTGAAAGCTTGGTGACTCTGCCATCATTTTCACCTTTATTCGAGCATCCTCAAGAACAAGTTTTTCGACTTCTTTGATGCTTTCTCAAGTACAAGCAGTAGCCGGGGCGCCGGAGCGGGGGTCGTCTTCAATGCTCTCTCTGCCTCTCTTGAACTCACTTGACCACTTTTGCATAGTTGATAATGAAGGTGCGGAACCCTGGTAAACAGCCACCATCTCTTCATGAATAGTTTTTTGACTTTTTCCTTGCTTAGTGAGAAATTTAATTACAGCGCGATGTTCAATTTTCACCATCATCGTCTCAGTTGCCATTATGATTCTGTTTAACTAGAGATAAAACGCGAATTAATAATCACATTTATATGAAATTTTACATGAATGCACTAAAATAATAGTATCACTTGATAAATAAGTCAATTTGTATATACAACCACAGCTTCACATCGATACCGAGAATATGTTGAACGCCCCTCGTAAAAGCTGCAGCTTCTTTTCAGCACGATCTCTCTTTCTCTCTCTCTCTCTCTCTTTTCTCCAGCATGTCTGAGACATTTGCGTGAAATGTGAATTGTCCAATTTTTTCCAAGGTTTTTTCTTGAATTGACTTGCCATACTTCTTCTTCTTCGGTTGACTGGAAAAATAACCTTTTAAAACATGCAAAGAAACATATGAGTAAATACTGAATATTTATACCTAAGTTGGAAGCTTGTGAGGATGAAGATGTAGACGGTGTACTACTCGTATTATCAATTGTAGCCACTGAGCTCATTCCGGCCGTCTCTACCATTTTTTCTCGGGACGTTTCACTTCAATTTGTTCACTGTCCAGAGTGTATACGGGGAAAACACCTTTTTTTTACCAAATACTTTGTTCATTTCACTACAATATTAAAAAAAATTAATTATTTAGATTTCGTAATCAAGTGTGCCTAACTTAACTCTTTCAAAGAATCATAACCAGTAATAAGCAGAAATACATACACTGTGTAGACACGAGTCACCCTATCCCGCCCAGTCTTCGAATTATGAAATTTAGTTTTCTTGTATTGCCGTTACAAGCTGCGATATTTAGCCTGCACTTGCAGCTCCGAGAATTTATATCCCGCCGATGTTAATTGTATGCTTATTAATTTCCAAATTTTTTTTTGATGCTCGACTTGGAGTTCTTCTCCACATTGCCTTGGTGCCCTTCTAGGAGCGCCAATAAAAGTTTTGTGGGCGCATCTAACCATAAAAGTTTCTGAGAGTCCTCTACCAACTGATGAGGGTCTTCCACCAAATAAACTTTATTACTCCATTGTGTGCAAAAACACGATTCACAACAAATCAAACAAATTCTTTCGCAGAACAGCTGTTTGTTTTGACAGTTGCCACACAGTTTACTCATAGAAAGTTATGTGGTAGAAAATTGCAACTCTTTCAATGGAGGGGAAATGTTTTTCTCTCTCATCGGCTCTCTTTGTTGCACCTTTTTGGAGTAAACAAACAGGAATTTGTGAAAATTTGTACGATTTTTCAAGTTAACAAACGGACATAATGATAAGGTAGCCAGCACAGTTTCTAATGCCGCAATAGGGCAAACATGCAAAGAAAATCGTATATGCTCGCAACAGCTGTTATCAATAACATATCCTCGTACCGCACTCAAATTCCATGCCATGCACTATTAGACTCCGGATCGCAGTTACACTTTATAACCAATAAAATTCAGGGAATCGGAGTTAAAAAATACAGATTAAGCATTCTAATCAGCAGAATTGGGTCACTAGATGGTCGTGCTCAATAGCCTAGCAGAGATTTTTTTTCGAAAATCACTGACTATCAAACTAATATGGAACTTGGTACAAGAACTTTGTATATATACCTCCAGAAGCGGAGCTATCAGAGGCAAATTTTTATAAAAATGAAGAAATTGACATGCATATTGCAGATGGGTTAGTTCACAAAAGATCATTTACTGACTTAAAACTGATGGTCTAAGGTATTAAGGAGATACAAAGCAAGGTTAAAGTAAGGTTTTAAAATCTTTACACCATTGTAACGTCCATTAAATTATGGTCAGAGTTCAATAAATCTCAGTACATTACAATTCTCTAGAAAGACACAACTACGCCGTCAATGCTAATCGGGATACTCACAGGCAAAGAAGCTGCATCTTAGTTAGTACAACCTCTGCAGAGTGTAAGACAAATACACACAAGAAGATCCCCCGATTATTTAGTTCCCAATTTTTGTAATTTTACTATTAGTGCTATTTGGATTCGCGAATAGAAAAGCGGGCAGTCAGAATGGCTTGGACTCAATTAAATAGCAAAATTAGGGCCAAAGCCAACCAGCACAAGACGATAAGCTTAATCAATAACAACTAGAAGTCGGAAAGAGATTCACAATACTAGGATCCTTCCAATTGCCTCTGTCTTCACGATAGGTCAACATACTCGTAGACACGAACAAAATGACCCACTTGGCAAACTAGCTAACACAAGAAGGTCGGGTTCTCAATAAAATCAATTAGGAACTGCTCAATGAAATACACGCTTCCAATACATGTATCTACGCATTTTCATATCAATCCTGATCATTTTGTCATCTAATTGAAAAATTTATTGTCCAAATGCGTTTTCAGTAGTTTTTTGCTACCTGTGTGTGCGCCACCTAAGATACGGTCGCTCTCTACTGCGTTGTTCTTTGGAGTCGCAAACTAGTGATCTAGCCGCCTAAGCCGGTTTATCCGAGCTTTTCTGATGAGATCGGCATCGCTCTATAGCTCGTACAAATCGCTGTTAAAATGTCTCCTCCAATCTCCAACTGAAGAACTTTTCTTTTGAAGCATTTTCATCCGCTTTCCTCAGTGTACAAGCCTCTGCGCCATAAAGTAGGACTGGAAATATTAGTGTTTTATATAAAGTCTTTTTGGTTGCTCAATGAGGGGCTTTACTATTCAGTTTCCTTCTAAGCTCAAAGATGCAGCGATTAGGAAGAGTGATTCTTCGCATGATTTCGGATTCTTCGTTGCCGGAGTTGATAGCAGAGCTGAGGAAGATAAAATCCCTAACTAACTCAAAGCTGTAGCTGCCTATCATAACGTTTGGTCTTAAGCTCACCGTATTCTTCCGATTTTATGTCTGGGTATGAACAGACCACTGAAAGATGTTGCTACCTGGAGGATGTTAAACAAATCACATGACTAAACTTCGCCTTGTTTAAGTCATTTACTGATATTGAAGATTTCGGTTTTGTCATCACCGACTTTGACGAGGCAGCGTGCATTTTCCATAGACATTCTGCAAACATAACTATACAGAGTTCGCCTCTATATCATAGATGCTGTCATATGCGGCTTTGAAATCGATGAAGAGGTGGTGTACATCGATTTGGAGATCCTGGTTTTGTTTTTAAGATCTGCGACACTATGAAAATTTGATTTATGTTGGACATACCATACCATAGGTTAGATTGTTGGCGGAGGATCTTAGGTGTTCCCATAAAATGGCGTTGAGGAGAATTGCACAGGGTTCAGGTCAGGGGATACCCTTTTTTTTTTTAACTGAGCTTCAATTCATGCATACGAGTACTTTCGTTAACCCAGATTTTAAATTATGAGTTTATATATCCAATCATTACCTACTGCTTTAAGCAGGTCGGCAGTTAAACCATCGCATGTAGCAGTTTCGTTAGACTTAGGCTTGGAAATTGCTGTTCTGGCTTCACCTTGGTCAGGTTATCTGTGGTGTTCATCATCTAAGTTTAACAGCCCACCGAAATTATCTTTCAAGATTCTCAGCTCTGAATGTGGTTCACATATGAGGTTTCCTTCTCCGTTCTTGCAGATTTCTGTTCGAGTTCTACAGCTTTGATATGTTTGTTTTATTTTTTGAAGAGAAGAAGATACTGTGAAAAAAGATACAAGCCCATGCAGTATCCGGAAATCGTTAATATGAACAACAGTTGGTGTTTATAAAAGAGACCCAACGAGCTGGATACAGATAATGTAAATTATTTGTGATGTACGAGTAGGTATTGTAATAAAGTCGCAAAATATCAGAATTAACAATAAAGTAGTCCTTTCTTCTAGCAAAGAACAGTTGGCGAAACAATTAAGAGGCCAAACAATGGCAAGCTCAATGGCTTTAAGGGACTGCACACGAAAGTATTCAAAGCTGGGGTTGAAGCTTTAACGGTAAGTTGAACTCTGTTGTCCCATCTGCAAGAACTGGCGAGGCATACACTCATTAAATTTCGTGAACAAAATAATTCCCAGATTGTTTATGATTCTAGGTTTAAGTTCTGAGGGAACCATCAGTCGTTTTGAAGATGCAATGTTGGGAAACAAAGTATTAGCTAGTCGTCGTCTGGGCCAAAATGTCACTGTCGACAGCTATACCATTAAAGTAAATAAGACCTTCGACTATTTCGGGGTAAATGTCAACTTCAAAAGACGCTCAAGACATCTGTCGAGGAGGTCTCTAAACAAAATTTTAGTTAAGGGGGAACAATTTAGATGAAGACTCCTTACTTTTAAGAGCAACATTATACTCGACGAAATTTTGGTCCTACCAGTTTTATTCATGGGTGCATAGCTTGACAAGAAAAATAGGGCCTTAGTACGAATGAGGTTTTGTGTGCGAGGAGGGCGAATAGAAGAGAAAGCATCTCCAAAACTGTAATGAACCCTATCTCCAACTCTTATTATCTCCAATATATTTGGGAATAAGAATCCGATGCTACAGGGTGTTGCAGAAAAACCTGCTTTAAATTTTACTTTACTCACACATACATGCTTGTGCCAAATTATTTTCTGCATTTGATTGCCGATCGCCCATCGTTTTCATTTCCTCAGTACGAGTATATTTCCATACATCGGCCGTATAACGTCATTACAAAATGTGTCCGGTTTTTAAAAAGCATTTCTTAGTAATTCACCGAAAAGGGGCAGCAAATGAGTATTAAGTCGGCAACAAAGTATTATAATTAGAACCATCAGAGGCATTTGTGAGAAAGTGGATAAAGATGTACAAGGAGTGCGGTAATGTCGGTGATGGGTCAGATAGAGTGAACAAAGCAACCCCGTGCAGTAAGGACAAATAAAGTGATTTGTGAATTGTTTCAGAAAAACCTCAGAAAAGGAATTAATGTGTCCATCAACACAATACGACGCCGTTTAGTATCAAAAACAGAAGGATTTGCTAGGGTCTGCCGAATCTCTGTGTGGACCAAAAAATTACGACTGGATTTAGCTAGGTGATAACGATCCAAAACATCCGAGTCGCCTCTACACGAGGGGCCTCTGAAAGAAGAAAATGGTAAAGAGACGTTAGATTGGGCATCTCAAGATCCTGATACGAATCCAATAGAAAATGTGTGATCTTTAATGAGGCATTTCCTTGTCATAGTTCGGCAGCTTGGCTTGGCTTGGCTATACCTATACTGCCCCAAACAAATAATACATTTTTATAGGCTCTCTAAGGCCAATGGTAAATTGACTCATCGGGACGGCTAGACTTCTATATGTCTATACATATGCCCTATATTCGATCCATACTCGATCCGTAGCGATCCAGAGAGTAACGATTGATTATTTCTCACAAAGATCTCTATGGATCCCTATGATTCCATGTTCACCTGTGGTATCACAATGGAACTACAATTGGTCTACGTGCACTTAAAATTAGTCCTTATTTTCAGGGCTGGATAAACATTTAGAGGCTAATTAGGATAGCCCCAAAGGGCGAAAACCTGAACTCAACAGCAAAACCTGCATTGACATGAATGTTAATATTTCAATACCAGTGGTTTCCTTATATTCATGCATTTCTACAATTATGTTTATCGGATGCAGGATGATACAAATTGGTATCCTGCGTTTGCTTAGGTACTTCTATTTGATTGGCATTTTGAGCTTATAAAAGAAGATAAATGTTTGCTTATAAATTGAGATTAACAATGACATTTTATTAGAATTAATTATCACTCAAATACACACAATAAAGTACCTCGTAGCCTAAGGGGATACACTACGAACCATGCAGTAATATTGAAGTGCAGTTCATTGAAGATATTCAAGTACTTGTTAACTAGTATATGAGTCTAACTAGCCTCTCCTCGAGATCCGAAAACCTCCCTAAGGGAACATTTTATGGTTCTCACATCACAACCCCTGGGCATAACCTTTAAACAAATCTTGACCTTCATGGCTCGTCAACAAATTAAAAAAAAAGAAAGAAAAATGTATTACAACCAATTGACTCATCTTCACGAGAAACGATCAGATTGTAAATCGCGAATCTCAAATCGTACACTAGTTAACTACTCTGAGTTGGATCGTCGCTGGTGTCGGATGCATTTCCTAACTTTGCAAAGCTTATTCTCAGATATTGCGCATCCACGAAATGAGGAAGGTCAAACGAAGTCAGTCGAAACCGATTACAGCGATAATCTGAATATTCTTTTGATCTCTGTTGAAACCATTGACTTGGACGGAGCCCTCTTCACCTAATTGTGCAGATAGAACCAACCTCGACATCCACCTCAACTTCCACTTATTAAGTGTTGTTACGAATTGGTAGATAGCTCTGTCAGAAGGTGCGCAAAATAAAATTCTTCACTTCAACAAAGTTAAGCATCCGTGCACCAATGCAAGAAGTAATGAGTGAAACGTCAGATACACCGCAAAACAGTTTCTTGGAAGCGTAACCAAGATTTCCATTTCAAATTGAAATTGAAATTCAAATTCAAATTCAGATTCTATTGTCGAAATACTGGTATCCGTACAATGGACGAGCATAGTTGAGAGATTTGCGTCGTGTCCGTCGTGTGGAAACGTGGGAATTCTCGGAACAACAACACGCTGTTTTTTTGTTGTGTTGTGTTGTGTTGTGATTTTGAAGTTGATGTTGATGTTAATGTTTATGTTCTCATCCCATGCACAATCTGTGGTGATGACGGTGGCGGTGGCGGTGGTGGCAGCGACGATTAAATCAGTTCCCCGCATCGCAAGTGAAAATAACACACGATGAGCCGCAACTCACAAGTGAGCTGATGGAATTAACCCGATGCAATAGCCGACAAATTGTTTGCCTAATGCGACTAACAAGACACGACTTTAGGTTCGCATATACGATTATATATGTATCTGTACTTGCGGAGAGACCTTTAATGCGGTTCACCTACATTTCGAATGAAAGTGTGCTCTTCTTGACTTAGTTTCAGAGTTTCGCCAACAGGAGGAGGAGGATGATGTTGCAACTGCGATTAACTCTAAATGTTACATGTGCTGTTTATTTCTTCCTGGATCACGGTGAATGCAATACGAATACTTGATTAGTTTGATTAACAAGTAGATTTGGCTTTCATTAGGTACTTTGACTAGTACTTGCTATAAAAGGGCAAATAACCTTCGTAATTTGATCACTTTCTGGTGGATGTTGCGGTGATTTTCCCACACTGCATTAACCTCAATAGGATTTGTGTCATATTGAGATGTGGTAACGAAGGTATGATAAAGTTATTTCGCCTGATGTACTCGCAAATAACGTCTTATTTTAATGATTATAGGTCATTTCAACATTTACAGACTATGAAAGACACACAATTTATGACATGGTAGATGAGAAGTCTATATTTAGAAATAGATTTACTATAGTTGCAAAATAGGCAGCAAAATCTTGTCTACGAGGCTTGATTGAGCAAATGTCGATAAATATATATTAAAATTAATTGTTATAAAGTTCATTATAATATAGTTAACTCTTAAATCTAATAAGAAACCTATCTAAACACAAGTGTCAAGTTTCCAATAAATGTTTAGGTACTCGTAGGAAGGTAGGTAAGAGCGGCTGTTGGAAGTACCAACCCCCTTAGGCCTATTGGCCCATTGTGATGCCACGTGTATCTATGATCCTCTTACTAATGGAACCAGTTTAAGCTTATGATAACGCGTAGGAGACTGTTAACGTCTATATTTTCTAGATTTTCCAGAAGGTCCTAGATGAAGCTTTCTTCTCTGAGAGAGAGCTGGACATGTACAGAGTAGGTGGAGGATTGTCTCCTCCTCTTCCTTGTCCATGCAGCTTCTACAGAAATCATTTGTAAAAGCCCTAAGCCTTATTGCGTGTTTGCCTATGAGGCAGTGTCCAGTGATGATACCTATTATGGCGCTGAGATGTTTCCTATTTAGAAGGATCAGACACTTAGAGCGATTCAGATCCAGCTTTGGCCAGATCTGTTTGGTAGATAGACATGTTGGTCCAAAAGTCCACCTAAGGTCTGTTCTTTTATTAGCATCCAGCTCTAATATTGATTTGCACGTAGCGATTGGTATACCAATCTCTAGAATAGGTAGAGTGGTTCCAACTTTGGCGAGTTCGCCAGTCCTACAATTCCCTGGAATGTCTCTACGGCCCGGCACCCAACAAAGGTGAATGTTGAACTGCTCTGCCATCTCCATGAGAGATGATCGGCATTCAAGGGCGGTTTTAGAATATAATGAGAGCAAGTCCAGGTATCCGAAAAGATGCGGATGTCCTTTGCAGATATCACGTTTTTCTTCAGGCAGCCACCAACCCCGTTATCGGTTTTAGATTCATCAGTGTATAGACTTGTCCTCCAAAAAAGCATCTTCCTCTCAGAAGGATCTAGAGGGGAGGCTTACATATAAGTTTTTGTCAAACCAAAGTTCAGGTATGGTGTAATCGATGTTCTCTGTGAGGATTCCTAATGTATTAAGAATGTTGGCGTGGCCAAATAAATTATTTGTAGTCGCTTTAAGGCGAATAGCTGCAGTCGCAGCTACTTACTTGCTAAAAATGTCGAGGGGTGTCAAGTGAAGCAGAATATCTAATGCCGCAGAGGGGGGTAGACCGCAAGGCTCTGCTTGTGCATAGACATGCTGTTCTTTGGACTCTGCTTAGTTTAATGCGGTTGACTACATTTTCCAAGGCCGTCCACCAGACAACCACCCCGTAAGTAAGTATCGGTCTTATGACCGAGATGTATAGCCAGTGGGTTATGCGAGGTTGAAGGCCCCATTTGTTCCCAATGGCTTTCTTGCAAGAGAATAAATCTATTGTAGCTTTATTGACTCTTTCTTGAATGTTAGGTTTCCAGTTTAGTTTCTGTTAAAAATGAGACCCAGATGATACTAAACTGGTACCGTTTATTGGGTATATGATTGCAATTTTATATTTCCTGGAAAAGAGGACAAGATCAGTTTTATGGGGGTTTATTTCCAATCCACAGGGATCTGCCCAGCGGGTGAATCTATTGAGAAAATTAGTTGAAGGAGTTCTTTAATGGTGTTAAGATGCTTTCCTGAGACGGCTATGGCAACATTATCCACATAGGCAATCACCCTCCTACCACCCGCTTCCAGGTATATCAGTAGTTCGTTAACTACTAAGTTCCAGAGAAGGGGAGAGAGGACACCGCCTTGCGGCGTACCTCTGCTGACACATCTTTTAGCAGAAGTCTAGCCCAGTTTGGAGTTGGAGTCTCATGCTTTTTAGCATGAGACTGATCTGCTCCCCAAGTGAGTCGTCTACCTGCAGAGTTGACAGCGTAGTCGTGATTGCGGATGTGGCGACGTTGTTAAATGCGCCCTCTATGTCCAGGGAAGCAACCATTGTGTAATCTTTATATTGTAGGGATCGTTCGATGTGGCTAGTTAGTCAGTGCAGAGTCGTTTCCACCGACTTTCATTTACAGTAGGCATGTTGAGACGTTGACAGAAGTCTTGGATCAATTTTACCTCGTATATGGATATCAATCAGTAGTTCTAGAGTTTTCAGAAGGAAAAATGATCGACTTATAGGTATGAGGTCCTTTGGGAGAACATAAGAACATTTTCCGGCTTTGGGAATGAATACTACATTGACTTCTCTCCATGACAGTGGAATGTGGATAAGTTCTACTCAGCTCCTCATAATATTTTCTAACGCTGGCACAATAATATCTGAGGACCTCTGTAGCTCGGCAGGTATTATAACGTCCGGACCAGCAGACTTGTATGGTTTGAAGCTCTGCAGCGCCCAGAGCAGTTTGTCTCTCGTAATCGGACCATGAATATTGGTCACGGATGCAGTAGGCCTGTTCGAGCTGCTACTGGCCGCGAGTTGGGAGCTACCTGGAAAGTAGGTGTCCAGAAGCAGGTTGAGTGATTCATGACTTGAGGTTGTCCAAGAGCCATCGGGTTTTTTCAAACAGCTAAGCATCATAGGATTTGTAGAGAGGATTTTTCTCAGCCGTGATGCCTCAGAGGTTTCTGGGATTTTGTCACGGAATGACCTCCAGGAATGTCGCTTTGCCTTCCTCAGTTCTTTTTTGTATAATTTGAATGATTCTTTGTATGAATCCCAGTCAGTCACTATTGTGCATTTTGCTAAGTTGAAAAGTTTTCTACAAGAGTTTCTGAGCAGTCCCAGTGCCTATGTCCACCAATGTGGCTTTTTTTTGGCTCTAGGTTGAATAAGAGGACAGGAAGCGGCCATAGCCTGATTGAGAGCCAGAGTAAATTCCTCGACTTTCATGTCAAGCTCATTGGTGTCACGCGGAGGACTTGATAGTCTTCAGAGTAGCGTTTCTGACAGTATTCCTCTGTATTTTGGCCAATCAGTTTTCCGGTTGGGGGGAGCATCACTCAGGCTGAATTGGATATATCTGTGGTCTGAAAAGGAGTGTTCAGATGATACCCTCCAGTCCGTTAGGCTTTGAGTGATGCTGTCGGAGATAATTGTGATATCTATCACTTCCTGTCGGTTTCTAGTTATAAAAGTGGGTTTATTGCCAATATTGCAAATTAAGAGGTTAGTACTTAAAATATAGTCTAAAAGTGACTTACCTCTATCATTGATGTACTGCCCCATACCGTGTGATGTGCGTTAGCGTCGCATCCGATTATGAGGCCAGTTTTTTGCCTTCCAGCTTCCAGTACCACCCTTTCTAAGTTATTACCAGGGAGAGTGCCCACATGGTCGCGGCCAAGTTAAGCCGATGCCGCCCAGTAAAAGCGTTTGGCAGGCTCTAGTCTGGCAACGGTTAAGTCGTGGTCGCTGAGGATAGGAGGTAAAAATACATTAAGGCTACGTTTCACTGATATACAAGTTCTGATCTAACCATCGTCTCTTGTATAAGTCCACGAACTATGCCTTCTACAATCCATGGTTCCTGGATTAGGATAATGTCTCTGCGCTTTTTGAAAGAGAAACCGTATTATTGCTATAGTCCTCCAGAGTAGCCTCCAGAGTTCCTCCGATTTTGAAAGTTTGCCCAAGAGCTCATCTTCTTCCTCTGATCGTATAGGACCTCTTTTTCCTTTGCCATCGGTTTCCATTTTCGACAGGGTGTCAGAAGAGGAGACCGTCATCTTAATTGTCACCTCGGATAGATTGAAGTTATCGCTATCCATTTCTGAAAACGATATCGACTCTTCAAGGTCCAAGGTCTTATTTTCTGGTGCCTCCGTTAAAGGAAATAGAACCTTAAGTGTATATACTCAAATCCTAACCGAATCATGCCTATCGTCTGCGCCAGAGGATTAAGGGATTCCTTATTGATCACGATCAAGGCGCATCTATAAGAGAACCTTAGTTCCTCCAGTTTCGCGAATATCCAGTCATAAGTCGGAAGAGTCGGATTACTGAGCCTGATGATTTCCAGAATACTTTCTGGGGAGCAGTGTCCGGCTGGGATCCAGATACGAGTTCGAGGTCTGCTAGGAATGTCTTCCTTAGACACGACCTCGAGTTTTACACCTGGCCAAATCTCGCTTAAACCATCTACGGCCTTAGTGAAGAGATCAAGAGATCTCTGGTTGGCACACGTGATAAGCTTGACATGGCTTTGGTGCCGGCCATTGCCGCTTGTGATGGGAGGTGGTCCGGGGTTTTCCCGCATTATGACCAAGAAGTTGTTCGAAAGCGTCAGCTTGATCAGTTGCCACCATTCAGGTGTTATGGAACCGTCGGTATTGTTTCTATCGATCACCGCGATCACTATTGCGTCTTTTAGGACTTCACTGAAAGACCTCAGAGATGTGCTGTTGTATGGCCCAGGGGTTTTGGTACTATGTGTTTTGGGCCTCTTGGAAACCGGCACGTTTTCCTCCAATGATCTCTGGCGCTTGGAAGAGTCTTTTGGAATTTTTGGAGCAGTAGGTAATCCGTCTTTTAGGATGTTTTTAGCCCACTCAATCTTGTTCTTTACGTCCGCACTTCTCTCAACCTCCAGAATGGATCCGAAGGTTTTGATTATGCGTGAAGCATTTCGGCGCTCTACGCCCTAGATGGAGCTTGCCGATGCGGCTGAGCTGCAGATTCCTCCTGGGGGGGAGGAGTTTTGGTAGCAATGACAAGTCCGTGGCCTGCCACAAATTTGCTGCTGCTAGGGGTGGAGGAAGTGATAGGATCATGGCTTGCCACAGTTTAAAACTCCCTGAAGCTTTCTTTTTAGGCTCGTTGCACTTGCTTTTAGAGGATGGTGCACCATTGCCTGCCACAATTTCACCTCTTCTCCTCCTCTTACAATGCAGGAGCCTTGCCGGTAGTCGGTGCAGTCACCGTTCTACCGTCCGCTATTAAAGGAGTACTGGCCTCGGGGGTTTTTTTTTTCTTAGGTGTTGTCCATAATATGGTCCCACGAGTAGCATAGAAAGAGTGCCATGAAAGATGCCGTCTCTGATGTGCGTCCTGGGTTTCGTTCAACCGCAACGAATCTCTCGGTTGGAAAAGAAGCTAGAAGTGCAGAGCGACTGTAAAAGAGGATATATGTATGAATACCGGCTTTCCAGGTAACCGCGTATTGTTTGAAATAGAGAGATGATATTGGGGGAGTCAGACTCAAAAGACATACCAAAGGGTAAAAAGAACATATCAAAGATGCATGCTTGACTCGAGGCCGAGAAAACATACGGGATGTAGTGGAATTGCTCTCGGTGAGGACAATATTGAATGCCCATTTCGACACCTTGTATAACAATGACCATGATTAAAACTCCCCTGTTCGACAGAATGAAAAATTCATTCCGTCAATCCGTTTGACAAAGTAAATACCTATAAATTAAAATTAAAGTCAAGCAAAGCTGTTGGGGTCTACTAGCGAGCTTATTTAAAAGCCAATTCATCTGCAATATATATGAGAACAAAAGGAATAATCTCAGTCCTTTACCCGATCCTAAAAGAGGAGATCCTTTTAAGTGTTCCAACTATGCATATCTGTGGGTAAATGACACGCTGAGGAGTGTTCGTAGGTAAGGTGTACTCGAATGGATAACTCTCTTCTCCACAATTGATATTTGTCGATTTCCTTTTATTTTGATCGCTTAAACGTCTCGTCTGTATCTTATGCTTTTGTGCGCGTACTTTGTTCGCATTGCATCCGGACGTCGCGTCGTGTATGTAAGGTATTAGTACTTCTTTCAAATCCCACATTACATTTATGTACACATTAGTCTCTTTAACGTCGCCTCACCTTTCCGTGAGCGCTTAAAGCCTTTTGTCAGCAACTTAATTAGTCCACATCAGTCCATTGTGAAACAACTTTATCGACCAATTTGATGTGCGGCAATGGAGGCAGCTGGCTAGAGGTCCTGCTTGCTGGAGAGGTTTGTTCTTTAAGGTCTAGAACTGTAGCGCAGCCTAAGTAAGTAAGTATTTTATTAAAATAGTCTCTTCTTCAAACTTATTTGGATGAATTGAATATCATCGTCCTTTTATGGGTTGAGACAGTTTTTTATAGATTTTCTATTGTAGTTCCACAAGCTCTCTTGGGGGCTTAGATCACGAACTACATTCACTTGTCAGGTGCTGTCAATTAACTAATAATTTTTTTTGTTTTTTTTGCTTTATCAGACAATCTTATGCCCTACGGTAGCATACTCAATGCGAGTTACAAGCCCCCAGCAATGCAATTTACATAAGTATCTCAAGCAGCTCAAATACTCGTACACTTACCCCCTGCTAGACAATTCATCTTTAATTGTTCGACACCCATCGAGAGGGTACTCTATCCCAACTCTTTTGTCAAATTTTGGACAAATCCCACGGAAATTTGAATTTCGTTGCCAAACAGTAGTAACACCCATCTCGGTATGGTCTCGGACGTAACATGTTAGCTTAGCCCGTGTTACAATAATGGAACTTGCGAAATAATCCCATATCGTACAATTACGATAGCATAACATATATTGGAATTACTTAACGCAGCCAAAGAGCGAGAGAGAATCTTAATCAACTGAAGCATCATCAGAGGCTGCTGTCCGCCTATTCTAGTCCACGATCCGCTGAATAATTAATCCGTTTACAGTCAGTCTGTCGGAGTGCACATAACTTTTGGCACTAGAAAATATTTAGGTCAACGCTCTACGGACATGGGTATCTGTACCTTTTTCTCCTCCATTGTACCATCATTCGTTTATTCAAAGTGTTGTTTGTGTATTTATTGCTGGTCATGATATGGAAAGGGAAATGGCCAACAAAAGACGAAGCTTGAACTCCAAAGCAAGCTCCATTATGAGGTATTATATCATTTTCCGTGAATTTGGATTAAGTGAAACTTATCAGGTGCTTTTTTCGAGCGCTATTACTCCATTTTTTTTTATTGTTCAAGGCATACAAAGCCAGCAAAGAGTACCATTGATATTTGATTGAGTGTCACGAATAGCTACTTTGGGGCGCAAACACTTCGTAAACACATTGATCTGATGCGTGCGGTTATTGGTGCACTCAAGTGGGTGGTAAGGTGTTCTCATGATTGATTGGCTTTGATGAAGTTATTTGAAGTTGTTACAAATTTGAGGGACAGCGCTCCTGTTGCTTGAGCCTTAGGCTGAATTCTTCTTTACCGTCTTGTAGGTTGGAATCGAAGACTCTTCGAGCCATTGAAGGCGATAGAAAGCACTTTTATGATAGTGATAGTTCGTAGAGTAGCTGTAAAATCTCCTTCTTCAACGACAGTTAACTGAAGGAGAACCAATATTTACTGAAGATCGGGCAAATGATGCTGAAGTTCCATTCATACAGCATACCTGATCCTGACGAAGTCTCGGAAATGAGTTGATTAATGCTCTTAACTAAGTCATCTCTCATTGTCTTAAATATAATAGCTCGTAAGGTAGGATGTCCGATCTGGCGGCTCTCCTTGCAGTATTTCTCCTGTCTGCAATATCCATACTAGTAGACGTGGCCTGGCTGCAACTAGACAGTATAATCTAAGTCGATGTTTGGCTCTCGGAATGTTCGGACACCGGTAATACTGACGGAGTTCCCCGCATCGATCGCAACGCGATCAATTTGATGATTGAGTGACCACCGTGTTCTTTTAGCAGTATTCAGATGAGGACACTATGTCTTCCTATAGTGATATTTCGACCAATATTTGCAAAGTTGTTAGGCCTAAGTCCGTTTCCAAACATGTTGAACATGTTATCGTGTACGTTATGCTCACTGGGTAAACTTACAAAACCATTTTCCTTTCATTTCTTGGCTTTAAACCACCTAACACGATTTTAACGCCACCTGACGGTTTTTTTTTCTCTGTGAAATCGTATGATTGCCTAAGTCAAATGCTTGCAACAAATTCACACCCATATAGACGTTGTATTACGTCTCTATAGGAATCATAGTTGTCAACTCTCTCTTGTCCAGCTTATTTCATGGCAGTGTTGGCAGTGTACCATGTCGGTGGTATCTGTTCTATAACAATTTAGAGTTTTGGAAGAGTTTTTACATGTTTGCGTAGATGATTTCAGGAACCAGTCAGAAGAAAAGTATTTAAGAAGTTAATAGACCTCTTTGAGGATGTATGAGCAGCCGTTAACACAGTGTTTATCCGTCTATTTAATGACTAGTCCACTCTATGGAGCTGGTGGTTTAAATGTAAATTGATCAAAGATCTAGCGCAATTCCGATAAACGATATTTTCCTAAACAAACTATACTTCGTAGGGATGGCGCATGCAATGGACAACGTTTTTCTTGTTCACGTATGAAAATTTTGTTGAAGACCTCCACTTCGCACTGATCGCAGTAATGCTACGCTTCATTCATTCCACGACCATGAAAACGCACTTCAACTTCTTTCAACTTGACGTAGTCCAGTGTGTGAAGAGCATTTTTCAGAGTCTGCAGCAAACACATTTCCACTAGTTTGACACTTTGATATTTCGGGTAAAATTCCAACTTAAGTCCATCATTGGCACAATGCTTTTGAAGCTCTACCACTCATTCACACCCAATGTTCATTGATAGCACCCAATGAACACAATGAGCATTAACCCACATCTAATCACATGAATATTTCCTTTGTAAAGATCCTCCAAGACCGGCCATCATGTCCCATGCAAATAACTTATATTGTTGTTCTCGCACGGATTGTGGTTTCCTCCGCAAAATGCTTCAAGCACTGCGAACCGTTCACAGTCTCCCTCTCCAATGTTGATGTGAATCCAACAAAAATTATTATTATCCTGATGGCTAGGCGTCCGACTATCCGGAACTTTCATGTGCAGTTCGACTGTATTTATTCCGAGGATAACATGGCCAACATGTGGTAGCTTTAACAATTTGGATTGTTGCAGTCGCCATTTACGCTCGTCTGAGAAATCTACATTAGCGCCGAATTTCAACATCCTGCTTCCATTCTTCATCCGTTTCATCACCGTTTGGCATTTATTGTTGAACTGCTCATTGAGTATTCCTCCTTAGAACTGTCTTGAAAGCTAGACGGCTGATATTGTGCATATTTTGCTATAGTCGTATGCGAACGAAAGATATGTATAAACGCTCAAACGTCCTTCCCCAGCGTATTATCTTAATACTTGGATCATAGTAGCAAATCTTAGATTTGCTTCAATCAAGGTTTTAGTTGAAAATAAAGCTAAATCCAGTTTTAACGCACCATACACAACTGCTATTGGAGCCTTTACACATAAATCCTACAATTGCAGATAAACGTGTGTTTCGTATTCTCCAAATGCACGGGCGGCGTGGCGTCAGAGGCAACAACTGTTCTTTGGTCAAACGTTGTGGCGAGCAATCAGCCGGCGATTGTGGTGTTGCACCAACACGCAGCACTGAACATTGTGGGTGTGCTGTAGCAATAGATAATTCACTGCATACAATACTTGCTTTGTACTCATTCGTGTGTGAAATTTGGGCAGCTCGTCTTCGTCTAGAAAGTTACTCTCCAGCTTAACCCGGACATCTATTTCAGCATCGTCGTTAACAGTAGCACCGACGTTCGATGACAGACCGCCATCTATCTCACCATCCCAACCAAATATTCGTGGTTGTTCCCTACTCCTCCTGGTAAGACAACTAAACCTGGGAAGATAAGAATTACTAAATGCTCTGAAGAACGAGAAAACGCACATCTCGAGAGTAATGAAAGTGTTAAAAATAATCGTAGTGTTAACAATAAACTTCAAAAAAGACCCCTCTCCAACTCCCTTCCAAATAAAAAATATGCTTCCAAAAAACGAAGCTCTAATCTCGACCCCAACTGGAGCTTCAAAACAAACTTATTCCCCAATTTTAGTCCTCCCTCCTCTCTTATCCGACACAAAGCCCTTACACACCAATCTTCTAATCCCCCAATTCCCCCCGTTCCACCGAAGTCCCCGCGCCAACGCGTCTCTTTCAACTTAACCCCAACCACCCATATTATTCCTTCTCAACCTTCTACGCCACCAAACCCAGCTAGCAACCCAATTCCCAACTTCGACCTTAAAACTGGAGCTAAGTCCCCTAACTTCATTAACTCCCATACCTTAAAACCCACATCTCATCCCTCGTCCAACACCATATCCAATCATTTATCTCTATCTCCCTCCTCCAATGCTCCTATTCTTGATCCCCTTTTTCCCCCCACTGTTAAACTAACACAGCAAACCAATGGCACTACAGAAAGTCGATATACTCTCTCTAGGCTCAGAGAACGAAAGATATATGAAAATATTCGTCTCTTTCTTGCCTACTTACATGACAAATCTGACTCGGTCTGCTACGAAGGGAAAACCAAAACCAGCGTCATGGTTTCCATCCAGCAGGAAGGCCTCCCTACCGACCCTATCAGTCTCAGGAACCTTTATGTCAGGTACCACGAGATTTTTAACATGTCCCCTCAGAAAGTAGCAGACGACCTTGCTGCATTCGACAACTATGTTCACTCTAAACGAGTATCACACCTACAGCGAAGACGAGCCGACCACGACAAATTTTTTCGTCCATAACGTGCCTCCCTTGCCAGCGCTTAAACCATCCTGCCTCACACCTCCACCCCACAACATCCCTCTTACATTTTACTACCAGAATGTAAGAGGTCTTCGCTCTAAAACCAATGCTGTCCTACGTCAATTGCATGCTCTTCCCTTTGATATTTACGCCTTGACTGAAACCAATTTGATTCCCGACATAAAGAACCAGGAATTGTTTCCTCCTACTTTCAATGTTTTCCGCGACGACGATCCTACCCGCACAAATAAAGATTCCCCCTGTCGAGGCGTCCTACTGGCGATGGACAACAGCCTTAACTCTTCTCCCATTACAATTTCTTCATCCTCTAAAGTCGACTTTGTCGCAATAAAAATATCACTGCCTCTCAAGTCCCTTTACGTTATATGTTGCTACATCCTACCAGCTCAACCTATCGAATCTTACCAATTTGTTATTGATGCGATCGATCATTTAATTGACCTGTCAGACCCTATTGATGATATCCTTATTTTCGGCGACTTTAATCTTCCTCAGCTACAGTGGACTCCATCAGATGATCAATCGTTTTTCATCGCTTCAAATGCCATCTCAGCTAAGGAATGTCTCTTCTTAGATCGCTTAACAGACTCAAGTCTATGCCAAGTCAGTGGTATATCCAATTATATGGGCAGGCAATTAGACCTTATTTTCACAACAGATCCAATTAACTCCTCAGTCTCACTTAGTCCCCTATCTCTCTCAACAATCGATAACTACCATCCCCCCCCTTCTACTTTCATTTTTTCATAACTCTTCATTCCAGTCCACTCCCCCCACAACTCTCTCATCCCACGACTTTCATAAAGCAAACTTTCACAAAATCAGTGAATATCTCAGCAGATCCCTCTTTAACTTTCACAACTTAAGTATAAATGATGCCTTATCCATTTTTTATAAAGAAATACTTAATTCTTTTTCCCTTTACGTTCCGTTTTCCCGCCTTAAAACATCATCTACTAGTCCTCCCTGGTATAATCGCAAGCTTCGTTCCTTACGAAATAAGAGAAATAAGTTATGGGCTGTTTTCCTGCGTACCAGATCCTTTACCGACTATTCCAACTATCTTGGTACTTATCTTCATTTCACCGAACTTTACGATTCCCTTTACCAGCGCTACCTTAACAATGCGCAAGTCAACCTTATAAACCACCCTAAGTCCTTTTTCCAATTTGTTAACTACAAAAGAAAGTCCGACGGTTACCCTCCTTCCCTCTCTTTCAACAACAGGTCCTCAACCGATCCACTCACCATTGCCAACCTATTTGCCACATTTTTTAAACAATCCTTCACCAACGACTCCTTTGTACCAGATCCATCCTATTTTAGTTACCTACTGAACTTCTCCAATGGCCCACTTCTTTCCCATATTTTGGACCCGTCTTATGTCGAATATAAATTACACCAACTCAATGACGAATTCACACCCGGCCCAGATGGCCTCCCTGCCATATTTCTTAAAAAATGTTCTTCCTCTCTTTCCTTTGCCCTTTCTAATCTCTTCCATTTATCCCTTTCACAAGGAGAATTTCCTGAGGCTTGGAAATCCTCCTTTATAACCCCGATCCACAAGAAAGGATCAAAGAATGAAATAACCAACTATCGTCCCATCGCTAAACTCTCCCATATACCCAAACTCTCCGAAAGTATTTTGTATGAAGCTCTAATCTTCCAATGCAAATCACTTATTTCCCCTAGACAACATGGCTTCTTAAAGGGTAGGTCAACCACCACAAATCTCGTTGAATTCGTATCCTTTGCCCTCTCTGCCCTAGAGAATAGCAATGAAGTCGATGTAGTTGCAACCGATTTTAACAAAGCCTTCGATAAAATCTCTCATCGATTAATAATCTTCAAATTGTCTGCCCTCGGCTTTCAAAGCTGTTAAAATGGATATCCTCTTATCTCGAAAACCGTTTTTACAGTGTTCGTTTTAGGTCAGCCCACTCGGCTCCATTTTTGGCCACCTCTGGAGTTCCACAAGGCAGCCATCTCGGTCCCCTTCTTTTTATATTAACCATAAATGATGTCGATATGATCATCAAACACTCGTCTGTCTTCCTTTACCCCGACGATACCAAATTTTTCAAAACCATTTCCTCTCCCCATGACTCTTTCCTCCTTCAACAAGATCTTGATAGTTTCTCGATCTGGTGCCTCAAAAATTGTTTGGAACTTAACATCGCCAAATGCCAATCCATCACCTTCTCACATAAGCGGAACCAATCTCTTCCCCGACTCTATCTTCTCCATATCTATCTTCTGTGGGGGTGGACGTGGTGTAGTGGCACTAGCAATCGCTTCTCACTCGGAGGGTCTAGGTTCGAGTCCTGCCCATGGCAAGTCAGTTTTTCATTTGTAATTGGAACTCAGACAGAAAAATTCTGCGTGTGTAGGAATAACACTGACACGTAGATTTGGCTGTTGTAGAGTTTCAAGCACAGAAAAAAATACTGAACTTGAATCACTCCGAGTGAAGCAAAAAAAAAAACTCTCCGTCCTATTCGGACTATTCATTCTTCATTCATCGACTCCTTTCAGGTCACGTTGAATGCGCGTCCCTCCACAACTCCATTTTTAACCCTCGTAATCTACGTACCCCTCGACTCTTCTATCTACCAACCCACCACACCTCCTACGGCGCGAACGAACCAATCTCCCGTATGCTACGTCAAATCGACTCAAACCCTACCGTCTTTGACTTCCACCGCACTACCTCAAATCCGTTCTCCTTCACCACTCCAACCAACCTTAGTTTTAAGTTTTAGTTTAAGTTTAATTTGTAAGCTATAGCTTGTATTAAGCCGAATAAATGGGGGCGTTCGCCCCCACCAAAATTAAATTAAATTCGTACTGGTATGTTATTTACTACTCGACGTTGAAGAAGCTTCGCATCTCACTGGCAGGGATTTGTTATGAAAATTACTATTACTACTACAAATATTGCTGTTGCTGTTACTGGAATTGATATCTTTGACAATTGTATTGCTACGGTGATTGCTTGTTGGGATGGCGGCTGTGATAATGGCGGTGGTGTTGAATTGAATCCATTCAAGACATTATGGAAGTTTTCATCGAATTCTTCATTCTTGTCTAGACCTTCGGATGTAAAGGTATTGAAGATGTCTTCAGAGAATATTGAGGGAAAGTCCTTCTGTGAGAGGAGCGCTTGGATCAGGATCTCTTCCTGATCAGTTACATCACTTATTTAATGGATCAAACCCGCCTGTTGAGATTTCTGCAGCTGGATGAGTATCTCCCATTGCGGCTGGAACTAAATTCGACGAATTGTATACATATCCGCTACCGCCGCTTATAATGTCGCCATTCCCCGTATTTAAGAGTACATCTACATGATCAGCAGTCCGTGGTGTTGGCTCATATAACGGTTCTGCAGAATCTGTCATCTCAAACAGAGTGCAATAATGTTGCTCCTTTATTCCTGGTTAACACTCGGGCGAATATGTTTGGTAAGCCAAGTGCGTATTGTCTTGTAATAATCGAGCAATGAATTAAATTTGCTTTAAAGGACCAGCACTTGCTGAGCGGAGGGAAGGAATACGATGCATAGATAGCCAATGTAAAATAAATGAAAATTCTACTTATCTTTCCGCTGTTCGATATCCAAGTGGGCGAGACAATTTTATTTCAGATCTTTCATAGTAAAGTGTTATACAATTTAGTGATATGAATAATATTGAGTATAACAGTTGAACAAATTAAAGTGAGTCGTGATAAATGAGTGTAAAGCATGAATAGTGTACGTTAACCGGGTTTCAAATTTCAAATAGTCATAGACAATGATAGACTAGCAAATAGATGAAATAAAGTTAGGAGCAATTAAGAATTTATGAAAGTTAAAATGATTTAAATTCACAAGTATTCCCAAACACGTATAATTGCAAAGCTTCAAATTATTTTTGAAAAAGTTTTAAAAAATCAACCGTGCAATATTCTTTACCCATGACAGCCAATGGGCTTGTGTAGGACGTAGGTTGACATGCGACGAGGTTCCGAATTTACCGATAATTATGTAGACAAATCGCGACGCTTCGAATGATTTGAAACAGCGATTGATAAAAGTCCCACTAGCAATGTACTCTAGACGTATACAAAAATGTTATGTATAGCGGGAGTAACCGGAGAATTCGAAATTAAAGATGGAGAACACAAAGGCAATAATGTTCAATAACATTTGGTCTGCAAGATTTTCTATTGCAGCAAATTTGAAAGATACCGATTGTTACCGTCAATTACTCCGCATCAGGCGACATTCCACGGAAGAGTGCCCGGCCACTCCGATGAATGGTCGTGAATAAAGATGTTAAATATGGGCACCATGCGATTACTCTTTCGCTACACTACCAGACTGCTGACTTTAATTTAATTGGCAAACTGTATTTACGCAAACTTAATACTAAGGTTATATGTACTAGGCCGATATACGAGTATATACAATAAATTACTTATCCTTAGATCTAGGCTTAACTTTCCGATTGGTCTCATTTGGGACGTCTTCACACACGTCTATCGCCCCACTACAATGTATCTGTTGAAGTCACATTTCATTTCACGCATTCATCTAGGCGCATGACCCATCATAGAACAGTTTGATTTATTTTTTCTTTGGATACTACCGATAGAATTTTCAACGTTTTTTTTTGGATCTTGAGCAATTAATAACTACTCTATTCCGTGATACTTTTCCTTCGATGCTAAGGAACTATTTTGTTAATTTTTTTTTGTAATGAAGAACAATTAAGAAACTTTTTATTTAGGTTTTTTTCTTTTTAACACTTTTTAAGCTTGAGAGGCTACCGAACTCCTGCCTCCTGCTATTTTTTTTTCTTTCTCAAGACTCTTTTACAACTTAATAAATTTTAAACTGAGCTCCGAACTACTTGACTATCTGTCACCCACTAACTATCTCGTTTGCGATATCAACCAACGAAACCCGAAAATCTCGCCTAACCCAACCACAGTAATCCTGTTTTTTCTTTCCTACTTGAACTGGATCATCAGACACCCTCTTCTGATCTTCCAAGACCTTGAACCCAGAGTAGAGCTGACAAATATAGTATCCGGAGGCCAATAAGAAGTGTGTAATATTGACCCAAGAAAAAGACTAAAAACTAAAGATCTCAATCGGGGACTTGAACCTTGAGTCCGGCGATTGGCTGCCGGATCGTTACCTTGTGCCCACAGTAGAGCTAACAACTATGGTATCCGCAGATTAATATAAAGTGATAGAACCAGGTTCACGTTCCTTAAAAACGTTATAGTCCGAAAAACTTTCATCAAAATAGATCATATTACGGTATCATAAGAAGGAACAGCGTAGGCCTCCAGGAAATTCTTAATAATTGGATAAAGGCGATAAAAAAGAATATGTTAGGAAATTCTCATACTAAGACCGAATATTTGCATTATCGTCATTTTGGACACCCAAATCCTAAAATTCCTAAAATCCATAAATTTAAACACCTAAGCTCTGTAGCTAACTATCAAGGTAATAGTGGTGAAAATGTCGCCCAAAGACTGCATCTTGTCACCAAATCTTGTGCTCAAGACAAACTGGTTCTCACTCTAATCTCTGGTCTTCTCTAGGCTCTGCGTAAAGCGGTTTCATTCTTTGCAATCCTGTCAAGGATTAAGGAAAGTTCTTATTTGGATTGAGTTATATACCACTTAGAAGAGATATTTAATCGCGACAGTCTTTGGGACTTTCAACTATTTAATTAAAAAAATGTTTTCCCGATTTATTCGGTTGAAAAACCAAGAAGAAGAAAAACTGCTATATTTCAAGCGTGTGGTGTCGCTGCGCTAAACCGCATATCCGTACAAAAAAGCCCCAAACTATATCCGACAAGAAGAACTCAATAGAAATTCTGCTTCATCCTTCATCAGACTTACATTCCAGCTGTCAGCTCTTTGTTGCTTGCTGCACACTTTGAGGCTAGTTCAACACTTATAGATGGAGCTTTGTTTCCACCGTCACTTCAGTGTGTCGAATTCTCAATGGGGCGAATCCATTTTCGCACTCGCGTAGTAGCAAGAGTCCTTAAAGAGCTTAACTTTCACAACGGGGAATTGTATATCTATCTAACCTTTTTCTGAAGAGGTGTTCTTACATGCTGTCAAAACCATTGCGTAAGCTTTTTCATCAATCCTATACTTTAGGAATGTATCCGAGCAGATGGAAAACAGCATTTGTCCAGCCCGTCCCTAAAAAAAACGAATCTTCTTCTCTCTCCTCCTACAGACCCATTTCACTCATATACCGCCAGCTCATGGAGTATCTCGAAACACGAAAACCTCTCAATGACCGGCAGTATGGTTTTCGTAGCAACAGGTCCACTGGTAATTTGACGGCATGTCTCACCGAAAAGTGGAACCAAAGCGTACACCAATCTGGCGAAAGCGAGATAGTTGCACTTGACATTTTTAATTGATAATCTAATTGATAGAGTTCAGCATCAGGCTCTTTTGTCAAAAATGCATACATTTGGGATCGGCGACTCTCTCCTTCAATGGAGTAGAAACTACCTTTCGGTACGTTCAATTCAAATGGTTTCAAGTCTAATATCCACAAAATAAATGCTGGTACGTTCTGTTTCCGACACCCTTTTTAATCTTCATTAAAGATCTCTTGTCTGCTACTCCTAATCCAATATATTCCTTTGTGACGACAATACTCTCTGCTCTTATATTCGTTCCCGAACTCACGTCCCTGCTCTTCGGCTGCAGAATGGGAACAGCAGTGTATGCTAAGGTCATTAAATTCCGATATAAATAGCATCATCAATTGGAGAACTATCAACAAAGTGGAATTTAATGCTTCCAAAACCCAGTGCAATGCAGCCAATGATAATGCAGCCATTACACATGAATGGCACTTGCATCGTTAAGACCGACAAGCTTTCCATTCTCAGTAAGTGTGTCAATGACAACTTACGTTGGAATGACTACATATTCGGTGATGCCAATATTACACCTTCTTGTATCCTTATCTCGTTATTTTCATCACCAGTGCTCAACCGAAATTGCCAGTAACATTCCGCCTCATCAAAATTTTAACCGTAACACTCGGCTTGCTATGAATGTTCATCAGTATACCCTCAAGCCTCCTAAGCCGTAGAACTCACTTATGGAATGCCCTGCTGAGCTCTCTATTTTCTAGTCATTATAACTTTCAAACATTTAAAACCAACGTTCATAGGCACCTCTCTTTCTTTCCTCCCTGATTTTCCTTCGCCCGAGCTGTGCGCAAACATTTTAAGGGTACTTAAATCCCTTGAGCACGCGCAATTTATATGAAAAAAAGGAGTGTCTACAGTGTTTCTGGACAAGACCTTATTATTCTTAGGTCGAAGAGTAAGAAGTAAGCGACTGTCAAGAGTAATTCCTCGTTTAATTTCCGATGAAATAACAGAATAAAAGATTTGTACAAAGTCGCTGATTACATCAAAGTTATATTGTAGTTCTTTATTGTGAATCGTCTGTGTTACGTGTCCTATCTTGTTGACAGCACATACTTATAACCACTTTTTTCACTTCGGTTCTAATGCTTCCAAATGCACCACTGGCAGCTCGCGGTCAGTGTCAAGTAGTTGTATACACCATTCAAAAATTGTGCTACTGGTATTGTTGTGTTTACTCTCTACTAAGTCATCGCCCGCTGCCTTAAATTTAGGCTGCCCGTTCAAGCAGCCTTGTTACACTTCAACTTTGATATTGTTATCCTCACTTAATTTTGGTCGGTTGGACGGATCTCTTGATGGTTTTTCCATATCATCAGTACCGACTGTTACTCTACCACCAAGTTTTCAAGTTCCGAACATTGTTCTTGGAGTAGCACCTATCTATTTCCTCGATCGGACGCTTCTAATGCTCTTTCTTTTTCCTTCGAGCCAGGTGAGACCCAGCACACCAGTTGTGGCGTTTCTAATGGCTTATTTGCATCGATGCCACTGATGTCGAAACGTCGGGTGATTGAGGAATATGTGATCGGTTAAGATTTTGGCGATTTATTGCGATTGAAGCCATGCAACATTAAATCTCCTCACAGTATTTCATCGTTGTTGCGGTGCTTGTGATATCATTGGACATACCTTAACTACAATGTGGTAGTGGTCTGAGTTATGTTTGCCGCTTGGAACGTTCGGACATTTGTATTGTAATACTGGAGATCAGCATGATCAATTCACCGCCACGTCTCTTTGTGTATTTTAAAGTAGGAAAACCGTGTGCTAGCTATAGTGATGTTCCCCCCGCAGCAAGTCAACTGACCTTATACATAGTGTCGTGCAGGTTATAGTTTCCAACTGCACTGCCTAAAGTGACATCCGGACATTGTTCGAAAGTTTTGTCCTGGAGCTCGTAGAAACATTCTTTGGTAGCGGCGTCTTTTCCCTCTGTGTGGGCGTGAGAGCATATTAGGCTAATGTTGACGAATAGAGGCTTGATGTATATCGTCATAAGGCGTTCGCTTACGTGTCGAAAGCTCAAGACTTCTTGTCTTGCCTAAGCAAAGCTGGAGAGCAACTAATTATTTTTGAGTTACTTGATCCTGAGTGCTTCTACCGCGAGCATCGAACTTGTCGAGTTGTAGAGGCTGAGTAGGGTCAATGAATCTCGAGAAGAAATTCTCCAGACGAGTTCTGAAACCAAAGGAAGCTCCCCCCCCCCCTCCCCAACTCACAAAGCATTCCCTTCTTCCCCTGGGCTGGATCAAGGTGTCATACGACCCGTGCTGAAGATCAACCTGGCTGAGGGCCCAGCATCTCCAAAAATAGCTCAGTCACGGACGGAGTATCCGGATACCTGGCGACCTCTGGATTAGCTAGCCTTATCTGTATACAATTGATCTCTGTACAGATGGACATCCCTTTTTCCGCTACTCGTGGGACCATTTATGGATAAAACCTCAAAAACAAAATCCGAGGCCGGTAGTCCTTCAATACCGGGCGGTAGAATGGTGACTACACCGACTACCGGCAAGGCTCCTGCATTGTCGAGAGGACGCAAAACTGTGGCAGGCCATTGTGCGCCATCCTCTAAAGGCAAACGCAACAAGCCTAAAAATATAAATTCAGGGAGTGTTAAGACTGTGGCAAGCCATGGTCCTATCACTTCCTCCACCAATAGCAGCAGCAAGTTTGTGGCATTCCACGGACTTGTTCCTGCTACCAAAACTCCTCCCTCCAAGGAGAAATCTGGAGCTCAGCCGCATCAGCAAGCTCCATCTAAGGTGCTCCATACAAGACGCCGAAATGCTTTACGCATTATCAAAACCTTCGGATCCATTCCGGAGGTTGAGAGAAGTGCGGATATAAAGGTTGAGTGGGCTAAGAACATCCTAAAAGGCGGATTACCGACTGCTTCCACTGCTCCCAAAATGTCAAAAGACCCCTCTGAGCGCCAGAGATCGTTGAAGCAAACCGTGCCGGTATCCAAGAGGCCCAAAACATATAGTTCCAAAACCCCTGGGCCATCCAACAGTACGGGGTGGCCGTGGTGTAGTGGTAGTAGCAAACGCTTCTCACTTGGAGGGTCCAGGTTCGAATCCTGCCCATGGCAAGTCAGTTTTTAATTGTGTAATTGGAACTCAGACAGAAAAATTCTGCGTGTGAAGGCATAACACTGACACGTAGATTTGGCTGTTGTAGAGTTTCAAGTACAGAAAAGAAAAATACAGTGATATACCTCGAATCACTCTGAGTGAAGAAAAACTCTCCGTCCTATTCGGACTCCCACCCCTGGAGAGCAAACATAGAAACCAAACACACCTGAGTTTCAAACCACTACAAAAACAATTTTCCTTTCTCCTCCTTCTATCTTTCCTCCCGCGCCCTGGCAACAGTAAAATGGTATCTAACCCCTTTGGCGCGCGTAAATTATAAAAAAAAAAAAAATCTCTGAGGTCTTTCAATGAAGTCCTGAAGGACGCATTGGTGATCGCGGTGATCGATAGGAACGATACCGATGGTTCCATTACACCGAAACGGTGGTAGTTGGTCAAGC
The DNA here is from genome assembly GCA_949129095.1 of Volucella bombylans. Lineage (NCBI taxonomy): Eukaryota > Metazoa > Arthropoda > Insecta > Diptera > Syrphidae > Volucella > Volucella bombylans. The sequence goes on along the minus strand of OX422142.1, from coordinate 116,574,106 downwards.
TGAAGCTTTCGAGCAACTTCTTGGCCATCATGCGGGAAAAGCCAGACCACCTCCTATCACAACCGACGCTGGCTGGCACCAAGGCCATGTCAAGCTCATCGCTTGCTCCAACCAGAGATCTCTCGATCTCTTCACCAAGGCCATCGATGGTTTAGGAGAGGTTTGGTCAGGTGCAAAACTCGAGGTCGTATCTAAGGAAGCCATTCCTAGTAGACCTCGAACTCGTACCTGGATTCCAGCCGAACCCTCCTCTCCAGAAAGTATACTGGAAATCATCCCGCTCAGCAACCCGACTCTTCCGACTCATGACTGGAAAGTCGCGAAACTGGAGGAACTAAGGGGTTCTTATAGATGCGCGTTAATCGTGATCAATAAGGTATCCCTTAATTCTCTGGGGCATACGAAAGTCATGATTCGGTTCGGATTCGAGTCCATACATTTAAGGGTATTAAAAAAGGATGAGCTAGATGCCGATAAGCAACCTCCTCCTCCTCCTCCTTTAATAGCTGATATCACAACCTCGGATCTCGGAGCGTCGATATCCTTTCCAGAATTGGATAGCGACGACTCCAATCTGTCCGAGGTGACTATCAAGCCGTCGGTCTCCCCTTCTGACACCCTGTCGGAAATGGAAACCGATGACGAAACAATTAGAGGTCCTGCACGATCAGAGATAGAAGATGAGCTCTTGGGCACATCTTCAGAATCAGAGGACCTCAACAACACCGTGGTGGAGGCGACTCTGGAAAACTGTAGCAATGATATGGTTTCTCCAGATTAATCTCCACCTCTCAAAAAAGGCTCCGGCCGCACTCATTCTGCGTCTTTCTAAAAACGCAGAAGACATAATCCTAATCCAAGATTGTAGAAGGCATGGTTCGTGTACTTAGGACACCCACATACGCTCCGCTCTATACAAGAGGTGAAGGTAAGATTAGAACTTGTATATTAGTGAAACGTAGCCTTAATGTATTTCTACATCCCAACCTCAGCGACCTCGACTTAACCGTTGCCAGACTAGAGCCTGCCAAAGGCTTTTACTGGGCGGCATCGGCTTAACTTGGCCGCGACCATGTGGGCCCTCTCCCTGGTGATAACCTAGAAAGGGTGGTACTGGAAGCTGGAAGGAAAAAAACTGGCCTCATAATCGGATGCGACGCTAACGCACATCACACGGTATGGGGCAGTACCGACATCATTGATAGAGGTGAGTCACTTTTTGACTATATTTTAAGCACTAACCTCTTAATTTGCAATATTGGCAATGAACCCACTTTTATAACTAGAAACCGACAGGAAGTGATAGATTTCACTATTGTCTCCGACAGCATCACTCAAAGCCTAACGGACTGGAGGGTATCATCTGAACACTCCTTTTCAGACCACAGATACATCCAATTCAGCCTGAGTGATGCTCCCCCCAACCGGAAAACTGATTGGCCAAAATACAGAGGAATACTGTCAGAAACGCTACTCTGAAGACTATCAAGTCCCCCGCGTGACACCAATGAGCTTGACATGAAAGTCGAGGAATTTACTCTGGCTCTCAATCAGGCTATGGCCGCTTCCTGTCCTCTTATTCAACCTAGAGCCAAAAAAAAGCCACATTGGTGGACATAGGCACTGGGACTGCTCAGAAACTCTTGTAGAAAACTTTTCAACTTAGCAAAATGCACAATAGTGACTGACTGGGATTCATACAAAGAATCATTCAAATTATACAAAAAAGAACTGAGGAAGGCAAAGCGACATTCCTGGAGGTCATTCCGTGACAAAATCACAGAAACCTCTGAGGCATCGCGGCTGAGAAAAATCCTCTCTACAAATCCTATGATGCTTAGCTGTTTGAAAAAAAACCGATGGCTCTTGGACAACCTCAAGTTTTTTTTTTTTTTTTTTTTTTTTTTTTTTTTTTTTTTTTTTTTTTTTTTATAATGAGCGCGCGCTCAAGGGGTTTGAGTACCCTTAAAGTGATTGTACACAGCGCGGGCAAAGGAAATTTAGGGAGGAAGAAAAGAAGAAAAGAGAGGTACCGATGTACATTGTTTTTAAATGTTTGCAAGTTATAACGACCAGGAAATACAGAGATCGGCAGGGCATTCCATAAGCGAGTTGTACGGCTTATGAACGAATCACGATATTTTAGAGTACGTCGGAAAATGGGCTTGATGGTATACTGATGAGCATTCATAGCGAGACGGGTGTTACGGTTGAAAGTTTGAATGGGCGGAATGCTACTGGCGATTTCAGTGGAGCACTGGTGGTGGAAGTAGCGATAAAACAAAGTGAGACACGAGACATTTCGTCGGTGTTCGAGGGTGTCCATTGATTGACTGATATTAGTATCGTCAATAAGTTTTATCGCACGGTTTTGAATCCTATCTAGCAGGTGCAGAGATGTTTTAGGAGCACCTGACCAGATGTGGGAGTTGTACTCCAATTTTGGGCGGATGAATGCCTTATATATTGAGGCCAGATCAGAGGGGGTAAAATATTTCTTACATCGCTTGAGGAAACCTAGACATTTCGCAGCATTTTTGACGACATCGAATATGTGGTCATTCCAACGTAAGTTGTCATTAACACACATACCGAGAATGGAAAGTTTTTCGGTTTCGACGATGCAAGTGCCATTCATGGATAATGGCTGGGTGTTTAAATTTCGCTTTAAAGACAGCAGACAGCATTGTGTTTTGGAAGCATTAAATTCCACTCTATTGATAGTTCCCCAATTGGTTATGCTGTTGATATCGGAATTTAATGAGCTTAGCATACGCTGCCGTTCTCGTACTACAGCCGAAGAGCAGGGCCGTGAGTCCGGGAACGAATATGAAAAGCAGAGAGTACTGTCATCAGCAAAGGAATATATTGGATTAGAAGTAGCAGACAAGAGATCGTTAATGAAAATTAAAAAGAGTGTCGGTGACAGAACAGAGCCCTGGGGCACACCAGCATTTATTTTGTGAATATCAGACTTGAAACCGTCCAAGACAACTTGAATTGAACGTTCCGAAAGGTAATTTCTAATCCATTGAAGAAGAGAGTCGTCGATCCCAAATGCACGCATTTTCGACAAAAGAGCTTGATGCCAAACTCTGTCAAATGCCTTAGAAATATCAAGTGCAACTATCTTGCTTTCGCCAGATTGATGTACGCTTTGGTTCCACTTTTCGGTGAGACATGCCATCAAATCACCAGTGGACCTGTTGCTACGAAAACCGTACTGCCGGTCATTGAGAAGTTTTCGTGTTTCGAGATATTTCATGAGCTGACGATTTATCAGTGTTTCCATGACCTTGGAAAGAAGGGACGTAAGTGCAATGGGTCTGTAGGAGGAGAGAGAAGATGATTCGCCTTTTTTAGGGACGGGCTGGACAAATGCTGTTTTCCATCTGCTCGGGAAGAGTCCTAAAGTGTAGGATTGATGAAAAAGCTTACGCAGTGGTTTTGCCAGCGAGGAAGAACACCTCTTCAGAAGAAGGGGAGATATACCATCTGGACCAGCGGATTTATGTATGTTGAGATCTTTAAGTACTCTTGCTACTACACGAGTGCGAAAGTAGATTCGTCCCATTGAAGATTCGACGCACTCAAGTGTAGGCGGAGATAAAGCACAATCTGGGAGTGTTGAGCTGGCCGCAAAATGTGCAGCAAGCAGATTGGCCTTATCCAAAGAGCTGACAGCTGGAATGTCATTGTAAATGAGCGTTGGGATGGAGGATGAAGTCATGAATCACTCAACCTGCTTCTGGACACCTACTTTCCAGGTAGCTCCCAACTCGCGGCCAGTAGCAGCTCGAACAGGCCTACTGCAACCGCGACCAAATTTCATAGTCTGATTACGAGAGACAAACTGCTCTGGGCGCTACAACAATGGTTGCTTCCCTGGACATAGAGGGCGCATTTAACAACGTCGGCACATCCGCAATCACGACTGCACTGTCAACTCTGCAGGTAGATGACTCACTTGGGGAGTTGATCAGTCTCATGCTAAAAAGCCCAACTCCAAACTGGACGAGACTTCTGCTAAAAGATGTGTAAGGTACGCCGCAAGGCGGTGTCCCCTCTCCCCTTCTCTGGAACTTAGTAGTTAACGAACTACTGATATACCTGGAAGCGGGTGGTAGGAGGGTGATTGCCTATGTGGATAATGTTGCCATAGCCGTCTCAGGAAAGCATCTCAACACCATTAAATAACTCCTTCAACTAATTTTCTCATTAGATTCACCCGCTGGGCAGATCGCTGTGGATTGGAAATAAACCCCCATAAAACTGATCTTGTCCTCTTTTCCAGGAAATATAAAATTCAAATCATATACCCAATAAACGGTACCAGTTTAGTATCATCTGGGTCTCATTTTTAACAGAAACTAAACTGGAAACCTAACATTCAAGAAAGAGTCAATAAAGCTACAATAGATTTATTCTCTTGCAAGAAAGCCATTGGTAACAAATGGGGCCTTCAACCTCGCATAACCCACTGGCTATACATCTCGGTCATAAGACCGATACTTACTTATGGGGTGGTTGTCTGGTGGACGGCCTTGGAAAATGTAGTCAACCGCATTAAACTAAGCAGAGTCCAAAGAACAGCATGTCTATGCACAAGCGGTGGCTTGCGGTCCACCCCCTCTGCGGCATTAGATATTCTGTTTCATTTGACACACCTCGAAATTTTTAGCAAACAAGTAGCTGCGACTGCAGCTATTCGCCTTAAAGCGACTAAACAGTGGACAAATAATTCGAAAAACGATAGCCGAGCTGGTGGCGGTGTTTTCTCAGATAAGCTAAATCTAAGCCTCTCTTTCCGTCTTCCAAATCACTGTAGGGTGTTCCAGGCGGAAATTTTGGCGATTAAAGATGCTCTGTCCTGGCTGAAGAAAAACGTGATATCTGAAGAAAAACGTGATATCGCATATTTTCGGATAGGCAGGCTGCCATCAAGCCAATGGACTCGGTCTCATTATATTCTAAAATCGCCTTTGAATGCCGATCATCTCTCATGGAGATGGTAGAGCAGTTCAACATTCACTTTTGTTGGGTGCTGGGCCATGGAGACATTCCAGGTAACTGCAGAGCCGATGAACTCGCCGAAATTGGAACCACTCTACCTATTCTACTGGAAAAGGGTAGCATCGGTATACCAATCGCTACGTGCCTAAGATCTAAGAGTCTGATTCTTCTAAATAGGAAAAATCTCAGCGCCATCATAGGTGTCATCACTGGACACTGCCTCATAGGCAAGCACGCAAGAAGGCTTATGTAGGAGGAAGAGGAGACAATCCTCCACCTACTCTGTACATATCCAGCTCTCTCCCAAAGCAGAAAACTTCTCTTGGTAGCTTTCTTTTAAAATGACTTAAGCGATATAAAGAATATAGACGTAAACAGTCTCTAACGCTTTATTATAAGCTCAAACTGGTTCCATTAGTAAGAGGATCATAGATCCACTTGGCATCACATTGGGCCAATAGGCCTGAGGGGGTTGATATTTCCAATAGCCAGTCTTACCTAACCTAACCTGATCCTGAGTGGGAAGCGGATGATCTACGTATGTACAAATGTGGATAAATGTCAGCATGTCACAATAAACTGATAGGATTGGGTTACTCAAGCAGAAGAATATTATGAACCCATCCAAAAGAATTGCCGCCACCAGCCGACAATTTCGAGGCAACAACCAACACCAAAACATTCTAAGGAGATACGGGTTCCATCACTCTGTTGTATAGTGTATACCTATACGATAATTTACTTTGTCCGGAGACTTTCCAGATGAGTACGATAGAGAATGAGAGCACTATCGATTGTAATTAAAACAGATTTATTAAACTACGTACCTAAGCCATATACTCTTATCGAATATTCTGAAGATTCAATTTAGATTATTTCGGGGAAAAAAAATGTATATAGCAATTAGTTAAACGGAAATCTGAAAGTGATTTGACTGATAGGCACATTTGTTCAAACTTTGCCTGAAAGCTTTCATCAAGTGAATAACTCGTCTGACCTATTTCTATATACTCCAAATCGAATGGAAGAATACATTTTAAATTTCAAGAAATAGCACAAACAATTTTTTGTACCTAAATAGAGCTTCAAAAGTGACTAAGTTCTTTAGAATAAGTGGACAGTGAATCGCAATAATTTTCATTTTAATTTGAAATAAACTTTCACTTACTCAAGTCTCAATCTCAATGCCAATGACAAACTCGTCCCAAAAAGTCGCTCGTTAGCAGTTGAATAAACTTAACCTGCTTAAGTGCTTTAGCATTTAATGCCTCCAAATTGCATCTGTCCGTATTTACCGGGTTTTGAGTGTGATCTACACGTACATCCACCAAACTAATCTCATCAAAACAAAAAAAAACAGCTCTTGCCTCCATTGTTGAATAAACAAAAATATCTCTGACTCGAGGCTTGACTTGTTTTTGCGTTTAGTACGAGTATCTCATCACAGATAATTTAAGCTTTGAAAAAAAAAACCAAACAAAAAATATCGATAAGATAAAAAAAAATACTAGTATCTGGTATCTCTTATCTGCATTACGGCTTGCTCGAAAAAAAAGCTTCAAAAGCCCCACACTCAAGAATGTCATTAGTGTAGTGCGCGATTGGAACCCATTTAGTTGACTTTACAAGTGATCTGCTCAAAATATCTATGTACGTAGTCATATCGTATTCACATCTATCGTTCTTTTGTTAACCAAAAAACGAGTGAAATATAAAAAAGAAAAAAAAAAAAACTAATTAAACAGAAAGGAAATGCAAAACGTGATATTCTAATTACACCCCAGGTACACACAGGGGCTGATACTCGTAGTTTACAAGTCTATAGGCAGCAACCAGCATTACCTTGTTGGCCGAACAATAACCGCTGTGTAGCTTTGCTCTGGCTATAACTTTACATATTCGGTGTGACCAGAGTGTTATGTTTTGTAGTTGATAAAATTTATTTATTTTTTATGTGATCATTAAATCAATCCAGGGAATTCATATTAGAGTCTAGCACTGTTTATTAATTGTTACACCCCTGGTGGATTTTTGACTTTTGATATTGTAGTGTTGAACCTGTTTAGACAGACAGACTTTGGCAGGCTTTTACAATCGCTGGCATCCAACGTCTTACTTTTGTTTATAGTAATTGCAAGGCAAGAGAATTTTTTTTTTTTTTTTTTTTTTTTTTATAATTTACGCGCGCCTAAGGGGTTGATACCATTTTACTGTTGCCAGGGCGCGGGCGGAAAGATAGAAGGAGGAGAAAGGAAAATTGTTTTTTGTAGTGGTTTGAAACTCAGGTGTGTTTGGTTTCTATGTTTGCTCTCCAGGGGTTGGGAGTCCGAATAGGACGGAGAGTTTTTCTTCACTCAGAGTGATTCGAGATATAATTCCCAGTATTTTTTTCATTGCTTGAAACTCTTATAACAGCCAAATCTACGTGTCAGTGTTATGCCTTCACACGCAGAATTTTTTTGTCTGAGTTCCAATTATACAATGAAAAACTGATTTTGCCATGGGCAGGATTCGAACCTGGACCCTCCGAGTGAGAAGCGTTTGCTACTACCACTACACCACGGCCACCCCATCAGTTTTGTTGACACTGTAGGAAGCTTGTTAAACCAAATAGACATCCTTTCCTATTTTCTTGATTGTAACTCTGTCATTTTATTATAAATTTAATTCCAAATTTAATAAGGTTTCTGAACATATATCATAACCTGCATTGTTTATCATGCCAAGACCAATATACCTTGATTGACTCTTGAATTAGAAGACCCACAATCTTTGGTATATGACATGGCTGCTCTACTTACCCACAACTTAACTAAAATATGGCCATACACTTATTTACTTAAATGGCGCTATAGTCCGGAGCGCAACAGGGCCTCAGATAGCTTTGCTCGTGGTCTTTTGACAGATCCCCTCCACTTGTTGTCTCTCTGGGTTGGAGTCGAAATCTTTCCGGGCCGCGAAATGATGTCCATGAGCTCAAGTTGACCTAGCCTTCTAAACTGGGTTATACGAGATTTTCCACCGAGGTCGCCATCGTTGTTGTAACGTGTTCTCCATTCTCCATTGATGCACACAGGACCGAAAATTACCCGAATTCGTAAATCTATCGCAGATAATGTGAAAATTCGATCAAAGGTGGACTTTCTTGGTTAACGAAAGAACTTAGGCATTCATATTATAAATTAGATGGGTTCTTTTATGCGATGTTGAGTACATTTATTCCTCTTTAGTTGGCGTAGTTCGGAAGATCTCCCTTCTTTAGGAACGAGCAAACAATGCTGGAGTTCCATTCGGTGGGCAAACTTTCGTCGAACCAGATTTTAGAGATGAGTTGGTGTATGCTCTTTATACAATACACTGCAACATCTGCAGAAATAATCTTTTCAGACTCTCAGCACCGACCACTATCAGGTTTCCCTCTCCATCCTTGCAGATTTACGTTCGTTCATTACAGCTTTGGCGTGTTCGATTTATTTTTTGGTGAAACTTCCGAGCTTTATGCTTCTGGTATCACCTCTCTAAGACTTCTCGTGCTCTTTCTTTTTTCTGCTGAGGAGCCTATGCCCTTCCCTTCACTTCTGCTCGTAGAGCTCATAAGTCCTTCTCGCTCTTTTCTGCAGAGTCACACTGTACTTCTGTAGATTTTTAACATACTGATAGGGAAGTTCTTGTATTCACTTCGAAAATCGAAAATGGAAATTTTATGATATCTTTACGCTTTAAGGTGTCTTAAGTGTTTTTAGAACGTTTTTAACAAAATGGCTCTGTGTGTGGAGTACTTTAAGTCGATCGCAATATGATCAATTTCGTTGACGGAGTGTTGACCTGGGGTTAGCCAGGTCCCTTTATCGATATCAAGGTGTGGGAACCGTATGCTGGCTACAATAAGAGCATGATTGTTGCCGTCGGTGATGTTGTGTAGGTTATAGTTTCCTACTGTATTACAAAAGGTGCCCTCCTTACCTAGCCTGGCATTAAAATCGCCATGGACAATTTTCAACGTCATATTTAGGACATGTTCTTAGATTTTGTCCAGAAGCTTTTAGACGCAGCCTTCGGTAAGGACGTGCTTTACATCTGTCGGGAATGAGCATTTATGAGACTTATGTATATAGTATTCACGAATTAAGCTATTATACAAATCTATGCCAGGGGTTTCCTTACATGCATGAAAATGAAGGCTAGTTCCTTAAGTCTTCCTCTTACGGCGAATCCGCATTCGAAAAGCAAAAAATGTAAATGGATTACATTCAGTGGCATACATACCTCGAAGTTACATAATAATTACATCCATCCATTACATCCATGACCGATCCATTAAGGAGACTCGGCAAAGTAATGCCCATATACTATCGAAACGACGAAGTTTCCATACCTGCGTCCATCAATTCAAGTTGTTGGCAAGACTAAGGGACTTTATTTTTGCAGTAGAAAATTAGTAAAAGCCGGCTTAATCGAATGTGTTTCAGTTGTATTGCTATTATCTAGCAAATACCTACTGTTTCTGTTAACCCAGCACTAAGCACTTCACTAATGACGAGTACGAATGACGCTGATGAAAGCATTTTTCTCGGCGATACTGCAATTTGGAATTCAAATTTCTCAGGCAACTCTTCTTTATGTTAGATGTGGCATTAGTCTCCTTCGTAAGCAGCCTTAGTACTAGGTATTTTATATTATGATGATTCACAGGGTTTATGCAGTTTATGGTAAAATCTAGGCTTTCACTAACTCTTTCCGAATTATGCTTGAACTGCCGGTGGACTCCCATCAAAATACCGCCTTTGGGAGTTTGATAGGACTCCTAATATTCAATTTTAACGAAAAGTATTCCTACACGCTATCGACGATATTGATATATTCATTTATCGCCAATTCAGTATGGAGCAGAATTCCACATATTATGGCTGAATTGTGGCCTTTTAACCATTTATTAAAAAATCTTTCTGTTACACATTTAATAATGATTGTAATAGCATTGCAGAGGTTTTCTGTATTTGCTTCCTCGAATATGTTTATAGACACTATTTCCGGTGTACGATATTTTTTAAAATGCTGACTTCGGCATTTTATCTGTCTTCTTAACAGTCTAAGACGCCTAAGGCCCTCCGTCGACATTCTGAATGGCTCATATCAGTGCGGCTTTATGCTAGGAAAATCCACTATATTTCAAATTTGAACAAAAATCCAAGAGTTCCAAATCGATGCACACCACCTGTACATTGATTTTAAAGACCCATATGACAGTATGTACAGGGATGAGCCATGTGTTTCTAGTCAATCTCCTGTATGATCAGTTGACTGCTTAGGCTTTTGATAGAGAATACACGCTCCTCCGTCAAGGTCGTTAATGACAGAACCGATTACTACACAAAGTGATCATCACTCCAAAATCTTTTAAAAATCTGGTCAGCATGAATGGGGTACGTAACGTGTTTAATGACAAGACTGCCTAACAAGATATCATGTAAGTCATCCATGCATCCATCCATTCTTTATTTGCTAGGACTAAAAAACCGGATATTCTTTTCCAGTTTGCATGACATTCCTTCAGATTGATCTTCTTTATCGCCTTAATGATCATCCCTCTTTCAAGCTCCTTTCGAGGATTGGGCATTTATTCAAGTTTGTACCCAGTCCTGCCATAAGTTATGTTACTAATATAAAACGCTATAAAAAAAAAGTAAATATATTGTATTCAAAATTTTTTCATTTATTAGACCACTCGAAATGGCTCCCTTTTGCTTTAACACAAGCTTCCAAACGGTGTGACAATTGGGCTATAGCAGCACGTACGGGTTGCATAGAGATCCTGAACGCTGCTCTATTTAATGCTGTTTGAAAGCTCTACAAATTTCTGTGGGGAGTCTTGCAGGCCATGTTCTCCAATTCTGACCACAAACCATAATCTAGTGAATTCAGATCTGAACTCCCCGACTGCCAATCTTCTGCTACTATTAAGTAAGGAATATTGACTCTGAGCCACTCCTGCGTGGTTTTCGCTTTGTGCGCTAGAGCATAGTCCTGTTGGAAGATTCATCTGTATCCATTGAAAGAGGTATTGGTCAAACCATGCAGAGATATATGACACCATGCAGAGAGACCCCCTACCAAACCATTACGGAAGCGGGACAATGAATCCTTGGAACAATTTGTTCGCTTGCTTAGATGAAGTTTGTCATTTTTTTTGTTGAAAACTTCTTCAACGGTAAAAATTTTCTCATCCGTAAACAGAATATTTTCATGGCCATTGTCCGACTCGAGTCTCTTTAACGTCCCACTCCATGTTAATAGCTTGCAAACTGAAACCAAACTGACTAGTATTCTTTACTGATCAGTGCACGTATTAGGAAAAAAAGATGACGGTTTTATTCTCGCAAGGAGTTTTGAACGGTAAGCGCTGGAAATTGTGAAACAAAACTTATGCTAGGACTAGATATGTATATGAATGATACTAGGTTCTAACCCCATTTAAAATAAATTGAGTCCCTAATACCTTTTATTTTTTCGGGGATCTGATAGTAATTGATATGTCTTAACAACTAGAAAGTCCTGTGAGTGTTTCGAATTTTGCTTCTTCCCCGTATTCGCTAGAGCCATAATCAGGAATTTGAAAATACAAAGACTGTCTTGAACTTATAATGGATCAATTATTTTGTCGCATGATCATTTGTTACTCGTAAATGCACATCTTCTCTTTAAACTGAACCATGCTCTGTAGACGTTCTTTGATCTTGTACAGCTGCCACATTTCTAAAAAAAAAGTTTCTTGCTTCATCGGTATTCTACGAGTTCAACTTAGCACTTTAGAACTTCTGTTAAAGGTGTGGGTAATTTTAAATTTATAATTTTCTTTGCCAAAAAAAATCTCTTATCAAAATGGTCACACTGGACTCATTCCAAAGTCATTCGCATTTGATGTATCCGAATGTGCCATAGGTTGGAGTGATATATTATATGTTTAACGAACGGACGGACGTACGTATAGACTGTGCCGGTACTTAAATTTTAGCCTGCATGTTTTGCTTTTCATTTTATTGTTCCGTCCTCACTCCAAAAAGAAAACTGAGGAAACAAATTTTTCTATTTCATTTTGTTCCGCACACATATGAGTATTCTGGATTCGGTTGAATGTACACGAGTCGTATTCGTACAAATGAATGGAATTGCTTGTACCCATCTCCAATACAAGTCGCGGTACTCTGGGCCTGATGTTTAGATATTTTTACTACCGGCCAGCGGAGCAGCCAACGACAGCGGCAGCGGGAACGATTTGCTTGGTAGTTGAACGATCTGACGGTCAAACGGTCGGTATCGGTATCAGTTCCATGGTTTTTCGTTTTTATGATTTTAATTTAGCCCTCCTTACCTTCCTTTACCACACCTTACCACATTGGGTAAAGTAGTCGTTTTCCATTTTTAGAGGCAGTCGGTACCGTGAACTCGGGCCAACAGCGGTATTATCCTCATCCGGACGCACTATAAGCACTATAGGCAATAGAACGTGTATGAACTCGTATTTTAGATACGAGTACATACATAATGATACATACGTAGATACACAGTTTAATTCACGTGCTCATGTTGCTTCTACTTGTGATAGCTGTCGTGGCTTAGTTTTTCGCGGCTCATTCCAAATTTCCTCTAGAACGGGGAAAACTGAATGAATACCTTTCTGAGTAAGCCATCAGAACTGGACATACCACAATATACCGGTTGCGCAGTTAGTCAATGACATTTTAACCATCCGGAAGGTGCGAATATACGAGTAGTTTTGTATACCGTGAATACCCGCATCTATTGAGTATCTAACATATGAGTACGAGTAACTGTCAGTATCTATGACTATTTTTGAGTATCTTAAGTGTGATATTGTGTTATTTTCAATCAAGACTATTTGCTCGTCGACATTTCACAATGCAGTGAGAAGTCTGTCAGAGCTAGTCGACGAAGGTGAGTCAGTTTAGTTTAGTTCAGATTATCAGTTCAGCTGTTTCAACGCGACTGGCTTTTTTAAATATATTTGTTGTTCCTTCTCTTTGATCTTGCACATGATCATGTGACGTCAGTTGATCATAGAGTGATCTTACATACACGTATTGTATCCTGATACATATGCCTATTGTGCTAGAGCATCATGTACGTGTACACTTGTAACAAAAGAAAGTGCAATACACCCGATTGAGTTTAAAAATATTATTTGAAATTGAAATTGATACGAGTATTAAGATCAGCAGCAGATGTTTGGTGTAGAAGTGGAGATACAGATAGAGCAAGGCAATTCCATTGTCCATTGGTACCGTTCTCATTTCCATTTCCATACGTGACTCATGGTAATTGCTTGTCCAAGTGCAGTTGAGTTTTTTCTTTAACATTAAAGTGGGATATTTTGCTAGAGCTCTAGGTTAAAGCTATTTTACAGATACTGTATCTATTCAGTGAGTGAGTAGAGGTTTGAAGTTTTAAATGCACTTCATGACGACGGACTACCTAAGAGCTTTGATTTGAAGCAATTTTGAGTAGATAATTTTTTTTTTTTTGATTTCTCTAACTGTTCTGTTCGTATCTTATCGTGATTATGTGCACGAAATGGCTAAAGTGTGATGGAAGTTTCAAATATTAGTTTTTAAGTGGTTTTTTAACAAGTGATACTTCTTCATACAGTGGAAGTAGTAATTAGTGTTACCAAACGAGATAAGAGTTGGGGCTGTTTGTTTGCATGTGTTGATCGTCAGTGCTCGAATGACATAATTAAAGTGTGATCATTTGGACCGATTGGTTCCCGTGAAAAGTGCGGTCGGTCTACAGTCAACTTGGGCGATTGCTATTGGTGAGCTGTTCAATGACATCAAATTAAGATAGTGAGTAGGTGTGCCGGTTTTTATTATGGCTAGTGACGTAAATGGGCTAAAGCTTTGACTAGTGTTAGCAGAGTATTTTTTATTTTTGGGATTTGAATTTACGGGAGCTTCGATCAAATAATCCATGCCCATATCGAATTAAATGCAGCCTACGTTGCCAACTGTAAATTCAAATTATTGTCCTAAATTATGTTCAGAGTTTATGTTGGTTGAATGTTCTTAGAGGACTCTATAACGAGTCGGAGGCACCTATAAGCTGTATCTTAGGCCTTCGATAATAACTAAATCATTTATCAAATGATCACTCAGTTTATTTACATATGTTTACCTATTAATTTGTACTTTTTAACTTTCTTATTTGCCAGAACCTCCATTCATAAATAACAAGAAAATCAAATGAATTAATTGGAAAATATATAAAAGCAATGTCGACCGCAAGCGCTACAGAGCTGGAGGCTCAAGTCCATGTCGAGGACCTTCCAATGGAGTTTAAGGTAAGCAAAGAAAAGCTAATTTCGTTTTAAAATTAAAAGCAAATGTAAAGCAGAAGAGCGATAAGCACGTGTGCCTGATTTCAGATGTATTTTCGAAATACAAATTGCACGGGTATATGTACATATGTTCTAGGGGTTATGAGTCTCCAAGCGGTTGAACTGGGATAGTTTTGTTGTCACTTCTAGATACATTAACTACACTTCTTAGGTTAATTTTAGGTAAAAGGTTGAAGTAGGAATATTACTGGAAATTTCATCGGACCACAGGTAATGCAAATAGTAATATAACAAAGCAAGGACCGAGTGCGAATTGACTGGACAATATTTGCGCCACTTATGGGCTTTTCTTTCCCTAATTTCGACCTTAAAACCGGAGCTAAATATCCCAATTTCGTTAGGTCCCATATTATAAATTTCTCACCTGAACATGTGTATAATGCCCCTTCAATCACTCCTGCATCGCCTTCAAAATCTTCGTCCACCTGCCCCATTCTTGACCGCCTTCTGCATCCCACAGTTAAAATAACCCAACAAACTTTTGGCACAACAGAATGTCGTTATGCACTTTCTAGGCTTAGAGAAAAAAAGACGTACGAGAATATACGTCTCTTTCTGGCGTATCTGCATGACAAATCAGACTCAGTTTGTTATGAGGGAAAAACTAAAACAAGCGTTATGGTCTCAATACAGTAAGAAGGTCTCCCTACTGACCTTACAAGTCTGAGGAACTTATATATCAAGTTCCACGAGATTTTCAATATATCTCCCCAAAAAGTCTCATACGACCTTGCTGCTTTCGGTAACTATGTGCATTCAAAAAGGATCTTACAACTCTAACGGAGCAGAGCTGACAACTACAATTTTTTTCGTCTCTAAAGTGCTACCATTGCTAGTATTTCCACCATCCACTCCTGCGCCCTCTCATAATAACCTTCCCCTTACCTTTTACTATCAAAACGTAAGAGGACTGCGATCTAAGACCCGTGCATTTTGCGCCAATCTCATGCTCTCCCATTTGAGGTCTACGCTCTGATTGAAACTAATCTAATTCCCGATATAAAGAATCAGGAATTATTCCCCCCTAGTTTAAATATTTTTCGAGACGACGATCTTACCCGTCCAAATGATGATGCTCCCTGTCGAGGTGTCCTATTGGCCTTCCGCAATGACCTAAACTCTTCATTAATCGCTGTTTCCACTTCTTCTAAGCTTGACTACGTTTCAGTAAAGATAACACTCCCCTGCTGGTCCCTGTACGTTATGTGTTTTTACATCCTACCGGCCCAACCAATCGAATCCTACCAACGATGCATTTGATCAAATAATTAATTTATCTGATCCTCTGATCGTATTCGGCGATTTCAATCTACTTCAGCTGCACTGGACTCAATCAGATGGGCTCGAGTAAAGCTACCACTTCTTACGACTTTCATAAAGCGAATTTCCGCAAAATTAATGCATATCTTAGTAAGTGTTCTTTTGATTTCGCCAATATGCCCCTAAAAAGAGCTCTCTCTATTTTCTACCGAGAATTATTCAGTTCTATTTCTCTCTATGTCCCCTTTTCGCGCAATAGGACCCCTTCTACGAGCCCCCCGTGGTATAATTGTAAACTTCACTCTTTAAGTAACAAGAGAAACAAATTATGGGCAGTTTTTCTCCGATCCAACTCTTTTGCTGACTGTTCAAACTATCTCGGGTCATACTTTCAATTCGCCCAGCTCTATAAGTTTCTCTATCAGCGATACCTTGATAGTGCGCAACCAAGGCTTATAAATGATCCTAAGTCTTTCTACCAATTCGTTAACTACAAAAAAAAAATCTGACGGTTTCTCTACATCCCTCTCATACGAAAACACATCATCAACCGATCCGAATACCATATCCAACTTTTTTGCTGCTTTCTTTAAGCAATCTTTTGTTGATAATTCCTTCGTACCGGATCCCTCTTATTTCAAATACCTGCTTATCTTCCCTATTGCCCCATCTATTTCTCAAAGTATTAATCATACAATGATAGAATATTAATTACAATAACTTAAAGATGAATACTTACCCGGCCCAGATGGCCTTCCATCCATATTTCTTAAAAAAGTGTTCCTCAACTCTTTCCCGCCCCTTGCAAATCTCTTCCGATTATCGCTCTCTTATGGTAAATTTCCACAGATATGGAAGTTCTCTTTCATAACATCGATACACAAAAAGGGATGAAAGAGCGAAGTCACTAATTGTCGCCCTATAGCTAAACTCTCTCATATACCCAAACACCTTGAAAGCATTTTGCATGAAGCCTTAAGCTTCCAGTGTGAATCTTTTATTTCCCCCCAATCAACACGTCTTTCTGAAGGGTAGATCAACTACCACAAACCTCGTAGAATTCGTGTCCTTCTCAGCCTTAGAAAGTGGTAAAGAAGTTGACGTTATAACAACTGATATCAGTAAGGCTTTTGACAAGATTTCTCATAAACTAATCCTGTTCAAATTGTCCGTCCTGGGCTTTGAACCCATTTTGCTTAAATGGATATCTTCTTACCTGGATAATCATTTTTATAGTATTCGTTTTAGGTCTGTATTATCGTCCAGTTTCTTGGCCACTTCAGGTGTTCCTCAAGGTAGTCACCTAGGTCCACTTCTCTTCATAGTAACCATAAACGATCTTGAAAAGATCATTCTCCACTCAATACTTTCTGTCTATGCTGACGATACCAAATCTTTTAAACCCATCTCCTCACAACACGACTCCAGCCTCCTTCAAATAGATCTAAATAGTTTTTCCGTTCTCCACGGTCAACCTATATCCCTCGTTGAGTCTATCCACGACCGTGGCATATTATGCGACAGGGAGCTTAATTTCCGCTCGCATATTGATGAGATAATTACTAAAGCAAACTCATCACTTGGCTTCGTTAAAAGATGGTCCAAAGAATTCTGCAACCCGTACGTGACCAGATCACTATACATCACGTACGTTCGATCCCTTCTTGAGTACGCTAGCCAAGCGTGGTGTCCATTTCAACGAGTTCATGTATCTCGTATTGAGAGGATCCAGTGTCATTTTCTTCGATTTACTCTTCGAGGTCTACCTTGGAACGATCCTCTAATCTGTCTGAAACTCATTAACCTGAATACCCTTGAGGAACGAAGGGACTCAGCAGATATTCTGTTCATTCACCGACTCCTCTCAGACTCCGTCGATTGCATGTTGTTGGTTTAATAAAAATCTGACTAGATGCGAGCATTGTACTTCAATTTTGGGTGAATAAATGTCTTCCATATTGAAGCCCGATCAGACGAGGTGAAATATGCCTTACATCGTTTGAAGAAATTTGGTCATTTCACAGCATTTCTGATGATATCAAATATGAAGTTAATCCAGCGAAATGTCGACAAAACAATACAAATGAAAAATTTCGCTGAGACAACAACTTGCGGAGGCCCTATACAGGAAAATCGGATTTTGAAAAGTGTCCCTTATAAAATCTTTTCCGAAAGCCAAATCAAAACATTCGGCGAAACCAGCAGACTAACTAAAGTCTGAAGGAAATCTTTACTGCTAGCCTAGCACTGGAATACTGAATACACTTTACACTGAAAATCGGAAAAGACGACTTAATGCTCCCCTATCGTTTTGAGACACTCCATGTTCAAGAGTATGGTTGAGCTTCATGTGCAGATACACACGATGCAGCATGCCTACAAACGCGGAAGATCATGCGAAACTTCGCTTCAAAATCTGGTAGGCAGAATCAAAAATGCTTTCAACAACGTAGCTCTTCTCAAAATTAAGATTATTCTTCACGAAAACTTTGATGCTGGCTGGTCTGCTAGATGCCTAATACTTAAAGGTATCAGATTTTCCAACGAAGTGTTTGAGTGTCATTGTGGATAGCAAATTTCATGCGGAACATGTTACATCGAAAGCCTATAATTCGCTGTCCGTCTTCTGGCAGTGGAAATGCTTTCACGAAAATATGTCACTGATTGTTTTCCCAGGCTTCAAAGAAGGGTTTGTATCAGCTGCATTACCCCAGCACGCCTGGCTCTGCTCTCGACGCACTGACGAATCTCACTCTTGATACTTATTACATGGGTTTTACCTTCAAAGGCATTTTCCGAATAAGCATATACGAGTATACATACGAGTACAACACGCACTGAAGTTTTGATGAGGCAAGTGCCTCTTAACTCTGGTCTTATGGGTATGCCGCCTGCTGCAAAGACACCAGAATTTCTATTGCACGAAATTTACTTGATTGATGAATTGATTAATGAACTATATTGTGAAGGATCGGTGGAGGGTATGAAGCATCTGCGCCTGTAGCCTGCTGTCTTACGATTTGTAACCTAGTTCTAGAATGCAAGACTTCTCTGAATGCAATCAGATGGGTAAATTTAATTGTTTGAGACCCAGTCTACAATGGGTTTAGAAGAAATGAAATTGCCGATTAATTTTCTGGTCAATGCTCAGAAGTGAGATTTTCAGAACCCAGACTTGCGATAGCGCTGCCTGTGTCTTTAAATAAGCCTACCACTATATATTTGAATTTCTTATGAAAATAATTGCAGATAGTATGACTCGCTAGGCTATCGCAATCCATCGCCGGCTTAGGTCGAACGAACTATTTTATTGTATATGTTCTGGCTACGTTGTCAGATTAGCTTCAGCAGTCCTTAAATTATGCAAGCTGAACATATTCCAAAAGATGCTGGACCACATGAAGTAATCGATTTTCCAAAGACTTTCTTGATACATGGCAATGTCAGCCGATGGACTGAGCTTAGAGTTTTTTTTAAATCGATATCGGAGCATGAAGGTTGTTCATGAATACAAATATCGAGATCCATATCTGATATTGACCACATTCAACTATAAAAGACATCGGATACACTGCTGGTGTTCGTAACTGTAATACAATGTATGTTTTGCTTTACTTTCGGTGACATCTTATAAAGGGTCCGCCATCTAACGTTTTTTTTCTCAACTAGTGCTTATTTCGTGAATGGTAACACTTAGCTCATGTCTGATTCGACAGATAATTCGTTTTATCCTTCCGGTTAATAATGGAAAATAATTTCATTTAAATGGCTGCCTCGGCTGGCCATGCAGTAGCCTACACGATCGGTCCAATTTTTAAGCACATTATCGATTGTGTGCAGCTGTATTTCACCAATGGCTTCACGAATATTGTCCTTTAAAGCGTCAATTGTCTCTGGCTTGTCGGCGTAATACTTATCTTTTACGGCAACCCACAAATAATTGTCCAACGGTGTCAAATCGCAGCTCCGAGGTGGCCAAACGACATCAGCTCTGCGGCTGATAATGCAATCTTCAAAAACAGGGCGCAAAACATCAAGTGTAGCTTCGGCTGTATGGCACGTAGCGCCGTCCTGTTGAAACCAAATGTTGCCAATATCCTCCTCTTCAATTTTTGTGATAACGATCGCCATTGACTGTAACGGCCACTCCTTGCTCATTTTCGAAGAAAAATGGCCCTATTATGCCTCTGGACCAAAATCCGCACCAAACAGTGACTCGTTTTGGGTGTATCGGCTTTTCAATGTATGCGTGCGGGTTTTCTGTGCCCCAAATGCGACAATTTTGCTTATACACAACCATATTCGTTCAGCGGAAGGATAAAACTAATTATCTGTCAAATCAGACATGAGCTAAGTGTTACCATTCACGAAATAAGCACTAGTTGAAAAAAAAAAACGTTAGATAGCGGACCCTTTATTTTACTTACAAGTCTGATATACACAGCTCTCTGATATCATATATTTGGAGAACTTAGCATAGTTGATCCAAGATTTTTCGAGACTTTATCATATCGGTCGGTGTGCAGATCTTTTCTGGCGTCATGATGCTTCTTTCTTAATAGCGTTGAGCTCTGAATCGCTCTATGTGCTATCTTATCAGATTGTATGAGTAAGCGGCTATAAGACTTAATTATATTGCCCGGCTCGGTTAATTATATGTGGCATATGGTAAGAATGCGCATTCGATGTGGATCAAAAAAAAACTTTTGTCTGGCTACTACTAGGCACTAGTGTCACAAAAAGAACGCCCAAGCGAGCAGTGTCTGATTAGTCACAGTGTATCGCAAATATTCGCGTCAGTATAGTGTCAAAAGTACCAGCGCTGAATCAGTCGCGCATGGTTTAATACGAGCATTACCCGGGCATTCACTTTCTCTGCGAAGATTGTGTAACTAATATCATTTTCATGGCATCTGTATCTGTTTCACTCATGCTAGTCGAAATGGCGTGTTTATCCGTCTCAATCACGGCGTCACTGTCTACTAAAAAGAATTAACTATAAATCGGGTTTCTTTATCAAAATATTTTTTTTGTCCTCAATTAAGTGTTAGTCTAGCAAGTGCCATACCATTTTGGAATCCAGACTAAATACGCCATCTTCCAAAGTTACTTGCCAAAATGGCATAGTACATTTTTTTGTCAGTACAGTCAGTTCAACTTGGATGATTAACGATTTTCAGATACATGGATGGACAAAAAAGGAATATTTTAGTAAAAACCGATACAGTTAAGACCGCAATTTACAGAAGAGTTACTCGGGGTTACGTGACGAAAAAAAATCGAAGAAAAGTAAAGATTTGCGGTCACAGCACTTGAAAGATCGTCACAGGGTATCAGATTTCTCGATTTTTTTTTTGAGTGCCAATAATTTAACATTTTTTACTATCCCAAAAAACAGTCGCCATCACTTTCCCAGCCGAAAAAACAATTTTTGCTTTTTTTTTGGAGCCGAGCCGCCCTTTGCAGTGCATTGTTTTGACTCGTATTTCGAGGGCTCTCGAAACAAATTGCGCAAGTGAGGATGATTATTTGATCTTCTCTTGTTGCCATTTCATTTTCGCTAATGGATGACACATTAAAGCAGTACTAAAGTGGGAAAACCAATACAATTTGGATGTCAATTGGTTTACAAATTCAGTTGGAGTTATTTTGTCCAATATCAGCGGAGTTTTATTCCTCATACAACAGAGCATTGCAAAACTTAAAAAATGTTGGTAAATTGTCCCCAAGTTTTTTTTTTTTATATGCTTCGCATAGTCTTCTTATATGGTATAAATAAAACTGCTTTGATAGGACCTAATTAAGTAATATAAATAAAAAGTGGATAGCGATACTTTCTAACCATACTTTAGATATCCACTGGTTTTTAAAATAATTAACAAATCCCATAAAGTACGGGAATTCCGAAGCTTCTTTATTCAGTGCGCCGAAAGCATTTTCCATAAAAGCTGGTCCAAGCAAAGGAAGCACAAAAAATTTATTAAAAATGTTATGGCTCTGTTTGCCCTTGCGAATGCCTGACATAAAATGGGCGCGGTAAGTACCTAGATGGGGGACCACATGGGAATTCGATACACCGAGTGCTGTTGACAAACGCCACATGGGCATAGTAACCCGGCGTAAAATCCCGGACTTTACAAATTCATTTGTATCGATCCTTTGAAAATAAAATAAGGTGGGCGCCACTGACTGGTCGTTCGGCAGAGAATATCGCTGCTGTGGCTGCCGATCTCGCTGAGAAGGAAAAAACATCAACCAGACGAAGGGCCAGACGAGTGATTGGGCCCTATTTTTTTGAAGACGCCATCGGTAATACGGTCACTGTTACTGGCGAATGCTAAAGGGCTTTGATAAATGACTTCTTACTGTCGGAATTGGAGTTCAGTTTTTTTTTTCTTTTCAGTTTTAAATGCATTTTATTTTCTTAACGCTAACTTTTACATTCTATCAAAAAATGCTTAAATGCAAGCTTACAATTACTTAACAATTTTATGCTAACTTACAGGCCCCACACAGGCCCTCTAAGCTACTCTGAATACTTATATATATGTCTTTCGACTTTGTTAACAAAAAACTTAGCCTATGGATGTAATTTTTCATTTTTTATAAAAACTTATTATCTAACTTAAAATAAACCTTAGTCTACCTAATCCTACATACACATACATAGACATTATATACAATTATATACATATATTAGTATATACCTTTGTATATACTAACATATGTATATATTTCTTAAATGTTAACCTAAACCTATGTAAGCAGGCCATCGCTATTTATAGAGCAAATAGATTGTTCAGCTCTGCCTCATTAGTGAGACTGATCCGTATTTGACGGAAACGCCGACGAAACATCTACTCCGTCATTCAACCACCAGAAATCCTTTTGCTGCCGAACGACATCCCTCTTATAGCGATTCCCCACCGCCCTACTGAACCTGAGACGATCCACACTGCCGTGTGCGACGTTTCTGTTGTAGTTGAGTCGCCTGTCCCCAGCTGTCCGAACGACATGGAAGATTAACGGCACCGCTGATCTATCCTGGATCAACCCTATCTGATCAAGGTAGAGGAATGCTTCCGGTGGAACGAAGCCGTCAAAGCGCACACTCTCGTAGTAAAGGTAATTGGGGTGGTAAGCCCCAGATATCAGGCTATTCGTCGAGGTCATTGCTCTTGCAATGTGCCTTCGAATCAGCTTAATTACGAATTTGTCCACTCGTATTAGGTTCGCCCTGTTGTAAAGGACCTCATTAGGATAAAATTTCTTGTACTCCGACTCTGGTGTTCTGTACAAGCGAAGACAAGCCCTAAGACAAGCCCTCTCAAACACCCGAATCTTTTCCATTAAGCTTGCTCGTACATTGAACCACACGGGACAACCAAATACCAGCATGGGCCTAATAAGGGCCATGTAGCAGATTACCTTTACCCTCACATCGAGTTGGCTGTTATAAAACAGTCTCTTTGTAAGGGCAAAAGCACCTTTAGCTCTGGCCAGAGCAGCATCTACATTTTTGCCAAAATACGGAAACCGATCCAGCCAGACTCCAAGGTATCTGACTACACCTCGACAGGCAAGAGGCTGTCCGTGCTGTCCAATGATCGAGAACTTTCGCCAATTTTTTCTGGTACCCCTAGAGGCTCCAGACAACGGCGTCCTAAAGAGAATAGTTTCCGACTTCTGAAAGTTGATTTTCAACTTCCAGTCATCGCAAAATAGTCTTATCTTATCGAAGTCATGCTGTAAGAGAGTATTAATGATCTCGATTTTTTGACCTGTTCTGTACGCTATCAAATCGTCTGCGTGCGCAATAGTATGGGGAAGTGAACCTATCAAGTCGCTTGTATAAATGTTAAATAGGATCGGCGAATTGATCGCGCCTTGCTGAAGACCATTTTTAATTTGAAATATTCCAACAGAAGTCACATCACCATTCTTCACGATGAACTGTCTGTTGGATAGCATATTATAAAGAATGTACAAGAGTGGCCTAGTCAGCTTATAGAAAAGACCCTGTAACCATACGGTGTCGAAGGCCTTCTCCAAGTCAGCAAGGCAGTACATTGGTTTTTTCCTTTATTCCATTGAATATCGGACACCAGTTTAGACGTGGCATGTGAGATATCAAGTCACGTCTTAAAACCGAAGTGATTATCCGGAACTATATGTTTGTCCTCAACCCACCTGGACAGAGCTCTATTGATTACATTTTCAAAAACCTTACTGATATTCGGAAGGAGACTTATCGACCGGAGATTCGCCGGATTGGATATATCCTTCCCCTTTTTGGGGATAGCTTGAACCACCGCCGTTTTCCAATGCGCTGGATAATGTGCATTATTCATTGCATTATTAAACAGGGTGGTGTAGATGTCCACCGCTAGAGGAAGATGTCGAAGCACGATGTTCGGAATACCATCGGTCCCCACTGATTTCTTAACTCTGATTGTGTCGAAGATCTCATGGAGTTCTTCCTTCGAAATGAACGGGGGTAGGTCACCCTCTCTGGCAATGACATTACTTGCCATATTTTCGTCGCTAAACCGGGTGAAACCAGAGCCCTCGGATCGCCAATTCTCTACTTCATTTCGAATGTAGCAGTTGTGCACCAAGACGCGATTGTCCAGGTCTTAATTAGAGCCAATGGTATCAATGTATACTTCCTGGAAAGTCGCTCTATGACCTCAACCTTCTCCTGTGGATCCTCGATCACAAAGAAGTCGTCATCGTCAGCGGCTTCATTTGTATTAATACCTGCTGCTGTCAGTAACCGTTCGTTGTCTGTTGTCCGGGCTATTTTAAGACACTGAAGGTCGTTTTGATTTTTTCTCCGAAACAGTTTATTTATTTGCGGAAACATATTCGGGTTGCTGGTGTTTACAGCCCGCACCTTGTTGTTCCAATACAAACTTACAGAAATTCTGTAATTCTCTTTTATTAACGTTTGAAGGGTTTTAATCGACGACTTCAGTGTCCTAATCTCTGGGTTTTGTTTGTCAGTTAACTGTCTGTACAATGTTTTGAGTCTACTTTTCTGTCGGTGCAGTGCGTCAATAGTAGGATTGCGGAAAGATCTTCGTTAGTCGAATGTCGATACACCGGTATTGTTGCGTCCATAGTTTGTTTAATTGTCTCATCCATTCGTTTTAGGTCTTTGTCGGTCTCCTCGTTTGACAAATTCCTATTGGACAGAGGGTGGAGCGTGTTCGAGGAGAGCGCTGTTTTCAAGGTTGCGGAGAAGCTTGTCCATCGAGTTTTACTGTAGTTGTAAGAATATCTTTGGACAAACTCCTTCAATTCCGCAATTTCGTTGGGAACTATTATTTCGGTGCTAAAACTGCAATGGTGGTTGTCATACACGAATGTGCGGGGACAGTTTAGCGTTTGTAAATTCATACCTGTTAGTCGTATGCGTTCGTCGTACAGCAGTAGATCCAAATAAGATCCGCCTCTGGGAAACGACGGGTTATCCGTCGCTTTAAGACCGAGTCTGTACATGACATTGTGCTGACCCCACCAATCGAGTAGTAGGTTCCCTCTAGTATTTGGCACCTTATTTCCCCAATCTCTGAAATCCCCGCCGATTATAAAATAATTCTCCACCGATTCCAGCCTCAGAAGTCGAAAAAGCGTGTCGAGCTCTGTAATAATGAATAAAGTGGATTGTGAAGCCTCCGGTGCATAAACAGAGGCCAAGTACAGCCGCTTTCCACTGCGGAGCGGTATGTAAATGACGACTGCCTCCAACACCCGAAACCTGTGCAACACTCCCTTGTACACTCTGTGAAATTTTCTTTGATGAAGATCGCGACACCGCCTCCACGTTTGGATCTGGGCTGGTTTCTTCTTCTAACAATATAATTATTGTACTCCAGTTTGTGCTTATCGGTTAGCTTGGTTTCGCTAGCGAAAAGCACATCAGGACTTTGGTCTTGTAGCAATTTAAACATCGCGGCTCTTCGTTCGATCCTAATCAGTGAATTAACATTCACCGCAAGGACCTTCAAAGTTTGCTCCACCCTGTGCGTACCCATTACGACATGTATTGCGTTAGGCCCGGCAGCAGCGCGTAAATCTAGTCCACCCGCTTGGCCTGTTCTTGTACTTGCTGCTGCAGCTGAGCCACCTGCCCTTGGATTGCGAGAAAGATGACGAGCATGTTAGGTGCAGCTTCCGTTGTTCTCAGCATTGGCGCTGGAGAAGCAACACTTGCTTGCTGTACCGTAGCCCCCCTACCTGACGCCATTTGGGCGTAGGAAATTTGGGACGTGACGGCTGGTGTTTGAAACCTAACAGGTGAACGTTCCCACATAATACGCACGAGAGCTGCGTCCTATCGGATGCTTCGTCCCTACCCAGAGCACACTCCTCGGAACTGTGGTTCTTTGCGCACTTCAAGCATCGAGGCTGCATTTGGCAGTTCGACGCGGCGTGCCCGAACCTCTGGCAGCGAACGCATTGTATAACGCCTTCGCTCCTTTTTAATTTTTCACAGTGAATCACCTGGTAGTCTAGGACATTGATTCTCCTTAGACTATCCAGACGATTGTCGGAATTGAATGAGCGGGACTTTTTGAACATGTGATTTCAACAAGATGGTGAAACTGCACACACAGCAGGAACCACAATTGATATGGTGAAATAAGCGTTTCCTGGTCGCGTAATCTCCCGTTTTGGAAATTGGGCATGGCCAGCAAGATCGCCCGATTTAACCATCCCAGACTTCTTTCTTTGGGCCTACTTGATGTTGCGGCTATAGTGTGCTGGAGCACCATCCGGTTGGAAATATGATGAAGCTAGTTGAATCTGTGTCCTCCAATACTTGTGGTAAATCTTTTCGCAAAAACTCCAGATAGTTTGTAGAATTCAGCCTAGATGTTAGTTTAAAGAGGCCGATTAACTTGTTTCCAATTACGCCTGCCCACATATTGACTCTGAATTTGTGTTGAAATGACTTATGTCTCCTTGTAACTGGATTGTCCGCAGTCCATATATGAAGTTTATGAAAATGTGTGGTCCCATCTCTTGTATATCGAGATTCGTCCGTCAAAAGAATTCTGCTAATAAACTCGTTGTCATCCAAGCTCAGCTCCAACAACCAGTTAGAAAACTCAAGTCTCTTTTCCAAAATCATCGGGGAGGAGGTGTATGGTGGTAGATTTTCTCCATAGAGTACATTAGAAATTTTATGTCTGGAAACATTGAATTGCAAACTTAAGCGTCTGATGCTGATTGATGGATCAGTTGTAACAGCTTCCAGTATTCCTTCATCAGCCAAAATTCTTCTTACTTGTGGAGCTCCCGCGTTAGGTGGTGTATTTGAATTTGATCCCGTTTCCCGAAGCCGTCGATACTTATTTCAAATTACTCCTTCACTTGGAAGTCATCGGTTAGGATAAAGTTCACGGTGTCTTTGTCGCGCTCTAGTTAAATTTCCACAAACGTAAATAGCGTATTGGTTTGTAAATGCAGACATTTCAAATAGCGTTCCTAAGCAACTGTAATTGTTTATATCATTTTTGTTTGGTAAATATTCCAAATAGGACTTCGTATATCAAATCTAACTCTTTCTGATATCTTGTAAGGAATAGGGTAAGGAAATGAACGTTTTTGACAGGTAGTAAAATAAACGATCACGCTTTAAAACTTTTTAATAGCTATGCAATTTTAAAAAAATTATTGGAAAGTTAATAATTCTTGGAAAACCACTGCTATTGTCAACTGCTGTTAGAAACGTAAGCAAAGAACCATAAATTCCTTTTTTTTGCAAGTTTCCTCAAATATCATAAAATCGATGGGTTTTTCTGCAAACTTCCCGATGATTTTTTTTACTATTATTGTTACGTTCATAAGAAAAAAGTAGTAAAACGTTATGATTATTACGCACTTTCTGGAGAAAAATGACCTCAAAGTCAAAAATTAGCAAGGGCAAGAAAAATAGAATGGAAATTGGATATCTGAAGACTCAAACAAGACATAAACTTTATTTAAACGCAGTTGTAAGGATCATATTTCTTCTAAAAATAAAGTCCAAAGCCTTTCTGCTGTTAACAGAGCAATTTCCGTTAAAATGGGTCAAGGTACACCAAAGTGAGGCTTTTTTTAAAGGGGGGAAGGTCCCGAAACAAGGTAATTTTTTAAGGATTCTGATTCTTCGTAAAACTCATCTTGAGCTGCTCTTCCTTATTTACGAAGTGTACGGGCTTGTTTTGAGGCCAAAGATACCGCTTTGTTCTGTTATGAAAAGGAGAAGGCGGAGTGTCCCCTGTTCATGCGGTCGGAACCGCATGCTGTGCACTCTAAAATCGAGCGTTCACCTGTGGCCGAAAATATGCTGCCATTTTGAAACGAATAAAGATTTTGCTTTGAAATTTTAATGAGACATTCTTGAGATATTGTAGATAATAAAAATAAATAATAAATTACCCCCTTAAATCCTCGATATATGATGTCAGCAGCGGAGTTAGAACCTTACTGTAGAACGATTTTTTTCTTAGAATATACCCTACAATCATTTCCCAAATTATCCTTGATGAATTAGGGGACACCCTGTTAATTATTTATTGGCCCTTATTCCGGTTGTCACCTCACTTCAGTGATAAACCTCACAGTCATGTCAACTCACTTCGCATTAGATATTCTCGTTGTCGCGTGACGTGAGTCGCAAATGAAGTGAGTCCTGAATCGAGTATTGATTGTTTTGACGTTTGAAGTTTTAAAAGTTGACGCAACGAATTGAATAAAAAGTGTGATCTGTAGATCTTATAGACGTTTGAGGTTTTAAAATTGCTAATAAAAAGTGTTAGTTAAAAATGAGTTCAGTAGAATTGTGGTTTGACGATACAGCTGATGACAGTGAGGAAGATAGAAGTCGAAATTTAACATTAAGGAGGCAAAAAGTAAGAGACAATTCAAATCCCTTTGATATATTTTTAATTTTTCTTTTTTTTAATATACTCGTATATATATGTTTTTTTTATATATTTGGAAATGTCCTCTGTCTCGCGGCAAATTCTTTTTAAATAACTCGTTTGCTTCTCCAATAAATCCTTCTTGTAGTCATTCTCTTTCAACCTCTTTGGAGCCTTTCGTGGAGTGAAGTGGTGTGACTCGTGGTGAGTATAAGATGTATTCGATTCTTCTTGAAGTGGTGGTTCGCCTGTTTCTTGAGGAATTAATGCATCTGTGGGATCTCGAACGTCATCCCATTTTGATCGACAGTTTTGTCGAATTTTAATAATTTTACAATAGATTCCTCCAGAGGGGAAATATATTGTATCTTATTTGGTCCGCCTCCTGTTGCAGATCGTTCTTTTCTATTGTGGGCCAATTTTTTTTTTATTTTTAATTTGTAGTCAGTCCACACCTAAACATACTTAGCATTAACATTTCTACAAACTATGTAACGTTAAAAGTACCTTTTGCCAAGCAGTGGTTGTCAAAACAGGAGGCCTTAAACTATTCAAAATTGTGGATATCTGCTGCCACACACCGTTATATTTCACTTTATTAGTGTTGAATCTTCCGGCAAATTGCAATCCTCTGGCCACATCCACGTTCTGGTCCATAATAAGAGCTAAGAGTTCAAATTGTGTTTTATTGGTTACCTTAACTCTTTAATTAAAAATAATGAGCAACTGTAATATAATTTCTATTAGAAAACCGCTTTACTTACGTTTTCTCGTTCTCCATATTTCTTTTCACTGAAGTTTTCCTGCCGGCTAAAATTGTCACTCCGTGACGATTAAAGGCTCCGGCCCATAAAATCCGTTGCGTCCGTTACGATGCCGGATAGGTTGACGTTGACGTCTTTGACGGAAATGGCAGTCCCATAGAATCCGTGGGATACGTTGGCAGAATAACGAACGAAACGAAACAAAAAAAATTAAATGTCATTTAATCTCAATATTTTCTTTTCAAGTTATGACAATTTCTCTTCATTCTCTCAATGTCTCCACCAATGAAAGTGCTTACTCTCAATTTGTGAATGCCTGAACCTCAATATGTGAAAGTATGGTCCTCAATGTGTGAATGTATGAACTGCCAACGGATTGAAAAGTAGAAATTAAATCTACTTTATCCGTCCGTTCCGTCATAGCCTTTGTTTATGGGCCTGCTTCCATAACAACGTGTATATTCTATCGAGCTGTCAGTCGACGCAATTCACGCAACGGACGCAACGGATTCTATGGGCCTTGGCCTTAAGTGAGAACGAGAATACTACGACTCTCGATTTTTGTCGACTTATACCGACAGATGTCACCCAGAGTGACAACGAGAATACCGAATCCGTAGACTCACATCACATGGCATGTGAGGTGACAACCGGAATAAGGGCCATTTACATTGAAAATTGAACCTTGATATTAAAAGAAGACATATTGCTTTGTGATTCTATTTTATTTCTTATAAGTCCTTCCGTCGACTTTGCTCCGATAACACATTGGCTTGCTTTGGTCACAGATTTGATGCATATTTCGACACTTTGCGTGCGACAAGGAAATTCCAATATTTTCAGTTCTTTACTTTGTATAAGCAATGAAAGTTCATCATCAGTCAATTCAGCTGGGCAAGGTGGTGGGGTAATTTGACATTCATTCCAAAAAATGATGTCCATGTAGTCCGTAGCGTTAAATTTAATGTTTGGCAGCTTAGATATTCACTTCGATGTATGGGTTTGCCTCGTTTTTATAATTCGTTTTAGAGCAAGCTCTCTCAAATAGACCCTTTCGTCGAAGAGCATTGCCACTAAAATGTTTTCAGGACGTGTGAAAAAAGCGTTTCGCTCAATGATTGATTTTAAGTTGTCTGGCAACCATCTTGAAAAAGAGATGAGTTGAAAAACATGTTGCGGGCCATCCATCAATAATGGTTTGTTTTTTATCGAAAACCACACTGGTGCATACGCTTTCATTGTATAATCCATAAGAATTTTAAGATTTTCAGATGGGCTACTTGAATTAATGTAAAGTCTATGTTAAGTACTAAGTAATGTATTTGCAGTTACGTGTTATTGGCCCGAGTCTACCCCGGACAACTTTATTAAGCTTATTAACATGCAAAACTTAAAGCTAGACTTAAAAACTAACAAAGATATACTTAACCTAATGGGGTGAGGAGAAATGGTGGACGGGGGAGATGTTTTATTTTTTATTTCTTGTTTGCTGCTATTTAGGTCAAAGACTTCGGCGTAGTTGTTCGTTATACAGGGACTTTGTAACGTAAGGGTTGGAAAATTCATTTTGACCAGCGTTTGATAAAGCCAAGTGCAGAGTTAGCTTTATTTATAATGTTGTCAATATGTGAGTCGAAATTCAATTCTCTATCACAAATTATACCTAGATCCTGTACTTGGGTAGTGGAAGGAATAGGCTCATCGCAGATGAAGTAGTTTCTTGGAGGGGGAGGTAGACGTTTACGGGAATAGGTTATCGTTGACATTAATCTCCAATACAGTTTTGCTTGCACCATTCCGAAAACTTATTCAAGTCATCTTGCAGCAATGGGAGTCAGAAGGCAATTCTCATGTCATCAGCGAAAATAGAAAGATTAGAGTTCGTTAAAATGAGATTTATATCATTAATTGTGAGGATAAAGATGATTGGACCAAGGTGACTACCCTGAGGGACACCAGCTGTTGCTTTAATGGGTTCGGATATTGAAGTTCTGAAGATGACCCTGTATTCTCGGTCTTCTAAACAGGATTTGGTCCATGCCACAAAATGAGGGGAAAAGCCAAGTTTTTTTAGTTTAAAGATGATAAGATGGTGAGAAATTTTATCGAATGCCTTGCTGAAATCTGTGGAAATTGAATCGGCTTCATCACCGTCTTCTAAAGCATGAAGCGTCCTAGAGACGAACTCTGTTAGGTTAGTGGTTGTTGATTTACCTTTCATTGGTTGGCCTACAGTACGGAAGCAGTTGTTGATAGACTATGCTTTCAAAAAGTTTGGGTATGCAAGAGAGTTTTGCTATGGGCCTATAATTATCGACTTCGGCTTTACTTCCTTTTTTATGAATAGGGATGATGTAAGATTCCTTCCATAGGAAAGGGAAAGTACCTGTTGAGACAGACAAGTTAAATAGTGCAGCAAGAGGAGGACCGAGATGGATAACACACTCTTTTATTACAATAGCCGGAAGGCCATCAGGACCTGACGAGAAATCATCTTTAAGTTTGGTAATGTTTTCAGATACCAAACTTATTGTTATATCTAGTGAAATGGATGACGTCTCAGGATAGTTTCTCATATAGCTGAAATAACTTGGATCTGGTTTAGCTGTTTTCTTAGAAAAGGATTTGTTTAAATGACAGGCGAAGAAATTTGCAATGGTTTTTGGGTCGGCAGAAGATTCACTAAGAAATTTAAGAGTAGATGGGTAGCCGTCTGACTTTCTTTTGGTATTAATAAACTGGTAGAAACATTTAGGGTCCGAGACTAAGCTAAATTGCAGAGGTACTCAAGGTAAAGAGACTCACAAAGTTCAGAAAAACTATTGTATACCAATCGATAATTACCGTAGTCGGAATCAGATCGAGTTCTTACTAATTTGTGCAACAACTTGCTCGGGCTATTGTGGGGAGAGTGCAGCTCCTTGTTGTACCATGGAGGAGCTGATATGCAGTCCTTTCGATTGCGCAAAGCAGGAGAAAATTAACGAATATAACGTTGATAGGGCAAGATCAATGTTAGTTGTCTCAGCAATAAAGTCAAAGTTAATGTTGCTGATGAGGTTTCTAAGTTTGTTAAAGTCGGTTCTTCGGAAGTCAAATGAAAATGAATTTTCCGAATCGACACATGTGTTGCCATTTTCATTTATGAGTATATAATTGACCAGGGGGGATGAAGGCGGTCTAGGGTAGAAAGAAGATGATCACTCCTATAAACGACACAGTTATCTGGATCGGATGTGAAGACAAGGTCGAGTTGTCTGTTCATTGTATTAGGTATTCCACTAATCTGATGCAGACTTGAGTTTTTCATTTCAGAGGTCGAATTAAGAGAGACAAAATGAGACGAATCATCGGAAGGCTCCCATATAAGGTGAGGGAGGTTGAAATCTCCTACTAGAACAATGCAATCTTCAGGTTGTGCATCATTAGTCAAAAAATCAACTGCGTGAACTACAGTTTGATAATTATACTCAATTGGTTGAGATGGCTGAATGTAGCAACAAAGTACGTAAAGACAGCGTTTGGGGAGCGTTGTGACCCATCTTGAATGTGTCATTTTCCCAGGCTGTCGATTTGCTAGTCCGAGAGAACAGTAACCTGTTTTTATAGCTTGACACATTTTGAAAAATATTTCCGGTCACTGATAAAAATTTAGCAACATTAGTAAGTTCGCAATCGATTAGTGACTTACCGATAGGGCCACAATAATCACGAGGGATCGAAGTGGATCCATCTAATTTTGTGAAGAAATATCGTAGTAGCAATTAATTTGCATGAAGTAAGCATATTGCCCACTATAATGGTCGACCTAATTCCATCTCTTCCAGAACCTCCTTCCGATAGTATTTTATCTTTTCGCCCACCAAAATAAATACATACTGCTTGTATTTATTTGATTTTGT
Organism: Volucella bombylans; assembly: GCA_949129095.1. NCBI lineage: Eukaryota > Metazoa > Arthropoda > Insecta > Diptera > Syrphidae > Volucella > Volucella bombylans. Next base: position 116,540,838 of record OX422142.1, on the reverse strand, counting down.
CAAAGCTCGATGTATTTTATTTTTATCAATAACTAGAGCCTAATTAGTGTTTTCAATTATTCCAACATCATGGAGTACTGCTGAAGCAACTGCAACAACAGATCGTACGGAAATCCCATATCGATCACAAACTCTTGCTACGGATGGTAGAGTAAATAAATTCATCAGTTAATGTTGACTCTGATAAAAAGAGCTGTAGCTGCACTACTTCGATTGGATCTTTTGTATTGACGTGCTCCAACGTTTCGTTTGAATGTACTGTATCCGAAAAAAATGATACAGTAGTAGATTCAGCTCTTTGACTACCTGACGCACTACGCTTTCTATCTAGTCGTTTTGAATTTTTTGGGTTTCAACCTTGTCAATAGCACCGATCACCATTTTTCTGTTGTTTCTCTGCTCCACTAAAAATGATCTTTCACTAAAAAGCACTTTTCTACCCTTTACACAGTGACAGTCATGAAAGGAATCTTGTGTTCGAGAGTGGAATAAAATCTTCCAATCTGTTGTGATAGCTTTTAAGTGTCATGTATTTATCAAAGTTGCTTTTCATTATTTGTAGTATTCGACTATGACCCACAATTGGAAACGACGCATTCTTTCATATCTTTTCGATTTCTGTACTCACAATTACAAAAACTTCGGATGGATTTCTGCCATTGTATTTTGTTTTGAGATCACTTTGTATGAAAAGTACATTTTTGATTACATCTTTTACTGTTGGTAACTTATTTTTGTTTACGAGTATTTCCAATAGACACATTGTTTCTTGTCGACGAGGTCCAGAACTCATTTTGATTTTACGTTTTAAATATTTTTCAGAGAAATAACACAACTTAACACAAAACAAAATTAAACAGTTTTTCTTGTAAAATACCTAGTCAAGTAGTTTTTTTTTTCGTTATATGATATTCAATACGCAACTTTTGCGGGGTCTTCTTTAAGATACTGCAAAAAAGATGTTGACGGGACAGCCTAGCGTACATGACCTACTTCAATTTGTTTAATCTATCCCTGACTAGACATATGTGTAGCTTGATGTTTTTCTATAGCGTTTATATAGAAAGCATTTCATGTAGACAGTACGCAATGGCCTCAGCTTTAAATGTGAAAATCAGCCAACCCACCTCTCTTGTTGCAGGGTCTGGCTGAAAACAATGTCCTGGTTGACCATACTATGGCTATGAAATCAAACTATAAGATGTCTACCTTTTACAACCACAAACTCTGATACAAGGAACAACAAATCGATTTTCGAAAAATTTAATTTAATTTTTTTGTATGAAGTAAAATGTCCTGTATATCCAGTATCCAAACACTGTTCATAGATTTAAGATTGATTAAGGTCTCATCGATCAGTGGGAATGCACATGTTTCATTCGTGGCCTAATAAACATCAAAGGCTGCCAAAGCCGGGCTATTGAAATGTGTCCTTCGTTTTTGTTTTGTTATTTAATTGGGCTAAATCGATTCATTGCATTCATTAGGAACGAGTAGGTCAGCCAAAGCACTGTCCATTATATCTTGAGAAGGGTAGAGTATTTCTTGGTATTTCGAGTCCCACCGTGGAATTAGGTTTTATCAATTCATTCTTCCAAAGGTTTATACTCTCGTCAAATTCCGTATATCTAAGCCATGTTATCACCCCATTGTGGGAAAGCCAACTATCCCCCAAGTCTCTGAGTCATTCCAAGAGATCTTCAAACCAAGGAAACGCTTGTCAAATTTGGTGTTTTTTTTCTTTATTTGTCCAATGATTTGAAGTATGGTAATAATTGATCATAAGTTGTTCATTTTTTCCCGACTGTTTCCTACCCTAGTGGTGATTCCCGGTAAAAGCGTACTCGACCAGTAATGTACTGGCTTTGATAAAAGTTAAAACAAATTTAACGAACAAGCTAATTACCACGTATTATGACGAATTTACGGCTGACGGCCCTGAAAAACGATTAAATGACAACGATTTTCTGTTCTTCACGTGGAATGTTCGGACGCTTAACTGACCGCGTGGACCTGAACAAATAGTGGAGATCCTCGCCTGCTACAAAGCGGAAATAACCGCCGTCTAAGTGCGAAAAGAGGATTAAAAACTGTGATATCTACTATGGAAAATGTTACAGACAACCAGCGTGGCAAGGTCAGGAGTCGCAGCGTTTATTCGGATGAGCATTCGCCGTTAGGGGAAGACTAAGGGAACAAGCTTTCAGCTTCAGGCATGTAGGCGTAAGGGAAAATTAACCAACATATGGCTCATAAGCGCCCATGCCCTGGCAGAGAAGAAGGACGACCTTATCAAAGACCACTTCTAAGATCTCCTTGGCAAAGCCTACGAGCAATATCTGAAATATGATTTCTTGAAAACCATCCTTAGCGATTATAATGCCAAGATAGGTAAGGAGGGCATCTTTGGTAATAGGGTTGGAAAGTCCACACTTCACGACAACTCCTCTGGAAACGGACACAGGCTTATTAATTTTTTATCAGAAGGTAATGTAGCTATAGACATGGCTGACTCCTGATCATCAAATTGTCAACCAAATTGATCATATTGCGATCGATGTAAGGCACAGCTCAAGTGTTTTGGGTGTCCGAATGATTTGAGTAGTTAACATCGACTCGGGATATTATCTAGTAAGTAAGATACGAATGCGGATATCTGGAACAATCCAAACTCGTTTGGAAGACGTTCTACGTCGAACAGCTACAATCGCGACAGACCTCTCTTTTCCAGGGCCATTTCCAATCGAGTTTCCCTTAACCTCTATAGGAGTCTGACTCCCATCAGCATCGAACGTAAAAAACCAGTGAAATCACTGTAAAAGAATAATCAGAGAGGCCACCTCTGATATATTGGAGTTTAACCCGCCCCAACAATAAAACACCTTGTTCGATGACGATTGCAAAGCCAAAGCTAGAAAAACATCGGATGTGCAGAGCAGAAAAAGACGAAAAACATAGGCTCCTCAGAAGAAAATGAGAAAGAGCACGTGGTGGCCTTAGAGAGGTGCTACCACAAAAATGAAGTTCAGAAGTTTTACCAAAAAAATAAAACGAACATGCTAAAGCTGTAAACCTCACAGTATAACCACAGTCGGTGCTGAGTATCTGGAAAGATCATTTCTGCAAACTGTTAAGCGATTATGACGAACAACATCGTACTGACAGGTAGAAGGAACCATTCACCCCGGATGAAGACAGACAACATTTACATCCACCAGACTAAGAAGAAATCAGGGCTTGAATTTAAAAGCTTAAGTCTAACCTGATGGCTTAACTGGTTATATGCTGTCAATAAGGAGGAACTTACAACATCCGCGTCTAAGACAAAACTTCAAGATAGGCAGCTACAATTGTGTGGTAACATAGTAAGGGACTTCATCTACTCCGGCTCAGGTATAAACTCCAGACAAAGTCCAGACAACACTTCTTAGTAAAGCCCTCTCTCAAGCCACAATGAAGACTTTATACGAATACAAGACACTGGTTCTCCCCGTACTGCCTAAGGGTGCAGAAACTTGGATCCTGACAAAAGCGGATGGAAATGGACGAGGTCATCGAGGACGCGTCATCTTATGTGTCGCACACAAATAGAAGGGTACCTTAGCCAACGTCGTGTGCACAACTGAATGAGACCTGGCTGAGGCCTTGGTCCACCCCGGACTCACACAATAAGTGAGAGCAGAGAGTTTGTTTGTTTCTCGTTCTCGCTGTAACTGACATCTTGTCTTTTAAGAGATGTTGATATTTCACGGGTTTAGCTATAAATTTATCCAATCTGCAGGGATATTCGTAACAGGATTCTATTAATCCTTTTAACTTTTCTTAGTTCCTTGTTGTAATTTGTAAGTGCTGCTCTATACCTTTCCGATTTTTCCGCATTACACAGTATGCGCGTGCTTCATCTCGGGATATCCTTTTCATCCCTACTTGTAGCTTTAATGTAACACGTTTTAAACGCATCAGTGGTAGCCCTTGAAATGCCATCTATTGCATTTTCTACCTCTAGATAGTAGGCTAGAGCTTTTCTAGTGTCAATGCATACACCAAATTATTTTCCAAAGTGTCTTTATAGATTTCACAGTTAGTCTTCCCGGCTTACTGAGATTTTTATCTATATTATCCAGGTCGAACATATAATAATGATTCTGTGGCCAGACGTATATGTTCTCTATTAGCTAACTTGTGCTAAGACATGAGGCATGTTAAAGTGTTTGGAATTTTTGAAATGTATGCATCTAAGCCAGCAGTGGAAATCAGAAAAGATTGCACACTATTGATTGCTGTAAAATTAATTCCAACATACTGACTTCAAAATTGAATGACGATTGAATTTTGTTAGCTGAAATATCCAAATGAAGTCAGTCAATTAAGTCATTCTTTCAAAATCCGGCTGTGGATCTTAGTTTAGGTTACGTTGGCGGGTAGATGAAGTATTTTATCTGGAGCCGAGTCCATTCTATACCTCATCACTCTTAGATCTATGTTTACCCATTGCGATTCCCGGGTGGGGGAACAGTAAAGGAATATGGATTTGATTGTGGTTGTTGCGTCCGCAGATAGTTCTGAGAGGTCGTGGAAGTAATAATTTCCTAAAATTCTTTGCCTCAAATTACTGAGGTTGGCACAGTGGTACAAAAAGTGGCGGGTATCCTCCCGTGAGCCTATGTCCCCACAGCCTCTCCAGAGGTCGTTGTTGGTAAGGCGTAGCTTTATTGCGTGCACCCTCAAAAGATTATAGCCTGTGAGCCTGTAAGTAAGAATTTTACTTATTTTGAATTTGCTGAGCTCCGGCAATAGTTGTCTTGAGATCCCTCAGGTTGGAAGGTTTTTCCATTTTTTATTGACATTTATTTGTATCGTTCGCTCCACTTGTAGTCTCAGAGTGCAGACTGGATGTTTGATACTGCCAGTTCCCTTTCTACGGAGGATCCTTTTCGATCTAGCTCGTCTAAATGCTCATTGCCTCCTTTCTGGCCAGGGACCCAGCATAACGTAACCTCAAGCTCAAGGTAAAAAGCCTTAATCTCTTCGCTACAGCACTTCACAAGCCTCTATTTGATTTCGACTGCCGCTATGGCTTTGACGGCAACCTGCCTTTAGTGCTGCAAGTTTGGCTGCTTCTGTTACAGCTAATATCTCAGCCTAGAGGACGCTGCTGTAGTCCGGCAGGTGTCGTAAGCATCGTAAGTTCAATTGATCCCGGCACCATTTGATACCTCTCTGCTTGGAAAGATTCCAAGGGCATAGTTTAGGATTCAACTGATCGTGGGGAGGAACTTTCTGGAGGCCATAAGAACCACATCACCCACGTATGCAATGGCTTTTATTCCATCCCTTTTCAGATTCAGAAGTATTTCATTAACCAAGAGGGTCCACAGAAGAGGTGATATCACTCCTCCTTGAGGGCTGCCAGTTGAAGTGGGGACCCTCAATGTCGGGTTACCTAATGTTCGTATTGCGGAGCATACAGTTTATCAGGTTCGTTAGCGCCGACTGCACTAACGCATTTCCTAAGTTTCTACTTATAACGTGAATGTTGACATTGTTGAAGGCTTCTTCGATGTCAAGGAAGACCGCTAATGTGTGCTCTTTGCCATGAAGACAATTTTCATTCGTTTTGATAACTTCATGTATCTCCGTTTCCGTGCTTTTGTCTCTTGTATAGGTAAGCTGGGTTGAGCTTAAGTCTTCTGAGTGCAGATTACTTCGAATATGATTGTCAAACAGTTTTTCTAAAGTTTTTGAAATGTATGATGTTAGGCGTGTGGGCCTGTAGTCTTTTAGATGGGTATGGCTGAGATTACCTGCCTTGGGAATGAAAACTACGTTTAATTCCCTCCAGAAAGTTGGCACATATCCATACTTGATGCTATTATTGAATGGTCATTTTAGGAACGGTATCACAGCCTGCTTTGTTTTTTGAAACATGACTGGTATGATTCCGTCCAGTCCAGGGGATGTGAAAAAGAGTCTATGACAGAGCTTATTTTCTTTTCTTCCATTATCTCCTTTGGGATTTCATATTGACTAGGAAGGATGTGTCTGTATTTACTACTGGTGTTGGAGTAGTGGGTTTCTAATAGGTGACTTCAGTGCTGGGTTACCTCTAGCTAGCGTGGAGCTTAGAAATAAAAATTTTAGAAACACTTCAGAATTATTTTGTTTCAAAAATCTTTCCGATTTATTTCATTTGGTCTGAATTAATAACTCAGACAAAAACAAAAACCTTTCTCTGATTGCTGGCTCAAGTCTGGTATCTCCCCTTGAAACACTGCACATTCTATCTAATGAGTTTGATTGTCATAGTCACTGTCGGTCTTGGTGAATGCTTCAAACGAAATGATAAATGTGGATTAATTCATTGAAAATTGTATCTCCTGTACCTCAGTGGATTGAATGATGGTCTGCATCAACACTTCAGGCCATTCTCCCACTTACACATACATATGCACATATGTATGTTCTCCACTTCTAACTATGAAGACATCCGTTCTAGTGTTTGATCATGAATTATTGGACAGCGATTTTTCAATTCCAAATTAATGTCAACCATTAAAGGAAGTTATCAATCTAGATAGTGGCTATCCATACGAATAAATTGTAGATCTCAGATTAAATTTAATTATCTCCTGAACACTCAATTTAATCTCATAATAGCTGTGGACATTTTTTCTCAGTGTACCGTCGCGTCGTCGTCGTCAGTTGGTTTTTGCATTCGAAATTGATGTGTCACATATGGATCGTCACGCGCCGTTTGTCAAAATTATTAACGAGGGTGACTTGCTATGCAATATCAACGACGACAGCTCTTACCACATAGGCAAACGCGCCGTTACATCCGGTGTGGATGTTAACTCTGACGCTAGGTTATTTCCTCTTTGTCTGATGTTTTGCCTATGAGTAGCATACGAGTACATACATATGTATGTTGTTCATTTTGGAACGGATTGGATGGTAAAGTGTTGCTGAGTGTCACAATTTGAGCCATCTTGTTTTTTTTATCTATCATTTGGTATCTATTGTTCACTGAAATGTATCGGTCGTGGATGGATACAAAAATTGTATGAAATTCATGGTCATTACCTTAATAATACAAAAACAAAATATATAGCTGGACATCTAAAGCCGGAAGCAAGTAACAAATCATTGGAGTTAACTATGTTTACGGGATGAGTTATTGCAATTACATATTGGCATACAACTGTCAGATTTGAATACATTTAAGTAAGTTGTAGGTATGTAAACTGATTCAAATCCAATATAATTCAAAAAGAACACTTCGGACACCGGGACACCAGCTACATACGTACTAGTATCTCCTCTTTTACCAAAAATGCAACTGAGATCCTCACAAGTAGCTTCAATAATTGAGGATTCTATTCATATCCTTTCATTTTTGATTGTGGTTTAGCTGTAATAGAAATCGAGCACATGGGGAGTTCATAGCTTCACATAGCATACGAAACGATGATTCGTTAAAACCATATGCCGATCGGTGGTTATTTGGACGAAAAAGAGGAACAGACCTTAAACTATGTGGTGCCGGTTAGCAGCTAGTGTATAAAAAGAATATCGGCGGATTCGCGACGTTTTTCCAGAGACAGTAGAGATAGCAATTTGATGGGAGCCTGTGAAGAGCGCATATTAGGAAACAGCGTTGGATAGCTTCGGTATATAGAATTTGGTTTTCGTAGTAAGGGGACCATACATTTTTTTTATAATTTGCACGCGCTCAAGGGAGTTTACGGATGGAAAGAGAGGTACCGATGTGAACGTTGGTTTCAAATGTTTGAAGGTTATAATGACTAGGAAATAAAGAGCTAGTCAGATCATTTCATAAGCGAGTTTTACGGCTTAGGAATGAATCACGATATTTTAGAGTATGTCCGAAAGTCGGTTTGAGGGTATACTGATGAGCATTCATAGTATTCATAGGGTGTTACTGGCACTGGCTAACATATATGAGAAATGGCCTTACAAAGGTGATGTACAGGAATTTATTGACGCAAGGGCCAGAGAACTCTTTGGACCAACGTCCAGCTAATTATAGAATCAAAGTGGGTGCGGAAATTGAATTTATTACCACATATAACCTCCAAGTATTGCATTGAAGTGACGGAAGTTGATATATGGTAAGTTCAGTCAGAACTGAACTATGAGATGGCATTTCTATATGTTGAGCTCAAGGAATTTTTTTGGCACCATATTGATAGTCTATTGAGATCGTCTTGTAGAGGTTGAGAATCAGAAAAATTGGAAATTTGTCTACAGATTTTCATATCATAGGCATTATCTATCTATGCGTGAGGTATTTATAATATGTACAACATCATCAATAGTGGCCGTGGCACAAGTGGTAGTGTATTGGCTTCCAAATCGGAAGGTTCGGTGTTCGAATCCCAGCCTCGCCTGAAAGATATTTTCGGGCAGGTTAATTCACGTAAGAGGAATGGTTGCCTGTAATAAAGGGTTTTCCAATAGGAACTTGACATCTTTGAATTTAATTTGTGAACGCACTCTTTCACTAATCATCAAACTGTCACTGCCAATTTATTCAGTAAACTCAACATTTTCATCATGGTAAAGTACACGAACGAGCAACGTCTGTAAATTATAAAAATTTTCTACCGAAATTCGGAGTCGGTGACTGCAACTTTAAGAGCGTTAACTCCAATTTTCGGTCGTAATTCTCGCCCTAGTACGTAGGCAATAATAAGTTTAGTACAAAAATTTGAGTCTACATATTTGTTGTGTGATGTTGCCGTTTCAGTGAGACAACGGGTTTGTCGAAGTGTCGAAAATATCGCTGCCGTTCAGGCGTCCGTAGCAAACGATCCAAATCAGTCAATTCCACGGCGTTCTCAAGACTTGGGCATCGCTCAGACCACATTCTGGCGTATTTTGCGTAAGGATCTTGGTTTACACCCATACAAGATCAAGCTGACTCAAGAATTGAAGCCGATGGACCATTTGAAGCGTCGTACGTCCTCCGATTGGGTTCTGGAGAAGATGCGCCAAGATGATGAATTTCATCGCAAAATCATCTTCAGTGACGAAGCTCCTTTTTGGTTCAATGGGTTCGTCAATAAGCAAAATATGCGTTATTGGTCGGGTGAAAATCCACATGTGCTTCACGAATCACCATTTCATCCACAAAAAATAACTGTTTGGTGCGGTTTGCATGCCGGCGGCGTTATTGGGCCATATTTTTTCATCGACGATAACGATCGCCCCGTTACTGTGAATGGTCAGCGTTATCGCGCCATGATCACCGATTATTTTTAGCCCGAATTGGAAGATATGGACTTGGATGACATGTGGTTTCAACAGGATGATGCCACAAGGCACACAACACACGCTACAATAGATCTATTGAAGAGTAAGTATGGTGAGCGTGTTATCTCAAGAAATGGGCCAGTCGATTGGCCGCCTCGTGACTTAACCCCGTTTGACTATTTTCTGTGAGGCTACGTTAAATCATTGGTTTATGCCAACACGCCGACGACATTGGAAGAGCTCAGAGCCAACATTGAACGCGAAAAAGTGGCCATATCGGCCGAAATGTGTGGCCGAGTCGGTGAAAATTGGTTCCAACGAATCGACCGCTGCAAACGTGCCCGTGGTGACCATATGATCGAAGTCGAGTTCCATTCATAAATGTTTTGATTGCACTTCAAGCCGATAATAAAGTTTTTGAAATATCTCAAATGGTTTGCGTTTTATTTAAAAAAAAGTTGTCAAGTCCTTATTGGAAAACCCTATGAATGCTTTTGTATCTGGGCCAGCTACTTCTGATTTGTACGAGCATGATAAGTATATTAAGGCATGATTCCTTCACATTTTAAGGAAATAGAGCATATTTGCCTCCTATTGAACATGTCATTTCTCGAATTTATGTATGTTAACCTGGTAAAAAGTGGTGATGTCTGTTGTGTGATTAGGGTAGACGTTGAAGGGTGTCAAATTAGTTATGCGCCCCAATGCTGTTACTATGACTACACAACAGTTTCTTTCTTTCATCTTCATGGAAGCCTCAGCTTCTAGACTCGTCCTATTAAACTTGTGAAAAAGCAATGTCGCGTCAGAAATAATTAAACACTTATTCATTTACTTAGATAACGCTACAATTCATGGTGAACCTGGATCTGATCCAACAAATCTCTCGAACCAGCACCATCTCATTGTAGATGCGATTGTTCTCTTCAGCGTCATCTCTCGGTTAAAATGCAAGATTCAAGATTCAAGGCTCTTTGGGTCGGAGCTGTGGTGTCCATTTGTTGACTAGGCTGACGTCGCACGTTGAATCTCTTCCTCTATTCTCTGTCAATATAAAGGGAACTGAAAATAACACGCAGTACCTTTCTCTCGAAATGACCAAGTTCTTCTTCGCCTACTTTCGACAAGATCCAGTCCTCTACGCTATAGAGCATGACAGTTTGGCCCTACAAAAAGGGCTCTTTACTCAATTACCTCCTGAACCCAAAGAAACAGCGACTGTCAAGAGTAATTTCGCGCCAGATTTTTGCAATGATATTGTGCAGCTTGTTAATGCAGAGCCAAGGTAGTCGAAGTCATTAACAACGTCGAAGTTAAAACTGCCAGTCGTAAGTGGGTGTGATGACAGTATGTATGAGTATGTCATTTTGGCCTCGATGGCCTTTAGCCGCTTAAAACTCAAAACTCCCTAAAAATCCACTGACGCACGGCTCGCTATATTCATCCAATTGCGGCAAGGTAATCCTCAAACGTACTACAAAAAAATTGTGCCTCGTGCTTCTTTCTAGAGCTATGGTCAAAAAGTCACTCGACAACTAGTCGCTCTGTCTAAAACCTTTCTTGACATTGAAGGTCTCGGTTAGTTCATTACCAATTTTCATGTAGTAATGAGAACTTTCCACAATCTAACTGAATAACCTGACGAGTTTGGCAGGAATTTCGAAACTAGGTAGACATACTCGTAGTGTTGTATAGGTTGTACATGCGACTTTGAAGTCGACAAATAGATGGTGAGTGACAATTTGAAATTTCCGGATCTTTCCCAAGATCTACCGTAGTGTGAATATTGATCGATGGTGGCCTGAAACCGCATTGGTATGAATCAACTAGATTGTTCATGAATGGTTTTAGAGGTTCACATAACACCGCAGAAAAGTTCTTATAGGAGATGTTTAGAACTCCTATTTCTTCGATGCTAAGATTCCATTCTTCGGGCATGCTTTCTTCTGACCATATGCTACAGATGAATTGGTGCATGTTCTCTACCAGTTCATCTCCAGCTGCTTTATATAACTCAGCAGGTGGTCTTTTTGCGCAAATAGCTTTCTTTTATTTATTTATTTATTTCGTCCAGGGTGAATGGTTCTTCTGCCTGACGGCGCTATTTTGACCATCATCGTCGTTGCACTGTCTGGAGAAGTAATTTTTATATATTCTCAAAAACGCTTTCGACTCTACTACTAGTAAGCTTTGTAACCCTGGCATGTTCGTTTCATTCTCTAATAAAACTTTAAAATGTCCTTCCCGCAAAGATATTCCCTCCATTTCCATGAGCGCGCGCTACTCATGCTCCTTTTTTTCTTTCGGAGAAGCATATGCTCCTCCCTACTTTTCTGCTCTTAGAGCTCACGAGCAGCACTCGTCATTCGATGTAGCGCATCTTTATATGCTCGAATGGACGGTGAATGCATTCATAACGTCAATGAATCCATTTTTCGTCCACGGTTATGAAACGTCGCAAAAACTCGTTCAGATTGCGATTAAACAACGCCAAGCAACAAGTACGCGAAATTCATCACCAACTTAGTTGAAGGGAGCTTCTCAAGTTATATTGCGGGAAATTCGAAAAGTATTTTTGGACTATCGTTTAAGTACAGGTATCTTAGATGCATTGAAGATAAAGATGAAGATGAATTTCGGTCGTAGTTGGATTTTTCAATATGATGGCATCTTATAAAGGGCGTGTGCACCAAGAAGGGCTAGAAAACAATATGCCCCATTCTCATTACTTCAACACAATGGCCGCTTTGCACTTAAAAATGTACAAAAACCAAGTGTCTAAAGAAAATCCTCCGCAGCAAAGTGGGATGCTTTGGTTCATTGTGATATTACTAGGAGATCGTGCGGCAATTCACTACACCTGGAATCATAAAAATCTTCTGAGAAAGATCACTTTATTTCATTAATCAGTTATAGGGCACTGTTGGCTTGCTGTTGTCAAGATGCATACTTTTTGTCTGGGTCTACCCAATTTACAAGGAGTAGAGTTTTCTGTCCTGGAAATCCAACGGAACGTGATTCAGCGCTGTTTTGCTATCACGTTGTGATTGAAATTAGATATCTGATCGGTGCTTGGCTGTCTATGTATTGGAATCAGGCGGCGTCAAGCAACTTGATGAACATGCTAGAGTCTGTGAATAGACTGAAGGGGTGGTTGGTCCTCAGAGAAGACCCCTCGCAAACGGCCTTGTTTACTTTAGGATCATCTGAACAAATTGATATACCATAGTTTTTTTTTACAAGTGATCTCGTGTTCTTTCTTGAAATTGGCGGAATTTTGTTTGGATTGTTTCCATCGCCAAGTGCCTCTCATTCTAAGGGCAGATGTTGCGGCAAGTCTCCGGCCTGAAATGTCAATGGGCAGTAAATGGAATAATCCTGTGATGACAACGAAGTGAGCTCGTTGCATTTCTTCCAACAAGCATCACTTGTCCCCTTTTTCATTATAGACTACCATACCACCGGATGAATATGCTATAGTGTGGAGCCAATGAATGACTGCAACGTTTTCTTTTCACTTCAATTTGATATTCAGGATGGGACCTGTAAATCTACCAGGAGAAACTAATAGATGCCATTTAGATGCATGTTATCATGGTCAGGTTGAGTTGGAATTTTGGCCAGGAGGAAAGTATGTCTAATATTAAGTGTGTGGTTGCCCGAAAATAGAGAACGACGTTGTCTGCATAAGCTGCCACACTACATCCCATGTTACCTAATTAGGTAATCAGTCCGTTGAGCACTCGGTTCCTTAGAAGAGAAGAGAGCACACCTAATTTGGATGCAAACCACGCAGAAGTCTGTCTTTTTAGCAGTGACCAAATGTTTCATTTCTAGCTCTACTCTTGGGTGGTTCAAGCCTTAGACGGAGCCATTTATATATAGTTATTGAAGAGCAGTGATGGTCGTGCATGGAATATAATTCCTTTTCGAAGCCACAAGCTGATAGATTTAGCTGTTCTCTGTAGACCATGTCTTGGTTGATCTTCATATGCAAAGATTTCCTTAAAGCAGCTATTGGGTGGATTGCTGTAGTACCGCCAGGTAAATTATTTTTCATCAGCAGTTCCAAGGATTCTTCCTCAGAATCAAATCAGGTGCCACTTGGTTAGAGGATTACTGGTGATTCTTTCACAAAAACTATACCAGAACCTACGTTGGGGTCTCCTTAATCCTAGTTCGTAGGCCTTTAAGGTGGCCTTGTAGGTTTCTTAGTCCTGTTCTGACACAGTCGACTTAGCAGAGTTAAAATTTCTGAAATTTCTGACCGTAGATGTAGAGACATGATTAAGAGATGAGTTGAAGTATTGAAGTTGAAGTGTTCGTCAAGCTCTGGCAGGATGTACGAGTATGTATGTAATTTTTACATTTATCAAGTTTGCCTTGGATGATCTTACTACTTTGCTTCCAGTTCGTCCTCCGACGATTGCGTGAATTGTTACTTTCCAGTTTTCTATAGAATTAAAGAGATTATTGGAAACATAAATTATTCATAGAACTTTATTTTAAGACTATTGCGTGTGCTACAAACTACATAATAAGTATCTACTGGACATCCGAAGTAGGATCGAATTAAGTAAATTATGAATTATAGGAAGAGTGTGCTCAGAGTTAAATTGGTTTGTAATTTCGCCAGTGCTATGCTGTATTGATAGGTTCATCGCAAATATTTATAGTCTCAATGAAAATCCATTACCATACGATCCTTGTTCGTTTACTGATTATGGTGTTATTCTATAAATTACGTTTAATTCCCATATTTAGTCATTTTACCAATTAAAGTGTTTTTTTACTTTCTTATTAGACGATTTACTAAATATTTTCCGTATTCCATAGGTAAAATACGTCGGCTGTGAAGTGGCACGAGGACTCTGGGGCATAAAGTACACTCGCCGACCAGTTGATATTATGGTTGGAATTGCTAAAAATTTACCACCCAACAAAGTTTTGCCACACTGTAACCTCAAAGTGTCCACAGATGGCGTTAATGTTGATATCATTTCGCCCAAGTCCAGTATCAACAATTGGAACTATCCCATCGATACAATTTCCTATGGAGTACAAGATCTCGTCTATACAAGGATATTCGCCATGATCGTGGTCAAGGACAGTAAGAGTGCTCACCCATTTGAGGTGCATGCATTTGTTTGTGACAGCAGAGCCATGGCACGCAAGTTAACATTCGCCTTAGCAGCAGCATTCCAGGACTATTCAAGACGAGTGAAAGAGCTCGGTGAGGGTCACACTGACAACATTACTCCGACAAGACAAAAGTTCGCCATCGACTTAAGGTCACCCGAGGAGTTACAGGAGGGTCTGGAGGAGGAAACAGAAGCTTAAATTGTCGATAAAGCGACTTGTGTATATTTATTGTAAATATCTTGTAAGAACTACAAAGACCGACATGTATATTTCAATTTGTCATACAGCAGAAGATTCCAAAAAGAACATTTGTTAACTAGCTTAAGATAATGGTTGCTCGTAACTTTTTTTTTTTTTTTTTGTAAAATATAGTTAGCAGCTCTGTGTGCTTTTATATGTTTTTGTTTTATTTTTTTATTGTACCGTGTGTTGTATAAACTAGTCGCTAAATTTTTAATTTTATTTTTATTTTGTTTTTCCTTTTGCTTAAATTAAGCTTGTAAACGATACAAAATTTTATTTAAATAAATAATTTTTATTAAAGGGAGAATTCGATTTCACTCATACATTACATAAAAAGGGCTGTAAAATAGATGTTTTTCTGAAAATTTTAAAGTAAATTCTCCGTTAGCACTTGAGTCGAAGATCTAAAATACTTTGGCAGTTTAGAATTAGTCGAGAAAGTGACTATGATTTTATTTATTCCAGATTAACATACTTATTTAATTTAAAACAAAAGACCTTAGCAAACGCACTATCTATGGTGAGGAAGGTGAGGTCTTCCTTTAATTTACGAGTATTTAGTGGGGGCTAACGGCACCGTTTATTTCGCTTAATGCAAGCTTAAAGTAACTTAAAAACTAATAAGAGTTAAGGGTTAGGAAGTAAGGGAATGGTGGAGGAGATCAAATTTAAGACGAGAAGTGCTCAGGTTAAAATCAAAAAGGGGGAGGTTTGAGTTGGCCTTACCTAGCATGTGTAAGATTGGTTCGTTAGAGCCATAAGAGGTGCTGTGGGTTGGGTTGCATATAGAATAGACGAGGACAGCGTAAATTACGAGGGTTAGTGTTGAAGGAAATAAAATTGTAAAGGGAAGCGCAGTCCACAGAACCGGAGAGTAGTCAAGGAATGAAGAGAATGTCAGCTACGTTTATGCGTTTTTCTAGGGTATTCAGGTTAAGAAGTTTGAGGCGGTCGCGATAGGGAAGTAAGATAAATGGGTCACTCCAGGGTGGTCCACGAAGAGCAAATCGAAGAAAACGACGTTGAATGTTCTCGATTAGGGATATATGAATTCTTTTTTTTTTTTTTTTTTTTTTATTGTTCATTAATTCATTAAAAACTTAACAATGGGTAGATATTTCTGCGAAGCCTTGAAGGCTTTTCTGCAGAAGATAGTTTTTCATAGTTTTATGATTAGTTTTTCGTAAGCAAGCTTAGATAATACATAATACAATCTTTTTAATGATAATTAGATCATTAAAGAAAAAACTAATAATAATTGATAAGATAAATTAGTTTTGAAATTTAGCTATTTAACTTCGAAATTCAAGAAAAAATTGTTTTATAATTTTCTTTCTAGTTTTAATATTTTGTATATTTTTTAGTTCATGCGGAATTGTGTTTAGAACTTTCGGTACACTGCATTTCAGCTGTCTTCTCCCGTAGTTATTGTAGAATCGGGGTTCGTGAAGCATACCTTGAGCTCCTATTCTTGTGTTGATTCCATGTTGAATTGGTGTTATGAATCTGTTGTCATCGTAGTACTCCAGTAAAATTGTCATCTTGAAAATATCTTCTACTCGAAGAACTTTAAAACTCCTTTGTTCCGGAATATGGAGCTGGTTATATACGCCTATTTTCTTCAGTGCCGAGTTTTGGAGTTTTTGAATTTTCTGTATATGTGTTGCTGATGCATTGCCCCATGCAAGTATGCCATACCTGAGTTTAGATTCCACAAGGGCAAAGTAAGCTTGTCTTAATACGGCCGTTGTGGCATGATATTTTAGATGTGTTAATGCATATAAAGCTCTTCTGAGGCTCACTCACAACTCATCTATGTGCTTATCCCACAAAAAGTTGCTGTCGATCGTAACTCCCAGATATTTGTGTCTCTCCACTGTGTCGATATGGCAGTTAACTGAACTATTGCATGATTCATTTTTGAAGTGGATTTGCAATTGTGTAGCCCTGAATTGCGGGTTTCGTATATGCATCATTTTTGTTTTAGAAGCATTGATCGTTAAGCCATGATCGTGACACCACTTTACAGCGTTGTCGAACTCCTCCTGCATAATTTGTGTTGCCGTATGTAAGGATCTGTGACGCACCACTATCGCCGTATCGTCTGCATATGCAAATGGTATGGCCTTCTTGAAAACTCGTAACATCTCATTGGTGTACAATATGAACAAGATTGGACCCAATTTTGATCCTTGAGGAACTCCATATTGAACGTTTTCATTTTGGCTGTAAGCATTGTTTATTTTCACGCAAAATTGTCTGTTCGTCAAATATTCACGTAGCCAATCTGCCATCAGTCCTCGTATACCATTATTTTCCAGTACTTCTACTAGTTTATCATGGTTCAGTGTATCGAAAGCTTTACTGAAGTCCACGAATAGCACTAAAACATGATGGCTTTTATTTAGACTTTCGTTAACGCAATTTGTAAATTCTCCTAACAGCTTACCAGTGCTTTTATTTTTCTGGAAACCATACTGACTTGCGTGTATCAGCGAATTCTTTGCTATAAAGTCTTGCAGCCTGTTTGTTATTATCTCTTCCATGCACTTTTCTATTACTGGCAATATTGATATTGGCCGATAATTTTTAAGGTCGCTTTTTGTACCTCCTTTGTATATCGGTCTGATTACAGCGGTTTTTAAGCCTGTAGGGATTTTTGCTTGTGCAATACTTAAATTAATTAATTTACACAATAATGGGGTAAATATGTCCATGTGCCTTTTTATATCAATAGCTCGTATTCCATCAATACCTGGCGACTTGTTTTCACTCAATAAATTAATTATTCTTCGAGTTTCCAAGAAATCTGTTTCTTGAATATAGATTGTGTTGGCTAATCTTGATTTTGAGTGTGTCGATGTAACCGAGTCACAATGATGCACAATATCTTTTATTTGTGTGCTAAAGTTGTTTGCACACGCATTAGTTAAATTGTTCAGACACATTTTACCCGTGAAATTCTTTATTATTGTTTCATCCAAACTAGGCTTTTTCCTTCCCAAAATCTCATTTACTAAGCTCCATGTTTTTCTGGGGTCAGATCTTATTTGGTTAAACTTAGATTTATAAAAAATAGATTTTTGAGCTGTTATTTCCTTGTTCAGTCTGTTTCTGAAAGTCTTATATTCTTGTTCATACGATTTGTTTAGTCTATTGTTTTTCCACTTTCTGTAAAGTTCGTCCCTTTTTTACATTTTCCTCTTAATTCAGAAGTTATCCATGGGTTAAACTTTCTTCTCTTTTTTATTTTTTTCATAGTTGTCGCTGCATCATAGATATACTTCATTTTATCATGATTCTTCTGATAAAGTACGATGACATCACTTTCATTCAAGATTTCATCCCAGTTTGTATTAGCAATTAGCTCATTAACCTTATCGTCAGATATATAGGACAGGCTGACAGAGTTTTCTTTAACAGCAGATTGTTTTGTTTGTGGG
Organism: Volucella bombylans; assembly: GCA_949129095.1. Lineage (NCBI taxonomy): Eukaryota > Metazoa > Arthropoda > Insecta > Diptera > Syrphidae > Volucella > Volucella bombylans. The sequence continues at coordinate 116,522,734 of OX422142.1, read as the reverse complement.
AAGTACATGATTGGGTAATGATCAGTGATACAACTTTCAATTACAGCTGAATCGATTTGGTTATGTGTAGCGTTAGTTAGAATGTGGTCAATCGTTGATTTTGCCCCAGTATTTGGGTCTACTCTGGTATACTCCGTAATCACATTAATCAATCCCAGTGACGCCAGCATATCAAGATATTCTTTCACACCATACGCATCCAAATCATTCACATTGATGTTCATGTCACCCATTACCATTATCTCGTCCTTTTTTCTCAGTTGTCCAACGTTGTGTCTGTATTCTTCGATAAATGCTTTTCGGCTGTTACCTGGTGGTCTATATATTCCTATTACATGCGTATGCTTATTATTCTCTCTAATTTTGAATTCGATACTTTCGTATGACACACTTTCAGATGTTAATCGTTCATATTCTACTTCATTATTTATTAACATAAGAATTCCACCTCCTCTACGTTTATCTCGATTCAGAAACTCCGGTTCGAAACCATCTAAACTGTAAAGTCCTTTTTCTTCTTCATCTATATTAGTTTCAACTAAAACTATTATTTTTAACATATTGATGAAGTGACTTATGTTAAGGCAGAAATCATTCCAATTCTTTCTCAAAGATCTTACATTAAAACTTAAATAGCAACAATTATTTTTTTTGAATTCATTTATATTGATGCCGCTAAATCTTATTACCCTACAATTCAAATCTATCATTACTTCATTTGTGTCCATTTGGTATTAAATTTATTGTGTTCCGTTTACGCACGATGCAGTTATTAAGTGCTGAAAGGAGAAACATACTTGGCTGGCATATTCAAGGAGGGGCCAGACAAGGGTAATGTAAAGTGACCTTGTCACATAAGGGTTGCAAAATTCTTTAGATCATCGTATGATAAAACCAAGAAATAAGTTGGCTTTAAGGATTATCTCATCAATATGCGTACGGAAGTTTAACTCTCTATCGTATAAAATTCCGAGGTCGCGAAGGGATTGAACCTGGGGTACAGGTTGGTCATACAGAAAATAAGGTCGAGAGGGGGATTGATTGGACTTACAGAGTCCAACCAAGAATCCAACCAAGATTGGCATTTGGGGACATTAAGCTCAAAGCAATTTTTTAGACACCAAGTAGAAAACCTATCGAGGTCTTCTTGAAGGAGAACAGAGTCCTGGGGTGAAGAAATAGTTTTGGAGAACTTAGTGTCATCGGCGTCATAATGGATACGGAGCAGTGTTTGATAATCTTCTCAAGATCGTTTATAGTTAAAATAAAAAAAGAGGGGACCTAGATGGCCGCCTTGTGGGACACCAGAAGTGGCTAAAAACGGGGTTGAGAAAGCTGACTTAAAGCGAACGCTATAGTAACGGTTCTCCAGATAAGAAGATATCCATTTTAACAATATGGGGTCAAAACCGAGGGAAGACAATTGGAAAAGGATCAGTTGATGTGATATTTTATCGAAGGCCTTAGCGAAATCTGTAGCAATAACGTCAATTTCGTTGCCATTTTCTAGGGCTGAAAGCGCAAAGGATACGAATTCAACTAAGTTTGTAGTAGTTGATCTACCTTTTAGAAGATTTGCACTGAAAGCTTAGAACCTTCGAACACTTTAGGTATGTGAGAAAGCTTGGGGGAATTCCTCTTGTGTGAGGGACAGATGAAAGAGGAAGGAAAGTGGATGCGAAAGATTGGAGGCACACTTTTTGAGAAATATTGCTGTTAGCCTATCTGGACCGGATACAAATTCATCATTGAGATTTTGTAACTTTTCTTCGATAAGGGTGGGATCAAAAAGTAGAGTGAGAGAGAGAGAGAGAGGGGCCAATGGAGAAATTGGGAAGGTACTTGAAATAGATGGAGTCGGGTACAAAGAGGTTGTCTGCAAATGACTTTTTAAAAAAGTTTGCAAAATAGTTGGCAATAATATGTGGGTCGGTCGATGATATATAATCGAACGAGAGAGAGGAGGGATAACCGTCTGATTTTCTTTTGTAGTTAACAAATTGATAAAATGTCTTAGAATCGTTGATAAGGTTTGTCTCCGCTGTGTCGAGAAAGCGCTGATAGAGGCAGTTATAGAGCTGGGTGTATTGTAGGTAAATTCCAAGATAGTTAGAGTACTCATAATAAGAATTGGTGAGAAGAAAAACTGCCCACAATTTGTTACTTCTGTTTCGTAAATAGCGAAGTCTTCTGTTGCACCATGAAGGGGAAATAGATGATGTTTTATGTCGGGAAAAGGGGATGTACAGAGAAATGGAATTAAATATTTCACTATAGAAAATTGAGACAATATCAGATAAGGATAGGTTGGTAAAATCAAAATAACATTTGCGAGAGAGATGGTAGTTGAAGAAGTGAGCTGGGATGGATCGTTATGGAAAAATGAGAGAAGAAGAGGGGGGTGAAAGTGGTCGACATTTGATAGGATAAAGGGGCACAGCATTACTGTGGAGTTACGAATAATAGGATCACTAGTGAAAATAAGGTTGCCTAGTTGCCTACCGATAGAATTAGGGACGCCACTTACTTGGCACAGGCTTGAGTCAGTTATGCTATCAATGAAAAGACACTCCTTGGATGAACTGGCGTTTGACGCGGTAAAAAATAAGTGATCATCCGATGGGATCCAATTTAGCAGGGGCAGATTAAAGTCACCAAAGATAAGGATATCGTCGATGGAATCACTTACGTAAGTCAATTAGTTGGTCAATTGCTTTAATAGCAAGGATGTACGATTCAATAGGTTGAGCTGGGAGAATGTAGCAACACATAACGTACAGGGACCTGTTGGGAAGTGTTATTTTAATTGAAACAAAGTCAAGTTTAACAGAAGAAGAGATAGTAATGAGAGAAGAGTTGAGGTTATTGTGAATGGCAAGTAGAACACCTCTACATGGAGAATCAACTTTAGGGATGGCAGAATCATTAAACATAGGGAGAGAGTGATCATCATCTCGGAAAACATTATAAGAAGATGGAAATAGCTCCTGGCCCTTTATGTCGGGGATCAGATTGGTTTCTGTAAGAGCATAGACGTCGACAGAGAGACCGTGTGATTTAGATAAGACAGCACGAGTTTTAAAGCGCAAGCCTCTTACGTTTTGGCAGTAAAATGTAAAAGGTAGTTTGTTGCGCGGAGGAGTAGGGGAGTGTAGATGAGATGCAGGCAAAGAAGGCAAGTTAGGAACGAAAAAATTTGTCGTGGTCAACTCGGCTGCGCTGAAGGTGAAAAACTCTTCTAGAGTGTACATAGCTGCGGAAAGCAGCGAGGTCATCCGTAAAATTTTGAGGAGGTGTGTCGAAGATTTCGTGGTAAAGCTTTCTAAGCCTAGTTATATCCGTAGGAAGGCACTTCCTGTTGGATGGAGACCATGACACTTGTTTTGGTTTTTCCCTCAAAGCACAGAGTCGGATTTGTCGTAAAGATATGCGAGAAAGAGATGTATATTTTCTTATATCTTTTTATCCCTTAGCCCAGAGAGAGCGTAACGGCATTCTGTGGTGTATATATTATTTTGGGTCAATTTAACGTTAGGCGGCGAAAGGGGATCAAAAATAGCGAGTGGGGCCCGTGAAACCGAGGGAGAAGGCGAGCTAGAAGCGGGATTTAAGATATGCGAGCTGATAAAGTTTGGGTTTGTGGCTCCTGTTGTAAGGTCGAAATTGGGAAAACAGTTGTTATTATTCGTGGGAGGTGGTGCAGGTGGTTGAGCAGTGACGATATCAGTGGCAGGGGTTAAATTAAATGAAACGCGTTGGGTCTTGGATGGAAGAGAAGCACTTGGTGCTTTTGTGGAGATACGGGAGAAGGAAAATTGTTAAATATATTGTTTTTTTTATACGTTTTTGTTGGTTGGTTGATCCATTTGGAGACCCGCATCCTTCCTAGCTTGAGGTTGGTGTTGCATGAGTTAACAAATAACCATTCGTATTTAGCCTGTAAATTAATTTTGAAGTTCCGTTTGTTTTTGTGGTGAGCTGTTGGGAATATTGTGCATTAGTTGATGGTGATGCCATACCTCTTTATGAAAAATTCGGAAATCCAAGCAACATCTGCATAATTTGGAGACAGTGTTTCTTTTATTTAGGCCAACACAAATATTATGGAATATTTTGCCGCAGATCTCCTTACCGGCAACGAAGTCAGCATTATTGTCGTTAATGGAGCAATTGGTTAATCCACAAGAAGACATGATGAAGACCAGGAAAACAAAAAACAAATTGCGAAGAAAAAAATGAAAAATGCACTAAACGCACTGTCGCGAAATGAACAGACTAGTAGGTCAACAATAAAAAAAAAGTCGCGTCAGCGATAACAATTATTGGGTAAAAAATTAGGTTATTAGATTGGTTTACTATGCTACGTTGTCCTTCCGTTGAATCTTCGGGCCGGAGTGTCAGAATTTATTCACTCTTCATATCCTTGCTATTTCAGGTGACTTTCCTCTGCTCAGATTGATGTTGCTGTTTTTCTTTTCTTCCTTCCAAAGCCCATAAATGTAAATGGAAACAACGATATCATCTTCTGCGCCAGTGATTCCCAAAGTAATCCAGGTGGACCCCAAGTGGTTCATGGGAGACTCGACGGTGGTCTATGTTGGCATGAAAAAAATGGGTCCACGACAATTTATCTGGTTTCGATAGTAACGAAAATTTTTTTTCATTAAAATGAAAAATGAATATAGATCAGATTATTTAGCATTAATTCCCTTTTTTTAAAACATTCCTTAATTTTTTTGAGTAGAGTATTTTAAGAATATCAGCGACAGTTACTTGTAAAAACTTGCATATTCGACACTCTGTGCAACGCGTGTCGAGACTTGCAAAGCGCCGCCCGCCAGCCCGCAACGCTTGTTCCGACGTGCAAAGGGGCGAAATATGACTTGTGCTGTGCTTGGCATCTTGCATGAACTTGTTTGATTACTCACCAATGTAAATACGAATGCTGCCAAGGACAAACGCTACTGATTTGTTTCCGGAATTTTGAAAAGAAAAGTGTGAGTGTTGAAAATTGTTGAAACGGAAAAGAGCAGAAGCGCACACATCTTAATAACATAGGTCGCATCGCTTTATTACTACTATCAAAACTACCCTTTAATATGTATCATATGTATATGTTAACAACAAATAGATCAAAAACCCAACGGAAGTTCCAATGCACGCGCTTAAGTCATTCTCACGCTTTTTCATCAATTCATCATTTTCTGCACAAACAAAAGTGCAGTATTACATCAAGCAGACGACACCTGAGAAGCATTGGGTGATGCAATACCTGAAGCAGCAGTAGAAGTAGAAGTTAGACGTTAAGACAGAAAAATTGTAGTTTTAGTTCTTAATTGGAATGGAAAGAATAAAGTCGATTTTTTTTAATAAATAAATTTTATATTTATTTAACTGGCGCCCGAGCAGGGACCACGGTAAAAGTAACTTTAAATTAAAACGCCCTTAAGCAGTGCATCGTTCGTAGTATTATAAAGCCCTCAAGTAGTGCGTGTTCGCGATTTAACACAAGGCCCTCAAGTAGTGCGTGTTCGCGAGATATTCGAACGTTAAAGTGAATAAAAAACCGTGGTCCCCAAACCTACCCAAAATAGTGCCCTCAAGAAGTGCAGAAAAATAGAACTAACAGACTAAGTGAAAGTATTAGCTCGATAGAGTCTAGTACACTGCACGATAAGTACGAGCGCGGATCCCGAATAGCCGGATTAAGGAGGAAAAGGAGACATCCAGACCGTCGGTGCAGATCACCTGTTATGTTCTTACTATTGTAAGTTTAGATCTTAAGAAAAAAATACAAAGTGAAATTATTAAAACACAAAGTGAAATTTTCAAATACAAATATTATACTTAATTACAATCTAGATCTTAAGAAAATTTAAAAAAAAAAAACAAAAATCAAACTATCAAAAAATTAAAATACAAAGTGAAATTTCAAAATACGAACACCATACTTAACTATATATATTAAATATTATACTTAACTAAAATTAATTTACACTACTCAGAATATCAAACTATATTTAAATTAAACACATAAACAAGTTCATTTATTGCCAGTACTATCTGTTAAAACCCTCAACTCTGTAAGTCCCGACTTCTGTTTGGAAAATTTTGAAAACCTAAAATATGGCCAACCCAATTGTTAGACCTCCTATCCTAAACGTCCCCGAACAAAAAGTTCCAGTAGCTGGAGCAGCTCCAGCAGCAGGAAACGCTCCTGTAAATGTTGGTGGAGTTATCACTAACCAAGCTCTCGAAACCCTCGTAACAAGCTTAGTGACTCGTGTACTTCGAAATGAAGGACGTCAAGTCATTCAATCTCTTGTAAATCCATATGCGGACCACTTCGTTGGTGTTGACCAACAAATTAATTCAGAATTAAGGCATAACATTGGTGAGCTCGACAAAATTCCCGATGTTGTTCGATGCCTTAAGGATTTCAATGGTCATCCAGGAGAATTTAACTCCTGGAAGAAAAGTGTTGACCGAATTTTGCAATTATACGAGGAAATAAGAGGAACACCCAAATACTATGGGATCCTAAACGTAATTAGGAACAAAGTAGTAGGCCAAGCTGACGTGGTGTTAGAATCCTACAACACCCCGCTAGATTGGAAATGCATAGCCCGCTGTCTGACTATGCATTACGCGGACAAAAGAGACTTGTCCGCGTTAGAGTATCAAATGACGTCATTGGTACAAGGAAACCAAACGGTTACCGAATTCTACCATACGGTATATTCCCATCTATCTCTTATCTTAAATAAAATTGGGTGTATGAAAATGGGTAATGAATCACTAAATATTCTTACTCAAACTTACAGAGACAAAGCTCTGGACACTTTTGTCAGAGGTCTTAGAGGAGACTTGCCAAGACTCTTTGGCATAAGGGAGCCAACGGATCTTCCCCAAGCGTTACACCTTTGTCTCAAGCTCGAAAATCAGAATTTCCGCACGCAATATGCTGTTTCCCATTCTGGACCTAGTCGTGGGTCCTTTAATCAAATCGTTCCCCCACTTCCTCCAAAAAATAGAAATATTGCTCATAAACACCCTTCCGCTACTAAGCAAACATTTTATCCCCAGTTAGCTTATATTCCACAACCCCATTCCAATCCAAATCAACCTACATACCGACAAGGATTCCAAACTAATCACCAAGACAACTACGTTCAGCAACCTATGCAACCACGTCCCGTTGCACCAAAACCTCAACCAAGACCTGTCCCAATGGACATCAGTGTCCAAACAAGAAACATCAATTCCATGAATAGAACGCAACAGCGCAATATGACAGGAAAGAGAGATGCACCATCCACACGGCAAGCACAGGTACCAAACAAACTCCAAAGAACCTTCCATATAGAACAACAAGGAGCTGACGCAACCTATGAACCAGAACAAATTCAGGAACATTCCGAACAAGAACAAGGAAACTTTCACATAGAACCAAAGGAGAGCGAAGTAGTTTACCAGCAAGCTTTAAATTATGAAGAAAATCAATACGGAGAGACCCTTTCGCAGTATGTTGAGTCATACGAAAACGCGAATTCCCCACAAGAAAACCCCGTAGATTTTGCCGATATTCATTTTTTAGACTGAATAGCTCTTCACTGCCCTACTTTGAGTGCAGGATGAAGAGCGGCGAGATTCTCAAAATTCTAATCGATACTGGTTCCAATAAAAACTATATTCAACCAAGACTCGTCTCAAAACCCATACCCAATTCTGAACCCTTTTATGCAAATTCTATAGCTGGTATGGTCAAAATTAATCACCACACAGTCGTTAATCTGTTCGGTCTGCAAGAACCAAATATTAGGTTTTTCCTTTTACCTACTCTCAAGATGGCATCTTAGGAAATGACAGTCTAAAACAACTGTCTGCGGTAATTCATACTGATAAAGACCTGATGATAATAAAAAACAAAGTTAGAATAAAAATAAAACAACGTGCCTATACGGCAGTCAACAAAATAGACATAAATACAAACCATATGAATGAAGCACAAAAACGGAAATTAGACTTTTTAACCCAGGAATTCCCAAATTTATTCACAGAGCCAGACGAAAGGCTAACTTTTACCACCACGGTAAAAGGTGAAATCCGCACGACCTCCGAAACCCCAGCATACTCCAAATTTTATCCATACCCAATGTCCCTAAAGGACGAAGTAAGCAAGCAAATCAACCAACTACTAAAAGATGGGATCATAAGACCTTCACGGTCCCCTTACAATTCTCCCATATGGATAGTGCCAAAAAAACTGGACTTATCCGGGGAAAAGAAATATAGAATGGTTGTTGATTATCGGAAATTGAATACCATCACAATTTCAGATAAGTATCCCATTCCTCAGATAAACGAAGTGCTATCGCAATTAGGCCAAAGTAGGCTATTTTTGGTCATTGACCTCAAAAGTGGATTTCATCAAATCCCGCTTAAGGAGTCGGATATTGAGAAAACCGCTTTCTCTGTGAACAACGGTAAATACGAGTTCACACGACTTCCTTTTGGCCTTAAGAACGCGCCTGCAATTTTTCAAAGAGCGCTCGACGACATTTTGCGAGATCATATAGGCAAAATATGCTTCGTTTACATTGATGACATAGTTGTCATCGGAGAAGACGAAGCCTCTCACTACAATAACCTGAGGAAAGTTTTCAAAACATTAGAGAACGCAAACTTAAAAGTTCAATTGGATAAATGCTCATTTTTTAGAGAAGAGGTAGAATTCTTAGGATTCGTGATATCCTCAAAAGGAATCAAGACGAACCCAGAAAAAGTTAAAGCAATTATGGACTTCCCATGTCCCAAAACTTTAAAAGATCTCCGATCTTTTCTGGGCCTTTCAGGCTATTATCGCCGGTTTATAAAAGGCTACGCTAGCCTGGCGAAGCCTCTTACAACCCTCTTAAGGGGGGAGGGAGGAAGAGTTTCAAAAAACTCTTCAAGTAAAATTCAAATCAGTTTAAATGATGATTTGCTGTTGATCTATACTGACTTTAGTAAAGAATTCCAGTTAACGACCGATGCATCCAATTATGCAATTGGAGCAGTATTAGCATATTAGCACAGAACAGTAGACCCATTACCTTTATCTCTCGTACGTTAAATAAAACAGAGGAAAACTACGCTACGAATGAGCGCGAAATGCTCGCCATCATCTGGGCTCTAAATACACTAAGGAACTATTTGTATGGTACAGCAAAAGTCCAAATATTCACGGATCACCAACCACTAACTTATGCCTTGAGTAGCAAAAACAACTACAGCAAACTCAAGAGGTGGAAGGCGATACTGGAAGAATATAATTATGAGCTGATATACAAACCAGGCAAGATGAACATAGTAGCAGATGCCCTCTCGAGACCACCAAAGACAGCCGTTAATTCACTCACTGGTACCCAACACAGTGCTGAAAGCTCTGCCCATGATTTGATACCTTCCACGGAAACTCCAGTAAACGTCTTTAAAAACCAAATAATACTTACTGTTGGGGTGTGTAGGGCTTTTTTCTCTTGGACTACTATGTGTGGGGTAATGGGTTAAAAAAAATGCGGTTTTAAAATAAAACACGTCTTTTCGATTCCAAGGTTACAGCAAAGAGAGCTCTTTTTATTTTCCGGAAATTACTTCCATATTCGACTTACAACTGTCATACAAAATATAAATGTACTAAATAACATATTTCCAATTCGTTACGTTACGTTTTCCTTGTTCAATTAAGTTCAATTAATTTAACTTAGATTTAACATAGATTACAATTTTTAATATTCAAATGAACTAATTATTTTAACTAAAAATATATGTATATTAGTTATACATTTTATTCACGAACATTCTCCCGCCCGGTGGACGAATTTCGTCCGCAAGTGTCCTCGCTCTTGTACCGTACTGTACCTCTTCTGACATAAAAGTTGTGTGTTGTGTGAGTGTGTTGACTAGACATGTAAAATGAGACAAAATCGTGTAATTATTAATTTGAAACATTACATGTAGGTGACAAGGACGACGATATAACAAACGAGCAACAAAGGGAGATAAAATATGTGTCATTGACAAATTGCAATAGTGCAACAGTTTGTTTTGATCGTTGACCAAAACTAGGTCAATTTGTGTCGCGCAACAGCTGTTCGGTTTTGTTTAAGTTTCGTTGTTTTCCCCTTCTTTTTTTTAGTTTAGTTGATATGAAAAGGTAAGTGTTTTTAATTAATTACTATTATTATTATTTTGTTCCTTTTTGTCTGCTCCCATTCCTTCGCGCAGTAAGATTTCGTTTTGAATTGTGTACATCGGCGCGAGTACACAATTGTATATATGTACGTGCGTGTGTACATATTGATGTGCATCGATTTGTTTTGGTTTCGCGAAAGTGATATTCGAGTGCAGTGCAAACAAAATAACAGAAAAAAAAAGAATTGGGAAAATAAAAAAAAATAAAAAGTTCATTAAAAATACAACAAATTCTATACAATTTGTGGTGTTATTTTGTACGATAACTGTTTTCCGCGTACGCAATTTTTGGTTGTGCAGTGCGATGCTGTGCGACGAAATTTTCTCGAACGGTTAGTTGATGATGATGGCCGAATTAGCCTTCTTAGTGTGTGTGGTGTGTGTGTGGTATTTACATTTTTGTGTAAAGCCATGAATCCGCCTTCGTATAGAATTGTTGTTGCAATTCATCTTCAGTAAGTTTTTTCTCAAAGTACGCACAAGCGAAAATACTAAAATCAAAAGCGGTCGAAGACATCAAAGAACCGCTCCGAGAACTTCTTTTCGCATTCGGTATTCCTAAGATTATAGTTATCGATAACGAAAAGTCCCTAAATTCCTCTTCAATAAATTTCATGGTCAATGACCAATTAAACATACAAATCTTTAAAACTCCACCCTATTCTAGCTCGGTTAATGGCCAGGTGGAGCGTTTCCACTCCACGTTATCGGAAATAATGCGTTGCATTAAAGCCGATGGCATTCAGAGAACATTTCCTGAACTTCTTGATAAAGCAGTCTACGAATATAATTATTCGGTGCATTCAACAACGGGCAAGAGACCGCTTGAGATATTCTTTGGGCGAAACGTTAGCATAGACCCAGAAAAATTCGAACAAGCTAGGCAAGACAACATAGCCAGGCTAAGGGAAAAACAAAAGGCTACTCTCGATTACACCAATAAAAAGAAACAACCCATAAAATCATACACACTAGGTGAGGTTATTTACATCAAAATAAACAAGAGGTTAGGTTCCAAGCTATCTCCACAATTTAAAAAAGAAATAGTCAAAGAAAACTTTTCAAAAGCCGTTCTCACAGAGTCAGGAAAATCAGTCCACAAAAATAATATCAAAAGCTAATATGATCTTTTCAGGTTTTTGCTGACGCTCTGCTGTGCAGAAGTACAAATTTTGGATTATTCCAACTCAAAGGTTATAGCACTAACCGTTGGGACTTCAAAACTTCAAATCGGAACCCTTAAAGTTGTCCATGTTATCGACTTGGAAGAATTTGAAAAAACCACTCGAGAGCTCGAGTCCAAACTTCAACGTGATGTTGACACCAACCATCCCATGTTCCCGTTCCTTTCACTTGAAATTACTAAAATTTTATCCCTAATAGATTTATACTAAAACCAAATACTAGAGTTGAGAGGTCATTAAATTTCCTTGGAAGCGCATGGAAATGGATCACAGGAAATCCAGACCATGACGACTTCATATTGTTAAAGTCTAAAATCAATGGTGCACTTAGAAATGAAAACAAACAAGTTATTATAAATAGATCATCCATTGACAGGATTAATGAAATTACAAATAAGACTAACAACATTTTAAAATTAATAAAAGAGAATAATAACATTAAGAATGAAATTGCTATGAACATTAAGAATAAATTAGATATTATCAAAGAAGAAATAGTTAATGTAGAGTACGCCTTGCATTGGGCAAAGGCTGGAGTCATCAACTCATTCATTTTATCCAAAACAGAAATAAGTGTAATTACAGATCTTTTCAAAAGAAATAATGTACCATTCTTAAATATCGAGGAAGCCATAGAGTTCGCTCAAATTAAAATTACATCTAACAATAGAGCACTTTTGTATATTATTAGTATCCCAGACACAAAACAAGAAACATGTAAAACTATATTACTCAAACCCGTAAAACGTGGAAATATTGTAACAAAAATTAAATATGAAAAAATTTTATTTTGCGAAAAAGCAATTTTAGGAATAAGTGGAAAATGTAAATCTAGTAATAAGCTTAGTATATGTAATAGGAAAGAAGTTATAGATATTAGTGAAACTGCTTGCATCCCTAATCTGCTTAGAAGTGGATCATCGAACTGTACAGACATCAATAATCAACACATCCCGACTTTGGAAGAAGTTTTTCCAGGAACCCTACTATTAAACAAATTTAACGGAAAATTCAAATCAATGAAGACAAAGTTAACTTGACAGGAACTTTTATCATTCAATATAGCAATTCAACAATAATAGTAGACAGCCAATCCTATACGTCAAATGAAGTCTCCTTTGCAAAACCATTACCTCCAGTTGTACAACCAGGCTCAACTTTCGGAACATACGAGGAAGTACTTTCACTACAATCTATGAAAGAACTGCATTTAAACAACACCGAACGCATAAACCTAATAGAAGAAGAAAACCGAGCCGGACATTCAACCAACTTGCGAATGTCGACATGCCTAGTTATCATTTTAATGGCAATTATTTTTGCAAAACTATTGGAATATTTTAAACGCAAACCTGTTAATATCAACACAACAATCGCAGCAAACGAACCTTTACCACCAGCTGAAACTATGCCAGAACCCTTCATAGTCATGCAAGTAAGCCCTCAAAAATTAAAAAAAACAAGAATAAATCAAATCCCATATTTTTGAGAATGAGGACATTCTCACTTAAGGAGGGAGATGTTAACAACAAATAGATCAAAAACCCAACGGAAGTTCCAATGCACGCGCTTAAGTCATTCTCACGCTTTTTCATCAATTCATCATTTTCTGCACAAACAAAAGTGCAGTATTACATCAAGCAGACGACACCTGAGAAGCATTGGGTGATGCAATACCTGAAGCAGCAGTAGAAGTAGAAGTTAGACGTTAAGACAGAAAAATTGTAGTTTTAGTTCTTAATTGGAATGGAAAGAATAAAGTCGATTTTTTTTAATAAATAAATTTTATATTTATTTAACTTATATATTCATGAACCAGTTCTTACTACATTGTCGCCGTGATATAATAAAGAATTGTAATGAATTGAAACCCGTCGTTTTTTTTTAACATTTTTACATTTGGTGCCGAACGCGGGTCCCTTAAAGAAATTCATTTTAATTAAAAACAATATTAAAATTTTAGCGTTAAAAGGTAAAGTGATGGAATTATCGGTTCGGGCAGCCTTTCGAGGGTCAGGTGACGAAGCTCGTAAAGCTGACTTCTGAATTTTTTGCACTGAGGAATCGGTAATTAGTGGCAGAACCGAAGACGAACTAAACAAAATCGAAGAAGAACTCAAATCACTTCTTCAGCGAATTCAGGCAGCCAACGATTTATTTTTCAGTTTATATGCATTTTTATTTTTATCACTTAAATTACTCTTATATGCTAAACAAAAAACGCTTAAAAATTAGCTTAAATTACTTACAAATAATCTTATTCCAACTTACTGGCCCCATGTGGGCACTCTAAGTTAAACCTAACACTTAAACTATGTCTTTCGACGTATCTTACAGTCTAATTATATTTTTACATTTATTAATACTAAAACTAAGAAAATAAATTTTAAGCAAAAACTTAGTAGATGGATATTTTTTTTAATTTTTTATAAAACTTAAAACTAGAAGCCTACAGACTACCTAAAAATAAATCTTAATCTACTTAACCTACTTACATCTAATACGTACAGTACACACACACACACTGAGTTGTTTAACTTGAGACATCCAAATTACTCGAAAAATACGCGATATCGCGAAAAATCTTTCAGACAAAAGTCACAAGGTTCGGAAGGGGACATAAAATGGTGACCACGAGTTTGACATTGAGACCCATTTTACAGGTCAAACGAAGGTCACTGCGTCACATACTGCGTTTAGCATAACCTGAGACTATTTAAACAAATGCTCGAAAATGTGACCATTCACTTCAATACACTTGTCCATCCGCGCTCTAAATGAACCAACAGAACTGAGAAGTATTTCTTGCTTAATCTTCCGGCAAGCTTCAGTTATTCGTCTTTTCATGTCCTCACGTGTTGTTGGCTTTTTTCTGTAAACGTCACTTTTTAAGTAGCCCCACAAGAAGAAATCAAGTAACGTAAGATCAGGTGATCTTGCAGGCCATTGCCTCGGACCCCCTCGTCCGATCCATCGTTGATAGTAAACTTTGTTTAATACGCCCCGGTCTACTTGGGAATAATGGGCTGGACAACCATCATGTTGAAACCACATTGTTTGTCGCAACTCCAATGGCAATTCTTCTAGTAACACTGGAAGATGGTCCCGTAAGAAGTTTGCATACTTTTCGCCATTCAAGTTGCCTTCAATAAAATATGGACCTATTAATTTATCCCCAATAATTCCCGCCCAAATATTAACATTCCGTAATGTACGTGATTGGTGAAGGTCGGACTCATCAGAGAATACCACCTTGACGAAGAAAAGGGGGTCTCGTTCAATTTGCTGAAGTGCCCATTGACAAAAGGAAACCCGGTTGCGAAAATCCTTACTAGAAAGTTCTTGATGCATTGAAACATGATAAGGATGGTATTTATGCCGATGTAATATCTTACAGACAGTCGTTTGAGAAATTCCATCGGTTGAAAATTCCAGCCACCCTATCTGACCGATTCCTTTTCTTTGGTTGCACACTTCCTTCACCAGTGAATTGTTGGTCAGTCGTTCACAGACCGTCGTGGAGTAAGAACGTGTTTCGGCTTTTTCGAGAAAAAAAAAATACAAAATATATATACTCGTATATATAAAGTGAAAATCAATATTTGACGACGTTTTGCAAAAGGTCAATCAGCACGGTGGAAGTGGTGTTCGAACGCAATTGACAAATAACAGGTCGTGGGTTCGGAGTCCACACTTCCAAGTGGAACAAAAAGTTTTTTTTTATTTTTTTATTTTTTTTTTTAAAAATATAAAAAAAAAACATAAAAAGTGCGCTAACACCATCACGCGATGCATTCAGGGGAGCGGTCCGCTAAGCTAATAGCGGGACCAGCGGATAAGTCAGGCGATGCTTCAAGTGCATCAAGCCAACCTGAACCAAAGATGAAGAGGAGGAGGAAGCTGAAGCCTACTCCGGACCTAATGAAGCGCCCTTCCCTGTCAGCATCAACAGAAAAGCTGCCTGGCGGAGCGAGGGAAGAGGCGCCAGCAATATTAACGAGAGCAGCAGCAAAACAGCAAACCATACAAAAGGCACTCAAAGGTCATTTCCCATATGTGTCCGATGATGGAGAAGGCCAATGTATGGAAGATGGCAATATGTTTGCATCTCTGGCGGCCTCTGAGTCAGATGATGAAGAGGAGGAGGTAAACGAAATTATAAGTAGCATAAAGCTTCTCCAGCAAAGAGTTTTAGCTATTAAGGCTAAACAAATAGCAAGGAGGGAGAAAGAGCAGCTAGGGGAACTGCTCGTATCTCAACAGCCACAACAACAGCAACAACTAGCAGCAAAAAAAAAGCAACACGTAGCTACTCAGCAGCAACAAGAAAAATCAAAACACCAGTTTAAACACACACAGGCTCAAAAAGTCAATCAGCAGACACCGCAACAACAACAACAGCAGCAGAAGAGCCAGCAACCACAAAAACGGAAACAACAACAACAAGAACAACAAAAGACATCTAGAACAAGGGTTCCACCAATAAACACTTATAAGATGGAACTAAAGCATACTATAGAACTGTGTAAGTCGGCCATAGGCTGTAATTTTTTTATAAAAAGATTAAGCGTAGATAGGCACGCGATCCACTGCAATTCAGTGGAGCGCTATTATAAAATAAAGAATTTACTGAAGGATTCGACGACTGAGTTCTTCTCCTACACCCCGAAGGGGGACAAGCTGCAAACAATGCTGCTTAGGGGATTAGAACCGTCGACTGATCCGGAGGAGCTCCTTGCACTGCTGAAAGAGAAGAAGTGCGAAGGGCTCCAATTCGTGGGGGTCAAGCCTTTCACCACAGCCAGAGCCAAAAGGGAGAAGCGGCAACTGCCGATTTTCCTAGTCCAGCTAAGTCCCACCAGCAATCTGGATGGTCTAAGGAGTATTAAAGTCCTAGACTACCAGGTTGTCCACTGGGAGAAATTAAAGAGGAGCGAAAACATTTTACAATGTGTTCGCTGCCAAAGGTTCGGGCACGCCGCGTCGAACTGCGAAATGCAGCCTCGATGCGTGAAGTGCGGAAAGAACCACAAGTCCGAGGAATGCGCTCTGGGTAAGGACGGAACGTCTGAAAAAAGCCAACTCTCTTGTGCTCTATGTAGGAACACGGGACACACCGCAAATTATCGGGGTTGTCCCAAATTCCAGTACATCAAAAGAATAAATCTGGCCCGGCAGCAGAAAGTGGAATTGAAACGTCCACCCGTGCATTTGCAAACTCCAGCCGTTACTCCCCATGTTACCTACGCCCAAATGGCGGCAGGTAGGGGAAATACGGTACAGCAAGTGAAGGTTGCTTCTCAGGCCCCAGCGCCCAGAGCACCTGAACCAGTACCTGACATGCTAGCTATCTTGCTCTCTATCCAGGGGCAGATGGCTCAGCTACAACGTCATTTAACTGAACAAACCGCGCGGGTGGATCAAGTATACGCTCTGCTGCCTGGCCTAACGCACCTTTTGCCGTAATGGGTACGTACGTGGCGGAGCAAACCCTGAAGGTCCTTGCTGTGAATGTGAATTCACTGATAAGGTTCGAACGACGAGCCGCACTATTTAAGTTGCTTAAAGACCAAGCCCCTGATGTTCTTTTGGTTAGCGAAACTAAGCTTACTAAGAGACATAAAATGAGGCACAGAAGATACAAAATAGTACGGAGAAACCGACCCAACTCCATTCAGGGAGGTGGCGTTGCAATTCTCGTACGAAAAGGTATACATTTTAAAAGAGTATACAGTCGTGTAGTACGTAGGTTCCAGGTGCTGGAAGCATGCATCGTGTATATCCCCCTCCGTAGTGGAAAGAGGTTGTACATGGTGTCTGTCTATGCACCTAAGGCTACTCAATCCACAATATTTATCTCAGAGCTCGAGACACTTTTTCGATTCCTGAGGCTGGAATTGGAAGACAACTATTTTATTATCGGCGGAGATTTCAACGCCAAACATAGTGATTGGGGAAATAATATACCAAATACTAGAGGGAACCTACTATTCAATTGGTGGGGTCAGCACAGTGTGATGTATCGACTCGGGCTTCAGGCGACGGATAGTCCGTCGTTTCCCAGACACGGGTCTTATTTAGATCTTCTGCTGTTCGACTCACGAATACAACTGACATGTACTAACCAACAAACTACAAACTGTCTACGCACTTTCGTGTATGACAGTGACCATTGCGGTCTCAGCACCGAAATAACTGTTCCCAACGAAATTGCGGAATTGGATGAGTTTGTCCAAAGACATTCCTACAATTATAGTAGGGTACGTTGGACACACTTCACCAGAACACTGACTAGAGCACTCTCCTCGAATTCGCTCTACCCACCGCCCAACAGAAATCTGTCAAACGAGGAGATTGACAGGTATCTAAGACTAATGGACGAGTCAATCAAACGAACAATGGACATAACGATACCTCGGTACTGACACACTGACGAAGAAGACCTATTCCGCAACGCAACTATTGACGCACTGCACCGACATAAAAGTAGACTGCTGTCAAGACTAAAAACCTTGTACAGACAGTTTACTGACAGACATAACCCGGAGATCATGACACTGAAGTCGTCGATTAAAAACCTCCAAGTATTAATAAAAGAAAATTACAGAGCATCTGTAAATTTGTATTGGAACAGTAAAATTCGGGCTGTAAACACCAACAACCCGAATATGTTCCCGCAAATAAATAAAATATTTCGGAGAAATAATCAGAACGACCTTCCTTGTCTTAAAATCGCCCGAACGACGAACAACGAACAAATACTGGTAGCAGCGGGCATAGATCCAAATGAGGCTGTTGATGATGACAGCTTCTTTGTGATCGAGGATCCGCAGGAGCAGGTAGAGGCTATAGGAGCGACTTTCCAGGAAGTGTACAAGGCGAATGTTATCATTGGCCCGAACCACGATCTGGAGAATCGAGTACTTGTGCACAATTTCTACCTTCGAAATGAAATTGTGAATTGGCGATTCGAGAGCTCGGGTTTCATCCAGTTCAGTGACGAGAATATGGCAAATAATGTCATCACCAACGATAGGGTACTACCCCCGTTCATTTCGAAGGAAGAGCTGCAAACGATCTTCGAATCACTTAGAAGTAAGAAATCAGTGAGAACCGATGAAATACCGAACATTGTGCTTCGACATCTCCCTCTAGAAGCGGTGAACATTTATACCACCCTGTTTAATAATGCAACGAATAATGAACATTATCCAGCGCATTGGAAAACTGCGGTGGTACATCCCATCCCCAAAAGGGATAAAGACACTTCCAATCCGGCGAATCTCCGATCGATCAGTCTCCTTCCAAACATCAGTAAGGTTTTCGAAAAGGTGATCAATAGAGTCCTGACCAAGTGGGTTGAGGACAAACATATAGTTCCGGATAATCAATTCGGTTTCAAGGCGGGGCATGATATCATTCATGCTGCGTCGAAACTGGTTTCTGATATCCAATTGAACAAAGCCAAGAACCAGTGCACTGGTGCCTGCCTGATTGACTTGGAGAAGGCTTTCGATACCGTATGGTTAGAAGGACTCTTTTTCAGGCTAGACAGGTTGGGCATTAGTAAACCACTGCTGTATATTCTTTTTGATATGCTCTGCAGTAGACAGTTCATCGTGAAGAATGGCGATGCGACTTCTGCTGGAACATTTAACATTAAAAACGGTTTGCAACAAGGTGCGGTAAATTCGCCGATCCTGTTCAACATTTACACGAGTGATCTGATAGGTTCACTTCACCATGCCATAGCGTACGCAGACGACATAATCGCGTACAGATCAGGTCCAAAGATTGAGGTCATTAATATGCTTTTGCAGCGTGACTTCGACAAAATTAAGCGATATTGCGATGACTGGAAGTTAAAAATCAACTTTCAGAAGTCGGAAACCATTCTGTTTAGGACGCCTTTGTCTGGGGCCTCTAGGGATACCAGAAAGAATTGGCGAAAGTTCTCGATCGTGGGACAGCAAGGGCAGCCACTTGCTTGTCGAAATGTAGTCAGATACCTTGGGATCTGGCTAGATCAATTTCTGTATTTTAACAAACATATAGATGTTGCTCTGGCCAAAGCCAGAGGAGCTTTTGCCCTTACAAAGAGACTGTTTTATAACAGCCAACTCGATGCGAGGGTGAAGGTAATCTGCTACATGGCCCTTATCAGGCCCATGCTTGTATTTGGATCTCCCGTGTGGTTCAACGTGAGAGCAAGTTTATTGGAAAAGATTCGGGTGTTTGAGAGGGCTTGTCTTAGGACTTGTCTTCGCCTATACAGAACACCAGAGTCTCAGTACATAAAATTCTATCCTAATGAGGTCTTATACAATAGGGCGAACCTAATAAGAGTGGACAATTTCGTCATTAAGTTGACTCGAAGGCACGTTGTAAGAGCAATGGCCTCATCGAACAACCTGATCTCCGGGGCCTACTACCCCAATTATATGTATCACGAGAGAGTTCGCTTTGACGGCTTTATTCCTCCAGAAGCGTTCCTCTATTTAGATAGCAAAGGTCTGATCCAGGACAGATTGGCGGTGCCGCTAATCTTCCACGTCGCTCGAACAGCTGCGGACAGGCGACACAACTACGACAGAGACGTCGCACAGGGCAGTGCGGTGCGTCTCCGGTTCAGTAGGGCGGTAGGGAGTCGCGACATGAGGGATGTTGCTCAGCAGCACCAAAACTTTTGGTGGCTTGTTAAAGGGGAAGATGCTTCGTCGTCGAACTCCTTCAGTGATATGTAGCTTCATGTGAAGCAAAGTGGGCCAGCCTAATTTTTTTTTTTGTTTTAGCCATGGCCGGCTTACATAGTTTTAGGTAGGTTTAAGTTAGATTTTAAGAAAAAAAAAATATAAAAACAAAAAAAAAACTAAAATATATATACATACATATATTTATATATTATGTATATATATATTATGTGTGTATATATATGTATGTATGTATGCATTAGATGTAAGTAGGTTAAGTAGATTAGGATTTATTTTTAGGTAGATTGTAGGCTTTTAGTTTTAAGTTTTATAAAAAATTTAAAAAAAAATGTCCATATACTAAGTTTTTGCTTAAAATTTATTTTCTTAGTTTTAGTATTAATAAATGTTAAAATAAAAATAAAATTAGACTGTAAGTTACGTCGAAAGACATAGAATTAAGTATTATGTTTAATTTAGAGTGCCCGCATGGGGCCAGTAAGTTACAATAAGATTATTTTTTAAGTTAATTAAGCTAATTTTTAAGCGTTTTTTGTTTAGCATATAAGAGTAATTTAAGTTATAGAAATAAAATGCATAAAAAATTAAAAAAACTGAGTGAATTGTTGGATGACCCGATAAAAGGAAGCGCGCGATCGTATCTGGTCTGGGAAACGTTGGGCGTAAAGAGCAACAGCACCATCGATGTTCCTTCCACTTTCTCCATAAATCAATATCATTTACGTTACTAATAATAACACTGGTCAACAAAAAAATATTTATTTTATACTCGGAGATAAAATTATGTGATTCGTAATCGTTGGAGTTTATAGAATCAGGAAAACTATACAAAATAGTCAGGTCACATCGGGATTTTGTGAGAAAACGCTTTTTTGAATTTAAGAATTAAACCAAAAATATTATCGAACAATTTTATTTCTTGTAAAATTTTGTTGTTTTTTTTTGGAAGCATCTGCATTCCGTTTATAAGAACACCTCGGAGTCTCTCTTATAAGCGACCAGCAGTAATCTGCCAACATTGATGGCTTTCATTTTCCTTGGTACCGTTGCTCTATTGCAGCAATGTCTTGGTGGAATCTCTCGCCGTGCTCATCACCCATATTTTCAGGAAAGAAATTGAGATGAGAATGCAAAAAATGAAGTTTTAGCGACATGTTGCATCTCATTTTATGATAAGCATCCAGCATTTTCTTTATATCATCTGCATAATCTGGAGTCTTATTGTTACCTAGGAAGTTTTCTGCTACTTTCACAAATGAACACCAGGCCTGTTTTTTTAATGAATCCAGAGTAGGAATGAAAGCTGGATCTTTTATAAGCTTTCTAATGTCTGGACCCACAAAAATACCTTCTTTAATTTTTGCTTCGCTTAGTGATGGGAACTTTTGTTTCAAAAAATTGAAACCAGGTTGGTCTTTCTTCATCGCCTTTACAAAGTTTTTTATAAGTCCCAATTTGATATGTAATGGTGGTAGAATAACTCGCTGTGGTTCGATCAATGAAGGATTCCTTATATTTTTTTCTCCACAAATAAAGTTTGTTCTTATAGGCCAATCTACTCTCACAAAGTGCTCCGATCATGCTCTACTATCCCACTCACATAAAAAACAACAAAATTTGGTGTAACCTAGTTGTAGTCCAAGAAGTAGAGCAACAACTTTTAAGTCCGAACATATCGACCAGTTATATTTTTTATATTAAATTTTTTCCAATATAAATTTCATAACATCGTAGGTTTCTTTTAAATTCACACCATGAGCTAGAGGTATTGAAGGAATCTTATTACCATTATGAAGCAATACAGCTTTCAAACTAGCCTTTGATGCGTCGATGAATAGCCGCCATTCTTCGGTTTTGTGCTCATAACCTAGTTACAGCATTAAGCCATTAATATTATTACAATACACTAAGTTATCGGCTTTCGAAAAATAAGGAACAAATTCACTTTAATTTTCGTTCTTTGAACATTTTCATAACCTCTACTATCTCTCTCACTTTAATTCGGCGGTCGTCTAACACCATTTGGTGAACTTTAACAATGTTATCGTCAGCGGTTGCAGTTTTTGGACGTCCCGAACGTTCATCACCTCCCAAGTTCTTACGGCCACGTTTAAATTCAGCTGCCCAAAATTTCACTGTGGTAAATGATGGTGTAGAATCCGTATACACAGCGTCCGACTCATTTTTGATTTGCGTAGGCGTATTGCCTTTCAAAAACAAGAATTTAATAACAGCTCGATACTAAATTTTTTCCATTATCACAAAATACACTCACGTCGACTCACTCAAACGACTGTCAACTAAAAACGGCGCCTCCAAAATAACTGAAACTTCGGTAAGCAACTGTGAAAAGATGCACAACTAGTATTCACTAGCTTTTATTGACGAGTGCCGCTATCTTTACGTTGCGGTCGGAAACTTTTCAGACAACCCTCGTATTCGACGAGTCCTGTCCCAGAATTCACTGGAAGTTTGCTGTAATCGAAGACACATTCACCGGCATAGATGGTAAGGTAAGAGCGTGCGAGATTCGGTATACAAGGCGACCAGTTCAACTTTTGTATCCATCGGAGTTGTCATTTCATCTTCGTCGGCGGAGCAGGGTGTTGAAAATTGTTGAAGCAGAAGAGAGCAGAAGCGCACACATCGTCGTTTTTTTTTGAACATGTTTACAGTGAGTGAATCGATGTCAGTATATTCCAGTGCCGGAAAAGGTAAGTACCTGCCTATTTGTAAATATGTTATGCATACTTCTATTTTATATTGTAATAATATTATATTTGTTATGGTTGCGTGTAGTATGTACGTAATAGAAATTAAATACTGAAAAGGGCCATTATTCGATACTTCTTTAAAAGAAGAGAAAGCCGAGAAAGATTGAACTTTTAGTATCTACTTTTTATTATAAAATTATTTATTTGTCCGACTGTGGCGATTCACTAAAGGAGAGATATACTCGTACATATGATTCCAGGTATATCTTTACAGGTAGGTAACTGATATGAAACTTGGCTGAATCTAAGAAAAAATGTCGACCGTACAGTGTTGATTACTTGAAATTTGGTTTTCTTCCATCAAAGGCAGGCAAATGATTGCCCATTGTATATATGTAAGAAAGCTCATAAAAAGCCACTGTCTTCTCTCATAGAATAAGGCCCAACTCCCAATGTGTTTAAATCAATCACCTCATGAACATTGCAACCCATATGCCTCTTATGCATCCTGATAAAATAACATTGAAGGAAAAATATGAAAAGAAACCCACCGTGCACAGTATGTTCGCTTCAACGTCTCAAAGTAACGATGATGGCTTGCGGACATCTTTCAATATCTCATTGCTTATAGTGAAATCTGGAAAACCGCACACCGTCGGAGAACAGTTAATTTTACCCGCTGTTGAAGAGGTTTTAAAAACTGTTCTGCATAAATCTCCACCACGACACCACACGCTGGTACATTCAGCTTCACCTATACACGCATCCGCACCCTACACACATACCCAACGCTCACACATCAGCATTACAGATTCAACACCATACTGGTAGCACTCTACCGGAGCACGTAAACGTCAACCCAAACGCACCTAACTTTTATCCGATGGGCAGTGATCAACCAAGTTCCAGTACACGTAACACAGCTAGAAGAGGCACCGTTTCAAACCCGAGCATCGGAAGAGGACACGGTATGTGAAAAATATTTTGCGACACATACGAGACGACTACCAGATGGAGGGTATGAGGTGGCGCTGCCACCTGAAGAAAGACGTCCAGCGTTAGGAGTCAGCAGGGAAGTTGCGCTTAGAAGATTGACGCATTTGGAACGACGATTACAGAAGGATGAAAGACTATACGAAAAATACAGTCAATGTATCATGGAGTATCTGACACTCGAACACATGGAGGAGATCGACCTCGAAAACGATGTCATCATTGCGTCACCGTTTCTTCAACATCATGCTATCCTCAAGGAAGCTAGCTCCATGACTAAATTAAGAGTCGTGTTTGACGCCGCTTCAAAAGGCACGGATGGGACATCTCTCAATGACTATCTGTTGGTGGGCCCCAAACTTCAAACTAACATAGTCGATGTTATCCTGAGGTGGAGGAAACATATATACACATTTACGGCAGACATCCAAAAGATGAGCCGTCAAATTTGGGTCAATCCAGAGGATAGATATTACCAAATAATTCTTTGGAGGCAAGCCAGGGATCAGCCGATAAAAGCCTTTAAGCTCAAAACTGTCACTTTCGGGACCGCATGTGCTCCCTATTTAGCTATTTGCGTTTTGCATAAAGTTTCTGAGGATGAGGCACAAAGGTATCCAATAGGAGCAAGGGTTGTCAAGGAAGACATGTACGTAGACGAAGAAGCACGGCACAAGAGGAATGAAGTCCGGAATATGCTTGCAATTGCTTTACCCAATCTCCGTAAATGGACTTCGAACGACCAAGAATTGCTCAACGACATTCCTGTCAGGATCGGGAGATAAGCTTTGAGCTGCCTCTAGGTGGTGCAGATCATGTAAAAACGTTAGGCGTTAGGTGATATCCTAAGACCGATTCATTTTTGTTTCAGAGTTTCCAATTAGAGGTCGAGGAGGTAACTAAAAGGAATATTCTGTCAGCTATAGCCTGTCAATCCACTTAGCTGGATAACTGCTTACATCATCAAAGCCAAGGTAATTATGCAACAACTGTGGCGTCGAGGAACGGATTCCATCAGAACTCAAGCGCGAATAGGAGGTATTTTGCCACGAACTTCCACTGATTCACAAAATTTCGATCCCCAGATGGATTAGATTTAGAAACTACAATTGTTCAACAGAACTGCATGGCTTCTGTGATGCGTCAATCAAAGCATACGGAGCAGTAGTCTATGTGCGGGTATTGGATGACGACAACAACTTTCACCTGCATCCACTTCTTTCAAAGACCAAGGTAGCTCCATTAAACACGGTGAGTCTTCCACGCCTGGAGCTATGTGGAGCAGTTATCCTAGCCACATTTCTACTCCACGCTAAGGCGGTGTTCGGTCTCGGTCGGATTCTACCATCACCCTAGCGTAGATTCGTGGACACCCTACGAAATGGACAACGTTTGTGAGCAATAGGGTTTCGGAAATTCAGCGCCTTATAAACCGCGACGAATAGAGACACGTCCCAACCGAGTTCAACTCAGCTGATTTAGCATCGCGTGGCGTTTCTCCCTCAGCCCTAGTAACCCAAGATATATAGTGGAGAGGTCCAGCGTTCCTGAGGAGTCATTGGCAATTTGAGGAACCAGAACAGCCGATCATGATTGAAACCGAAGAAGAGGCCCGGAAAGTCAAGTTACACCATGTTTTTGTGTACATACTCAAAACTACCAAAGTTGGTTCGAGTTTTGGCATACTGTTTGCTGTTTGGGCATAATTACAAAGCAGGAACCAAATCCAAACGGGTTGGAGTACTTGAACCCGATGAATTACAAGCAGCAACACAGGCGGCGATTCGATTGGCTTAAATCGATATGGTTGCAGCCGAATTGAAGAAGCTACAAGACTACGACACTGCTCCAAAAAGTTTGAAGTCACTCAATGCCTTCAAGGACGGCCAGGGCATCATACGCGTAGGGGGACAACTTCCATACAACCAACAACACCTTATAATATTAAAACCAAACCACCACCATACAGATCTTGTTATTCGCGACGCACACCAACAAACCTTGCACGGGGGTACTCAACAAATGACAGCATACATCCGCACTGCATACTGAATACTACACATAAATTTGTTTCCGACACAAGGCACAGCATATGCAGCAGCTGATGGGGAGTCTACCCCATCACAAGTTTAGTGCAAAAATTTGAGTCTACATATTCGTTGTGTGATGTTGCCGTGTCAGTGAGACAACGGGTTGGTCGAAGTGTTGAAAATATTTTGGCCCGAATTGGAAGATATGGACTTGGACGACATGTGGTTTCAACAGGATGATGTCACAAGCCACACAGCACACGCTACAATCGATTTATTGAAGAGTAAGTATGGTGAGTGTGTTATCTCAAGAAATGGGCCAGCCGATTGGACGCCTCGTTCGTGCGATTTAACGCCGCTTGACTATTTTCTGTGGGGCTACACTAAGTCATGGGTTTATGCCAACACGCCGACGACGTTGGAAGAGCTCAGAGTCAACATTGAACGCGAAATAGCGGCCGTTTCGACCCTATATATCCACTGCTTCCAAGTGCAGGTGTCTTAATACGACGTTTGGAATACCGCCTACTCCCGACGACCTTTTGTTTTTCTGAAATTCAAAGATGCACAGGAGTTCATCTTTTCGCACGAACCGAGGGAGCTCATTCATCCGCGTAGATAACGTTTGCAGCGTTTTCTTCACTGAATATGGTAAAACCGTGATTCTCGGATCACCAATTTTGAAGTTCGTTACCAATTTTGAAGATTTACGCAGGCCCTGTTGTCAATGTCGTGATTACGGCAAACCGGATTGTTCACCGTATACACTGCCTCAAAAAAAGCTCACTTTCTCCTGTGGGTTTTCGACCACAGTCAAAGATGTTGCTCTGGTATTGTTGTAGCCATTTACCCAGCGAGAGATTGCAAGGATTCATTTAACCACTAAAGCCGAGTTGAATCAGCTTCCTGCTTCCGCACACTGTTCAAGAACTATAAGAAGGAGCTCATATTTCGATTAGTGGACTTACTTGCCTTGAGGACATATAATAGACAAAAACACTACCACTTTCAAAACAATAATTTATTGGTCATTTCTTTTCGAATTTTTCGACTTAGAGTTAACATACGAAGAACTTATTTCAAGAAAATTAAAAAAAAATAATAAAAGTGAAAAGTACAGCGTTTCGTTGGATTTGATCTCTTCAGGTTGTCCATGGACAAAATTCAGGTCAAGAATTTCATTGTTCAAAAAAAAAATAGAAATGAAGTGGCGAATGAATTTTAGTCAACCTAAATTTTGCATTGCACATGATTCCGTTTCTGTTTACGTTTCCGTTTCCGTTCCCGTTTCAGTTTTCCATTTCTGTTTACTGATATTACTCTTCTACGCTCTCTGTCTCTCTCTTTATCTCTCGTTTAACAAAATATGGGCGACAAAATAAAGCAAAAAATCTAAAATCAAAACCTAAAACTTAGCTACGAGTAAGCGAACGTTAATTTATGGTGAATATTATAGGGTCCGTCTGGTCGTGGACAGGACGAACTTATGGCTTCGCTGGGTAATTTGCTTGCTTCGATGTGATTGTGTGCGCGTGTTTAGTATGTGATACATGTCGTGTTTGTGTTCGTTTTCGTCTCGTGTACATATGTCGTAGTGTTGTTGTTAAAATCTAGAGAATCAGTCTAACTGGCGTCGGACCTGAAGAGGAAACGTCGCTTTCTGGGGTCCATCCTAAAGCGGCTCATACTTCGGCCCATGGCGAGATTTTCAGCTGTTAAATCGGCTGTATCAGCTGATGGTACTTCTATTGGAAGTTCAGCGGCTTGTGGAAGAGAATTTAGCACAGGCTCTGGTTCGGAGGCAAGTTTTTCAGGCTCTGAAAGTGTTTCAATGGCTTTTGGAAGTTCTGCCACTAAATCTTGTTTGTCTTCCTGTGCCGCTGAGTCATCATTGGATGTGGAAATGATTGTGGGCTCTTCATCGTCTGAAGCGGTGAGGGCTTCAGATTTTAACAGATTCGATCCGAGATCCAAATATCTGTGGTAGATGGGCTTGACTTCTTCAGAATCTGGCAACGACTCAGGCTGGCTGGCTGATGGTTGTTGCATAAGGTTCTCCTTTTCAGCCGGTGTATCCAGGGATTCCTTAACAAGCTCAACAACGTCGTCGATGGTGAGTGGGAGCTTTGGCTTTTGCACTGACACTGGCATCGGTTCTGGTTCATCTGATTCAATAACTTGGACTGGGATTTGGTACATCTGATCGTTGTTCTGCATCATTGGGTTATACATTGGGAGGAGTTGCTGCTGTTCAGATGGAGTTTCAGCCTCAACAGGTTTCTCTTCGGATAGTTTTGATTGTGTGCCAACTGGCTCTGGTTCGAGTACAGCTTCTTCGATTTTCATTTCGTTTGTAGTTTCCGTTTGCTGGTCCAAGTTTGACTTCTCCGAGTTCACTAGGCTTGAAATAAAGTCTAAAATGAGTGACTGAGCATCTTCGTTATCGCCGGCTGATGTAACAGACCCATTTTCTTCATTTGTTTGTGCTGGAGGTGCCAGTTGTTCAGATGATTGAGAAGCTTCCCCTTCAGATTGGATATCCGCGGATTTGTTAACGTCGGCTTCGGCTTCGGGTTCTTGTTCTGCTTCAGCTGGCATTGCTGGTTCTTGTGCTACCGACTCCGCGGGAAGTTCTAATTCAGCTGGTTTCTTAGCCTGACCCATTAAGGTTTCCTCTTCGGCTGATGATTTCTCATCTGATGACATCTCATTTGGTGTCATGTTGTCTGTTGACATCTCTGCTGATTTTGTCATCTCTAGATCGGAAGCAGATAATTCAGCTTCTGTGAGTTTTTCTGTCTCTGGTTTCGGTTCAGCTTTAGCCACTGGTGCTTCAATTTTCATTGCCATCTCCGCCTCGGGTGCAGCATCTTCGGTTTCCATTAGCATTTCAGGTTGCGAGGATTCTATTTTCAATGGAATTTCGGGCAAAGGAGCCGGAGCTTCAGATTCTAGTTCCTTTTCGGGTACAGTGATGGGAGTATCAGCTTTGAATAACACATTAGGCTCGGCAACCGGCATTTCAGCTTTCATAGGTTTTTCTGGTTCAGCTTCGGGTTGCATTGGTTTTTCGACTGGTGCTGCTGGTTCTAAAATCTTCTCTGCTGCAGAAGGAGTAGGCATATCAGCTTTCAATTTCATCTCTTCGTCCTTTAATTGTTCCATCTCTGGCTCAGGTATGGGAGTTTCCATCTTTATGAGTGTATCAGGTTCAGGGATAAGATCTTCTGGTGGTGCTTCTGCTGATTTCTCAGACTCCACTGGAAGTGAGTCTTCATTTGAAACCATTTCGGACTCTGTTGGTTCCTCTGAAAGTTCCACTGATTTGACAGCTTCTAGAAGCTTCTCTGGTTCATTTACTTCAATCACTTTGTCTGCCTCTGGAACGGGTTCGAGTAGAATCTTCTCTTTTTCCATTTGTTTCTCTGCTTCGACTGGTGTGTCAATGGTTAGTTTTTCTTCTCCCTGTTGTAGAACTTCCTCCAGTGTCTTGGTGAGCTCAGCTTGAATGGTGTCTTCTGCAGCGATCTCCTCATTTCGGAGATTATTTTCCTCAACTTGGAGAGATTCTTCGATATTAGAGACTGGTTTGGGTTCCTCTAGAATTGGTGCAACAACAGCTGGTGCAACAACAGCTGACGCCACAGCAACCAATGGTTCGTCGACCTTTTGAATGGGAATCTCGACTACTTCGGCTTGGGCAGGAACACTATCTGGAATTGGGGCAATTTCAGATTTAGGATTGTAGCTTAAATATGGAATATATGCAAAGGCGGGTTTTTTCTCCTCAGTAGCTATTGGCTCGCTCCTCTCAGCCTCTAAGGGCTTTTTCTCTTCCTGTGGCTTAACGCTAACTTCGGCTATCTCTGATGCTTGAGCCTCGGCTTGTGCTTCGGACGGTTCAGGTTGTGATGGAATTGCTGCAAGATTGGTCTTTTTAGAAATCTCAGGCTCTGGTTGACTTTCAATCTCTACAGGAGTTTCGAGCTTTGTTGTGAAGAATGTTTGTGGACGCTTTCTCTTTTGAGTGTACAGATCTTGTCTCAGAGACTGCTGTTCTGGTTTGGCTGCCTCTTGTTTTGGTGGCTCCTTATTAAGCGCTACTGGACGCTTATTGAATCTCTGATATTTTACTGTAGTTCTTTCTGGCTCCGATTCCACTATAGAAACTTCTTGTTCAACAGGCTTAGCTGTGATTGCTGGTACTGCAGCGGGTTGTACAGCTTGTGGAATTTTTCTCAATGGCTGGACTTTTTTGCGTTGCGCTTCGATGGTGATTCGATTAGTTTGAGTTTTCCTGCGGTTTGAGTTTTGGACTTTCACTACTTGTTTTTTAACTGGAACGGTAATAAGGGTATCCCTACTGCCATCCTCTTCGAGATCTTGGATTTCCGGTTGCCTAGACATTTCCTCCATATTCATGTCTTCCTCGGCTGGAATATTCTCTGACTCTACCACACCAAAGTTTCTATTCAGCTCGTAGTACTTAAAGGACTCCTCACAATCGATGGACATATCCTCTGGACGCATACACGTGAATGAATCCTAAAAATATAAAGCTGTACTTTTGTATCAGAAGTAAATCACAAAGCTTACCTGACTGAATACGGTCTCTTCGGGGCAAATAAAACTCCATCGGAATGTGTTTTCCTTTCCATCAGCATAGGTCACTGGCAAGCACACGTGGAAAATTTGACACTCGTTCTCCACATCGGCATAGTACCCATAAGTCTTGTTGTCGCATGAGAAGCCATCAGTGATGTCAGCTCTAATTGAGGTCGCATTACTCGGCAGATTCAACCTGGATATCATCATTTCTGGATTCGCTTCCTCATCAGCTGCCAACATTAGCATAGGGTCTTCCTCCTGCTGCTGCTGCACTATGGCCATATTTTTCTGCAGTAAAAAAATAAAAAATAAATAAAAGGGCGACATAAGTTTCCATATAAAGACGTGCAGTGTTGAGGCAGGTGGACACGCAAAGTGCAGCTTAGGATTCCTCAGAGTGGGTTTCCTCTCCACTAACTACGGACACCCAGACAAGTACTTCCTCTGTAAGCCATCCACAATGCCACAGGTATGTCCAACGATGGCTCAAAAATTTGCATTATTTGTCATAGAAAATTTCAAGACGTGACTTGGGTACAGAATGGCGCCGTATCCAAATCGTAGTCGTAGTCGTAGTCGGAGTCGGAGCCGGAGTCGAAGTCAAAATCGTCATCGTGGTCACAACCAACGGAATCGAGATGGGAGCATTACACTCCCAATCGTTGGCTTACTGTTGTTATTGTGGTCGATTGGTTTGGACAATAGGCATACCATCTGCGGAAGGTGGGTACACTAATAGCGCGTGACAATGTTGCATTTTTTTCGGCCGTCGGCTGGAGTTTGGATTCTTGAACGCAACAACTAGGAGAGAGTCGTAGACAATTTCACTTGGTGTTCTAATTTTCACTGATTAGTGTTTTGGTGAAATTTTCCACGAAATATTCAAACTTTGGGACATTTGCATTGGACGGCTGGCAATTAATCGTCCGCTACGAACACAGTCAGAGGAGAAAAAACAATTTCGGCCGACACATTTGGAGTGAATTTTAGAGAGTTAGTTTCTCAACTCCGATTTTAGAGGTTTGGAAATTTATTTATTCAAAGGTTGGTTTAAAATTAGTCATGATTGCAAGTCTTCCAGCAAGTGGCCGGAAAATGGTTGCGAAATTGTGCAAGTAAATTTGAAATTGCACTCCAGAGAGAAGTACTGAGGAATCGATTGGTTCTTAGCTATTGAACTCGGATTCAAACAAACGGTACTACTTCCCATTTTATTTGAATTTCATCAACTGTAACTGTTGGTTGGTTATGTCAGAGAACATTTTATTCGTGTACTATTGCCACACGTGATATGCGACATTGAATCCGTTTTGGGGGTGCCCCTTATACGTCTTAAGACCGGGAATTTGGTGGGTTCTTAAATTAGAATTTATTGATTGTCGTGTTTTTTTTTTTTTATAATTTTGGTTCCGCCGAGGAAGTGGCGAATGATCCGGAATCAGAATTGAGATCGTTCACACCCGGCGCCAAAAATTGTAGGCACCATGGCATTGACATGAGAAATTTCAAATCACTGGAAACCGAAATAGGAAGGACTAACCGGAAAGAATGATGTTAGAATTTTGCAAGAAATCCAAGAGAAGGGAGAAATTTTGAATATTTAAATATAGCAACAAATTACCCTTCATCGAAAGTGCAACTGAAAAGACATCGTGGAAAGACAAAGCACAAGTTAACTGGAGTAGATAAAAAATTGGTTTGACCAAAACACCAATAAAATATATTCGGCAGACGCCGTTATTACTCGTAAATGTTGGTTAACAATTTTGTGCTGATTGCTTTCTAGAGGTCTCAGAGAAGTTTTTTTCAAACTGGAAAATTAGGTCTGCTTCCTTCTAATTTATATGATGATGCGAGGTTCTCCATTAGATCTCACTTTTGTATTCGATTATAGTGTGACAGTTGTTGGGGCAAGTATGTACAATATTTTGTACTTTTGTACTATCTGCACTAAGGCAGATAGAGGCTTTATATCGATGGAATAATTTACTAAGTTCTGAAGGACATTACAGCTAACCAAATCAGAGGTGTAATAGGTACAGAGGAGACTTTCAAAGAATAGTGCAAGAAATTGCATCTGACCAATATGGATAAGTCAAATGCTGGTATCTCGTTTATGTTTTCAGCTTAAGTTTATCATTGTTGGAGAAATAAAATTAACAACATTTTTAAATCATTATATTTATCCATATTCTGACGAAATATAAAGGTTCCGTCCTAACTATATTTTTTTTTTAAATGTGAAAAGGTAACAAGAAAGATATTCCTGAGTTAAATCGGGATTGTTTGGCTGATCTCATTATTGCTCTATTTAAAATGTTTTTTTTTTCCTGAACAAGGAATGAAGAGGGCTTTTAGCTGACTCCGAACAGTGGGGGTGATAGATTTTATCCAGACAACGATTGTCATTGCCAGTTGAAATAACACTGACTTAATCGATCTTAAAGCTTCTATTTTTCAGCGAATATTATACCAAACTTGTTATCTCCTATATATAACATAAACATACAATTTTACTAAATTTTTATCAACATAATACCCTCAACTTAGATTCCGTCTAGGGGAATAAAACTTTCGTAACCTTTTTAAACTTTTGGAGATACATCTGTCTTATATTCTTTACTCTTTTAAGCATTTATTGTTTTTAGGAAAAATATTTTTATAAATATATCTATAACATTTCTTTGCTTTATACAAATAACAATTCTTGATAATTATTTGTGAATAAAATAAACCCTTTTGGTTAAGTCAAGTCAAGGAGGAGCACGAGAGCGAAATTATCAAAACATTAAGGGAAAGCCGTAGCTAAAACTTAGATAGAGCGGTCAACTCACAGTTTTATCGCATTTTCCTCAAAACGATACATTATTAAAAAAAAAATGTTTAAAAATTATAAGTAACATTGCAATGATTGCAATGGTTGCAACTATTACCTAAAATATTTATCAAGACACCTTAGAAAAACATTTGTGTTTTCAGTTAGAATTTCACGAATGTTGGTTAGAAGTACGTTAAAACATATCTTAAGTTATGTGAAAGAATTGAAATTAACTTAATCGTTAAAACCAGTGAATCAACCAGTTTACTTGAATCTGGGTTAGAATCGGCTAAGGTGGCTTGTGATTGATAACGAATAAAATTTAATTGTATGCCCCTTATTTTTCTAAACAGATAGAAAAGGTGTCCTTTTTTAAAGAAATATAACTTTCGATATGGACTGTCAAATTTGGTAGATGTCTGATATATCACATTTTTATTTAGCATATTTTTGTAACTTATCACAGAAACACTCACGCCTCAACAACGGTTGGTGTTGTTCATCAAACTTATACAGTGCTTCGCCTATTTTTCGTGTTTATAATCGTCCATCTGAAGACGTTAAATAAACATCCACGCATACGCTACTGGATAGTATCCATGCACATTGTACGGTTTTGTGTAGTTTGCTATCGATAGCACCATCGGTTTTTATTTTTTTCGAAAATAAAGCCGGTGGTTAAGCTACTGACAATGGAGATCTGAAATTTTTGAAAATGATGAAATTGATTCGAAAGAGATGTGGTTTGAAAAGGATGAGGCTACATCCTAATACAGCAACTAACCGTATTTTGAAACATAATTTGGCAAAACGGTGATTTCGCGGAATGGACCTGTCAATTGATCATGTCATGCAGTTTAACACCTCGTAACTATCTTATTTCGGAGAAAACCAGAGACTATTAAGGTCCTAATGTGAGTGCTATTACCATGTATCCGAATAAGTGGTAGGATATTCTTCTGAGAGGATGAGTTTTATAGAACGTGGTCAAGAAGGTATTGAATTTTTTCTATCAAATTAGAAAAATGGTCATTTCATTAATTATAAATTATTTTATTTCAATTCGAAGTCCTCATGCTAAAAAAGTGATAATCTTTATTTTATCCAGGCCAAAAAGAGTACGATTTCCATAGAATACCTGCTCACAGTATTGATATTATATAAATTGGATCACAACTATTCCTTATTACTTGGATCTCTCTTGGAAACTCTCATATTAAAGTTACTTGTTCAAGCCAAATATTTTGATCTTATTTAAGAAAAACTTGGAAAAATGTTAGAGAGTGTATAATCGAAAACTCAAAGCCTCATCACTCACTCCAGTGTCCATAGGCAACATTTTCGATTTTCTTAAATTTTTAATCGTCGGAAATCATACAAGATAGTAAACGAATATTCTTCTGAAGTTATTATTTTGTATCGTATTTTTCCAAAATAATTCTTTTTATGAAACTCGCTGTATAATATTTTTTGTATAATATTAAAACACGTACACTATACAACTATTCATAAATAAAATAAATTTCTTATTGAAAAAAATCAAGTTGTCCTGATTAATGAATTTATCTCCTATTTGTTTAATATATCACAAAATGAAGTGCAACTTTTATTTTATTAACCTTTTCGCTTCTAACAATAATTACGAGTAGTTAGCACTCTCAATGTGGAATTTGCCAAAGTAGTTTTTGCTATTCTATTAAAATATATTTTTCAAAAAAATACTTTTGAGTATATGTTATTAGTATAATGTTTTAACCTGTTTAAAAATATATAACCTAAATTGGGAAATCAATCTTGTAGCACCGAATGTATTTTAAAATTTTAAATAAAAGGAAGCGAAGTAGAATTAAATCAATATTTGTTAAAGTATCGTGTTTAAATTATTTAATGAAATTATTGAAAGTCATCTAATCTACTATTGCTCGTAAATTACCCAAATAACTTGAGCTTTACTTAAACTAAGTTAAGACTGCTCTGCTCTGTAATATTATCTGCCCTGGGAAAAAGTCTACCAGGACATCAGTTTTGAATTAATATTTGTTCAACAAATGTGTTCTTGCAACAAACATTAAAAAAATATATATATGCCTACTCATCCTATATCTAAATCGTATAATCATCGAATTAAGGCTTTGAGATTCTTCATAGTCCTTTTGTTGAAGCTTGGGAATAGTAAATTCTTGTAATTCGTGAATCTAACCTAATTTTTTATGAAACCTCTTACAATTATAGAAATGTTATTGATGTTCGTTATGTGAGTGCATTTATGGAATACACATTAAATATCAATCAGATCGTGTGACCTATAAACCGGCGTCATTTCCATTTCCAGTCGGAACAATTTTATACTCGTTTTTTGAAAGTATTGAAATTGAAAAGTATTACAGTAAAATGCTAAAAAGATACCGTGACATCTGCAAGTTGTATTATTAGTTTAACATAAGTAAGCATTTTATTTAAAAATTAAAATGAACAGCCGATTCATGTTTAAACAACTACCAGTACAGTAGGCAATCTAAACCTTCCGGCAATTCTCTGCCATAGCTGTTGCAAAAAAATACACTTAAGTATAGATTGAAGAATGGATAGTGACTGGACTTCTATTCGCCACAATTGTGAAATTCGAAGCAAATAATAATAATGAACATTAAAAGTTCGTTACATTGGTGATTGAACATAGAAGACTAAGTTATTGTAAATAATTTTTTTACTTGATATACATAAGTTCGAAATCATTTAAAAAATATTGTTTAAAAATACCCTAAGTCAATATCTCTGGAATTTAATTCTCCTTCTGTATTGGCGATTAATAATTGTCCTTACATTTTTGTAAGATCTGGATTTGAAGTTCGAAAATTAGCAAAAACATTTTTTTTTTTTCAAAATACTTCAGATTAAATATGAGAGTTCACAATTTAGAAAATGCGCCAGTTCGAAAATACCATTTCAGATTATAGACATATGGCTTTCTGTACAATTGACCACGTCCATGATGATATTTTACATCTAATCCAAGGAATGAGTGCAGAAATTATTCAGAGAGAAATGGTAATTACTATTTTTGGATTTGATATAGTTTCTGTGCCGTTTCCAATGCTGTAAAAAGTATTTTTGACAGATGTTCATAAATACAGATCCTTATATGTCTTGATCTAGAAAGGTTCGAATAAAGTGTTTTCAGCATTTAAGTCAATATAATATTGTACCGAGAGTTCTAACAATGACTTTGACTACTTTCGTTCGACTTTGACTTTCGACTTTCATACAAACGGGCTTGATCAGGAAAAAAAAGTGGTGGTAAAAAATTATGACAGGACCACATCTTCCAGACTGTTAATTACGACGTCAACTGTCAGGTTATTCATTTTAAGAGTAAATATGAAAGTAAAGGAATACAATACATCAGCTGCTTAATAAAGAAGGATGAACTCATATTATTCTGATATATCCGTTAAACTTAATCTTAAATTCAGATAGAATCTCTATATGTTTGATTAAGTTGTTGCCAAAGGGATTAGGAGCAGAAATTACTCAGAATTTGTCGTCTTGCTGGTCAGTTTTCACTCTGTCATTTAAGATTATCCACCAAATAGTTAAGATACAATGAACTTTTCTTCATCAGATCTAATTTCGAATTCAAAATTATATAAATTAAGAAATAAGTTTGCAACTTCAGTTTTTTACAATACGATTTGGAGAAGATACCAATATTCATTTTGGTCAAAAAGTGTGAATATGAATATAGAATCATATGTCTCCTTTCGAGACTCAGAAAGTGGTTACGAAATTGTGAAGAAAATTTGTAAGAAAATTGTACCTCAAAGTTGTAAAATCGAAAGGAATGCACTTAGGCGATGTTATAAATTTTTGCAAGGGCTAGTGATGCTAGTGATTCTTCCTGATGTTTTATTTAAATTTTCAAAAAAATTATTTCATACCGCTGTTCACCTTAAATGAGTTACAAATAGAGATGGATAAACGACCAAGGATTTTCACTTCGAATAATAGAAAAAGCGTAAGGGTCAGATGAATATATTAAAATTTATTCAAACACTATTTGTTATAGGCTAAATCACTGATTTCACGAATAGATCATGTTGAGGATCAGTGGCATGAAGTACGAGTTTAATGGATGCTTGATTTCTTAATAAATAAATAAAATAAAGAAGGCACAACTGTCTTGGTGTATAGATAAATAATTAATGACAGTTTGCAAATTGAAAGCCAAATGTTGAATATTGAATGTTAGGCGAATCGAAACAGATGGAAAAGGGTGCTCATTTTGCTCTGATAAAACTTACCATAATCTATCAAGCTATCCTGCTCAGATTTTTCATTTATTATGATCTATTATTGATTTATATTCATTAAGATCTGGCAGACCATAGCGAATGAATTCCAATCTCAACCCGCCCAAATCATCGAAATTTCCTTTCAAAATTCGCTCTAAAGCATTTGCAAGTTGGTTTGTTTTAACGAATTTGTAAAACTGTGTGGGGTGAAATTAATCTTAGTCCATGCCTTAGACAAAATAAACCATTTGAGAA
The DNA here is from genome assembly GCA_949129095.1 of Volucella bombylans. Classification (NCBI taxonomy): domain Eukaryota; kingdom Metazoa; phylum Arthropoda; class Insecta; order Diptera; family Syrphidae; genus Volucella; species Volucella bombylans. The sequence continues at coordinate 116,484,893 of OX422142.1, read as the reverse complement.
TGAAGTTAGTCTATGGTCATAGGAGATCTTTACACTTTAGTAGGATTTCAAGATCCTGCTATTTGCTACCTCTAGAGCATTCCATATGGCGGTATGTTATATAACATTTCAATGCTAAGAACTAGAGGAACTATATAGAATTGAAGTTCGGTTGTCATTTCTCGAAAAAAATTACCAAAAATCGCGCAAACAGAACGATCACTTTCAGTTCGAGCTTCAATATCAAAAATGAATTTTTCAAATTAAAAAAAATAATCCAAAAAAATTAATTTTAATTGCTTTTCTCTTTTGAAAATAGAAATTCGATCGTACTTAAAAAAATCAACGGTATACAAATATAAAATAGTAAATAGTTAAAAACCGGATACCTGGAAGTGGACCACATAATTTTTGATATTGCTAAAACCACACTCATTTGATAGAAAAGAATTCTTCTCGCTGCCTTGCACTGATTACATTTAATCATTGCTATCAGCACTTTATCAATTTCCTTTTGACATGAACGTTTCAAAGGTCTGCTTAAGAGAAGTTACATATGTTTCTGACTCTGTTTCGTAGCAATGTTATTTGTTTTACTGACGATGTTACCAGTTAACATTCAATTTGCACTTTGCTTTTGCTTACTTTCAATGCTTTCTTGACAATTATGTCAGATCTTGAATAAATTATTAAGTACGTCGCTGCTTTCAAACATTTCGTTGCAATGCAATATTGTATGTCGACGATTTCGGATACTCATCGAAAAAATATGCTGGCAACGGCATACATAAACCACATTCATCTCACATTGCACGATCTCTAATACTCGTATTTTTGGAAACACAATCCGAATGGGCCATGAGTTTGTTTTCTTTCAATGAACTTGAATCGACCAAAACACTTGGGGCATCTCAAATATTTTTATGGTAAAAATAAATCAAATCCCAGAAAACAACAGAAAACAGTTCGAAATCTTTAGATCTTGAACTTTGTGGAACAACATGATCTTGTTCCACACCAGTGACCATAACCTTGGTCTTACTTTATAACTTACAGGTATGGGAATAGATGAAATCTACTCTAAAGTATAATAATTTCGAAATAAATAATTTACGTCGTAAATTTGTACTCAACCAGAAACCCATAAAAATTTCAAGTCAAAAAAAAATCCGAAAATTAATCCCTAAAGTCCAGTGAGCCCATCCGGCCATGCACCTCTCCAACAACCATAATTGGCTATGTCGGATCTCATTAACAATCGTTTTAAATTTTTGCCGCCCAATCGCACCAAGGTGAAGCCAAGGCAGAAACTGGACAAAACATAAGTGGATTCCCGAAATTCCAAGAAACCAAGATGGAAAATTTTTGTTGATCAAAGAGAAGAATCCACCAGGGGATACAAACAAATGCAAAAAAAAAAAAAAACAACTAACAAATACCATTTGGCTGGTTTGAACGTCTCTTCCGTTCGGCGACAAGTGTCAGACCGAAGGCTCAGCAGTATGGGATGATAAAAATTGGGAAAAAAAGTATCTTTGCCGAAAGAGAGAAAAATATCATCACGCCTGTCGCTTGCTTTTTGACAATAATTCTTTAAGACGACTTAAACAAAAAAAAAAAACATTAAATAAAATAAAATTCGTATCTGAACACTGAAGTGAATATTAAATAGGAGGTGTTTCCTGAAGGAATTTTCGTATATGTACCACTTGGGGGAGACACAAAAAACATTTTTTTTTTCTTTTTGTGTTTTTTTTTCTGCTTTTTAGGGGGAAGTTGAAACAAACCTTTAATCCGAGAGGCACAGCATGAGTGAAGCTGCAGAGGCACAGCACTAGTATCATCACAGGATTCCACATTTTTATCTTTATTTTGTTTTTGATTTTTAAATCACTTTAAATGGTTTAAGTTTAAAAATTCTGTATAAGGGTTCCTTGCACAAGATTAATTAAAAAAGAAAAAAAAATCTCTTTCAACTGGATTGTTAAGTTCGTCCTTTTAAATGAGAGGGTATGATGAATTTAGAAATTTCAACACTATATCCGTAAGTTGCATTCAAATCCACATAATCCTTTTTTGACGGTTTTTGAGGTTTGAGATCCTTTTTTTAGTCGGTTAGTCGAAAGCAATTTCTTGTTTTTGTTGTTTTTTTTTTTGTCTTTAAGTACTGTCAGTGAGGGTTGTATCTGAGTGATTGGGTTTATTCGTATGTGGGTTATTTTCAAATCCAAAGCTCGCACTCTTCAAACGAAACAAAACGAAATTTCACTGAGGCTCCGATGGCTGAAAATCACTAACTGCGATCTTGCAAGGTGTGGAGCTCCCAATTTATATTCTTCACTTTGATTTATTAAGAATTCAAAGAAGACACAGTGAAAGAAGAAGAAGAACTTGCCACTCGCGTGTGGTTGTGGGATAGGGTGATCGAGCGGGCGCTCGCGCGGTTTGTTTGTATGCAATGGGACATAGTCTGGCGCTCTTCTTCGACGTCGTTTTCTTCTTCTACTTGCTGGATTCGGTGCATTTGAGGGCCTATACTCTATCTATCTATTTCTTTTTTCAGACCCAGGTAACTCTTATAGACAAAGAGGGAAGATATGATCATTTCTTTTTCTTTTATGGCAAAGACGCACATGCGATCGATCCAGCCAGTAGAGGTTTTTTTTTTTTAATGTATTTAAAGAATAAATTAGAGCCAAGCGAAATTCTTCATTCCACGGATAGGGTACGAACGTATCTTTTCGGTTTTTTTTTTTTGGTTTTAGTTTCGGGGAGAGATAAGATGGTTCTACAAAATATGAATTATAAATTGAAATATTTTCAGTTGCAATACGCGCGGCTAAATGATTCATTAGAGGGATATCCGACGCCGCCGTCTCGGAATTACAACGTTTGAATTTGCAATTTCTAGATGAACCTTGAAAGGATAATACATACGTACATGCGTATTACATTATCATGGGAAACATGTTCTATGTCTTTCTGGATAAAGTTGCGTGAATCTAGCCATTTGCTGATCTACCTGATAGGAGTGATGATGATATGAGTTATGACTTCTGAGATGTCGGCTTTTTAAGTAGATCTTAGCAAAAATGTAGATATAATGGAATCACAGAATGTAAAAGCAAAGGTCTACAGTAATCAAATGAATACAACACATAAAGAAAAGCAAGTACGAACTTTTACCCAAAGAAGTAGTTAGGGCCAAGTACGGTCAGTTCTAGTCAAAGGTCCGTATGCCTTCATACTGATATTTTGCATCTTATTTTCGTTGAATGTAATATGCAAGTGTAGTCTATTGTGCATATGCTCTTAAAATTACTTGCAAGGCCATGCTTAAATTTCGAAAATCTACAGAGTGATCTATAGAGTGATTAAAGAATTCACGTGGCTTTTGTTTTCATTCAAATTTGATGACTGGAATCAAAATATTCTCTTAACTGGAGTTTTACTACTGTACTTCTTTATACAGCTCTTAGAGTTGGCAGTTAAATCCTCATCTGGCTATCATTTGCATCTTCTTCTGCATACTCCTTTCATCCCATAATTACTAACTTATGTTCGCCATCGTGTTCGATTTCTGGAAATATGATGCAGATGTTTTCAACGCTTACACAGGTGGTATGTTCTTGTATTCTGACGTCCGGATTCAGCTTCATAACCGTAGAATAGCTGTACCTATTAATTTTGTTCTGTTCACTGATAAAGCTTTTCAATAGGAAAACGGTTGGGAGAAGGTACTGTCCCGACTGTATAGGAATACATATTTGAGTTTGCACCGATTGTGTTTTCACTGTGTTAATCGTCTTCTCGAGGACTATTCTCCCCTTCCTTACATAGCCACTATGTTCGAGTTAAGATGCAAGTAGCACAAGTGATAAAATGCAGTTTGGTGCGATTAAATTCATTTTGGATTTTGAACTCAGACAAATTTCTCAAGTTAAAAATGTGTCATTTGGATTCATGGCTTCTATCCTTGATAATGTCGTCACAACAGCTCTTCGGATATTGTGTAGAGTGGTCGACGCAGGAGTATTTAAAGCGGCAAAAATGGTCATATCATTCTAATGTTCTCGGTTGATTGCGTCACTAAGATATTGAATAATTTTACATCGCGCAAAAGATAGTTCCGAAATTGGTGCAGCATTAAATTATCCTTTAATCCATCGTTGCTAATCATCTTTGTGTTGGAATGGGATATTCGAACAGCAGCATTGCGTATTTCGATTATCACTAGATGACAATCTTATATGTTACAATACCTACATCTTCCCCTCGTCTCTTTCGGATGTCCAGGAGACCACAACAATACTTAAGCATTGAGGGATGGCAAAATGGTTGCTTGACTTTCATTCGACTCTCAACTCACTTAATGGAGATTTGGCGCTTAAGAATAGCATTGTTGCACTACACGACACTATAAGAGTTTCTACAATGTCCAAAAAGAAGATGATGCGACTACAGAGCCCGAATTGTTACGTATTTTATGAAAACTCTAGGATAGGGCTTTACAACAGACCGCCTTTAATGAAAAATGTCTTCAGTACCTTAAAGTGAAAGAAGTGTTTCATTGGTGAGATTTTTTTCAATCCATAGAGTGTACCGAGCAGAATTATTAATTTTTCATAAGATACACTTTTGGAGGACAATCAGTTGCTGTAATTTGTTATGGTACACACCACCTCAACAGCAAATACCATATTACACTGTAGAGTGTCGCAAAATTAATCATCCGCCAGCGTTGATACACATTTGTGCCCGTTTCATAGCATTTTCCATTACTTTCCCCAAGATTTCCGGTGATAACTTTTCGCATTCCTCTCGAATATTCTCCTTAAGGGCTGCGATTGTCTGAGGCTTGTTGCCATCAACCCGCGACTCCAATTAGCCGCGAGGAAAAAAGTCTGGTTAAATAGGGCAATTTTGCTGGGCATGGCAAATCGCCAAAACGGGGGATTACGCGACAAGGAAACGCTTCCTTCACAATATCCATTGTGGCTCGTACAGTGTGTACGGTTGAAATGTCTTGTTGAAACTACATGTTCGCCAAGCCCCGCTCATTCAATTCCGTCAGTAAGAAGTCGTTTATCATGGCAGTGTAGCGTTCATTAGTAACAGTGACCGTATTGCCGATGGCGTCCTAAAAAAAATGCGGCCCAATCACGGCCTCCTGCGTGAACGCCGCTCCACACAGTGGCTTTCAGTGGATGTAATGGCTCTTCGTGCATCACACTCGGATATTTAGTGCCCCAGAAACGAAGATTTTGCTTATTGACGTAATCACTTAAGTGGAAATGCGCCTCGTCGCTCATGATGATTTTCGACACAAAATCGTCATCTTCGTTGTTGAGATTAAGGATGGCTTTACACCTGTCTGACGGTAAGGAGGCATTAACTGAAGCACTGTTTGCACTTTGTACGGGAACATGTGTAAGTATTTCACTAAAATTCGCTGTAGGGTCTGTCTGGTGATACCCAATTACATGGCCCGATGTCTGGTTGATGTTTCTTCGTTCTCAGCGACATCGGCAGCCACAGCCGCGATATTCTCGGCCGAACGACCTGTCCGATGGCGGCCACGCTCTTCATGGTGTCCTGTGGTTCCACTCTGTTCGAGTCGAGTAGCTAAGTCCAGTTGGCTTCGAAATTCACACTGCGCTAACACCACCGACCGATTATTGGTCAAAAATGTGTCGATGTTTTTTCCACGCTCTTGCGGAGTATAGTGCTCCATTGCTTGTCTATGTATATACTGCAGCTATCTAGCTCACAAATGTCAAATATGATTGACGTACGACGCCATTTACAAAAATTATACCATCTTCCGATAGGGTGATTAATTTTGCGCCTCCTTGTATTTGAACCAAAATTTGTAATTTGTAAGCATCGTATGGTTGGAAGCAAATACTTTTTCACATTTTTATTATATTTTCACATTTACTAGGTTTGGATGTAAAGTTTGGATAATGGAAGTAATTGTTAGATCACCAGCAAAAGCATTGTCTTTCCCAATGAATGGTTGATCAAATAAGGAATTCATATATATTAAAAAGAGAATAGGTACTAGTACTAATCCTTGTGGAGCTCCTAGATTTGCTGAACACGTTACCTACTTTTACCTTTTGAATCCGGTTATTTAAATATGAAACAAATGCTTTGGTTATATCCACAAAAAGTGAAGCACAACATTTTTTGCTATCCAAAACTTTTTGTATAGTGGAGCAAAAGTTTAAGAGACCGTTGAAGAACCTTTTCTAATATAAAACGAAGTGTTAAGAAATTTTGTTTTGGAAAGATAACGCAATATTCTATTTTTCAAATATTTTAGAAATTGAGTACAATAATAATATCGGTCTATAGTGACTTTTGTCTTTTTTAGCTCCCTTTTTGAACAGTGGAATCACATTCGCGCATTTCAGTTCTTCAGAAATAGTTCCCATTGTTACGCTTAAATGAAAAATATCTGCTAAAATATTTTTAGCATTCGATGGAATTTTTTTCAACAAAACATTTGAAATACCATCAATTCCCACATGAGTTTGTATTCTTAAGAGAATTTATTTTTCTATTCGAAAGGCTATTTACTGCTCACCATTAAGCTTTCAGATTAGCTTGAGAACTTCTTACTTTGTTGTGGTAATACTAGTAATTAGCTCGAGTTAAGCGAATTTCTTGGTTAATAAGCTTGGTTATTTTGTTTTAGAGCGGCGTTTAAGAATTTTTTATATTTTATATTTTAAATCTAATTTTATTAATTAGGGAACGATTTATTAACGGTTTTAACCTTACGTCAGAATTTTTCTGAACAAAAAACAAAGGGAATTGCTTATACAATCCTAACCCTTTTAGCATAGTCATAGTGCCAATCAGAGAGGAGTAATTCATGATTAGGCTTCTTGTAATCTATTTTGACCAGCCTTCTTTTAGTGGTCTTTTTTGTTTTAAATTACCTAACACAATACCCCTCATGCAATAATCTGCCATTTGCAGACCAAATACAAGACCAGCTTATAGGTTTTGTGAAATTGTTGAGAGGCGTCCAAATACGTGATCAAAATAGGTTCATGAAATTAATCTTGTATTTTCATTTACGAAAGATGCTACAAAAGACTTTAACCCAACAGAACTTGACGTTAGAAAATCCAAATTAATAACACCCACTATTTAAAAAAAAAACTGAAATTTCATTAATAAATACTTAAATCGGTTGTAAACGAAGTCGGTAAATGCATATAAAATTCAACATCTCATGGCAAACACATGCATACGAATCTCGTACAAAAACTCCCACTATACCTACAGTATACGAATCATTAGGATTATCATACAAATTATAACCTAGTAGATTGTATTGTATCTATTGTACTTCGCAGGATTAAATCCAAACTTTGGAAACAAAAATTATGTCGGACAATTATTCGAAATCATCAAGATTGCAAACTAATAAATCAAAGTAACACCTCAGTGTGTAGAAGGTCTCCTTCTCGTCCTTAGACGAAGTTCCAATGAAGTGCAACACTCAAGTCTGGAATTTGGCCGTAGAAATCTTTTTTTTCTATAAGACTACCGGAAAGTAGAACCCTTGAGTGAAGTTGAAGCTAGCTGTAGTCCTACGGTTATATGAACTCCCAGATAGACTTAAGAGTAGTAATATATTACAAATTGAGTAAATGGTATTCACCCGCTACTAATCATCTTATTATACAGGTTATGTACCCCATGAAATCTAAAGCCGCTTCAATTTTTGCAATTTCAAAGTAACTTAACTTTTTCCCACACTTTTTCGCGATCACAGCAACATAAGGTGCGACAACAATGTTGCAAACAAGGTGTCAAGTATCGCACAAGTCTACACGCGCAATGTTGAATATAGCTGATGTAGCAAGTAAGATTTAATATAAGGGAGTGACAAATGGTCACTCGAGTTACTTAGTAAGTTGCATTTGAATGAAATAAAGAAATAATCCTTTTTTTTTAAACTCCCAGTGTTAGTCATTTGTTAAGTGGCGCAGTCGGTAGAATTCTTTCAAACGGGAAGAATCCATAAGAGAACGGGCGATACGCGAGTTCCAAAATCAAAAATAAAAGTGTTAAAAGTGTCAAAAGGATTAAGCTTAAAATCAGCTTTCTTCCAACACAGAAAAAAAAACAAAGAAAAAAAAAAATAATAAAACAAAAGGTGTTATAAGGGTTCAACTACCAATCAGTTTAAACCCAACACAGAAAACAACAAAATAACAAGTGCCTAACGCGGGAAGAGTGTTCTAAGTGCTAGCTATAAATCAGCAAGAAAGTGCTTAGTTGAACAAGTGCTACTAACTCAAAAACAAAATAAAATAAAATTACTTTCAAAATTCCACGGAAAGACGTCATTTCCAAACTATTCAGAAACCGGATAGAAAAAGAAATGGAGGCAGCTCTAGTTGAAAGATTGACCATAGCTTTGGAGGCATTAGCCAGCAGAAACCCTGTCCAAAGTAGGGCAGTTACTATTATGAAGGAAATAGCCTATATTAAAGAATATAGTGGCGACCAGGAACAACTAACACAGTTCCTAACAGTCGTACAAATACATCTGGACAGCGTGGACAACAGTGTAAAAAATGAACTATGGCAGGCGATTCTGAACACAAAGATTCACGGATCAGCGAAAGAACTTCTCATCAACAATCGACCAGCGACTTGGGAAGAAGCGAAACAACTATTACAACAACACTTTAGACCTACAATTAGTTATAAGGACATTTCCAGGAAAATAAGCAATTTAAGGGTGAGTTCAATTTCCGATCTTAATCAACAAATAGAAAAAATCATTAAAGAAATAAACACTTTCGCGACGTACGAAATAAAATCGGCCGAAACAAAAAATTGCTTTTATACAGTTTTAATAGACAAAATAAAACAAATTGTTGCAGGAAATTTATCTCGTGACATTAGGGATAAATTTGTACTACACGAAGTGATAGAAACGTTATATTCTTACATAGGATTTGATTTTAACAACATAGATAGGAAATTTCTAATAGACGATAGACGACAGACCACAAGACTAATCAAAAACATGACAGCAATAATACTCAGAACAGCCAAAACCATAATCGCAATTCAAATAACTCAAATAGTTCAAATAATCAAAATAGACAGGCAAATAGTAGTAGGGATAATAGAGATACCTTAGGACAAAATAGGCAGCGTAACTCTTACTAACAACAGAACAATAGTCAGGATAGGCAGAATAATTATAGGCTAAATACAGGGCAGAACCAGTATTTAATAGTTCAGGGCAAATTAGAAATGCACGACAACAGATACAACCAATGGACGTAGGACAAATCATACACGAAGAAAATAAAGACGAAAAATTAATTGAGGAAGAGGTTCATAATATTGAACCAGATTTTTTTCTCAATTGAGCCTTGGAAATAAAATATTCGCGGACTTAACGATTGACGGACTTAGATACAAAGGACTTATCGATACCGGGTCAACAATGAGTATTATAAATTCCAGCAGGGTAGACTGCAGGAAATTTAAAATTTTTGAAAAAGTTAATTTAAGACTACAAACAATTAATGGCATCACAATAGAAAAAATAGACAGAGTGATAACAAATATACCAAAAGAATTTAATTATGATAAGAAAGGGGCGATAAGGTGGTACAAGAGAGACTTAAGTGATAAACCATACGATCTGTTGATAGGCATGGACCTAATAAGTAACATTGTCAAAACTTTAGATTTTAACAATAAGAGCCTCATTTTAAAAAATGAGACTAAAATATCGGTTTATTCAGTAGAAGACGAAGCAGCTTTTGACTGTTTCGAATTAAGTTCGACTGAAAAAGAAGTGGACCTAAACCACCTTAATGAAGAAAAAAAAAATTATTAAAGGTAAAGAAAACAAAGTCGCTGACTTTTTGAGCAGAATACCTGAAGGTAATTCAGAAGAGATATTCAACGACGATCAATCAATAAACAATGTATCCGACAATGCAACCATACATTCAACAAAAACTCGACCATATTCAAATTAAAGAAACAACAGTTAACATCTACAAAACCCAGCTGATCTTAACTAACGATGTTAATAAAGAAATTGATATACTCCATAACAGAAGAATCATTTTTGTAGATATGACCAGGGATAAAGACTATTGGACAGACCTTTTACGAAGATTTATAAAACCAGGATTGACTGGAATTTTTACAGAACTTTCATACCATGAATTCAATAAAATCCAGCAGCTATTAATAGAACTTTTTGGACACGATAAACAAATCAAATTCATAAAAGCCACACAAAGGGCAAGAGATCTTAAAACATTGGAAGAAACCCACAAGCAAATATCCTTATATCACACCCAGGAAAGTGCTCATAGCGGAATAGTGGAAACCTACCACAGTCTGAAAAATAAAATCTATTATCCCAAATTAATTAAAGAAATTACTAAGGTAATAAATAACTGCAAAACTTGCTTAGAAACGAAATATGAACGAAAACCCATAAAGTCCAAATATGTAATTAGTGAAACTCCAACCAGGCCGAACGAAATTATCCACATGGATGAATTTTATTTTCAAAAACATCCATTTCTAACAATGATTGATAAACTAACGAAAAAAGCATATGTTTACTCATTACCAAATAGGAACTGGGTATATAAAATAGAGACAATAGAAGAACATTTTTCCAAATTCGGTAAGCCAACTAAAATAATAACAGATAATGAATTTAAATCAGAACAGGTAAAAGAATTCTGTATAGAGCAGGAAGTAGAGCTTCACCTTACCAAACCAAACACCCATACTGGAAACAGCGACATAGAAAGGTTCCATTCCACACTAGATTTAACACTCACACAAAAGATGCATAGGGCAGTTAAAAAATACAATAATAGGTATCATTCAACGATTAAAATGACCCCAGAGGAAGCAATGTTCACTGATCTCGCTAGTTTAGTTAATGATATAAAGAAACAAAAAGAGAAACGAACAGAAAAACTAAATCAAAATAGGGAAGATTATGAAGAAAAGAGACAAATTATTCCAGTTAAAAACTACAAAAGAAATTATTATAAAAACGAACCCAGATATAGGATAAAGAAAGCAGAAGGCGAACACCCAACAAATATTAAAAGACCACGTATATTTGCAGGTAATGATATTCACACATCTAATACTGATCTTGTTAGCATCGCATCAAACAACAGCAATGTTACAAATAACACCACTGACAACTAACAATGGTTATACAGTCATCAACATGGGACAGACCGAAATAGTTAAGGACACAAAAACAGTACTACACATTATCAATATCAATGAACTTAGACAGACTTTGAACTTAATAAAAGAGAGTGCAATAAGTTCACAAATAACAGATGACAGGACAATCATAAAACTTGTAGCTAACATTGAAGCCAAAATAACAGCAATAGAGCCGGAAAGGACCAGACACAGAAGAGGACTTGTAAACATGATCGGATCAGCACAAAAATGGCTATTCGGAACCATGGACGACAATGATAGGCAGGAAATAACAGATCATATCAAGAGCATAGAAGAAAACGACAGTAACGCAGTCTTTAACCTTAACAAGCAAATAGAAATAAACTCCCATTTCAACGACACGATTACAGATCTGAAGACCATTATAGAAACTGACAGAAAACAACTGACACAAACATACGAAGAACTGACAGGAAACGAAAAACGAATCATTCGCCAGCAACTGAAAATAGATCAGATATTAAAATTAAGAATTTTAGAAGACACGCTTAATCAGATAATAGATAGCATAGCATTAGTCAAACAAGGCCTAGTCCATCCAAGTATGATGACCTCAGCAGAAATTACCAATACAGGATTAGATTTGTATAAGCTAAAAAACATTAAAATAGGTCTATTGAAATACGACTTAGGCAGACTGATTATTGCAATCAAAGTACCACACACCTACAAGCAAGTAGACTTTAAACTAATCACGGCGTTACCTACTAAATTAAAGCAAGAAATTGTAATTGAAGATCAATATATTATAGAAATAAATCAAACAAAATATAAATATGATAGCAAAATTTTATATGAAAAGGACTTACTACCAATCAATAATTGTATTATAAACCAAAATTGTGAATTTAAAGAAAATAAATTAACTGAGATTAGAGCATTAGATGAATACACTGTAATCTGTAAAAATATGGATAATGAAGAATTGTTTAACTATTGTGACGACCGAAAAGTAAAACTAGATGGAAATTATTTGATTGTTATTAATAATTGTTCAATAAATATATTAAGTCAAACCTTTGGAAATAAAAATATTCAATTTGTCGATAGATTCTTTTACAAAGATGAGATAAAAGTCAATTTTACAAAAAATCTTAGTTTTAAGGAAATTATATTAAAAGATTTTGTAAACTTAGAAAGCATAAGATTGTTAAGATTTCATAGAAATGTAAATTATATTGCTAACTCAACTATATTCATCATCATTATCGTAATAACTATCTCAATAATAACGCTTACTAGAAAAAACAGAAATCTGAAATTCAGAATTAAGATTCAAACTCCTAAAAACTTCAAAATTCAGGAGAATTCTCAATCTAACGGGGTAGAGGTTATGTACCCCATGAAATCTAAAGCCGCTTCAATTTTTGCAATTTCAAAGTAACTTAACTTTTTCCCACACTTTTTCGCGATCACAGCAACATAAGGTGCGACAACAATGTTGCAAACAAGGTGTCAAGTATCGCACAAGTCTACACGCGCAATGTTGAATATAGCTGATGTAGCAAGTAAGATTTAATATAAGGGAGTGACAAATGGTCACTCGAGTTAGTTAGTAAGTTACATTTGAATGAAATAAAGAAATAATCCTTTTTTTTTAAACTCCCAGTGTTAGTCATTTGTTAAGTTACATACATAGACCAGAGGAAAAGAAGCTTCATTTCTGTAGAGAAACCGAAATAAACAGATATGCCGAAAACTTTCTGCCAAGCAGTTGCCACAAAAAAAACTAAACAAGTACATACTGCAATTAAGTAGAAGTCAGATTCGACTGATCACAGGTTTCTCACAGGGCACTGACGTGTGAAAAACCACCTAATGACCATGGGCATAGCACAAGACAATACATGCAGATTGTGCAACGAGGACATGGAAACAGTAGAACACATACTATGTAACTGCTATGGTTTAACCAAAACAGGTCAGCTTTGACTTCGTTAAAAGGGATGCTACATATTCCAGCAGTCTACTCGGTGATATTGAATAAGGTTAGCTTTGTGTTTAGATCAGGTATAGTAAAACTTCACTCCCATTAAGGTAAGAGACTAGTATTACATACTAGTATTTTCCTTCTTCAATGCTGCTGAAAAGCAGTAACCTTATGTTGTCTCAATATCTTGAGTACTGTGTTCAGGGCAATATTTTTACTGGACCTGGCCTGAGTATATTCTTTTTCAGCGGTCCCTTTTGCGGGATCTAGATAGCAGCTATGCGCAATCTAGTCCGATTTTTGACTTTTATAGCTTAAGCTCCTTTCCTTTCCATTCTTAGGTAAGGAATTTCTTTTAGCCCTAAATCCCTGTCATATACATAGGTCTGCTAATGGGTCATCCTTTTGGATGTATTGAGCTTCAAGTCGCCAACAAAGTCGTCCGCTATCATCTGATCACTGCATTCCTCATAGAATGTAAGGCTATTTCATGTTGCCGTAAGAATATTTCCATTGCCAGATGCACAGCTGTTTCTAGCAATTTTTTTTTACTTATATACAGTAGTGAAAAAACAATAGGTGTGAGTGAAGGGTCAGAATAAAATGTCGTTTACACCAAAGCTACCTAAAGCCATTTTAGCATATAAATATATGATGTTGCTTTTTATACAGCTGGATTTCAAAAATAAACTATACGTGACTGGTTCTTAAAAGTTCTCATTAGTTAATCGGGACGAGTTTAGATCGCACATGCCATTGATTTGCGGTTTAAAAAAAATGGCCATATTAGTTTTGCGCCTATTTAACCGAAAATAACTTTTTAAAAACAAATGAATTCTTATAGTACGTTGTTTTTTATAATTATTTTGTTTATGATTCTAAACTTTTTAAGTATAAATTGTTAAGATTAAAGCAAAAAAAGGTCAACGGAATTAGAGGAAGAATAAAGAAAACGTTTCATACTCTAGACAGACATATAGTGTGAATGGTTAAAAGTGACTCTTTCATTATTTCTTCCGAAATTAAGATGACTCTAAATCTAACTGTGACGACAAGAACTAGTAGAAACAGATTAAGATTATTAACAGCTAATGTGCGTTCTGAAAAAATTAAAAAAAAAAAAGTATTTAGCTTAACCCGGCGTCATGGGGGTTGGGTCTGTGAGACCCGTTACATTTTATTTCGCTTGTAGTTCAGTTAGTATGTGTGCGATGCCACCGCTATTCTCAGTAGCTGCAGCTGATTTGATTTATTTTCAATGCGTCGCAGTTAACACATTAGTCGTGCGACAATCGCAGTGGAAGTAACACGTGCACAAAGTTAAGAAAGGTATCTGAGACCCATCCCTGCAGTTAGTGTAGCAATTTCGCGCCATTTTGTATAAATATTATTTTAATTGTTTCCGTGTGTTTATGCTTTTGTTTTTGTTTTTTTGTTGCTTGGTATAAATTATATTGCTAATATATAGATCAAAGTATTTCATTTGTGTTATTTTATAGGTGCTTAGTGAAAAATGAACAGGGAGGAGAAAAGAAGACAGGGTATATTGTCGATTTTGGCAGAGTCTGACTCTGATTTTGCGTTGTCAGAACAGGAGTGCATTGAGGAAGACCATTTAAGCGAGCGTAGTCATCCCAGTGACACAGAGGTAGAAGTCTCAGAAACTGATGATGATGAAATTCCGTTATCAATGCTGTTGGATAAAAATCGTTTGTCACATATGGAAAACTATTCTACATTTGGATCGACTTGTTCTTCCAGCGCAAACCGTGAGTGTTCTTCGAGCTTTTATCGTGGCAAAGACAATACGATTTGGTATAAAACGCATTTTCGACAAAATGTCAGAACCAGAACGGAAAATATAATTCATCAATTGCCAGGTGTAGTGCCAGAAGCAAAATCGGCAATGTCTGAAGTGGAATGTTGGAATATTTTCGTTAATGACGATATGCTGCAAATCATTCTTATGTATAGTAATTCACGCATTAGACCGAAAATAGCTTCATGTACTAATTTATTTAAAAACACCCATGTAAAAGAATGCACAATGGTGGAATTGAAAGCTTTTATAGGCCTTCTATATCTTGCTGGTGTTTACCGATCAGGCAGACAAAATTTGAGCGATTTATGGGCTACTGATGGCACGGGTGTTGACATTTTCCGGCTTGTAATGTCTTTGCTGAGATTTTATTTTATTCAAAGTTCTTTGACTTTTAATGATATTTCTACCCGTCAACAAAGAATGGAACTAGACAATTTGGCTGCAATAAGAGAACTTTTTGAAGCTTTAGTAAAAAACTGTAAGAAAACCTACATACCAAGTGATTGTCTAACAATTGACGAAATGCTCGTAGCATTCCGAGGTAGGTGTAAATTTCGCCAGTATATACCGTCTAAACCTGCTAAGTACGGGATAAAAATCATTGCTTTGGTCGACGCAAAAAATTCTTATATCAAAAACCTAGAGATATATCCCGGAAAGCAGCCTGAAGGCCCTTTTTCTATTAGTAACAAACCATTTGATGTTGTTGACCGGATTATACAGCCTATTACCGGAACAAGCCGAAATGTGACATTTGATAACTGGTTCACTAGTTATGAACTGGTGCAGCATTTGCTCAAGGAACATAAATTGACATCAGTTGGTACCCTGCGAAAAAATAAATGACAAGTTCCAGTGGAATTCACTAAAACTCGCGGAGTTGAAGTTTTCTCTTCCAGATTTGGGTTTCAAAAGGATGTCACACTTGTTGCTCATGTGCCTAAAAAAAATAAAATAGTTTCGCTGATGTCTAGCTTACACCATGACGATGCCATTGATGAAACAACAGGAGAAAAGCGCAAACCTGAAATAAATACGTATTATAACACAACGAAATGTGGTGTGGATGTGCTACATACGACGTATGCTTCATTGAACATAACAGCCATTAATGGCCAAATAATAAATAAAATTAATAATAATTGTTCAAAAACAAAACGAAGATACTATATAAAAAACCTAGGCCTCGATCTTGTCATGGAACATCTAAAACTTCGCCAAAATGTAACACTCCTTCCACGCGAATTGCAAAAAAAGTTCAAAATATTGTTGGTGAGTCTTCAGGGGAACCTCCAGCAAAAAAGGCTAATGCTCGCAAAAGGTGCCAAGTGTGTCCAGCTAAGAAAGACCGTAAAACAAACTACACCTGCGAGAATTGCAAGAAATATATTTGTTTAGAACATGTTGTAACTTTCTGCGCTGATTGTACCAATGACAATTATTCAGAGTGATTTTTTTCTTTTTTTATATAAACATAATATTCTTTCGTTCACAAAAATTCATTAAAATAATAAGATTGACTACTAAATAATAATGGAATTACACTTAAGTAGACGAGAAAGATTTTGTCAATTTTTGTCCTTTTTTTTTTAAATGCTCTAATAAAAAGATTAAAACATAATATAATATGATGTTTTTCTTTTATTTATTAACATGAATACTTTAAAAAACTAAACAGGAATGAATGTTATCCTTATTACTTATAAACTATTAAAATAACCGTTACTGGGTCTGTGAGACCCACCCCGATGTCCGCGTAACACTTTTCAACCCCAATGACGCCGGGTTAAGGAATTTAGCGAATGGGGCATAACGAGCTTTAAAAATATTCTATGGGGTAACGAAACAAAAGTCAATTTGTTTGGTTTGGATAGTAGGCACTATGTGACGTTATTAAACGACCTACTAGTAACGAATTCGACCCCAAGTACAAACACAAAAAAAAAAAAAAAAAAAAAACATTAAGCAATGTAAATTCTAC
This sequence comes from Volucella bombylans, assembly GCA_949129095.1. Classification (NCBI taxonomy): domain Eukaryota; kingdom Metazoa; phylum Arthropoda; class Insecta; order Diptera; family Syrphidae; genus Volucella; species Volucella bombylans. Next base: position 116,467,892 of record OX422142.1, on the reverse strand, counting down.
CTTAAAGCGGCGGACATAGCTGCCAGCTCACCTAAAGACCCAGCCGCCATTCTCACAAATTGCGGCATTATAGATGAACTTTAAATGGAGAACATCACAATAGGCCCATCTGTGGCCGCAGTGATTTGGGATTCATTATACCACCTCCTACAACAATCTAAATCTAAGCCTAATCCTAATTATTTCATTCATATCCCAATTGTTCGACCTATATTGCATTCTTCTTCGAGCTGGGAAATTCTGGCGGAGCTCAGATTCCTATGCACATTCCAGAAACTAGTGCAATAGTCAAAAGTCGTCAATATGTTATCATCCCTTATCCACGGTGCAGCGTATTCCCGGTATCGGGAATTTTTCAATAACGCTATTGAATATACTAATCCAGGTTACCCAGCCTATAATTGCTAGGTTGACCGTACTTATTATCTCAGAAAGGATGCATACAATTTTATGCATATAGTTTTCTGAAGATGGCTTAGAACTTGATCGTGAAATTAATTACTGCGCTACTGACCCAAATAAAGTTTTCACCAGTCATTAATTTCGCCAACACAATACTTTGGCACCACATATGTAAGTTGAGCACAGCTAGATTCTTTGTTATTTGAATTTTGTTTGAAGAGCATAGTCCTTTAATTGGCGTAGATGTCATTGAGAACGGGCGATAATAACTATGTTTTACTGCAGAGGCCAATAGCTGCACTGGCTTAAGAATGTTCACTAGTCGTCCTTCGACAACACGTCTTAATCCGAAGATATAGCACCCCATATTGTCTAGTCCAGGGGTTCCCAAAGTGTACCCCGCGGCGCCCTGGTGCGGCGCCATGGTGGTATGCTTCCGAGTAAGTTAAAGCAACATCTCGAATCGATTCATCCAACTATGGCTGAAAAATCGCGTGACTTTTTTCACCGGAAATTACAAAATTTAATAAAAACAAAAAACTTGTTCACTCAGCAAGCCTCAGTACCCAACAACGCACTGTTAGCATCATTTAAGGTGGCATACTGGGTGGCAAAATGCAAAAAACCTTATACTATTGCAGAAGGGCTTATTTTACAGTCTGCTCTCGACATGGTGGGAGAATCAGCAGGAAAATTAATTTCCAAGGTACCTTTATCTAACAATACTATCAGTCGAGAATCCATGACATTGCTGAGGATCTCAACTACCAATTAATAGAAAAAATGAAAGGCAAGGATTTTGGTTTGTAACTTGATGAGGCTACTGACAGTAATAATGATGTACATCTTATTTGTTACGTACGCTTTCTGGCTCATAATATTATTGTCGTATAACTTTTATTCTGCAAAAGCATTACCGAAAGTGCGAAGGTCCAAGACTTGTTTAACATTCTTGACAAGTTTATTGCAGAAAATGGTTTGGATTGGGAAAAGTGTATTGGTGTGTGTACAGATGGTGCTCGATCCAGCAGGTATTCCTCCATACCATACAAGCGCTTATTCGTAAAAAAGCTCCGAATGCTATGTGGACCCATTGCATCATACATAGAGAAGCTCTTGCATCAAAGTCAATGAGCTCTGAATTGAACCAAGTGCTAGAATGTCTCATTGGTGCAGTGAATTACATAAAAACTAGGCCGCTAAACGCCAGACTTTTCAAAAAACTATGCACAGATATGGGAGCTGAACATACAGCCCTGCTGTATTACTGCAATTCACGATGGCTTTCACGTGGAAATTCGCACTTTTTTAGAACAAGAACGTCATGAAAACGCCATATTCTTTGCTGAACCAGATTTTTTGCTAAAACTAGCATATTTGTGCGATATATTTGAGAAATTTAATAAATTGAATATATCTTTGCAAGGCAACAGCACGCACATTCTGAAACTATTGCAGAAGATAGCGGCGTTTAGAAAGAAATTGCAGTTGTGGATAAAAAAGATGAATGAAGGTGGCGGTCAAGATTGCTTCCCGCAATTGTATAAATATGCGGCATCTAATGAACTCGTTGTCTCACAAGACCTAATGGCCAACCTTTCATGGAACACCTTTCGAAACTCATCGAATGGTTTTCAAAATACTTTGCAGATGATGATGTCGAAAAGTTTGCGTGGATCCAAGATTCATTTCATGCACAAGCTCCACCACAATTCACATCACAAGAGGAAGAGAGTCTCATTGAACTCTCTTGCGACAGCAGCCTTAAAACTAGATTCACCAGTTCCAGTTTGGTGAAGTTTTGGTTATCGATTCAAAATGAATATCCAAATTTAACTTCAAAAGCTTTAAGAATTTTCATTCCATTTGCAACATCATATTTGTGTGAAGCTGCATTTTCAACTGTAGCTGTAATCAAGAGCAAATATCGCTCAAGGATCAATGTGAAGCAAGAAATGAGAGTAGCAGTGTCAAGCCTTATTCGCCGCTTTGAAAAACTGTGTGGAAATCACCAGGCTTACCCGTCACATTGATTTGACTGAGTAGCTATTGTATGTATATTATTATAAATATAATAAAAAAATTCAGTTTCATATTGTGGATGTTTTAATTTTTGTGTCTATCTATCTATTATTTCATTCGACTGTATCTTTTTCAAATAATATTCGTGACAAAACACTAAACTTGTAGGTGCGCAGCGGGCTGAAAAAGATTGAGAACCACTGGTCTAGTATCTACCAACCAAATAAGAGGTGACAGGCAACAATCCAGAGGAAGGAAATGTGTATACCAAAAAACACTCACTCTACGGACAGCAAGAAAATATCGTGGATAGAATAGATGTTGAACTTAATGATGAACAGTCATATCTATGATGGCATCAACAGTTGTGTAAGCAGTTGAATCAACCATGGCATCAGTAGTTCCAGCCAATCAATAATAGTTAACAAGCCACTTCTAAGAACTACCTATACGAGTAAGTATTTGAAATATTATTTACATGGATATGGCAACGGAGTCATTGATGCTAATGGATTGACTATGATCTTCTTAAATATGTCAAAAGGTTAGTGCTTGTTCCATGAAGAATAACTCTGTAGGTGACGAAATATAAACTAAGTCATAGCTTCCTTGGTATTAGCAATCAATACAACACGTAACAACTCGAAAACTTAAATATATTCTTTCGCCATATTTTAAATAAACAAGATTTAGATGATGGCGTCTCAATAGCTCAATAGTTAAGGCAGACAACGACTTCTAACATTTAACTGAGCAAGTGGTAATACTAAAATTAATCCTGTCCTTGTTGAGGAGAATTATCTGTACATGAACAGAATCAAGGGACAAACGCTGCAAGCTTAATTTAGAATCTGTAGAGAAGAGTCTATTTTACAGCTTAATGAGAAATAAGCAGAACTGCTGCCATATAATCGTAATTTTGCTGCTTTCTGTTGGAAAAACCAACATTTCTGTACTCGACCACTTGATCCTTTAACCAAAAATGATATTTCTAGTTACGAGTGTAATCGTATTACCTTATACCACCTTGATCAAAACGTTCCCGAAATTTATTCAGACAATTAAAAATACAAGTTTATTCATCTATCCTCGAAATATTTTTTATATTCGGTTTTCGGTATGTCCATCAGTGCTTCCTGCGATTTTTCCATTACTTCCTCTCGGCTGCTGAAACGCATTCCCCGTAGTGTTTTTTTTTTGACTCGATTGAACAGAAAGAAGTCACAGGGAGCCAATCGGTGGCTGTTGGATGGTATTTGTTGCATTTTTCGCCAACAAATTACGAATAATGATGGTGAACACGGTCTCTTTTTTTACATGAAATTGAGGTTTTTGTCATCAACTTTGCTGCTACACAACGGAAACCCAAATCATAACCAAAATATCTTGAACGGGTCCATAGGGAGTGTTCAAGTCCTGCGCTTTCTCTCTGATGGTTAATTTGCGGTTATTGACCAACATTTCTTTTACTCCATCAATGTTTTCGTCGATTTTCGATGTCGATGGTCTGCCACTGTATTCATCAACTTCGATTGACTCACGAATACTTTTGAACCGCTCGTGCCACTGGTAAACGACCGTTTTCCTTAGAGAATCGTTGCCGAAACACTTTTCCAATATTTCCAACGTTCGCGCACCATTAAATCCGTTTTTTACACAAGTTCATTGTTGCATCCATTTCTAAAATTGTAAAAAATCGCCAACACACAGAGATTTTTTTTTTATAATGAGCGCGCACTCAAGGGGTTTGTGTACGCTTAAGTTGATTGTTCACAGCGCGGGAAAAACACACAGAGTTAGGTGTACTCTTGGCTACGTAACTTTTGCAAATGTGAAGCTATGACGCTAAGATTTAGAGGAAATGCCAATAACAGATGTGCCAACTTAACAAAAGAAAAACCGAACTCAGATCGAAAAAATGGGAGCGCCACAGGGTGGTTATCCCGGGAACATTTTGATCAAGGTGGTATATTATAATGTGGCGAGGCAGTACTGTCAATTGATTTGTACCTTTCATAGCTTCTATACATACGAGTATACTTTATTGTCTTGTTTATCGTCCAGAATTCGTCCTCGTATTGTACAACTTAGAGTTTTCTGACTGCGACTTAGGGATCTTTCTTATTGGAAGTTTTGACTAAGAGCGGCCGTCTTGAGTGATTATTCGACGATTTCATTTGGGTGCTCGATGTAAGCACATTGCTTCGCCACCTTGTCACACTGTCCACACCAAAATTTTCATTTTATTTACGAGTAAATCAGATTGCAATAGAATGATACTATTATAAACAATTCTATATCTGTCCCGGCCCGTTAAATACCATGACAAAGAGCAGGATATGACATCTTCATTACCTACTTCATTGCCGTAGCTAAAATTAGCTTAGAGAGGATAGCGTCTTCCGTGGTGATGTGCAATCTAGAGCAGCATAGCACAGAGCAAGATTAAAGACGTTACGTGGCATTGTGTCTCTCGAACGAAGTTGTATAATTGTTTATAATAGTCCACACTTTCTGATTAACAGCTGCGATGTAGTATGAGTTTCTCTTGAATCCCAAAGAATTGTAGCGAAAGTGGGCTTAAAGTCAACAAAGACGAGGTAGATATTATTTTAGCTGTTAGCCTTATCCATGATTTACTGCCGTAGATAAATTTGATTTAATTTGATTTTGACTTGCCTGATTCTAGACCACAACCATGAGTTTTCAGGTATTCCTTAAGTTGGTGTCGGTGGCCTTACTTGCAAAAACTATAATGACAAGCCATGGGGCTTTTGCTCTGCAGCATTTTCAAAACCGACTTGAGCTAAGCTAGGCGGTAGGACTCACACTACATGATACCCTCTAAGCTGTATTAGTAGCTATTGAAAATATTCTATAAATTCGTCTGCTAAAATATTCATGATTGTTTGCTTCTAGTAAAAAACAGCCCGCATATATTCTGTCCAATATGTTCATAGAGAAAATGTTGTCCGATTACTTGTCATTTAAGCAAAACCCTCACGAGATAAGCTCCAAAATAAAGATACTCGTAGCACTGAAAAAGTAGTGGTTTTTACAGTTTATACAGTCACAGCAATGTCTGATGTTTCGTTGATGCCTCTGGAATTCGGTGTACTGCTATCACATTACAGATAAATACGTATATTGCTAATACTTTGGCTCTAACAAATCTGCAATATTTTGTGGCAGAACAATGCCGCTTAACATTCCATCTCCACGATATGTCAGCCATCTAGTCAGACATATAGTTTGCTGTCTTAACTGGAAAAATTATGTCAAAATATTTAATTTTGCGACAACAACAGCAACAACTAATTCCTCCTTTTTACTCGGCATTCTGGAGAACAACTCACATACATATACACGAAATGTGAAATTCATGCCCTAACTTCCATCCACTCTCATGTCTTGACATAAAAATAAACATCCATGGTCTGATGTTATTTTGGGCACGCATTTCAGCGTCTCCAATACGCATGTTCATGGCATGATTCTCGCTCATGCCCTGTGGAGACGGCCTATAAAGACTTGTTCAGCACAACAGTCAATTGTTCGTCTTTAATATACACATTGCAGTGTTAGACGAGACGTACAAGAAGCGTAAAGATAAATTGACACCGATGGGGATACAAATCCTAAGCAAGTCTGAAAATATTATTCCAAAACGTGACCTAATTGGAAGTACGCGTATATGCGTAAATTGGAAAATTCGTGGCTGTACGTTTCAGCTTGTGTTGTATTGCCCGACCTCAAAAGTAATAGTTCACGACTATCGGCCTCACCGAAATAGTGATACAAAGTAGAGCGGTCTATAAACGGTTTGAAAGTTCACGAACATATCGAACCTGACCAGCCTCGCAGAAGCAATATATGATAGATGGGTACATGGGAGAAATATGTAGCACTATATACATTTATGAGTATTACATAATTCATCGGCTTATAGAAAAAGAAAGACAAGAAATGCTGTTCTAGTAATGCTGTTTCAAGTTTCTGATTTAGTTAACGGAGAAGTTGGAACTCCTTCTGCGTTAAAGATCATGCTCTGGAAGAATGTCTGGTATTTCATAAGTCTGAGGTCTATATGGGGACTCTAAGACTCTACATCTATCTTTACATGCATTTTACGTGAACTTTACATGAACTTTCAAGATTTCAAACTCCAGAACGGATTTGTTTTCAAACTTCTTTCACCTAACCTGTGTGCCTATTATATCCTTGACGGATCTGATGGTCTCAAAGCCTTTGTTTATTTGCAGCTCCCTTCCTTTGAAGCTCTAAGCCTGTCGTAACCGGTAGAGTGCTTCATATATACACTTCTAGTCTAAATATATCTGGGCTTAAAGACTTTTGGAAAAGCTTATTAGAAAGCAAATTAATACACTTTTCACGTCGGATCTGATACATTTTCTAAAAGAAGGAAGTCCATATTCTTGCTGTTGGTTTTACTGTTGACTACTGTGGCTTCATTCAAGTGTGATATTTTTTTTATAATTTGAGCGCGTTCAGGTGATTTACGAGTAAGTACCCTTAAAATGTGTGCACACAGCGCCGGCGAAGGAAAATCAGGAAGGAAAGTAAGAAAGATAATGATGAACGTTGGTTTTAAATGTTTGAAGGTTATAATGACTAGGAAATAAAGAGCTAGGGAGGGCAGTTGTACGACATAGGAATGAATCACAATATTTTAGAGTACGTCCGAAGGTGGGCTTGAGGATGTACTGATGAGCATTCATATCGAGATGGGTGTAACGGTTAAAAGTTTGAAGGGATGCCATGACATGAAGGAGACATTACGTCGGTGTTCAAGGGTGTCTAATCACTGTGTAATATTGGTATCACCTTTAAGTTTTATCGCATGGTTTAGGATCCTATCTAGAAAGTGCAAAGATATCTGCGAGGCACCTAACCAGACATGAGTATTATACTCCAAGTTTGGGCATATGAATACCTTCCTCATACATTGAGGGCAGATCAATGGGTGTAAAATATTTCTTACATCGCTTGAGGAAACCTAAACATTTCGGAGCACATTGGCGACATTGAATATGTGGTCATTCCAACGTAAGCTGACATTGATACACATACCGTGAATGGAAAGTTTTTCGGTCTCGACGATGCAAGTCCCCTTAATGGATAATGGCTGGATATTAAAATTTCGCTTTAACGACAGCAAACAGCATTGTGTTTTAGAAGCATTAAATTCCACTCTGTTGATAGTTCCCCAATTGGTTATGCTGTTAATATCGGAATTTAATGAGCTTAACATACGCTGCCGTTCCCGTTCTACTGCCGAAGAGCAGGGACGTGAGTTCGGAAACGAATATGAAATGCAAAGAGTACTGTCGTCAGCAAAGTAATATATTGGATTAGAAGTAACAGACAAGAGATCGTTGATGAAAATTAAAAAGAGTGTTGGAGACAGAACGGATCCCTCGGGCACACCAGCATTTATTTTGTGAATATCAGACCTGAAACCATCCAAAAGGTAGTTTCTAATCCATTGCACAACAGAGTCGTCGATCTCAAGTGCATGCATTTTTGACAAAAGTGCCTGATGCCAAACTTTGTCAAATGGCTTAGAAATATCAAGTGCAACTGTCTTGTTTTCGCCAGATTGATGTACGCTTTGGTTCCACTTTTCGGTGAGACATGCCATCAAATCACCAGTGGACCTGTTGCTACGAAAACCATACTGCCGGTAGAAGTTTTCGTGTTTCGAGATATCCCATAAGCTGACGGTATATCAGAGTTTTCGTGACCTTGGAAAGAAGGGACGTAGGTGCAATGGGTCTGTAGGAGGAGAGAGAAGAATATTCGCCTTTTTTAGGGACGGGCTGGACAAATGCTCTTTTCCATCTGCTCGGAAAATGTCCAAAAGAGTGGGATTGATGAAAAGCTTACGCAGTAGTTTTGCCAGCGTGCAAGAACACCTCTTCAGAAGAAGGGGAGATATACCATCTGAACTAGCGGATTTGTGATGTTAAGATCTTTCAGAACTGTTGTTACTACACGAGTGCGAAAGTAGATTCGTCCCATTGAATATTCGACGCACTCAAGTGTAGGCGGAGACAAAGCACAATCTGGGAGTATTAAGCTGGCCGCAAAGTGTGCAGCAAGCCGATTGGCCTTATCTAAAGAGCTGACAGCTGGAATGTCATTGTAAATGAGCGTTAGGATGGAGGGTGAGGCGGAATTTCTAATGTTTTTGACGAACGACCAAAAATTGTTACTGCCTTTGGGACATTGCAGTATTTTTTGCGTCAGCTTTTTGTCGTATTGAAATTGCACACGCTCCCCTTTAAACTTCTTTCGGACCGAAAAAACATTTCTCTAACCCTGACAACCTCTGTATAGCTCGAGTCATACCATGAGGTATAAGGGATCTCATTCCAAAGAAAATAGTGTCTGTGATCATATAAGCAGCTGCATCCACGTCGCTATAGAGGAAACATAACGACTAGTTACAATTCCTAAAGAAACTTTTAAGTCCGCTTCCGCTTTCTCATTTTGTCATACTGTTCTTTTAGGAATCTTTTCTGTGTTCTGTGTGGTTGAGAATTTAGCTGATATGACAACTGAACTTGGATATGGATATTAAATATTATATTTAAACTTTAGTGTGGATGATATTTTGATTGGGGTGACTATTATATGTAAAATTGAGAAATGACAGTTGTCCCAGCAATAATTTCAGAAACACGTAAAAAAGCGTTTCAAAAATAGATTAGTGGAATGCGCTATGTAACAGCCATTTGTGATGGTTACCAACACACTAGTATCTATCAACAATGTCTAATATCACCTCCAGAGGTGCTCTGTGTTCTTAGTGTCGGAACTTGATTCCACCCTGAAGATACACGCATACAATATAAAGTCACTTCATTGGAAGTAAAGATTCAAAAGCTCCTGTTTATAACACCTTTTCTGTTCGGAAGGTAATGGCCACCATCCAGCGCCATCAAAATTGTGGATAGAGTAATTAGTTGTCTATGGAACTCCTTGCTCTTAAGTCGAACAGACGTCTTGAAGATTCTGAACTGAGATAGTGCTATCTTCATTTTCTCAACTCATACATTCCGGCAACACTTAAATCTACTCGTTATCAGCACGTACAAAGCAGATTCGAGGTATAAAGCAGATACGGTACGGAATAAGGAAAGATATAGTCTAGAAGGCGTCTAAATATAAATGTTTTTCTACATAACTGATAAATTTTTAGATAACTTAGCTTTTCCTGAATACCAATATTGATATGCCAGTCTGTCTGATTTCGAGACGGCTTTCAGTGTCAGAAGCGAAATGTTTTACTCAGTGTCATTTTAGGAGCACACTAATGGCTCAAATTTGAAAGAACGCCTCACAAAAAAGGTCGCTAGACTCTGTACAATCAGATCTATTGTGGTTTAAATATAAATCTGAAAATACCTTATCCAAACAAATATTCATATGTTGAATGATTGAATGACATCTCACATTATCCATTACTAGTGGTAACTGTGGATGTCACGTCGTCTGCCAAGCAGTCCTTCATCGTTCAAGTGATTTTTGAAGATGAAGAAGGTGGTATGTATGCCTTTAATTAGGCACTTGTTCATGGGTGCCATGGGACATATCAGTCTCTGTTACTCTTAAACCAAATGTTGGGTCAATTGCTCCCAGTTTTGAAATGTTTCCCCAGAACCTGTAGAACCAACCAGATAATACAAAATTGGTGTCCATAGTCCTGTGACTGACTTTTTTGTTACCAGTATTTAGTTTTTGGCGACTCAGGCTTGTTCAATATTTGTGATTTACATAGTAGTTACAAAAACAGAAGCTTAAACTTCACCTCCTATGCGGCTTATATCTGTTATAGAGCTACTACCGAGACAATTCCTTAATTTGTAATGGTCGCCTCAGCAACTTTTTTTTTTAATTCTACGAAAATGGGAGGTGCATAGGTCAATTAATCATGCTTAATCCACTTTCCAATGTGAGGAGAGGAGATTTCTGCCAGCACAGCACTATGAATTTGGACCAAAACATTCAATAATTCATTCTCCTCTGCAGCTTCATAATAATATTACCCGATGTCCTGACAAAAGTAGAACAAGAGTGACATGCCTCCTGGATATCGAGAAGGGATTCGACAGCGTTTGGAAAAAAGAACTGATTCAACTTAGTTTCGCAGAATATCTGATGTCTATAGTCGGTTATATGATTGTACCACAGAGGACAACGAAGAACCTAAGTGGGGATTTTAAATTATACGACCCCTGTGAGCTCTACGCTGCACTTACTCGTTAATTAGAGTAAGAGTGGCTATTGGAGAAACCAATATACTTAGGCCCCCTACACTTGGAACCATTTTGAGCTTCTGATGAAGCATATAAGGCTGTTAACGTCTATATACATATACAGAGTAGGTGGATTTCTGCTTCTGCAGAAATCATTAGTAAAGACACTAAGCCTTGTTGTTTGCTTTCCTAGAGGATAGTGCCCACTGATGACACCTATACTAGCGCTGAGATATGTCCTATTTTGAAATATTAAACTTTGAGAACCATCCAGATCCAACTTTGGCTAAATTTGTTTGGTCGCTATACGGGTTGATCCACTACTTAGACTACCTTAGGTTTGCTCTTATACCAGCTTTACCATTAGTTTGCACGTAGTGATTGGTATACCGATGCTACAGTAGCTTGGATTACCTTAAACTACTCTGTCATTTCCCTAAAAGATGATCGGCAGTCAAGGGCGGTTCTAAAATTTTTTGAGACTGAGTCCAGAGGTTTGATAGCGGCATGACTATCCGAAAAGATACCGATATCCATAGCAGATAAAACGTTTTTCTTCAGGCAGGACAGGGCTTAGTTAATTGCAACACGCTACAGTGATTCGGAAGACGGAATGCGAGGCTTAGATTAAGCTTATCTGAGATCCATCTGTATAGAAGTGATTGTCATCCATGAAAGCATCTTCCTCCCAGAGGGATCTAGGTGGGATGCTTATATGAAAGTCTTTGTCAAACCAATATTGAGGCATAGTGTTTTCGATGGTCTCCGGAAGGACTTCTAGTGTATTAAGGTTATTAGCGTGGCCAAATAATTTTTTAGTCCACTCTATAGTTGCGTTAGCAGCCACTTGTTCGTTGAAAATGTCGAAGCGTGTCAAGTGAAATAGAATATTCAGTGCCACCGAGGGGGTAGTACGTACGGCTCCATGACATGCTGTCCTTTGGACTTTGCTTAGTTCCTGCAGTTGACTGCTTTGTCTAAGGCTGTCCGCCAGACAACTACCCCATAGGCGAATATCGGTCTTATAACCGAGACGTATAGCCAGTGGGTAATGCGGGGTTTCAGGCTCCATTTGTTCCCAAGGGCTTTTTTGCAAAAGGTTAAAGCTAATGTACTCGTAGCTTTCTTTACTCTTTCTTGAATATTAAATTTCCAGTCTACTTTCCTCTCAAAAATAAGACCCAAATATTTCGCTGTATTAGAGAAGGCTAAACTGGTACCGTTGATTGAGGGAAGGTCTACGATTGGAATTTTCAATTTCCCGGAAAAGAGGACAAGATCAGTTTTATGGAGTTTACTCCCAATCCACAGTGATTCGATCGACGGGTTAATCTGTTAAGACTTAGCTGTAGGAGTTCTTTCATAATATTAAAATGCTTACTTGAGAATGCTCATATCATATATGTATATACAGTGTTGTGCATATCAATAGCAACCATTTCACCCTTTTAACATTTTTTAACTATAACTTTTTTTTATTTACTAGAAGTTTCATTAAAATTTTTTTTTATATAAATTAATATGCAGAGTAATGAAATACAATGAAAAATAACCTTTTAATTCAAGTGTTTCAACTCAATAAGTAGAAAAAAATAATAATGAAAAAATTGCACTGTGCATAACTAAAGCAGCTACAAAATTGAAAGTAGATAAATGGTTTTTTTTCTTAGTATTTTGTAAAATAGCCTTTGTTTTGTATAACAGAGGCACATCTTTTTGGCATTGAAGCTATTAAATTATCAATAGTACTTTGTGGAATGCTTCTTCAGTTTTCTTTTAGTGCTTGAACTAGGGCGGCTTTGTTCGGAAAGCGCTGCCCACCAACTCGCCGCTTGAGGATGCCAAACAGATTTTCGATTGGGTTCAGGTCAGGTGATTGGGCAGGCCAATCCAATACCTGAACCCTATTTGCTGCCAGCCACTCTTTTACAACCCTTGCCGTGTGTTTAGGGTCATTGTCATGTTGGAATACCCAGTCTGGTGGCATTTTCCGCTGAGCAAAAGGCAACATGACTGACTCTAAAATCTGCTTGTAGGCAAACCGATCCATTATCCCTTCAATCTCATGTAAGGGTCCTTGCCCAAAACCAGAAAATCAGGCCCAAACCATTGCCGAACCTCCTCCGTGTCTTACAGTGGCTTTGCAGTTTTGTGGTTTTAGTCGTTCCCCCTTTCGCCGACGTACAGTTGCCATACCATCGCTTGCAAAAAGGTTAAACTTCGATTCATCGCTAAATAGCACTGATTTACATTGGTCAGTAGTCCAATTAAAGTGTGCTTTTGCAAAACTCAACCTGAAATATGAATAAATTTTATAAATTCAATCAGCAATATTTTAACGCAAATATCATGCCTTTTCTCTAAATGCTTCCTGGTCAGCAATGGTTTTCTAGCCGGCCTATAACTTTTGAAACCTGCTTCTATAGCACGTCGGCGAACGGTACTTGAGTCTACATCTAAATTTAGCTGTTTAACTACCGATTGCGATGATAAAAATGGATCTTTTTTTATAGCCAAAATTATTTTTCTGTCCATTCGTTTTGTCGTGAATGGTTTTAATAGATTTTGTGGCCTTATACTTTTTAATTAAGCGCGAGATGATCGACTTATTGATATTATACTTTTTTGCCAAATAAATTTGAGAAAATCCACTTTTAAACTCATCAATTATTTTTGTTTGAAGCTTTCGGGATATTTATCGCGAGCCATGATGCACTTAAAAATAAACACACTTCTTCGTTCCAAGCTACAATTGCAAATGCTCCTAATGTTTGAATCACCACCAGTAACTCACAAAATATAAAATGTAACAGTAATTTACTGTTAATCAGGTGAGCAAAATCACAATCGATAAAGTTGCTTTTGTTATGCACAACTGAAAAACAATCATTCTAATTGCATTGCTCGATTCTAAAGTACCGTTAATTTGTGTATCATTTTGCATTAAACAGAAATCATTACTAAATGAAACGAATGAGCAAAATTTTAAATAAAGCAGTAAAAGTATGTTAAAAGCTAAAGGATTCAACAACACAACACTGTATAAGCAGCTCATTAACCACTAAGTTCTAGAGAAGGGGGTGAAAGGACATGTCTAGCAGTTTGGAGTTGATTATCCTACATGATATGTTTATGTTGTTAAAGGCACCTTCTATGTCCAGGAATGCAACCATTGTATACTCTCTATAATGTAGAGATTGTTCGATGTGGCAAGTCAGTGAATGTAGAGCCGTTTCCACCGACTTTCCTGTGCAGTAGGCATGTTGAGTGTAGGCAAAAGTTGTGGATCAATTTTAGATCGTAAATGGATATCAAACAGTCGTTTTAGAGTTTTCCGAAGGAAAGATGATAGATTTATAGGTCTGACTCGAAACCGAACCAAATCATGCGTTTGGTCCAGGCTGGAGGGTTAAGGGATTTATTATTGATCATAATTAACGAACGATCGGATTAATGAGCCTGACGATCTTCAGAATATTTTTTGGGGAGAAGGGTTTCACTTCCTCCTTAGCCACAACCTAGAGCTTCGCCACCAATCAAACCTCTCCTAATCCACCTATGGCTTTTATGTAAAGATCGAGAGATCTTTGTTGGCCAAGAAGTTGTCCGAAAACTTTAGCTTGATAAACTAACACCGTTCATGTGTTATTGATCCATCGGCGTCGTTTTTATCGATCACCATGATCGTTATAGCGTATTTTAAGACTTCGCTAAAAGATCTCAGACCTGTGATATTGAGAGGCTCAGGGGGGGTTTTGACGTTTTTAATTTTGAACCTTTTGGGAACCGACTCGGTTTCCTTCAACGATCTCTTGCGCTTGGAGGAGTCTTTTAACATTTTGGGAGTAGTGGATAATCCGTCTTTAAGGATGTGGTTGGCCCACTCGATTTAGCTTTTCATGCCCGCAGTTCCCTCGACCTCCTAAATGGATGTGAGGGCTTTTGGTTATTCCTACTGCATTTCGGCATCTGGAGTAGTGCGTTGGAATTGGCTTGCCGGCACCGCTGAGCCTTTGATTCGTCTTTTGAAGGAGGAGTTTTTGTAGCGGCAGGAAAACCATGGCCTGTCACAAACTTGCTGTTGCTAGAGGTGGTGGAAGTGGTAGGACCATGGCTTGCCACAATCTTGTCTCTCCTTGAGGGTTTAGATTCGCTGCGTTTGCCTTTTAAAAGTGCACCATGGCCTGAAACAGTTTTATCTTTGCTTGACATTGCAGGAACCTTGCCGGCAGTCAGTGCCGAGAGGTTGATATCCCTTAGTAGGGAGAAAATGAAGTGTATCTGTACAGAGATGCGCTGAATATAGATAAGGCTAGCTGATCTGTAAGTCGCCGGGTATCCAGATACACCGTTTACAACTGAGTTATTCTTAGAGATACTGAGCCCCCAATCAGGATGATCCTCAGCGCGGGTCGTTAACACCTTGATGCAGCTTAGGGGAGAAACTAGTGGAAAGGAAGGAGGAGAAAGGAAAAGGGGGTGAGAACTTCTCTAGATTCACTAACCTAACTCAGGCCCTACAGCTCGACAAGTTCCATGGTCAGAGTAGTGGTACGTGCACTTAATAAACCAACTTCTGAGGAAAAGTAGTAGACTGATCGAAAACAAACAGCAGTGGACAATACAGAGGCTAGCCTGGTTTAATAATTTATTTTAATTTTCAAATATTTCTAATTTATTTCAGAGATAAAATCAATAAAATAAAGACCACAATATAGTAGTTTGCGTACACATTCATTTGGGGAACAACAATTTGGTCAGAAAGACTGTTTTTCAATAACGAATGGTTAGTCTGAGTGTAATTTTTTTCGTTCGAAAACCATACTTGCTATTGACTCTGCTACATTCGGAAAAATTCATTTCGAATACTTCCTTTTCATTTTTGTCAATAGTTTGTGTTCTGCTTTTGAAAGTACGATGTCATCTGAAAATTGTGCACTTTATATCGTAGGTTGGTCCTAATTTTAAGACTGTAGATTTTTTTAGACTGAGTGTTGTCTTGAGTGTTCTTTTCTAGATAGTTTCTAATATTTTGTCTTCAAGGACAAAATATTTTTTTTATACATACGAGTAGATGCATTCAATGCATTCAATGGCCCGAACTGCTTAAGCACTTCCAATTCAATCGTTCAGCACCATACTTTTTATGCTTTATGCCTTTTCCCGAAGTGAATTAGTCTTGCATTATTGCTGAAGTGGCAGATTCCGGGACATGCCTGTTATTATTTATCCAATTTGACAGATTGCTCTTGAGAGGAGAAATATGACAGAATACAGTGCCCCCTGTAGACGATGTTTGCCCACCATTCCGATACTTCTGTGAATTAGTTTTCTTTTTTATGGGTGCACCTACCCGATAGGCATTGTGACTTAAAAGATCTATTGTGGCACAAGGAATCTCAACGTTCTTAATAAACTTGAGGATCACTGCGGTTCCTCAGTCACTAAGATTTCTCTGAGAATATTATGTCTCTTTATGGCGCATAGAGCCACGATTTCACGATAGCTCGTTTAGCCTGTCGAAGACGCGATATATTCTCGCGATATGATAGACAAGGTGCTCTCCCAACTTTTGATTGTTGAATTTATTATTACTACTGAATACGGGATGTCACAGAAAATCTCTGGGCCATTGAACGGATCAGCTGCTCTCAATACATTAGTGCCCTGATACACAAAAGTGTTTGTTGGTTTGTTTTAGATTAGTAAACAGGACCATTGAAGCAGTTTAGCACAGATTAGGAGTCAAACAAATTTGAGCTTAACGCTTTCAGTGCTCCTTGACTATCTGTGAATATATGGATGAGTCCATTTTTTGATCTTATTCCAAGAATGGGACTGGTAAATTCTTAGATGACTTTTTTTCTTAGATGACTTAGATGAGGCCAATGAAAGCTTCAATGACACATGTGAGGCAGCTTGATACCGGAGATCACTCTAAAAGGCTCACCGCCTGGCGGTGAAGATGATATGAATATATGTGTACTGGATGTGACCACTATTAGCTAAGCTATAAGCTATGACAAATGAGTTAGCTAAGAACTCAAAATAACTCTGCCTATATTCCCAAATCTGTCGAATCTCTGAGATTATGTCAATTCAATAGATCCCACGAGAATCCTGAATAAAAAATTCCAAATTTCACTTCTTAAAATATCTTAGCAGTTTTATGTATACACGAAATGAAACTCCTTAGAGCATTGTGATTTATGGACAAAAGTGCAACACACCTATCAAATTGTTAATACCGTCATTCTCATTCGAACCCTTACTCAAATACTGATCGAGAAAACCAAATTCCAGTTTAAATAACAAAAAAAACTTCATTACGACGTGCAAATGATGTTGTCAATGCCCTTTGCGTGCTCACCAAGTACATAGTTATCAGCTAGTAGCTCCAATAACTAACACGGATGGATTTAATTGGAAAGAAAACGTTTTTTTTTTTGTTCGTTTAATAAATCGAAATGCACGTACGCACAAAAAGCGAAAGCTAATGTCAATGGCATATCCAAAATTTCAATTTCCGATTAGCTGCACTTACATGGCACTATGGCGAACAAATGATCGTAATAACTTGGCGCGCATGGAGTTCGATTTTTGGAAACCCCTTAGCGGCACCTAATGGTCGGCTGTCAAATTTTCACTCGATGACACATAATGAACGCTTTCCAGTTCGCATTGATACGGCCTACGTGGACGATGGATTAACTCTATTTTTGATGAGAACTTATGACATTGCGCAAGAGCTACCACCAATTGTGGACAACATGTGGTACTTTGAGGTGTAGCCACATCCATGTTCTTAATTGATATTTAGCTGTTTAAGGAACTCATAATTTCTTAAAACTTGTGTACCAGTAAATATCGTTTCCGAATTTTCGGAAGGTATTGGCACATTAGCTACACCATGGTTTGTTGGATTCCAATTATTCTATTATCTAACTCTTTTTTGAACTGCCTTTCAGCAGGGATCGACTTTAGAATTTCTATAGCAATCCGTGTGTTTGTGACTGAGTACGGTAAGAATCTTTCTCTGCTAGTTTGGTAATATCCGTTATAATTATATAGCCAAATCTTTTAGGTAATATTTTCTATAAGAACCAGTGCCTTTGATTTGTGTGTATTTTTTTTAATTGTAGATAACGCTTCGATCGACTTAATTGTACTCTACCTCATCTAAGTATAGGGTTTTCCAATAAGAACTTGACAACTCTTTTTTACATAAAACGCAAAACATTTGAAATATTTCAAAAACATTATTATCGGCTTGAAGTACAATCAAAACACTTATGAATAGAACGAAATCTTCGTTCATATGGCCACCGCGGGCACGTTTGCAGCGGTCGATTGGTTGGACCAAATTATCAACGACTCGGACACACATTTCGGTCGAAACGGCCACTATTTCGCGTTCAATGTTGGGTCTGAGCTCTTCCAACGTCGTCGGCGTGTTGGCATAAACCAATGACTTAAAGTAGCCCCACAGAAAATAGTCAAGCGGAAAAAGCGTTAAATCGCACGAACGAGGCGGCCAATCGACTGGCCCATTTTTTGAGATAACACGCTCACCATGCTTACTCTTCAATAAATCGATTGTAGCATGTGCTGTGTAGCTTGTGGCATCATCTTGTTGAAACCACATGTCATCCAAGTCCATATCTTCCAATTCGGTCCAGAAATAATCGGTGATCATGGCGCGATAACGCCTATCATTCACAGTAACATGATGATCGTTATCGTCGACGAAAAAATATGGCCCAATAACGCCGCCGGCATGCAAACCGCACCAAACAGTTATTTTTTGGGGATGAAGTGGTGATTCATGAAGCACATGTGAATTTTCACCCGACCAATAACGCATATTTTGCTTATTGACGAACCCATTGAGCCAAAAATGACCTTCGTTACTGAAGATAATTTTGCGATGAAATTCATCATCTTGGCATCTTCTCCAGAACTCAATCGGAGAACGTAGGGCGTTTCAAATGGTCCATCGGCTTCAATTCTTGAGTCAGCTTGATCTTGTATGGGTGTAAAGCAAGATCCTTACGCAAAATACGCCATAATGTGGTCTGAGCGATGCCCAATTCTTAAGAACGCCGTGAAATTGACTGATTTGGATCGTTTGTTACGGACGCCGGAACGTCAGCGATAATTTCGACACTTCGACCAACCCGTTGTCTCACTGACACGGCAACATCACACAATGGATATGTAGACTCAAATCTTTGCACTAAACTTGTTATTGCCTGTCTACTAGGGCGAGAATTACGACCGAAAATTGGAGTTAACCTTCTTAAAGTTGCGGTCACCGACTCCGAATTTCGGTAGAAAATTTTAATAATTTGCAGACGTTGCTCGTTCGTGTACTTTACCATGATGAAAATGTTGAGTTTACTGAATAAATTGACAGTGACAGTTTGATTAGTGAAAGAGTGCGTTCACAAATTAAATTCAAAGTTGTCAAGTCCCTATTGGAAAACCCTTTACTTAGCCTCATTGACCTCTCTATCTATAATGTTCCACGTTTGGCCACTTTTTTCAACTATCCTTCGTTGCTCTCATTTCGATCAGTCTCACAGACCTCGCGCTATGAGTGCTTGTATATACATATATAACTGTTCTCATTTTTCAATACTCATTTAATAAAATCTAATCGTGCAGCAAATACGAGGGTTGACTGAAAAGTTTCGGACCGCAACGTAAAGATAGCGGCACTCGTCTGTTATTAAATTCTTGTTTTTGAAAGGCAATACGCCTACGCAAATCAAAAATGAGTTGGACTCTGTGTATGGGGACTCTGCACCATCATTTAGCACTGTGAAATTTTGGGCAGCTGAATTTAAACGTGGCCGTAAGAGCTTGGGAGATGATGAACGTTCGGGACGTCCAAAAACTGCAACCGCTGACGATAACATTGCTAAAGTTCACCAAATGGTGTTAGACGACCGCCGAATTAAAGTGAGAGAGATAGTAGAGGTTATGAAAATGTCCAAAGAACGTATTTGTTACATATTAAATCAAGTTTTAGGCATGAGAAAACTTTCCGCGCGTTGGGGGCCGCGTTTGCTTACGTTAGACCAAAAACGTGTTCGAATGAACATTTCCAACACTCTGTTGGCGCAGTTTAGGCGCAATAAGTCCGAGTTTTGTCGCCGATTAATTACTGTAGATGAAACTTGGATACACCACTATATGCCCGAAACAAAAATTCAGTCGAAACAGTGGACTGCAAAGGGCGAGCCGGCTCCAAAAAAAAAGAAACTGTTTTTTTGGCTGGGAAAGTGATGGCGACTGTTTTTTGAGGATAGTAAAGGAGTTATCATAATCCACTATCTTGAAAAAGGAAAAACAGGAGCACACTACGCATCATTACTTGCCAAGCTGAAGGCAGAAATTGTGGAAAAACGGCCACATTTGCAGAAAAAGAAAATCCTGTTTCATGAACACAACGCGCCGTCTCACACCTCAGCGGTTGCCATGGCGAAAATCCATGAATTACGGTTTTAATTGGTTGACCATCCGCCTTATTCATCAGATCCCAAGCGACTTCTTTTTGTTCCCTCATCTAAAAACTGCGCTCGGAGAACAAAGATTTTCGTCAAATGAGGAGGCAATCACCTTCGTGAACAATTATTTTGCAGAGAAAAACGCCAAGTACTATTTGGACGGGTTAGAGAGATGGGATCATCGCTGGGAGAAGTGTGTAGAGTTACAAGGAGACTATGTAGAAAAAAAAAATTTGAGAAAAAATGTGTTGTATCATTGTTCGGTCAGAACCATTTCAGACAACGCTCGTACATCATCTCTTTCGGTTTATCAAATTGGCAAGACGTACATAGTTCGACACATTTGTTCAATTTCTTTCAAACGATCTCTCCAGCCAGCTCGATCCCTAACTAACTGCCTCTAGTTGCACACACCAAGTTAATTGTTATACATATAATAGGTCTTCCTATACTACGTTGTCCCACTGAGTTAGAATCATAGATCCTTCGGGCCGGAGCACTAATGTCCATGGGTTCTATACGACCTAGCCATCTTAATCGCATAAGCAAGGCCTTTTATCCGCTCTTGAGAGTGTTAATGTCTCAATTGGACTGATATGATGAGAATGGCAACAGCTTTTTTTCATTTAATATCAGCTGTTATGTCATTGGGGATCCTATGTCGTGCTATTTGCATATGCAAAAAGTTGGACGGGTTTTTGAAATATTATGCCTCTGGCTTGTGAATCGCATACAATATTTTCAAGTATGATGATAAAAATTCGCCCTGCCTAAGACTCATTTTAACATCAAAAGATTTGTTGATGTTTCTTCTGACTTTGATAGAGCAACGAGAGTTTTTCATCTGCATAGTCGAGCGAGCTTGGTAGGGATGGGAAGACGTGAATGTATGTATAATTCGTCTCTATAGAGGCTATCACATGCAGCCTTAAAATTATTGAAAAAGTGGTGGGTACCGACTTGGTAGTCGTGGTTGTCTGCCTTATCTTGAACACTCGGTGAAGAATTAACAGCAGTTTTCACAGTCAGAGTTGAAAGACATAATATCCGAGATAATAAGACACTAAAGTTCGAGGTGAACCTGGGCCTCCATTAACAAGCCTCTACAATTAGCTCGGTCTTGCATGAGTAGATGGGCTGGACCCAATTTTCGAGGAGTTTTTCGCTTAATTAGCTATTTCCGCAATTTCATGTCGAATGCTTACTTCACAATTGCCTTGTTGGCATAGACCAGGCATTTAATATAGCATGAATAAAGAGAGTCTTTAGGTGTTAAATCGCACGAGCGAGGCGGCTAATTAACACAGCCATTTCTGGCGATAAGCCCATCATCGAACTTCCTGTTCAATAGACGATTGTGGCAAGCAGCACCGTACTCTTGAAATCACATATCCTTTAAGCCTTCCAGTTTCAATTTATCAAAAAAAATAGGTTAAGTTGGAGCTGTAGAGGTCTCCATTCACTGTAAACGACTCGCCTACATCATCTCGGACAAAGTACGCCCTAATGACACATTCAGCAAGAAACCCACACAAAAGAATAAATTTCCGTAAATTTTGTTTATTAATAAAACCATTTAAACAAAAATGTGCGCAGTCTTCCATCTTCCAATATCGTCATTCAACTTTACTTCTTACGTTAAATACGAACTTATACGGACGCATAGCCAAAAGTTTCAGCAAAATATATCACAGCGCATTTCGAGAGATGCCCAGCTTTTCATAACAGAGCGGAATCTATTATTGCGGTCTAGACTTGCTGACTCGCGTACTGCTGCAATATCCCCTCCACTTCTGACGTTTAGCTATCTCACTGCAACGATAACATTACAGAGTGAATAAGTCGAGTCGAATTTTCTCAAACTGCAATAACTGCCGAAAATTGTTAACGTACGTAACGAAGTTATAACTGACCGCGAATATTGATAAAGAATGATAAAATGGTAGACGATCTGCAACACAAACACGACATCTGTCAAAAGATGGTACGTGCACGCATCGGATGAAAAACTAATAATATAAATAAAACAAAAATATTTTCATACTGTGAATGTGCCATAATTTTCGCAAATGGCGTCAAGTATCATTATGCTTTGACATTTATGTTGTAGACAGATAGAGAATTAGTTCACAACAAGCAATGGAGCGATACCCACCTAAAGAACACGGACTTATTGTTGCTGCTTATTTGACTAATTTCCGGTCTGTTGTTTTAACGCAGCGTAAATTTCGTCGTCCTGCACCATGTGCGCGAACTACTGTGGCCGAGGACGTCCAAGAGAGTTTGGGAACATCGACGAGACAACGATGCAAAGAATTTGGCATATGGTGAAAGACCTCAAGATGTTCCCTTATAAAGTGCAAACCGTTCACCAATGGCTGCCTGCTGACAGTCAAGTGAGGTTAAGAAGATAACCTACTCTTATGCTCTGTTAAACCTGGTGCAAGAAGAAGGTGATTTTGTACCTAAAATCATAATGAGCCCATTTTTACTTAAGTGGCGGTAACCGTATCTGTGGAGCGCTACAGACAGATGTTAAACGAGTTTTTTCTTCCGCAAGTTATTAAATTAGGTCTCGAACATTGTTGGTTCCATCAGAAAGGAGCAATTGCTCACACAACCCGGGCAACGATGGAGATTTTGAATCAGAATTTTCCAGATTGCTAAAACGGACGGCGCCAGACTTCTTCCTTCGGGGCTTTTTGAAAACGAATCACTGGAGCCAGATGATTTGCAAGCAGCAATTCAAAATGCTGTAAAACAAGCACAAATATGCATCAACTCAGGAGGTGGTCTTTTGACCGATATCATTTCTGCAACTTAGTGTCACAAATTTTACACCTTCAAGTAAATTGTTCGTGAAAACAGAGCCCAATTTGTTCATTTCTAACAAAATGGCAGCCAATTCACATAATGACAGTACTTTTGCCACACCTTGTATTATATGAGAAATACGAATATAACTCGGATTATTTTCCACAGTTTCTATTGCTAAGAACTTGATGTGATGGAACTAAATCATAACTAGGTTTCAAAATCTGGCAATCAGCTATAAAAACTGAGTGGGGCAAAAATGCCCTAATTTACAAGTCTGCTTGATCTCCGCAATCCTCCGTTTTTGTTGTATAGTCAGTATGTGTATCAGTGAAAACCTATATTCAGTGTCGTCAAAAACGGTACGAAAAATGTCTAAGTTTCCTCAAGCGACGTAAGAGTACTTCACCCCCTCGCATCAGGCATTTATCTACACAAATTGGAGTATAATGCTCATATCTGTTCAGATGCTCCTAAGACCTCTCTGCACCCGTTAGATAGAATTCAAAACCGGGCGATAAAATTCATACGTGACACTAATATTGTACAGTCAGTTGACACTCTTGAACACCGACGTAATGCCTTCTGACTTACCTTATTTTATTGCTATTTTGACGACCAGTGCTCCAATGAAATTACCTGTAGCATTCTGCCGCCCTTTCAAGCCTTCAACCATAATATCCGTCTCTCCACAAATCGACAGTTTACCCTCAAGCCCACTTCGGACGTACTGTGAAATATTGCTGTTCTTTCCTAAGCCGCACAACTCGCTTATAGAATGCTCTTAGTCATTCATAACATTCAAACATTTAGAACCTGTGTACATCGGTACCTCTCTTTCCTTCCGCCCTAATTTTCCTTCGGCCGAGATGTATGCAAACATTTTAAGGGTACTCAAAATTCCTTGAACGCACGCATATTATAAAAGAAAACAAAGCATGCGCTTATGTTATTTAACACCTTGCCCATCATCCATTGAGAGATCGTCCTGTAATAGGAATCAGTCGACCCTAAGAATTATCTCCTCGCAGAATCTATCGTGGGTACCAACAATTTACCAAATGATACTCACGATATGATGAAGTTGCAAAACAGGAACAAACGTTTTCCGAAATAAGGAAGGAAACCTAGTCATCAATACAGAGGATCTAGTAGATTTTTTAAACAGAATGGGCATAATGTTGAGATAGTGATTCTGTAAAGAGAATGCAAACTAAAAAAGCTTGGGGCAGCCATTTAAGACCGGAGGCTCTGATGGTTTCGCAGCAGAGCTCAAAAAATAAAAAGGTGATGTTTGAATAGTGTTCTTACATCATGAAGAATCAGCTCCTATGTACGGTTTTTTTTTTCCAAAAGTACAACCCCGTTGCGTAAAAGATCCTATACAACGTTATGTGTGATCGTTGCTAGGCTTTCTGAAACACTTTAATTGGCAGGTTCCAGAGAAAAATTTTGATGACATCTACATAAATTGATATAAACAAATTAACAATGATCAGTCAATTATCAGTTCGTTGGTATTCGAATTTAGGAGTTTACCCACAATAGATACACCGTAGTAAACATAAACTCCGCACTTATCTTAGGAAGACGTTACTATTTTCGTTTAGAGGAGGTACAGTACTTAGTCATAGAAGATATGCAGAAACGCAGGGTAGATATTTTACATTTTACCCTCCTGTATACGAGGAGAGTAAGTGTGGGAAAAGACAAAACCGTGAATTTTGGCCATGCCAACCGAAAGGAGAACAATACTCCAGCCAAAAACATCTTCAGATCCCAGCCCGCAGTTTTGAGACTACCAGGAAGACCGAAAGTGATCAAGTGATCGCAGATCCAAGAGTATTTGATCAAGATTAGTACCATGTGTCAAAGACAGACTTTTAAATATTTTTCATCAATTATCGGATCACCCTAGATGAATCACCAAGGTGCGAGTACTCCAGGTAGCCACATCCAAGAAAAAATAAAAAAATCCTCAAGAGAATACCGGTGAAAAATGGCAGCCTTGTGGTATGCCAAATTTTATTTAAAATGCACTATGCACTTCTAAATAATTAAAATCGGAACTCCGATAAAATCCACTGCAACAATGTATGTAGTTACTAATGTGGTACCATCAAATTTGAACGCCGTCTTCCTCTCCATAAACAAACGTACGACGCATAAAAACAGAGGAAAAAGCGAATACCAAATTGAAACCATATTTCTGTATTATTACGTGTTGCCTGCTCAAACTTCTGATTTCATAATCTTCCATCAAAAATTGGTTGCCAGTGGTAGAGACTACCTCCACCTCTTAGCGCACAAGGGGCCATTGACTTCAGTTCAAACCCATAAAGCGAACATTAGAATCACCTAGACCATGCGTCAGCACTGGTCATTTGAACTGAAGCGAAATTTAGTCCCACAAAATCGACAAGTATGTACTCGCATTCAAGGGATTAGCATAATTTTTAATCCACTTGAAAGAGATGAAGTTTTCGTGTTGGTGGTCATAAAGAACCAGATAGAAAAAATTAAAGCCCATCTTACCGTCTCTGATCGTTGGCGGTAAGATAATTCTCTCATCAATGAGAGTCATCATAGTGTCAAGCGAAATGTATGATGAAGATGGACCAAAGGTTAATCCCTCTATTCAAATGACAGTTCCACTACAAGACCAATGATCTGAATATTCATTCTGATTGAGTGAATGAGCAATTTAACGGCCAATTGAACTTCGATTAGAATAAGCGCCACTCTGGCACCAGATGCAGCCATTGCAAAATCTATGAATAGAATATTAACACACTCATCGTTCGGTTGGTCAACGGATCAGAATGGCGTCAAAGTGATTTATTTATTATGGCTGCGCAAAAGAACTGCTGCTTCTTGCAAGTCATTTCGGTCGGCAGTACGAGTAGCTCAACTTGGTAGGAATGTGATCGACACATTTGCATAAATGGACTCCAATTTGGTGTGGCTTAGCTAAGAACCCATCGTCTACACCAAAATTCAAACCGAAACCAAAATCAAGACGAAACGAAGACGAAGACCAAGACCAAAATGAAGACAGTGTCAAACCTCGGGAAAAAGGAGAGCACTTCGGCCAAGCACTTATTTATAGGTGGTACCATAATTGGGCATTCCATCTGAATGCTAATGAGTTGTCGCCCGATTTCTGCTACCACATCGAAGTGGGCTATTTTCTGTTACTGCTGCTGCTGCTGCTGTTTGTTGTTTTTGTTACTGATGTATTGGCCCCAAAGAGTGCGAGCTGCTTTTTTGCATAGACCTAGATTAGGAACTCATTCTCCCAAAAGAAACGGCCGACGAAAAGTCGAAAAGAAAGAAATTCTCCAAATGACCAACTTTGAATATCAACTAGAAGTGATAGCACCATAGCAGATACGAATATTCGTATCTTGTACGAGTCAAATGCAACCGATCCATCGATAAACGGGGGTAGGAACTTTCAAAAAATTTCTACCGGCCTGACATGTTGCTGGTGAGATTCCCTTGCCTTGAGTTTGTGAATTGCAAATGTTAACTATTTCAGGGCACGATATCCAGTAGAATCGGAGTCATTGTAGTTGCGTATTTATCGGTTGCTGTTGTCGAGTGTATTTGTGGTAAAAAGGGCCCCCCCAATTAAATGGCAAGCACGCAGAATAATTCACTTTTTACTTGGAACCGAGCACGTTCCTTCTCCACCTTCGAATGTGTACCAATGGGTTTTTTGTTCGTTTATTCCCATGGTAGTACAGTAATGATATAGGATGGCGCGAGTTTAAGCGCAGGCACATTCTAACACGTTGGCCCAGCATTGATATTGACCTTGTTTAAATAGACTTTTAATATTGGGAATTTATGGCCCATCGAATAGTTGGAATTGTCAAATAGCCATGGGGCCAAAGGGGCTTATGGGAAAATCTGAAAGTTTGACTGAACAATACATTCGTACGCATTTGATTAGGAAAAGTGAATTCTAAAACGATCAGGTGGAGTCGTAAAAATGGAAGTGAGAAAGAAATGTTAACGACATGACAGTTGCACTTTCCTTAATGCATTAAAAATGAGCTGAGATCTTTCCCAGGCATTGCTGAATGGAATGTCTGTAATTGGTATTACGGTAAACCAAATCCCACTTTCAGGGAGCTAGAGAATATACATAATGTCAGTAAGAAGAACTAGATTTTTCCAGTTAGCGCTGATTAACTTCCCCCAGTTGCGCACACAAAGTTGCTTGAGGTCCGTTTTCACTTATGTACACTTCCTCTACTGAGTTGTATCTCCGGGTTGGAACCAAAGAATCTTCATGGTAGAATAACTCACTGAGTTCTACCAATACTGTTAATGTCATCAGACTTTTAGAAAATTGTGCCTTGCGAGTTTCGTTTAATTTAAATATGATGTTGAAAAACTTTCATCCTCTT
This sequence comes from Volucella bombylans, assembly GCA_949129095.1. Taxonomy (NCBI): domain Eukaryota; kingdom Metazoa; phylum Arthropoda; class Insecta; order Diptera; family Syrphidae; genus Volucella; species Volucella bombylans. The sequence goes on along the minus strand of OX422142.1, from coordinate 116,440,442 downwards.
CCCTTGTTTGCAGCGAGCGTTCTCCATTGTCATTCTGCACCATCTGACGAGCAGGGATACCAACGCTAGACATAGCTCTTTATAGCTCGTCTCTATAGATTCTGCCATATGTGGCCTTAAAATCGATAAAAGTGCAATGCGTATCGATTTGGATTTCTTTCTTGCCGGGATCTGACGAAGTGTGAATATTTGCTCGATTATAGACTTACCAGACCTATCAGTATATGTAAGTGCCAATGAGATCGTTGATAAATAGCTTCAGAACGTTAAGGAGTTTCTGCCCCTATAACTAACGCAGGGATTTACTTTTTTGTGGATCGGACAAACGATGTTAAAGCGTAATTTTTCAGGAATACTTTCTGCCGACCAAATCTTTTAAATGAGATGGCCGCAATGGTATTCACCCGTATTTCTCAGTGTGGTAATTTTTCTCATCAAAACGCCAAGGTTTAAAAAGCCAAAATGCGTTAAGGCCACTCTTCTGGCCACTTCTGGCACTGGAAACACTTTATCTAAATGCAGATTAATTAAAAATGGACACTGCAATCGAGCCTTAATCGTTGCAACTTATTTCCAATTGCCAAATCCGTTTCACCCGTGGCTGAGTAGTGTAAATTCCGTAGAAATGTTTGCCTGCCCTGGTAGGGGATCAAATGAATTCGTCACCTACTTTGGCGCTCACGGTGTTATCAGGAACACCATCCAACATATTTACATTGGTTATTATTCCTGACGGTAGGTGTTCATTAAAAGCGGCCACCTTTTGTCAGTTCAGTTCAGTTTAAATGCATTTTTATTTAACTAATTAATTTACTCTTACATGCTAGACAAAAAAAATGCTTAAATAACTAACAAATAAACTTAATCTAACTTACTGGCCCCATGCGGGCGCTCTAAGCTAAACCTAACACTTAAACTATGTCTTTCGATGAATCTTACAGTCTTTAACTTTACTTAATACTAGAACTAAGAAAATAAATTTTAAGTACAAACTTAGTAAATGGACTGTTTTGTTTTATATTATAAAAACTTAAAACTAGAAACTTATAGACTACCTAAAAATAAGTCTTAATCTACCTAACCTACTTACATCTAATACATTCACATACATACATATACATATATATCCATAATACCTATATACTTAATATACTCGTATAAGTATATGCATATATATATATTTTGTTTTTTTTTTTAAATTTTTTTTTGATTTTTTTTTTGTGTTTTTATATATTATTTTTTCTTAAAACTGACTTAATCTTACCTAAAACTATGTAAGCCGGCCAAGGCTAATAAAATAGTCAGACGACCAACTTTGCTTCCTATGGAGCTACCTAGTACTGGAGGAATTGGACGATGAATCTTCCCCTCCCTCAACCAGCCACCAAAATTGTTGGTGCTGCCGAGCGACATCCCTCTCTCGTGATACATATAATTGGGGTAGAAAGCCCCGGAGATCAGGTTGTTCGATGAGGTCATTGCTCTTGCAACGTGCCTTCGAGTCAACTTAATGACGAAATTGTCCACTCTTATTAGGTTCGCCCTATTGTATAAGACCTCATTAGGATAGAATTTTATGTACTCAGACTCTGGTGTTCTGTATAAGCGAAGACAAGTCCTAAGACAAGCCCTCTCAAACACCCGAATCTTTTAAAATAAACTTGCTCTTACGTTGAACCACATGGGAGATCCAAATACAAGCATGGGCCTGATAAGGGCCATGTAGCAGATTACCTTAACACTCGCATCGAGTTGGCAGTTATAAAACAATCTTTTTGTAAGGGCAACAGCACCTTTGGCTCTGGCCAGAGCAGTATCTACATTTTTGCTAAAATACAGAAATTGATCTAGCCAGATCCCAAGGTACGAGTATCTGTCTACATTTCGACAAGCAGGTGGCTGCCCGTGCTGCCGCACGCTCGAGAACTTTCGCCAATTCTTTCTGGTATCCCTAGATGTCCCAGACAAAGGTGTCCTAAACAGAATAGTTTCCGACTTCTGAAAGTTGATTTTCAACTTTCAGTCATCGCAATATCGCTTAATTTTGTCGAAGTCACGCTGCAAAAGTGTATTAATGACCTCAATCTTTGGACCCGATCTGTACGCGATTATGTCGTCTGCGTACGCTATGGCATGGTGAAGTGAACCTATCAGATCACTCGTGTAAATGTTGAATAGGTTCGACGAATTTACCGCACCTTGTTGCAGATCGTTTTTAATGTTAAATGTTCCAGCAGAAGTTACATCGCCATTCTTCACGATGAACTGTCTACCGGAGAGCATATCGAAAAGAATATACAGCAGTGTCCAGCTTGAAAAAGAGTCCTTCTAACCATACCGTATCGAAGGCCTTCTCCAAGTCAATCAGGCAGGCACCAGTGCACTGTTTCTTGCCTTTGTTTCATTGGATATCAGATCCAGTTTCGACGCAGCATGAATGATATCATGCCCCGCCTTGAAACAGAATTGATTATCCGGAACTATATGTTTGTCCTCAACCCACTTAGTCAGGACTCTATTGATCACCTTCTCGAAAACCTTACAGATGTTTGGAAGAAGACTGATCGAGCGAAGATTCGCCGGATTGGAAGTGTCTTTATCCCTTTTGAGGATGGGATGTACCACCGCAGTTTTCCAATGCGCTGGATAATGTGCACTATTCATTGCATTATTAAACAGTGTGGTATAAATGTTTACCGCTTCTAGAGGGAGATGTCGAAGCACAATGTTCGGTATTTCATCGGTTCGCACTGATTTCTTACTTCTAAGTGATTCGAAGATCGTTTGGAGCTCTTCCTTCGAAATGAACGGGGTAGTACCCTATCGTCGGCGATGACATTGTTTGCCATGTTCTCGTCGCTGAACTGGGTGAAACCCGAGCTCTCAAATCGCCAATTCACTATTTCATTTCGAAGGTAGAAATTGTGCACAAGGACTTGATTTTCCAGGTCGTGGTTCGGGCCAATGATGTCATTCGCCTTGTACACTTCCTGGAAAGTCGTTCCTATAGCCTCTACCTTCTCATGCGGATCCTCGATCACAAAGAAGTTGTCATCATCAACGGCCTCATTTGTATCGATCCCTGCTGCTGTGAGTATGTGCTCGTTGTCCGTCGTTCGGGCGATTTTAAGACACGACAGGTCGTTCTGATTATTTCTCCGAAATATTTTATTTATTTGCGGGAACTTATTCGAGTTGCTGGTGTTTACAGCTCGAATTTTGTTGTTCCAATACAAACTTACAGATGCTCTGTAATTTTCTTTTATTAATACTTGGAGGTTTTTGATCGACGACTTCAGTGTCATGATCTCCAGGTTATGTCTGTCAGTAAACTGTCTGTATAAGGTTTTTAGCCTTGAAAGCAGTCTACTTTTATGTCGGTGCAGTGCGTCAATGGTTGCGTTGCGGAATAAGTCTTCGTTGTCAGTGTGTTGATACCGCGGTATCGTTTTGCCCATTGTTATTTTAATTGTCTCGTCCATTAGTTTTAGATACCTGTCAATCTCCTCGTTTGACAGATTTCTGTTGGACGGTGGGTAGAGTGAATTCGTGGAGAGTGCTCTAGTCAGTGTTCTGGTGAAATGTGTCCAACGCACCCTACTATAATTGTAGGAATGCCTTTGAACAAACTCATCCAATTCCGCAATTTCGTTTGGAACAGTTATTTCGGTACTGAGACCGCAATGGTCACTGTCATACACAAACGTGCGTAGACAGTTTGTAGTTTGTTGGTTAGTGCATGTCAGTTTTATTCGTGAGTCGAACAGCAGAAGATCCAAATAAGACCTGTGTCTGGGAAACGACGGACTATCCTTCGCCTTAAGCGCGAGTCGATACATTACACTGTGCTCACCCCACCAATTGAATAGTATTTGGTGTATTATTTCCCCAATCACTATGTTTGGCGTTGAAATCTCCGCCGATAATAAAATAGTTGTCTTCCAATTCCAGCCTCAGAAATCGAAAAAGTGTCTCGAGCTCTGAGATGAATAAGGTGGATTGCGTAGCCTTAGGTGCATAGACAGACACCATGTACAACCGCTTTCCACTACGGAGGGGGATATACACGATGTATGCCTCCAGCACCTGGAACCTACG